>CM027088.1:7047646-8247646 GCA_015343265.1 Pao palembangensis
TATATATATATATATATATATATATATATATATATATATATATATATATATATATATATATATATATATATATATATATATATATATTCTGGCATCTCTGGGTGAGAGGGTGTGTGTGTGTCAGTCATTTAATCACCGTGAAACGATGACCCTCACCTACACACACACCCTCCATCTTATGTCAGAGCGTGTGTATGAGGAGCAGGTGAGTTGATGACGCTGGCGTGGGCCTGTCCTGGCCCGTCCCTCGTCTCAATATCACTCCCACCCAGCCAGATGAAGGCGGACAGATCAGCGGTTAGCCGGGCTCACTCCCGCCATCGCAGCAGCAACACGCTCTTCACTGGTTCATGGGCCTGGTCAGCAGCTTAGCCCTTCAGGGTCGGGTAATGGTGAGACAGACCACATGATCTGACTCAGCATGCAGCAGTGCTGAGGGGCACTTGGACTGGACGCTCAAGGTTGTCGGTTTGCTGCCGATTTTTGTTCGTTTATGTTTTTAGTGGGCCGAGTTTTTTAATCAGATTATGATGTTTCAGGGATGTTTATCAGGATGGTTCAATGATTATATGAGAAAATCTTCAATCATCACTGAATCTGTCAACCTTTTAATGAGTGAAAAATTATTTTGAAAGGCTTCTGCACATGATCTTTATTTGCAGGACTAAGTCTTTAATAACAAAATTCATCTCCCTCTAAGCCTTAATTATAACTCTTTGTTTTCTCTGTTTCCTGCTGTGTTCAGCCAAGATTTACAGTTGCCATGGTGAAATGAGACAAAGCAGGAAATCCCTGTTGTTCATCTCACAGCCGTAGCTGTAGTTTTTGACCTTGAGGGCTTCCATAAATTAAAGTCAAGTCCCCCCCACCAGAATGGCACTCACCAAATTACAATGTGTGTTGGGGGGGCAGCAGAGAAAAACAGTAGCTAATGAATGTAATTGACAGAAGGCAGGATGCTAATAAAGAACAATCTATAACGTTTGATAAAAGCTAAGGCTGATCCATCAGGGCCACTTCGGTCGCCCCGTGAAGGATGTTAAAACGGACAGTGACCATCACAATCAGTGCGCGGCTGCTTCTTTGCAGGTGCTGGTGCCGAAGAGAGCAGAGTTCAAAGGGAAGATGATCGAGGTGGACATCTATGAGGCTGGTAAACACTTCATGAAAGGTCGACCAGTGGAGGACAGTAAGCCTTTCACCCCCTCCATCGCTGCTCCACTTCAAAAAGGAGAAGTGTCAGGCCTGACGCAGGTAAAGACACACACACACAAACACTTAACTGGAAACCACACTTGTTATGGTATTAGTTACAGTTTTCGAGATGCTAATACTACTTCGGTCAGACAGCGTTTAAGATGCTAATGCAGATTATCCTACCTGCTTTCTTACAAACTTCACACAAATGATAGAAAGAAAAGCTCCACTCTGATTCAGTATCTGCTCATCACTGTTCAGTATCCTGCTCTGGAACAGGAGTGAAAACTTTGATCTTATGAGATATTTGCATTTGGTTACCGTCTGTTTCTTCTTTGAACCCACACCTGATGTGCACCACACAGGAAATGCACCATGTGCACTCGTGCCTGGTGTACTTCCTCCAGCCTGTTTCTGTTTCATTTCCTCCTACTTATGTGAAAATTGATGGAACAGGCCCACGGCCACAAACATGATTTCCCAGCTCTTCATTCACACATTACAAACTCAGCTGCCGCTCAGGTCGAACGCCTCAATATCTTGACACACCAGCCAGTACAGTTATTGCTTTCTTTATAGGCATCTCCAAATTTTGTTGTTTTTTTCCCTCATTTATCCATTCTTGTCTTTATCTAAAATTAAGTTCTTGCATCTGCCTCGGATCACACTTTTCCAATACTGTGTGGTAAACAAATAGAAAAGGTGAAAGTGCGCGTATATGTTTTATCACTGCTCTCTCTGCAGTTTGCTGAAGTGTCCCAGGCAGGAGATAAGTAATTTAAGATAAGCCCCAGCCAGCTTAACTGTCCTCTGTCTTCCAGCCCGGCGTACACACAAACACCATGTTAATGTATCTGTTTCACCGCATGTTATTTTTCACTCTGACTAACAGCAGCTTATACACGGAGCCGCAGAGCAGAATATGATACACTTTCTAATTTCACACTCCATCAGCCTTTACTGCCAGACAGGGAGGGAGGGGACGGAAGGAAGAGACAAAGACATGGGAGAAAGGAAGGAATCCAGGGAGGAAGAAACGGATGGCAGGGAGTGAGATAAAACAAGAGGTTTCGCAGCAATGATGCGGCACGCCACTTAGCAAGTTGGGAAGTTGGGACTAGTCTTTGTAAAAGTGTTTGGCACAGTGTTACACGAGGCTGAAAAAAACCTGAAGGGCTGGTTGCTAAATATTATCATAGATCCTCCATCAGTTAGCTCTTCTGGGACAGTTTTGTTTTGGACTCAAGCATTTGCATGAACATCCCTCTCCAGGATGAGTGTGTTTGAGTCTGAGCTGGAGTGTGTGTGCAGCAAAGGGCAGGGGGCTAACGGACTGGCACTGTTGTCACGTCACCCACTTGGTTGAGCTCTGTCCTTTTAAATCTTGAGTTTCGCGTCCGTACATGTTTGTCTGAGGTTTGTGTAATGAAAGAGAAGGTTAAAAAACAAAAAAACACAAAAAAAAACCAGAAAGCTAACCCCTGGCTACGGCTCCACTCAGAGGCTCCGGAGATGAGAGCTGAGGCTCGGAGACGCAGCAGCATTTGTCTATATTCTACGAGTCTCTGCGTGAGTCTACCACACACTGTGCGTATGAGATGAATTAGTGATCAGGAAAAGGCTGACTGATACTCACAGCCATGCCTCGCAGCAGACTCTGTAATTACAGGCTTTTGGCAGGTAGCAAAGAGAAAAGCAGGAGAATAAAGGGTCGGAAGGAGAGATTGTGTGATGAGGTCCGTGATAGCTGGGTCGCTGATAGACGGATGGAGTCTGAGCTTTCTTCTTTCATCTCAGATGTGAAGGAGCGCTGTAAGTGAAGGTGTGAAAAGGACGGTGGTAGATAAGTGGGTGATTAGACAGGGAGAGGAGCCCACCGAGGTCTGTAATACCCTTTTGTTGAAGAAGCAGCAAATTGAGAGTTCAGAGCCGGAGACGATTGCAGGCTGTCCAAAGCACGTGAAGAACACTGTCTGATGGATGGCTGGATGTATAGAGCTGTGGCGTAGGCGGCTGTAGATGGATGGACCTGAGAGTGGACTGGAGACATGACTGCTTGAACGCACGCAGCTGATGGATGAGCGCAGGAGTTGATGCACAGATGTGTAAATATATGGACAGGTGAAAGAATTAGGGACAGATGAATGAGTCATGGGGATGGATGGGCAGTGAGCTAATGGCACACGAGTCCTGCTCCATTTCCAGCCCTTATAATGCTTTGCTGACCTGTGCAGTCTGTGGACTTTCACTTATCTCGTCTGATGTCAGCTGCTGTAGCCATATTTTCCTGATCTTGATCAGCTTGTTTTAAACCATCTTTTTTTCATGCTACTTTTTAGTAAACAAAATATCAGAATGTGTGTTTTATGGTCATGCAGGCACATCTAGAATCATCCTGGGTTGCTGCTTAGTGATTTATCCTCATGCTAATCCTACAGAGACCAAAACCAGCCCATAATTCAGCACTTTTTTTGGTTGGGTTCTTACCTGCAGCACCACAAGCAATCAGATGGTTATTTTTTGTTTGAGGTTCCCCTTTCTGGTTCTCCGTTATTTCTTTAAGTGATGTGCATTAATTCCTGCTACTATGTTCCCTAAAAAAAAACTCCCAGGTTGGGAGGGTTCAGCTTTTATCCACATTAATGATATCCTTTTTCTCTGAATTTTTTCCCCAATCCTTTTCTCAGTCCCTCCCTCTGTCAACCTACAGTGACAGAAAAAGCATGACGCACAAAAGGACAGTAATGTTTTTTTTTTTCAGCCGTCTCTGCTGCTGAGAGCAGCTCTCAGCAGCACAGGAAGTGGAAGTGAGGAAAATGAACGATCTTCAGGGGTCCTCACCCTCAGATGAATGAATGAACCCTCAGGTAAATGAATTGAAAATGAAGGGGCAAAAAGATTAAGCAGGAATCTAAGAAAGAGAGGGAGGTAAATTGAGTGATCAGGAGACAGAAACGTACTTGAGTGCCATCCAATAATTAGGCCTTTCAGAAAATGCTGCATTCTGTCCACAGTATGTATGGATGGAGGAATACTGATGACGATCAGGGCACTACTATGACCATAAACTGGGAAGATATGTACAGTTGTTTCTCTTTTTTTTTTATATATCTTTTAATCATTTATGTAAATTAATTCATTTTTTTAAACTCACTCCTTCCTTTACTTCCCAGAATTAATCTCGCATATTTTATTTGCGTATTTAGAATTTAGAAGAAGCACACAGCATTGATTTGATCAGTATTATGCAGCTGACTCGGAGTGTGTCAGACCGCTGACACACATCATGAATTTCTAACAGGTTCACTGCTAAAATAAAGCTCACACACAAACACATATACAGTGACACCCCCTTGCACTCCCTTGTGTGACTGGCAGATTGTTGGTAGCCGCAGGCAAATTGATACGCACACACCAAAGCTCGCAGTACAATCTGTGTGTCACTACAAACGATCCATCTCCACCCACCGTAGATTGTCGCTTTGATCATCAGTTCCACGCACACGCCATCGCCCGCATTGTCAGAAAAATAACATTAATCGACATTAAATCTAATTTCTTTCCCTGACTTTTCCCCTTTAACGTCAAAAGTTTGTATTTGGCCTCTGTGTGGCATTGTTTCCTATATTAGCATATTTTCCTTTTGTTTAGCCTTCAAAACAAGCAGCCGCGGCAGTTTTCAGCACTTCACTTAGCATATCAAATTCTATTACATGCCCTGTGCGTTGTGTTTATTTAAAGGAGCAAAGTCAAAGTACCAAAGTGATACTTGTGTCATCAAAGTATCAGTCATGGCTGTTTTCAGGATGCTAACCATGCATCAGCTGGTATTACATGGTTGGCTTTTTTAAGGCCTTTGCTCAGAGTTTACTTAAGATTGAAGAGATTCTTTAAATACACATTTAGTTAGCAATACTTAAGCGTTTCTGCTGCACTGTCCCTCAGCAAGAATGTGTTTGTATCATAGTTGGATCCATCGACCGTGGAATCATCTTGTCCCTGTCTGTCTGAGGAAAGCCTCTAATGCAGCCGCCCGCTAAAGCCACCCAGCTAAAGCTCAGCGTCAAATAACCTGAGGCTCAGATTCGAACAGATGTCAATGGCAACGGTAACGACATTGATTCAGTCAAACACGGTGTCAAAAGAGAAGTTGAGATGGAGGTGTGTTGCCAAGTGGCTAAGCAGAGAGAAGGCAGTGTGTGTGTTTTACCGTTTTCTACAAAGGTATTACACTACTGACCTCAGGGGTGTCACGTTACTGTCCCAGTGCAAATTAAAGTGCTCTGAATCAACAGGTTATTCAGAGTAAAGTTGCTTTATATGATGCAAATCCCCTCTGTAGGGAGAGACCCAGTTCTGTTGATTCTTAAAGGGTCATCTGTCACATGATCAGTCAGGAGATAATCAGTTTAGTTAATACACAGCCATGTTTAGGTGGTGTGTGTTGCTGTGCAGTTGGCTGTGTTCAAGTGCAACAAGAACTCAAGAACAGATATGGGGTCAATGTATAAGTGACATCAATAGGTGGAGATAACATCTGTTTAGAAAACAGCCATTATGGAATCACCCGTTCTTGCATTTGTAGTGTTTTTGAATTTTCAAGGAACGTTTGAAAGATTTTGCATCTGTTTTTATTCAAGCAAAGTTGATTCTTGATTCAAGACTTGCGTTCTTCTCCATCAGTTGGGAACAAAAGCGCAGGAGCTTCTCTTTGGATTTGAGGATCTGCAGCCTTTATCACTAGACAAAGTATGACCTTCACACAACCTGATGCTACTCTTTTCATTCTACTCTGTTGCATTCAGGAGCTCACTTCTGCCAGGAAAAACAATGTTAGAACAGCAAGTCACTCAGTGAGGGAAGTGTTTTCATTCACACGGGCTGCTTTTTTTCACTCTGATAAATGAAGTAATATAAATACAAGTTCATGCCCCACACACCAACATGTTAATAAAACAGCGAGCATCTGAGAAAAAGAAATAAAAAAGACTGGAAATATTGTGGAAAATAAAACAAAACAGGACTTAATATCGATCCCTGTGGACACTTAATGCTATGAAAATTTTGAAGTCGATGTGCAGTATTACAAGTTTGAGCAGTTCTGATCCAGAACAGTGCTCCTCCAAGCACTTCGTGTTAGCTCTGCCCTCAGCCTGACATTGACGCCATCCCAGAATTTTCTTTCTAGTTTTATTTCATATTTTATGTGACAGGTGATGACGCTCCAAGCTGTGTTAAAATTCCGCCGCAGCAGGTGGAGCCAGAAATCTGTTAAACGGTGCAGTGATCAGTAGCATCCCGCTCAGCACTGGGACCACAGCAGGACTGGAGAGCTTCAGGTTTGACCAAATGTCAGGAATATTCATACATCTTTGTATCAAAAGGTTTACAGTTAATTGCCCTCCCTTCACCGCTGTCCAGTTAATACAGCCACGGCTCATCGAGGCTTCGTCAAATTTCCCGTGACTGAGGACTGTTACAGTATCTCACAGTGGGTGCAGAGTGACACCAACAGCTGCTGAGGCTCCCGTCAGAAATGGGACCAGTGTGCGTGTTCTGCTCCTGGCTCTCGTGCTACACAGTGTGCGTCTTTGTGTGACTGTGCTGGGTGGTCGGTGAGTCTGCAGCACACACAGACACTGCACGTGGAGGAAGTCTTTCAGGAAGGGACTCTGAGATGTTTTAGAAAACCTGCAGGCCTACGGATTCTGCTGCTAACCAGACAGTAGTCCTGGTGGTGGTCAGTTTTAAGCAGGATTATTTTTGCTGCTCTCCACAGGCCTCCGAGGAGGACGCTGCTCTCTCTGTGTCTCACACACACATGCACACTCTCGGCATCGGGACCAGCAGGTGGTGGGCCCTCACTGAAACCCACATATTTCTCCTTTGCTGGCCTGCTCTTTGTCTCTTCTTTCTCACTCTTTCACTCCTCTCTCCTTCTTCCTACTCCCACTGTTTGAACACGCACCCACAGGCGCTTGGATTTTCACTTATCCTCCCCTCTAGTAATCGATTTTATAACGCACCATTCAGCTTCTCCCAGCCCCCCGCGTAGAGGAGACACCTGCGGAGGTGCAGATAAGTAGATGGGTAGAGAACAGTACACCCAACCCTGTCAACAAAGACTCATATAACGGCTGTCTTGGGTTTCATCCCTCTTTTTAGTCTGCTTTTTTCTTTGTTTCAGGTTACTGGAGCAGCCTTTATGTTGACTTTAAGTTTGAAGCTTTTAAAGCTGTTAAAACATCACTTTTCAGAGATGAGTTGTCCCAAGAGTTGCTGCTGTCTTCCCTGCTATCATAGTCGCAGAAGAAAGAATTTAGGTTAGATTGAAATAAGCAAAAAAAAAAAAAAAAACACCGTTAACATCCAAAGAGCAACAGAACGTGTGTCAGGTCACCATGAGGTAAATCCCAGCGTGAGTCAGACCTAAATACATGAACCAGAACGACCGTCCCTTATTCTCCCTCCACCTGTTGTTACCTCGATCCAGTGGCAGATGCGTCACACAGGCGTTGTTGGTCATGTTATCCGTCCCCCATTGTTTCCTGTAACAAAAGAGGTCATTCAGAGACAACGGCGTGGGCAAGTGTGGGTGGCAAGGTGGCGCTCCTAACCGCCACAGGGGACAGGGGCACACATGCACTTGTGCGCACTGTTATAAGTAAAACGTGTAGGTGTGCGCAGCACTTCCTACCCAGTGGGAAAGAAAAGCCCTGCCCCTTTACTTTAATTCTGTTCTCTTCTCGATTGCTTTGTTTTTGGTTTCTTCTGATAAAACGTGCTTCATTCCCAGTGGGTTATCTGCTTTTTGTGAAGATTCACATTTAGATGGAGACTGGGCCACTTTAGCATACAGCTCTAGCAACATTCACTTAGCTTAGAGAGGCCGATGTGATCGACACCAGCACTAGTACAGATTACAGGAGAGTCCGTGTGTGTGTATGGAAAACACAAGAAAACCAGTGATTAAACCTAAACATGATCTGCAGTCACTCATTAAGCAGTTGTCATGAGCTACAGCCCAGCGGAGGTCTGAGGGCTTCCCAGACCACTGTCAGACTGACTGTGATGAAGAGACACGAGGGAGAGTCTGAAAAGGAAGGAGGGTAGGAAAGGAGAGAGAGAGAGAGAGAGAGAGAGAATTCAATCTCCACTTTCGGTAAATATCAAAGCTGAACCTCACACAGATCTCCCAAGAGAACTTGATTAAAGGTTATTCTGTAAAGTTGCTGATCAATTGCTCAATATCCCCCTGCATAATCTTCTTCTCGGCACCGAGGCATTTTACCAACTGTCGTACAGGAACTAGCACAAGGTTGTCCACCATCGATTTCCTCTCCCCTCAAACATTTTGATGGGTGTCAGTGTTCTCCAATTTGACTAATGCTCAAAATGGAAGAGTTTGCTTATCACTCCCAGCTCAAATGTTTTCAAATGTGTAATCAAAAGGGATGATCGATGATGAAAGGCGGAGACCACGCAGAAACAGGCCTCGTTATTGGTTTCCAGAGTTCTGTGAATTAAAGTGAACCATCAGTGACTGAAAATGTTTTTTTTTTTTGTTTGTTTTTTTGCGCCTGCAGAGACTGCTGTAAATTCCGTAATTATGCAGTCACTTCTCGTGTGCTAATGGTGGAGTGCTCCCGGTTGCTGCTGTTCTGCTGCATGTTGCCAGGGCTGCTTCCACTTTGCTGCAGAACAGCAGTGAGAAACTCACGCCTGCACCAGCAGATTAGCGCCGTCGTGCAGTCTGCGCGAGTGTCTCTGATGTTGACAACACTGTTAGCTGTACCTGTTTGGTTTGGAAGACCTTCCAGGTTGCGCCTTATCAACACCGGCTCTTTTAAATGCCGGCGCTCGCTAATAATTGGCTCGCCGCAAAACTGCACGGGCAACTCTGTGCGGAGATAATGGCTTCATAATTGAACTGCGCTCATTTGCACAAGTGAATTGCTGCTTTTACTAAGGCTCTCATCCACAAAATATCAAAATAACCACTGCATTTAAATTTCTGTTGGCTTTAGATTGGAGAGAGCAGAGGTGAGGAGGCGCAGAGGTGGAGAAAATAACGCTTTTCCCGACCGGAAGAACAGCACATGTATTTTTAAATATCTGTAATGATCTATGAAAGATAGGACACTGCTCAGCAGAGAGATGAGGGTTTGATGAAGAGCCAAAGGCAGTCTGAGTTTCATCAAAGCATGCGCAGCGCAGGCTGCAGAGTTGCAGCAGTTTTCCTCTTCCTGCGTTCTCTCCCGTCTTCTCATTCCTGCCACGCTTCTCTCCACATCTCTCTCAGCCATCTTTCACTGTCAAAACCCTCCAACGCTGGATGTCTTTTTAATGGTCAGACACATTAAGACGGAGCAGAACGCTCAGATTACAGATATTTGATGTGTCGGATCACTGACCGCTGCGCCATCAAGCATCGCTATTTGATTTGTGGCTGCGGCCAGCTGAGTAAAACGACAGATGATCCCCGAATTATAAACGAAAGCCCCGGCGTTGCACCGCGAGCTGCAGCAGACTCCAGTGTTTTCAACAGACACGTTAAAATCAGCACCTCTATCTTCTCGCAAGTGTGTTGCCAGGATACTTCTTCATGATGTGCAACCCATTACACCATTTCATGGAAACTTGAGCTCTTCATCTCAGAAATCTAGCAGATTTTCACCAGAACAAGTCGGTCTCACGCTGCTGTATTCTTGTCTTTCTGTCCACAGGAACAGACGGCCGACGGCGTCCACAGTTCCAGTGCTCCAACTCCTTCGTCTGTCTTCTGGAACGGCTCTCACAGTCTGGACCGGGAGGTGCTGAAGAAGCTCGCAATCGGGCTCGTGCTCGCGGTGGCCATATTGGCCTTTATCATTGAGAAACTGTGTGGATGGAGCTGAGAGGCGGAGGGAGAGGAGAGCTGCATCATGGGTCAGAGTGAGCAGACACTCAAGCTCACAGCTGGTTCCAGAGCTCCATGAGACGTGTCCTGGTCAGTGCAGACAATCTTTTGGGCTCGTGTTTTTATTTTGTGTAAGTGGAATAAACACAAAGGCAGTAGACGGTTGGAGCAGCAGGTAAGACGAATAAACATCCATTAGATGTTTGACTGTCCATCCAGTTTGGTTCCTGTGTGCTCTGCACTGAGGGCAGTCAAATGTCTTGGAACTTGCTTTGGCACATGTCATTTGGTGCCTCATATCTTTAGGATAAAACAATTTTATTTTATGTGTTTCGCCCCAAGTGGAATAAAAATGCGAGTCTTTACACCAGTTTTGGTGCAGCTTGTTTTCTTTGTTTCTCTGGCTGCATATATGAGAGCAGAGCTTCCGTTTGTGGCCCATTAAAACTCCATTATTCTCATTTGCATCCATGTGTTGTGGATGTAACTTCTGTGATGCCGTCACTGGGATCCACAACTTCACGGGAGACGCCCCGATCAGCTCATGATGGCAGAATAATTGAAGCGTTTTTCTCAAAAAGCGTTTTGTTTGGCACACCAGCTCCAGCCCACGCTCTAAATGTTTAATAATGTATGCTCCAATTTATACATTGATCTGGCACATGTGTCACTGTCAGAGGTTTTTTTTTTTTTTCTTTTTTCTCCCTGCACACAGCCTCTGTCACAAGTGTCTCGGGGAGCATGTTTGTGAGCTGATTCACACAGCACGCACTTGTCTGAGGCAGCATCTGCGTTTCCCTCCGATGTTTAATTTAGCAGAAAGGGGGGTGGGGTGGGGGGCTGATCGCGCGTGCGTGCAGTTTAGGGGTGACGGGACTTGGATACACTGTCTGTAGCCTACACACAGACACACACTAGCTTTTGATGCGTTTGATGAGTGTCACAATACAGACACACACACCTTTGTCTGCAGTTTTGTCACATACATGTGCAAAGCTTTATATTACCCGATCAAATGTTGCGTGTCCCACACATAAACACACGCTCCAGCTTTGTATTATGTGATCAAATGATGCGTGTAGCTGGGGAGCTTGTTACATCCATCCAGCGGTGCCCTACGTTATTTTGGAGCCATCCATAGCGTGTGACAGTTCTTTTGATGCTTTGTAAGCACATTTCCTGCGGCTGCACGTCAGTTACTCAGCGTTGTTCTCCGGTGAAGTATGGCTGCAGCCACAGCCTTTATGTTTGGAGATCATCACTTACTATGAAATATTGAGATGCGAGTTGAGGAAAAGGAGCTCGTTGCTCACGTTACATCATTCACTGCAGGTGTTTCTAATAAAAACAGGAGTTTTGAAGTTTCTCGTTTGGTTTGCAGCTGTTGTCAATCCGTCATCTGAGCTGAGCGGCTTCTGGTCAGAAGACACTGCACAGAATTTCAGGGCACTGCGGGATTTGATTTGTTACAGGTTTAAATGCAACTCAGTGGGTTAGACAACTTAAGAAAAACTCAGAACTTCATTTGCAGAGCTGCTAAATTCGGCAGCAGTGACTCTAAAGACGCCTTTATTGGCCGTGCGCTGACTGGTGCTAATGTGGACGGTTTTGACATCAGCTACTGGCTGACAGTTTCTCATTAACCACAGTCTCAGCCTGTGACCTTTTCATTTCTGCTTAACGAAGAAAATTCCTCCTCCGCTGACTTGCGCCACCTCTGATCACGTCTCTGAGGCTCCTGTTGATGTCATTTATACACTCCTGATCAAAAATTTAAGACAGTTGAAAAATTGTAAGAATTTGCATTTTGCACTGTCGGATCTCAAGAAGGTTCGGATTCGGATTCGGATCCTCCGGCTCAGGGCCGGTGAAATTTTTTTGGATCTACCACTTGACGTTTTTTCCCCATAACCCTCAGGATCTTCTAAGAAGTTTAAAATGACTGTCTTGCTGCGTCCAACCTCAGCAGCAATGGGACGCTGCGAGAGGCCGACCACGTTCAAAGAGAGAAAGCTTTTTTGCCTTTGCCATCAGGAGCTCGTGACAGTGTGGATACCTGACAGAAAGTGACACTGAATCCACATTTTTGTGAAGATTTGGGCTTTTAAAGGCTGTGGTCTTAAACTTTTGATCAGCTGATGAACAGCCTATTTCAGTTTAATGGTTGTTTGCAGTAAATTACTTTTTTTTCTGGTCTCACTCCCATTTCTTCTTTTTGCATTGTGAAGCACTACTTAGAACCTTCTTAAGATCTGACAGGTCAGAATGTAAATTCTTGCAATTTTTCAACTGGTCTTAAAATTTTGATCAGGAGTGTATGTTTACACATGATTTACACACAAATGGATTAGGTTTTCTCTGAATTTATAGCTCGAGGATGTGTGTGTATGTTGGGGGGCTTCTTAGCCTCAGGGCAAGCACAACAGGAACTGCAGTGATTGACACAACCTTACAACTAAAGCCTGGCACAACTCTGCATAAGAGTGTGTGTGTGTGTGTTTGCACCTTAATTAGCAGCAGCCACTGTGTCCCAGATTTGATTTGAAGACAAGTAACAAGCAGAATGTCAAACACGTGCACAGTCTGGCGTGTGTGTACACTCTGGTACCAGTTGCATCAACCTGACGCAGCACGAGAAGCCAACAGGATCATCCTAACAGGATTGGAGACCTCGTTACTTGTTTAAAATGTGCTTGTTCTGACTGTATGTGAACATGAGTGTTGGCTCAGAACGTATGGAAATGCAGCAAGCTCCAATTATCTACGTCCGTACAGCTTGATGGATGTGAGGGAAGCTCACATGGGCTTGACCAATTAATTTTTGCAATTTTGATGACCGGCATGCTTTGTTGCTCTCTCCCGCCTCCCACCTTCACTCCAGTCTTCCCTCTGCAATTCCCTTTCTATAGGCTGAGGCCTGCTAAGTGCTTCAGTACCTCTTGGAACAGAGGGGAAAATGACTTGGCAAGCATATCCATGTGTAAGCGCATGTTTCTGTGTGTGTGTGTGTGTGTGTGTGTGTGTGTGCGTGCGCACAGGCCTCAGCATCAGCAGTTAGCTTCATGGACATTGTGCCATCTTTCAGTGCTTGTTGTGTTTTATCTACACACGCAAGCACGCACAGACCTACAGCGTCGTCGCTGCACAGCAAACTGGGAATTCTCAGCCTGCTGTGTGAGGGAGAGATTGAGTGTGTTGGTGGCGTGCCAGTTTAGTCTTGGTGCATGTGCTATCGTGTGTGTGTGTGGCTTATACATCTTTGACTTTGAGCGGTTAGGGGTGTGTGTACTTACCTCAGGGACAGGGACCTTGGGGGGAGCAGAGATTATATTGTTCCTAAAAGCTTCTTAATGTTCAGCGTTAAAGTGTTGTTGACGTAGACGTTGTGGTTGGCACATCAGTGGTCAGGTGACGCGTCACATGTCAGACAAGTGAAAAAGGAACTTGACCACGACTGTTTAGATCACCTGTTGTGGCTGTTGACCTGCTGTTTACGTTGTGCGCAGTGAAAATTCAATGGTGTTTTTTTTAATGGCTTTAGCCATAGACTGCATGAGCACCGTTGCCATGGTGATTGTTCCCAGTGTCCACACATTAAAATATTGCTTTTCCTAATAATTTTTCTGAGCGTTTAATGAAACCCTGAGTACGTATAAAGAATCAGTAGTTATGTTATTGTGGTTGAAGGGTCCTGATTGTCTCAGAAATGATGTAAATATGTTTGTGGAGTAAATGAGAATCCTGGCAAGCTGCTGCGTCCTCTGCCATTCAGGTCTGATTTACAGGCTCCTGTCAGAGCACTACTGAAGAAATATGTCAACTAAGATCACTAAACTGCCACGAAAGTCCATTTATAGACCAATAAACAATATCGAGACTGTTCTTTTGTTAATGGCTGATAACACCAACAGCTCTTGTTGATAAGGTTATAAACTAATATCTAGGCCTCGTTCTGCTGTTTTGAGTTTGGGAGATGGATTGTACCATCAACACAGGCCCCCCTGGCCTTCATGACCTACAGGATATGATTCTCATTGTGATCAGAGGAGCTGGAAACACACAAAAACACAAACTTCAGCCCAGAAGAGCAGCGTCAACTCCCTGGGAACAACACACCCAGATGTGCTGCAGACTGTCACAGCTGGACTGACCACTGTTAACCGATCGCTGGCGTGAAACCAACTCGATTTTGGCTTTAAAATCCTCGTGGAGCAGCCTGGTTCAAAGCTCCATGGTCCTCTGTGTAACATGATAGCATGTTCATTGTTCACTTGAGCTGCGGAATGAATATGAAACAGGTGAAAATTGAATTTCAGCCCCCTTCGTCAACATCTTTGCATCACTCCAGTGTCTCCTGACGTGTCCAAGTCCTGTGAAACAACCTGTTTCTAATTACACACATCATTCATTAAGTCTGCTGCCCCTTTCTGTCAATGCTGCCCCCCCACCCCAGATATTGTAATATAAGCTTGTCATAAAATCTTTAGAAGGGCATAAATCAATAAAAAGTCAGGTTTTGCGCTTCACGAGGAGGTTGTGAGCTCAGGTTTGATGGAGAAACCCGACGGTGGGTAGGAGACACACATCCTGTGAAAGACGCTGGAGCCGATATGTGCGTGTTGGTCAGAGATGAGTAACGGAAGGAGTAGATGGTGGCCAGTGCCAGATAAGCCAGTCACGATTGAGGAGTATCGTACCTCACAAGTACACAAATTATGTCTCAGTTTGTCTTCAGGGGGCTAACACATCCAGCTGTGCCTCAGCCGGTGTGGCAAGAATGAGTCCTGGAAAGAGGAGGGACCTGTCTCTGCACCCCCCAGCCACCCCACAGAGACACACGCACACAAATTCAACTGCACTGCTGCCAGACCACAACGAGCGAAATTAAACTGGGAGCGGGCTTTGCCAGGCCGAGTGAACATGTGAAACAGCTTTCCGAGCTCTTTTCCCAGCCATTATTTTCCACCAGCGTGATCATTAGATTTTACAAAGTGTCAGAGCAAGCACTGCAGGCATGACTTGGCCCAGCCTGACCGGCGAGCGGAACGCCACGGGAACATTACGGCCCAAACAGATGTGAGAGAAAGTCAATAACGGCATGCAGCATGAACCATAACATGTATTTGATTACTTCTCAGTGTGTTTTTTGCTGAATATGCGATATGTGTTCTGGGGGCTGCTGGACTCCATCAGAGCTCCGGTATAAGAACATCTGCAGCCGCTTCTTTTAAAACTTCCATCTATCTTCCGCTGCTTATCCGGGGTCGGGTCGCTGGGGCAGCAGCCTAAGGAGGGAAGCCCAGACTTCCCTCTACCCAGCTACTTCATTCAGCTCTTCAGGAGGGAACCCGAGGCGTTCCTAGGCCAGCCGAGAGACATAGTCCCTCCAGTGTGTCCTGGGTCGTCCTGGGGGGCCTCCGACCGGAGGGACGTGCCCTGAACACCTCACCAGGGAGGCGTCCGGAAGGAAGCCTAATTAGGTGCCTGAGCCACCACATCTGGCTCTTCTCATCGCGGAGGAGCAGCGGCTCTACTCCAAGCTCCTCCCGGATGACTGAGCTTCTCACTCTATCTCTAAGGGAGAGCCCAGCCACCCTATGGAGGAAACTCATTTCAGCTGCTTGTGATGATGTGATCTTGTTTTTTCGGTCACTACCCAAAGCTCATGACCATAGGTGAGGATAGGAACAAAGATCGACCGGTAAATCAAGAGCGTTGCCTTTCAGCTCAGCTCTCTCTCCACCACAACGGACCGGTGCAGAGTCCGCATTACTGCAGATGCCGCGCCGATCCGCCTGTCGATCACCCGCTCCATTCTTCCCTCACTATTGAACAAGGTACTTGAACTCCTCCACTTGGGGCAGGATCTCCTCCCCGACCCGGAGAAGGCACTCCACCTTTTTCCGGCCGAGAACCACGGCCTCAGATTTGGAGGTGCTGATTCTCATCCCGGCCGCTTCACACTCGACTGCGAACCGATCCAGCGAGGTCACGGACAGAACCACATCATCTGCAAAGAGCAGAGACGCGATCCTGAGGTCACCAAACCGGACTCCCTCAACACCACGGCTGCGCCTAGAAATTCTGTCCATAAAAGTTATGAACAGAATCAGTGACAAAGGGCAGCTCTGACGAAGTCCAACCCTCACTGGAAACGAGTCCGACTTACTGCCAGCAATGCGGACCAAGCTCTGACACCAGTCGTACAGGGATCGAACGGCCCTTATCAGGGAGCCCAACAACCCATACTCCTGGAGAACCCCCCACAGGACTCCCCGAGGGACACAGTCGAATACCTTTTGCAAGTCCACAAAACACACGTGAATGTCCACGCGACGTTGCAAAGTCGTCTCAACCATGACAGCCCTACAACATCCAGAGCCTTAAGGAACTCCGGGCGGATCTCATCCACCCCGGGGCACTGCCACCGAGGAGTTTTTTTGACCACCTCGGCAACTTCAGCCCTGGAGATACGAGAGCCCGGCCCCAAGTCCCCAGGTCCTCCTTCCTCTTAAAACTTTGTCAGGCTAATTTCTGCAAACACAGCAGTCATTATTCAGTCCTGCAGTGAAGTGGTTGCAAAATTCGACCGAGACGGTCGTGTCCAGGGTGGTCAGAGACTGTAGAAAAATGTCATGTGACCTGGTAAATTAAAAAAAAAAAAAAAAAATGTTGAAAACACATCTGCTGGCCCAGATTCCGACATCCGCCCACCTCAGCACATCTGCATCATTCTCCACATGGCAGCGGCACAACCATCAGTAGTTGTGTAACAGCCCCTCACTCCTCCCTCTACTCTCTCCCTCTCCAGCACATCGTCCATCCTCCCCTCGGTTCTCTTGTGGCTGCAGCTTTTTCCATGTCCGTCCTATTTCACCCACATGTGTTGGACACCTCTGTCAACCATTTTTTTAATCTCCCATCATGCCTGTGTATGTTTCATCAACATGCTACTTTTACTTGTTTCATTTGTGTTTTCCTGTGTAAAACATAACAGCCAGTAACTTTCAAAGTATGTGTGTTTCCTAAGGGAATTCACAGTTGGAGTGTGTGTGACAACTATATGGCACTAGAAAATGATTGCATATTGCTGCTAATTGCGCACACACACACGTGCACGAAGAGATTGTATTTATATTTGCGTTTTTGTGAATCTTGGATCATATGTCCAGAGGTGACAGGACAGCCTCAGGGAGGCCAACATTTCAAGAGAAAAATAATAATAATTGTCTGTTAGCCATAAGGCATGTCATTATGTCTCGTGCCATGGCTGTTTCCCTCTCCTGATGTGTTTTTGTTCACTCGTATATGTCTCATCTCACTGGATTCCTCCTCTCTTTGCTCCTGTCTCCGTCCCGACAGCTCAGGTTAAGTCGCCCGTCCCACCTCCACTAACCAATCTACAGGACGGCGAGAGCAGAGGAAGAGGAGAGGGCAGGTGGAGAAAGGATAGCTGGAGGAAAGAGGGATTGAAATGAAAAACATCTCAAATCAATAAACAGATAACATAGGTTTTTTTTTTTTTTTGTAAACCAGTCACTGTCAGAACCGATACACAAGAGTTTGAACTAAGCTTTCCCACAATCCTTTGCTTCCTACAGAACAGGCAATTACAATTTCACAGGTTTAAATTAAAATCCCCTGTGGTGTAGTGTGGTGGTGTGGTGTGTGTGTGTGTGTGTGTGTGTGTGTGTGTGTGTATGTGTGTGTGTGTGAGAGAGATAGTTCGAGCTGTCAAAGTGATTTCAAGCTGTTTATAGCCTGAGCTCACAAAATGGGCCCTTTGCGGCAAAAGGGGGGGAAATCTAAATCTCTCTTCTCTCCCTCGATGTTTTTTCTAAAAAGCAAACCCATTCCTTGAATATTAATTGCTTGATGATCGGCTTATTTGTTTGTGATGAGGCTGCAAAAGAAAAGTACCCATAATCCCCCCTCTTCCCCTGCCTTAATCTCACTTTCCTCCCCTTTTCCTCTATTGAATGCTTTTCTTTATCATCTTCTTTCTTCAGTCACGATTAAAAGGAAGAATGTCTTTGAGTGAATGTTGCAGCATCATTTAGTATCAAAGTTCTTATATCTAATTTCTTGAGCTGCTTTTTTTTTTTTTTTTAACGTCCTCGAAGATTTACGGCTGTTGGGTTTCATTTTCAAGTTCCAGAGTGCAGCTTGATTTATTCCTGTTCAACTCGTGTCTCTACTTTCCATTCCTTCTCTTGGATCTGCTGCACCTTTTTCATGAAGGCTACGTGTGATATACTGTACATCTACCGGGTGTTTGTATCAGTTTATAGGATAACAGCTTTTTTTTTCATTCAGGGAAATAAAACTCAGTTTTGGTGCAGCAGCTCTGCAATTAACAGCCGGCACAGCCAAACGTCCTTATCTCAGAAAATGTGGTATAAAATTAAAATGGAATTTGTCCAATTTTGGTGGATGCACTTACTTCTGGTTCATTTAGGCACTTGGATCAAATTGTTGGACTTGTTAGCTTAGCATCATGTCACATCCTGTTATGGTCATTGCTGATTTGCGTCTTTGCTGGCTCTTTGCTCTCGCTCCTCCTCTCTGTGTGACGATCACACTCACCAGAATCGAAAACTGTTTCATTCATAACCCTCCAGTAAGCTGCTGTTGGCTGCAGTCTCTGTGCTTTAACGCACGCATCTCTGGCATAACAGTGAATTTTATGAGTCAAAGTCAAACAGGAACCACTCGAGTGATCCAGTCTTCACTGCCTGGAGGGTATCAGTGCTTCCGTTTGACTTTGTCGTGTCTACATTTCATGTCACTTTGAGTCCTAATGCAAACGATTTTCTAACAGCCCAGAGTGAAACTGTAGGGCAGCGTTCACACTGTTACCATGACAGCCCTCAGACCAGCCGAACCTGTTCCTGTGCTGTGACAGAGCAAATTTTTTTTTTTTCTCTCTTCTGGGAGATGACGGTAAAAGAATCTACAAATGGACGTAGAGATCTTCCGAAGGCAGCATCTGTCTGGACAGAAGCTTCTCATGCCTTTCAGACTGGTGTCACCATCCATGTGTGACTGGTGTCTGCCATTGAACGCAGCACAAACATCGTGGTGCATATCTGGTGTTCAAGGTTACAAACGTACGCAATCACCGCAGGGTTCCTGTGCCACACACACAGTGATACTGTGTGTGTGGCACAGGAGGAGGGGGGACTCTGACGTACGTGTAGATGATGAAAACAAAGATCCCTGCCGCTCATCAGACGTGTGATGCGGAAGACTTGCAGATGATGGTGTGACTTCCCCACGGACCCTACTGCGAAGGCTGATGTCTCCAATCGTGTTCAGCAACATTTGCCGTGTTTGCTTTAGGCTAGTGTTTGCAGGCTGTCGGAGCAGCAGAGGAGGCCTCCAACTTAGCACTAAAGATACCTGCAGACACATTTTCAAAGGGAAATGGTTCTAACTTCTGAAAGGAACCTTTATCGTCGATGGTAATCACTCAACAAAAATCAGGTAGTGATCACAGAAGGTTCTGCTCGAGCCGTGTTTCCGGTCTGCAGAAGCTTCCAAGGTCTGGAAGTCTTTCTAAAGGGCTCTTGAACAGCTCATTGAAGGGGTTTGGTTGATATATGCCCTGAAGGGGTGCGCGCGCACACACACACACACACACACACACACACACACACACACACACACACACACACACACACACACACACACACACGTACACACACACACACACACACGTCAGACCGTTAATCCTTCTCTGATCATCTTCCTCTTTACCCGTGTCCTTCCTGATGCTCATAACTTCTTCTCTTTCCCTCTATGAAAGATAAGCACACTTGCACTCATTCTCCCCTCTCTCTCTGTCTCTACCACCCCCCAACTTTTTTTTTTTTTTAATCTGTCTCCCTACCCAGTCAGGTTTAATCCTGTTAGTCACGCTAGATATATGAGGTCCTGCTCACACTGTTTGACTCTCTTCCAGAGAGACGTCCCCCAGAGAGACCCTATGGATTCACTGACACATGCACGCATACACACACACACACACACACAGGCCTCTACAGGGAGACGCGTGTTATACAAATGAACATATGCAGACGGTGGACGAGCCCCACTCTCCCCACCGCGTTGAACTGGGTTTAGAGAGGAGGATTTCACTGCTGCAGAATCTGCAGGCTCCATTTCAAACACATTATGCACGTTCGCTGCGTCTAAACAGCCTTTGCAGACACTCGGCTCATGTCTCGCATGAAAAGGAGGCACTTTCCCCGTAAATGTCAGTGTGACCAAACTCTTTGTATAAATGAAAACGGACACTTTCATTTCTTCTCTCCACTTGAAGCTTTTCACATAAAGCAGCAACAATATGAAAACAATTATGTACCAAGATCAGGGCTGTCGCAGAGAGAGAGACTTATTCATTTCCAAGTGCTGGCAGAAGAGTCCAAACAGTGAAGCAGCTGCAGAGGTTCTGCAGTAGATTGCTGTTTTCCTGCCAGTGTAGTGAAATGTAAAGATAATTCCCTTATTCCCTCAGACTACCGCGCCGTACCACATCATTAAACCTCGATTCCTCCAGCGTGTTAGCTCTCTGTAATGAGATGTTTCAAACATGTGTGCCGCATCCCTTTGCCGTTAATGTCTTTTAAAGGGAGCAGATGGATCCACTTTCAGTCAGCGGACCTTTAAGTTCCTCGTCGCATGAATAAATGGTTCAGGCGTGTCTCAGACCAGTACCAGGAGAAATAAGATGATGACCTCTGACCTCAGTCCTTTTATGGCGGCCTCATTATTAGCGTCATTGGTTCTCTGTTACTAGTATTATTTTCTTTAGAAATTAGCACTTTGCCTTCAAATCTAAAAAATGGCACCGCACCCAAGAGGTTAAAGGTCTCAGACCAACAACCAATCAACAATTTATATTTTTATGTAACGACATGGTGCGCTATAAACACCTATTTATACACACAGGGTGATCAATACTATTGATTCATCCCAATAGATGTCCGTTCCATTGATTTTACATTCTTTTTTTATACTTTTAAAGTGCAGTGTGTGTTGACCTGTTTGTCTCTTAAAAGTGTGTGTGTGGGAGAGAGAGAGAGAGAATTCATTTGTCCGTATGTGTACCGGGGCCCCATCCTGATTCAGGCCATGTCTGTGGGCCCCCCTCTTATTTTAATTAAAAAGCAGATGCACTGTCCTGTTCCGTCTGCTGTCCCCCTTTTTAACAGAGTATGTGTGTTTGTGTATGTGTACGTGGGTGTGTGTGTGTGCACCTGCCCTCTCCATGTGCCACTTTTGTGCCATATTGTTCGGGGGCCTGTCAGTGCCGCCTGTGTGGAAGATGAATTGGCAGGCGCAGGGCCAAGCACCGCTTCTTTAGATTAGTTTAGGAAGTCGTGTTGAAATGTCATAAATCGTGCAGTTCTTGGCACAGATGGTAGAACACGATGAGTTTATTTTATTATTTTCAGGATTTTTTTTTAGAAAAAAAACCTCTGGAGGCTGAGAGAGAGAGATTAGAGCGACTCTTGCCTCCCGTTGCATCAGCTGACAGCCGATGGAGTGGACCAGTAACGAGGGATGATGAATGAGGCGGGACACAAACAAACACACTTACTTTGAGCCAAACACAACTGTGGCTTCTGTGGTAGTTTCACACGTACACTTTTAAAGCCACCAGCAGCTGAGTGAGACGCTGCTGAAGAGCCATGACGTGTGTTTGGTTCCTGGATTTGACATCTTCTTTCATAAATACATGAATCAATTCTGCTCTTGAATAATCTGATGCTCGAACAAACCAGAAACAACGAGGAAACATGCTGCCGTGTGTTGAGTGTGTGTGTGTGCATGTGCGTGCACCTCTAGCTGAGGGATTATTGGTTGACGTAATCGAGAGGTAATTGTGGTTCATGAGGAGCTTTTGCAAATTTGCGCTCTCTCTCTCTCACTCTCTCTGTCTCTCACAAACACACACACACACACATTGGGCTTCTACACTGTATATTTGTGTGTGTTTCACTGGCATTGCAACATTGAAACAACAATGATGTCACCCTAGTTGCTTTTAACAAGCAAATAATCAAAGAAAGAAAATTTTATTCTGTTTGATTTTATTTATACAAAAGGAAATATTGTAATTGTTATAATGGAAATTACATGAAAACTGATCTCTCTCACAAGCTCTCTCTGTTGCTCTCTCTCTCTGACAAACACACACACAAACAGTATAGATCCTTTGAAGTCTCCTGTGCTTCGGATCAATAAACTGACTTTCTTTTCTGTTAGATTGTACACAGATCTGTTGTCAAAACAGGGCCAGTTGCAGGTCTGCTGGGAACACACCCGCACACACACTCAGACACACTCGCGCACACAGGCACGCACGCACACACACACCCACACCAGATGCTGACTGGAAACTGCTCTGTGATGTATTGACAAGATAGGATTCTGCTGAATGAGCCCTGACCTCCAGATAACCAAGAGGACTGTCAGATGGACCAGAGGGGGGTCATGTGATTGGCACTTTCATTTTGAAATTTGATTTATTGACATTCTTTCTGCATAATTCCTCCATTAACAACAGAGAATATGTCGAGCAGGTGCGTTCAGAGAAAACTGGTTTACCTCAGAGATGGAAAAGACTCTTCTCCTTCAGACTGCTCCGCTCTGGGAGTCATGTCATGTCCTACTAAACTTTGTCCTTTTTCTTTGTCCTCAAATGGGGAAAATCTTTGGCTTTTTTCCTTAAATGTTTAGTAACTGTACCTAAACACCACCTACATGTGCGAACACACACAGATAAATGATGGATCGCCAGATGTTGTTAAAGCCCATCAAACCCACATGCAGCTCAAAGACCTGCCCACACAAATCAAATCAAACACAATCAGTCCATTGATGATATTTTCAACTCTCCATCTGTTTGTATGTTTCATCTCTGGCAGAAAGAGTTTAAATTGAGGAGGAAGCTAAACTGATGAGACAAACATCTTAAGAGTGTTAGAATCAGAAGTGTTGGTTTGTGTTATTTGGAGCTATCAGTTCTGCGTAAAGTTTGGAAAAACCTCCCTGTTGGTGCATAAAGTGACTTAAAGCATGGTTCCTGATGCAGAACCACAGGCTGATGATGTAAAGCCATTCCTTAAAAAACGATAGGTTTGTGGTCTGAGTGATCACTGCTGCAGGCACTGATCGTCACCACTGGGGGGGGGGGGGGGGCTTTTTCTGTATTTCCTCTGGAGCACGCTAAACAAAGACCCAATGTAGCCAGACACTACAAACTCAGTAATCAGCAGCATAATCATCTCTCAGTTACAAACAATTTAATAAAATATAGCAGAAAAAGGATCATTTCTGAGCTGAGACATTTTATTTATTTACCCTTTTGCTGAGTGATGCTGCAGTAAAGGCTGAGAAGCTTTTTAACGAGTCATTTCATGAGCACTAGCGAGAACAAAGTTAGCTTTCAGAGCCCATGAAGGCATCTGAACTCACTCATTTCTCTTTTTTTCTCCATTTGTGTGGTGTAATGTTCATCAGATGAGTCTAAATCCGAAGGCAAACGTGATCCAGACAGATGTGAGCTTCATGAGTGTGTAAAGGACTGTTTGCTCTCTGCGTATTCACTCGTATTCACTCTCTGCGTAAAAAACACTCGTAAAACCTTCAAATTAAAAGAAGCCGCACGATAAGCCTCTCCATATTTGAGGATCCACTTGTTTATTTGGAAGCTTCTGGCGGCTAAGCTGCACACTACGAAAACTAAAACTTTATTGACTCTCTATGGTCAAACAGTTCTTCATTCTACAGCAAATACCGTGTATTCAGCAGCGATAAATATATAACTTTCCAGTTTTCCTTGTCTTGTTGACATTTAAAGTCATCAAAATCGTGCACAAATAACCACAGATAATGTTGGTGCCACCTTTATCTTAACATTGAGCAGCCTGTCTGCCAACATTTGACTGGATGTAATCTTAAATGTCAGGGGTTGACATTATTCAGCTGAAGAGAATCAATAGGTGATGTTAGTCGAAATGTGCAGCTCTGAATGAAAAGAGGCGGTGCGCCACCAAGGAGAAGCTGCATCGAATCGACATCTAGTGCTGAGTTCGGTCTCTACATTATTTTTCTCTTTGCCTCCATCACTCAAGTTACTTTAAAAGAAATGTTTTTATGTAGTTTTCCATCAAACGCTGACACCGTTAATCACTTTTTTAAAGCATTTTTCAGGTCTTTGCAGACCATTCAGTGGGTTAATGATGTCATCCTCTGCTTGTTTTGGAATAATCTTATTGTCTGTGTGGTCAGAGCATTTTTGGCATTATCCTGCTTTTAGACAGAAAACCAGGACTTTTATCTTCCAAAAGACAAAAAAAAAAAATGCTCTTGATCGTAATAACCCCAGAGACAGAATGGAGAAATTAAAAAGGAGGACCCAGGGAGCTGAGCTCTTTTTTCCAGGAAGCTACAAATTCATGGTTTTGGGGGTCCTCCCACATGATCCCCAGTGGCAGAGCAAATCTCTCCTCCCTGACACCCAAACTCAAAAGACTGGCGGACATTTTGCCTGATTAAAACCAGCAAACAAGGGACGAAAAGGACTTCCTGTTGTCAAATTTGAAAAGTTTAAAAACCCCAAAGTGTGAAAGAGGGCCTACGTTTCCATGCCAGTGAGGTGATGGCGCGTGATCTCCGGCACAAGGAGACTCTGAGCGGTTGTTTTTGCAAAATGATATTCATGAAAAGCATTGGAAAACAGAGCTGCGCTTGATCGGAGTAATGACGACCCTGCAGGCAGAGCGGAGCAATTAAAGAAGAGTCCAGGGGAGAGATGAGAACTATTAACAGCCACAGAGGGCCTTCACTCTGGCGCTCTGTCGAGACCACGCGCTGATGAAAACATTGCTGGAAATAATAAAAAGCACTAATTACAGTGGTGTGGGGGGGAGTGAGGGATGGATGGAGAGAATCCCCTGATCCCCCGAGCTTCAGAGACATTTCCTGTCCAATTTAATATGTTGCATCACTTAGTTTTGATCTGCGGCTTCTTACATGAAAATGTAGGTTTTTTACATCAAGTCGTGATTCGCCAGCTGAACCCGATCCAAGTAACGCAGCAGTAATGCAGCAGGGTGGTGGTGATGCCACCACCATGATGTTGCATTTTTGGAGGGATATTATCCATTGTTGTGCCAGTTTACGACATCCCCCCCCCCCCCACCCCACCCACACACACACACACACACACACACACACACCAACCATAGTGAAAGTGCTTCAAATGAAAATCCTTTAATTTTGACTCTTTAGAGATGGAGAACAGCAGATGTCAGGAAATCTGAGAGTAAAGTGCTCCAGTTTCAGCCGTAAACTCAGCACTTACGACTTGTGGCCTGTTCCAGCTGAGTCTGAGACAGCCACAGACAGGTGAAACGTGACCACGCCCTCTATCATACTGAGTTGTGACCTTGACGCTGCAGGTCAGCGCAGTTTGTTCAGAAAGCTGCAGAGGGGCTTCTAAATTGCCTTTAAAGGAAAGGTTACCTCAACAGGGTCAAGCATCGGCATTATTCAAAATGTCAGCTATCCGATGAGCACGCATTCCTCCACTGATTGGACGGGAATGTGTGTCGGCACGTCGGCAGGCATGAGCCAGCGTGGCACGGCCTTAAAGTCACGTTTAATTGGTCTATTCCCTCAAGTAAATACAAAGGCGACATTTTCTGTCACATTTTCTGTGCTGGAATGTGACTCTAAAGAGGCTAGGTCCCTAAAATGTCAAGGAGGAATATTTTTCAGCGCACGCACTGCTTAGTGTTCCTGCCTAACCCCCCTGAACTGCTCACAAAGGTCATCTGCACATTTGGCTCATTTTATGTAAACAGCTGGGATGTGCCAGGATCGATAGCAGATTTTCGTGATCAATAATCATTTAGTAAATTCTGCCCTCGCGCTCGACCGATTCGGTGGCGGTATCGATGCTAACGCCGGGATGTCACGCTCCTGCCTCTATCTTGCATCATGCAGGATGAGCTGCTTCGTTCACACTCACACACACACACACGTGCGTGGCCTGAAAGTCCTCTTGCATAGTAGACAACTTTAAGCGCCCTAGAAAACAAACAGATAAAAGCGCTCCTTTGACATGAAAACATCACAATTTCGCTCTAAGAGCCTCTCAGAGAAATAAAATCCTGAGCGGGAGGAAAAAAGCTTTGCCGACAAGAACAGACATCATCGGCTAAATCCCTGTTATTTATCATCTGGCGCGGCTCCACGGATGGCTCCTGGCCCCCGACACGCCTCAAATCATCTGCTGCAACATCAAAACATTTCCGTGTAACCGTTGATCCAGCCGAGGCCTCAAAGCGCCTTAGCTGCGGCGACGCGCTCGTCCGCTGGCTTGTAATGAAATAATCCAACAAAGAAGGAGCAAAAGTATTCTGCTTACTCTCTGCTCAGCTCCTGCTCTTGTTAATTCCACATATATATATATGTATATATATACATATATATATATAGTAATGCCTGTGAAATCCTGACTGATCAGGTGTGATGCATTCACTGACAAGGATTTGTCCCGGCAGCTTTGTCTGGAAGCGATTTAAAGATTCCAAATGGTAGAGGAACACCTCTCCCTCCTGCTAAACCCACCATTGTTTCAGGATTTATGACTTACACTTGTATGTGTGCTGCAGAACGTGGAGGCTGTCTCAGCCTTTGATGGCGGCGTTGTGGAGGCTGATAATCTGTGCGGATTGCAGAACACTTGTGGTAATAAGGCGAGCTCATGCGGTACCATCAATCCCCAACACAAGAGATGGGAGATGAGGCGCTCGTGCATGCCGGAAATTTGGCCTCAGCGTCCGAAGGCGGCCCACAATGAAATGGGGAGTCGGATTAAAATGTGTCAGATGAGCCAGGGAGAAGATGGGGTCGTCAGCATCCATTGTCCAAAAATCAGCCACACAGTCCAGGTCTGTTGGCTCATACCAGCTAAGGCTTGATTAACCCCAGATGTCCCCCAGTCAGCAGGTTACCGTCACCAAACTTCAACAGCAACAGCGAAAGAGGTTAGAAAGCACTTATCTCCACACGCCACCCAAAGTTAGCATTTCAGAAGTTGCAAAAGTTCATTGATCCCTTACTGGGACACGTCTGACCAGTGATTTGGACCACAGCTACATTAAAGGCACCTTAAATTGCTTGACCTTTGACCCTATATATTAGCTGCAGTTCAAAAGTGAAAGCGGCACGTTCAATAGTGGTCTCAGTCCACCAGTTTGGTGTCCAGAGTTGTGGGAGAACTGCAGCCTGTGAAGGGTTTCACTCGCTCCTTCTGTGTAGCCTCAAACAGCCCAGAGACCAGAAACATTAGGGAGGAGAGGGAGAGGAGAGGAGAGAGCCACCCAGGCAGTTCAGCCTGTACCCGTCAGGATGTCAGCACCAGGAAGAAACTGTCAAAAACCAGCAGAATCACAGAAAAAAAAACGGTTACAGTTACAGTTCTACGGAGTTACAGTTCTACTGTAACTCTGGAAGCCATGACCCAATACAGAGTTAATATCTTTGAGAAGGTTTTTCATGTTCAGCTGATCTGAGGGTGTTTCCTTGACGACCCATCGCTGAGGCAGGGCTTGGTACCTGTCATTTACACATGTAGATGCTGCTGAACTGACACCTTTTTCTGCAGCTTTCTGCTCCTGCATCTGCAAAACAGGTAAAATTAGATGTAAAGTTGTTTCACATTGCCACACAACCATCATGTTTTAGTTTAGTAGTTTAAAGAGAGCATGAGCATGTCAGACACACACTGTGTGTGTGTGTGTGTGTGTGTGTGTGTGTGTGTGTGTGTGTGTGTGTGTGTGTGTCATACGTTGCAGGTTTTATCCTAAAATCTCTAACTTCTACTGAAGCTCAGGAAGCTTAATGAACGGCTGCAGATTGATCGTTCAGGCGGTTTTCAGAGCTTTGAATTAAAAAAAAAAAAAAAAAAAAAATTTAAGTGAAGGGGTTGAAATTTAATAATATAGAGGATTTTCAAAATGAAAGCATCTGAAATCAATGTAGACATTTGATTCAATAATTTACTATTTTTCTCCTCTTCGTCTCTCTTGCTGCCCCTTTTCCTAATGAACCCAACCTCAAATGCATTTGCATCTCTCTAATTTAGCTTGATTATTTCAGGCTAATTAGCATAAGTGTATGGAAATTAAATTGGCTAAAGCGGCATGGGGGGTGCTTCAATGTATTTTTCCATGTGATGTGTGGGTAATGGACTCCATTTGCCGGTGTCATACAAGGTTCACTTTTATCTTCTCTGCAGCTTTCTTATTTCAATCTTCTGAGGGAAGAAGCATTTACAAACCTGATAAAAATTCCCCAGATAACCTTAAATTTGACCTTAAACATCGGCTGTCAGCTTAGAAAAAGGCAAATTTATTATTTATTTTTTTAAAAAATGAATATTTAGTTGTTGATAAAAAGATATTTTTTGCTCTCAGAATTTTAAAAGAATTTCAAACCTCAGCCAGCTGCAACCAGAGGACAAAACAAGTGCAGCGATCTCTACCCACGATGCCCTCTGGTTGTTTCTGTCCATGGCGGGGCCTGAAACTCCTCTTACGCTAATAACCCAGCCATGGATTATTAATTAATATGTTCAAAGTCTTCCCCCAGATTCTGGCCCCCTGACTACTTCAATGGCTAATTTGAACCCTGTAAAGTTCTGGACTTTAATGTTCACTAAAGGCAGCGATTGATGAAAGAGAAATAATGATATAAATATGTTACTTTAAAAAAATTGGCAGCTCACTGTCCATGTTAAGCAGCCGTGTAATTAGAAGTGTGTTTCCAAGATGTGCATACATGTACACATTTTTACAAGGTGATAGAAATTTAATTAAGTTAATGGTGCTGTCCCAGAGGTAGGACGGTGAGTTCAAGGACACGTCAGCGCGAACACAACAGAATACACTAGAATGACAGAACTGCAGGTTCGATTGTGACTGTTTCCTGTTAAAAGTAGCCAGAACCCACCGTCAGGGATAGTTCTGTGTCTAAAGGTACCTGCTAACACGGTGACTTCAGCTGATGTGGAGACGTGAAGGTCGTTTAGGTCGATGCTAACGAAGAGCCAGGCGGTCCTCAGGAGGCCCGTTGGCATCAAAGGCTAAATCTGGATGGATTATCAGGGGCTCGTTTCCATGTTACTGTTGTTGCCAAATACAATGAAGTTGCTAAACTGCCCCAGATGTGGCCAGATGTGTTCCCAAGGGGACTCGTGTCCATGAAGGCTGATTCACGCGTATGTCAAGATTTGTTTTATTACCCAGATGCTGTTCAGCACATCACTCACAGAAGGTCCAAAACTCAACTTGTACTTGTAAAAATTCAATTAAGTGTAATCAGAAATAGTGTTGATCTTTCCAGAAGAGGAAACACAGGTTTGGTGCTATTATCCAGTCTTTTCTGGGCTTGGCTGTGATTTTGCTTGATTTTGCACCAAATCAGAATCAGCGGATCAACATATTTAAATCCTTCAAGGGTTAAGAGGACTGGGTTTATGGAGCTATACTGGAACCATCGTACTATCATGTTAGAACAGGACATTCAATATAACCGCTGATCAGAATGAAAGAAATGAAATGAAATCAGAATGAAGAATGAAAAGAGTGAACCTACAAGACACTTTGTCAGGAGTGTGTGCGGAGTGTGTTAACAACGTTGCGCTAACAAAACAAAAGATTCAGTAACACTACGCCATTCGTCAGACACGTGGTCGAGGGGGCGAGAGTGCCCAGAGCCAGAGCAGAGGACGATTTTCCACTCGCATTAATAAGGACAATCTAAACACTTGGCAGATTTACCCCTGGGAGTGTTTACATTTGCTGCAAATATACATGAAAATAACTTACACACACACACACACACACACACACACACACACACAACATGGTGGTAATGATAACATTTATGAGCGCTGTTGTAGGTTATTGATGAGTCTGACTATGCACCATGACTTATAAATGAAAAGAAGGCCAGAGAGAGAGAGAGGGGGGGGTAGATAAAGATGAGAGGAAGCTGTGGACAATGCACAGCCGCACGCCTTCAACTACATTTCATCAAAGATGGTGACTGCAGCCTCTGGTTGTCATTCAGCCTCAGCGTGCATCTCTTTTCTTCTTCCCCCAGCTTCCTCTTAATGCCGGGACACTGGTCAAACCTGATGATGATGATGATAAAGGGAGAAATATCTATATCTTTTTATTTTACGTCTGTCTGTAGGTTAGTGGTGGTGCACCAAAAAAAAAAAAAAAAAAAAAAAAAAAAAGCCATAAATTTGCTTCAGACTGGTGCTGTTTCATCTGGAGTCTCCATGAATCAGCGCTGGATGGATGAGTGGGATCTGCTGTATCTGTAGTTGAAGCCGTCTTCTGTCGGCCTTTTGAACCAAGAGAATGTAATTAACCATAGCAAAGTTGTCGCTAATTGGAAAAAATGTGGGAATTATTTTTTATGTATTTCATGCCGGAGCAGCTGCATATTACATGTGAAGTTAATCAGAGGGGCTACTTGATAATTCACTTTGAAGAAAAGGGTCTGTGGAGGGTGGGGGCTCATATACAGTCAGGCGCATTAGGGACGAGTTAAACCGAAGAAAAGGAAATGGCCAGAGAAGAGAGCAGATGTTGGCGACAAAGAGACAGCAGGGTCGCTGATTAAGTGTTGCAGGGATTGGTGCGCAGCTGGGAAGATTGTTTGGTTAGCGGCCGGCCCTACCATTTGCAGTTTTACCACGCCGGTGAGCCCTGATTGGTATATTAAGGCTCCCTGGACCTCCCCAATTTCCCCCGATTTATTACATAAGATGTAATCTGTGACAGTATATTTCAACAGCAGAACATAACACAATTATACCTTAATTAGAGCTAAATTTCACATTAGATGTGTTACATCCACTTTACATTATAAACACGGTCCAGTTTTACAACTTCGTGGCGGATTAATCTGTAGTTTGGGAAGTTTTTGTTTGCTGGCAATGGATTCAGAGGAAATGAACTCGTCAGTCGTGACGGCTTTCAGTGTGTGTGCTTTTCCTGATGGGAAGTGAACGCTGAGACACACGCAGGAGATGCAAATGAGACGTTTCATCATGCAGCGGTGTTCAGACGCCAAAACACCAAACATCAAGCTGAAGCGCTAATGCCCTGACGTGCTGGCGTGTGATTTCTGTTGAGGTTTATGTACTGTTGGTTTGAATTTCTTGGGAAAGTGAACCGAACCAGGGTCCACTTGCAAGCGAACTGACAAGAAACGACAGGATGTGAAGCTCAGAGAAGATGGAAGAACTTTATTCACTCCAACAGCAAAACAGTTATCCTCCATTAAACAACCCAAACCCTGATAAACGTTTTGAACAGAGGCGCTGGACTGAGATATTTCCTACCACCCATTTACGACGCAGTCACACACTCCTTCCGTCAACGATCCAAATCTTCAAACCTTTTCACGAGACCTGGCGAATCATCGTCATGTGACCCTGGACACAAAGGGGAAGCACCCACGAGTGAAGCAGCCAACGACCCTGCTAATGACCTTCAGGTGACCCCCCCCAGATTGTTACCATGCTAATGGTCCGCAAGGGCTGTAGTTTCGAGCTCTGGCTCCAGCTATTTCAGAACCGAAGAAGTTTGCTCTCAGAGCGCAAGCTCTGGATAACAATGACCAGGATGAACGAGAACCTACACAGACGTTTTATCCTCCCAATTTTAAATGTCCCGCCGAGTCCTGAAATCCTCCATTTGCATTTCTATTTATGTGTATTTAGACGGACGAGCTCCTGGTTTTTAAAGGTTCAGAAAACACCAGAGGATAGAAAAAAAGAACCCTCTTAGTATAATTGCGCTCAGTGGGAAGTAAATTGTTATTAAGGTATGGCGAGTGGGGATTTCAAGAGGTGAGGGTGGAGGGAGGTGGGTGCAGGGGAGGGACAGTGGTGGTCAGGAAGGAGGGAAAAGGCTAGAGAGAGGAGGTGTTTGTCCGAGCCACAGACCACTTTTCACTCCTTTCCTCAGCCACAGACCACTTTCCACAATTCTTTCTTGGTCCCCTCTCTCCTTTTGTGCATTTTTATTTATCGCTGTCTCCAATCCAGCCCCATCCCTCTGAGAAGTTGCCATATTGCCCACCCCCATCTTAGTTTCTCTCTTTCTCTTTAATTTTTTTTCCCCTTGAATAATTTAGGGCAGCAAGGGAGAGTGGAAGTGCGTTTATTTTGAGTGTGTTTGCGCTTTAAACAGAATGCTTAATGATCGCCGATGGGAGAGAGACTGCATTAATTCCATTTATGTTGAGACCTTTTAGATGTACTGACACCCGTGGCAGACAGGGACCCTCTACGTTCGGCCGTCACATCTGGGGGAGATCATTCTGTCTGACTGAGACGCTGAAAAAGAAGAAGAAGACCAAAACTGCTGCACGTATACATGCACCCTCCCTCAAGGCAAGGCCTTTGGGGCCCCCCACACACACACACACGCACACACACACACACACACACACACACACACGCACGCGTGTGTGTACATCTCCTCATTTTATTTGTTTCAAAGTAGATGCATTTCCTCGCATTTGTGCATTTCCACAAACGTGTAAACAGCTTTGAAAAGGTTTACATTTACTCGTTTGAAAGACGCAGCCGCCACTGAATATATGAGAATATATTTCAAATGTTTTTCCAAGGGATGGCTTTTCCTGCAGACTCTCAGGAAAAAAGGTCCGAGATGACTCACAATGCATTAGCGAGACGATCAAATGTTTCAAGTGTTTTTGTTTTTATCCACAAGTTTATTTTCATTCAGTCTTATCAGGAAGTAGCTGAGAGTAGACTCAACTGGCAGGAACATGGAAATGCCAAAATATGCTTTCAGGATATATGATATTTCGGAACTTCCACCTGCTGTGAGCCAGATAATACTGCTAGCTAGCTGCTTCTTTATCAGGTGAATGATCACATCCAGACCCTCCATATGTCCAAAGAAGTTGTAGATATGAACTTACTCATGTTGGGGATATTTCTGAATCTACGCCCGCAGGACGTAGATAGCCAGTGGACAGGCTACAGTACAGCTGAAATCTCCTAAACCGCTTGACTGGTATCCTAAATTTTCTGCTTGAGATTTTGCTTTATTACTCTCCTTCAGACGACATCCCAGAGTCTGACATAATGACTTTGGAGTCGTTGGATCCAGATTTATGCCAATACCAAGACTGGGAAACTGTTGATGCCATTAACAGGGTCATCTGCTATGGCAGATGTGCGGCGTGAGTAGGCACAACGCCAGAGCCGGAGGACGAAGGTGAATCTGTGCTCGTCCTCTGGTTCCAAATGAACCTTTGTGTTGCGGAGGAGAGGAAGAGGAGGCCTGTTCATGACTGCTGGTGTTGCTTTTACACTCTCACAGACCTCTTCACTGATTACTCAGTGTGAGTAATGATTTTTTTAATAGCATCAATCTGTGTGTATGTGTGTGTGTGCGCGTGTGTGTGCGTGTGTGTGCTCGTGCCCGCGTGCTTTGAAATCAGCTTTATGCTAATCCCGTTCCACGCCTTGACAGTCTAAGCGAGGACCGTCATTTGCATAACTAGCTAGTGTGGTGAACGACGGGGGGTCCGTGTGTGGCTCATGTTCGTCACGCAGGTGTGTGTGTTGCGCCACTTGGGGTGTGTCAAGACAGAAAAGAGCTTTTAAGAGACAAAACCTCAGACCTCTCCCTCGTTTGCTCTTCTGTGTGGATGCAGTTAGGTTTAAACCTGCTGTGTCTGTCTCATTTACACCTACTGCAGATGTGTGTGTTTGTGTGTGTGTGTGTGTGTGTGCATGTGTGTGGGCACATACTGGAGACATGAAGCATAAGGCTGAGAGAAGGTGTTGGACAGGCGGCCCTAACTGATAGCAAGAGATTCATTCTTTATAATCTGACATCGATTCTTTTTCCTTTGAACAGTCTGAGTGGATAGAGATTCATGTCAGCAGAAAAAAAGAATTGTTTTTGTCTTTTCTGCTGTTTATCTTTTCTCTTTGCATTCTCTCACATTCTGTACAGTATAAACAGGCGCCTGCCTGTTTGTTTATGAGACAGAACCAAAGTCCCAGCACAACATTTGAGGCAGGCAGAGCTCCCTCCCTCCCTCCTTCTCTCTCTCCCCCTCCCTCACTCTCTCCCCCTCCCTCACACACACACACACACACACACACACACACACACACACATACTGACCTCATAGCTGCTGCTGGCACCATGCCATCCTGTCTGAGCCTGTATATGTGTAAGGGGTGAGCTGTCTGCCCTCATCAGTGCCAACATGTCGCCTATACCACATATATTGCTGCAGGGGGTCTGCGTGTGCACGCGTGTGTGCGCGTGTGTGTCTGATTAGGCCTCTACGTGGGATACCCAGTGAGCATGTGGGGCCATCAGCGACACTCATTACACCGGTGACCCCAATCCTTTTTGATATGTGTATCTACATTTAATGGACATGCATGAAGACACACGGATAAATACAGTCTGTCGGCATGGCGATAAGCAGACAGATGCAGGTGGATCCAAATACACAGAGATGGAGATAGGAGAACACGTGGTAAGTGTATCTGCTGCCTTGTACAAGACGTTGAACATTAAAATCTTCAAAATCTGCATGAATTAAATTTTATATTAAAAAAAAACATTAAAAACAGTTTTTAACTTAATGACACAGCTGCTTTTACAGGATTAAACTAACATGTTTGTTTTTCTCCATATTTCTACTTATTTTCGATGTTTTTTTGTGCTGTTGGACTCAGGTCAGAGCCTGGGATGGAGATCTCAAGTGTGCTGGTCCAGCTTTGGGTCAAAATGAAATGTTTCCACGCCAGGAGGCAGCTGATTCCACGAAGGTTTGCAAATCTGCAAGGACATTGGGAAAGCTTTGGAAGTTACTGGGACCTCAGATATCCAGATATTGGTATTAATTATTAATTTAAAAAAGAAAAATTACTAGAAACTTCTGTATGAGACTGGTGAGGATGGAGGGGAGTTCCTGGCCCTGCGGTGGTAATTGCCCTTTTTCCTCATCCTGAGTGGCGTTCGTGCTTTATGATGACATGATGATCTTTGTTGGCATTTACTGATGAGTCAGAAGGTCGGTATCATGCACACTCGTGCGCCCGGGCGTGCTGCAGATGACAAGCTGGAATTTGCAGGCCTGGGTTTGAACCAGAGTGGATCAATGTGCACATCTGCGCAGGTTTGTCTGCGGTGGAGGCGTGAACGCTGGAGATGGCATCCTGTCCCTGTTCTCACGAGGTGTCCCGCCCCCCCACGTGCCCCAGAGCACTGTTCTATATGTCAATTCAAAGAAAGAGGGAGCAGCCATTTCTCAGCTATGTGTGTGTGTGTGTGTGTGTGTGAAGAGACAAGAGGACTTGGCCTTGCTTTGAACTCTGTCATTTGCTTATAAGTCACTGCTTAATGCTCTGTTTGTTCTTCTCTCTGTCTCAGATCTCGCCATCTCTCCGCTCCAGCGCTCCTCCGTCTGCATCCGCGTGCTCCAGAATAGCTTCAGTGGTGGTGGAAGTATGTGTGTGCGTGTGTGTGTGGGTGTGTGTGTGTGTGTGTGTGTGTGTGTGTGGGTTTTGGTGGGGGCTACTGGTTGGAGAAAACAATATGGGGAAAAGCGCGTTTAATATTCTCTAATTACAGCCGACGGCGGCAGGTGTTCCTGCAGACACAGACGCCTCCCCAAAGGTCTACGCATGTGGTCTCATTACAACCTGAAGTTCTAATCATCATTAAAACACGTTCGATCTCAACGCGCACGGGAGCCGCGCGAGCGTCATGACTCCTTCCGTTCCTCTGCTCCTTGTGATCCTGCTGCCAATCAGCCCAACACATCATCAAACAAACCTAGAAGAAGCTCCATCCCTCCTTCCCTCCGTCCATCCATCCGGACTTATGCAGGTCTCCGCCACAACCCGTTACCCTCGGATCATTTAGAGAAAACCTGTGAGTTCTCCTTCAGCGATCACTGCGACACTTATTTTTCATTATTCAGTAAAACATGCTCCCTCGCCGCCATGGTGTGAACTCTGACCCCGCGGACCTTAAACCACGCCGCTTATGTGAGGGAGGCCGCTCTTCAGCCAGCGCCGAGAGAGCCGATAATCAAGGGGTAATTGAAACCGAGGGCCACGGTGCCGGTTCGGATCAATGCTGGAGCCGTGTTGTTATGGGGACACAAAGAAAACTGTTATTTCATGTTCATTCAACAGAATCTGCTGAGAATGGATGGAAAAGTTGCTTCATTCATGCCATTTTTCTCACTATCGACTTCTAGAATCTATACAATCTGAGTCCTGTTGATGCTCATTTGAAGCCGATCGGCTCACACAGATCAATAACATCTGATCAGATCAGAATATTAATGCACAGGCTGTGTGTGTGGTGCTAATGAGTCGCACCAACAAGCCAACATGACCGTTAACCCTTCGTTCTTCTGACTGGTGCCTTGCAGAAATGCAAATTAACTACGCTGTCCTTTATCTGAACACTCCTGATTATCATGCAGCTGCCGCTCCTACATATTCAAAACGGGGTCCTCGATCCAATTAAACGGGCAATGTGCTGTAAAGGCCTGGGCAAACATGATGGAAGGCAGAGCTTAGGATGACAAACAGCAATCGGAGGGAGATGGAAAAGCGTGCTGGGAAGTTAATGGAAGACTGTGAGATGATCGCTGATGGAGCGAAGGGTGCCGTCGTGTGTGTGAGCGCATGTGTGTGTGTGTGTGTGTGTGTAGGAGTGTTAAAGAGGTTAAAAGACAAGCACGTCTGGGGACTATAGGCCTGAAAAGAATCGCGTGTTTGCACACTCAGAACAGCCATATTTTACTGAAAATCTGCAGCTCAAGGAAGCAGACGGTAATTTACATGTTGACAAGCATTAAAGCACTAATAAAAGCACAATAAAGGCAATTAATTGGCTATTTTAAAGGACTTGTAGTTGTGTAATGGATGCATCATGAATGAAAATCATAAATCCTCACTGTTCTAGCAAAGTAGGGCCAGTTTTCAGGGCCCAAACCTTGAAGGACTGTGTAACCCTTAAAGGGTTAATGCTTGGTTTTAAGGCTTGGGTTAGGGTTAGGGTTAGGGGGTTAGCTGCGATGAGTCGGGTTAGGGTAAGGAGCTGGCTAATGTATATCTGTAATAACGTATAGGTATTATATCTAAGAAAGTCCCCACAAAGATAGAAATATACAGATGTGTGTGCTCATCCCTCCCTTGGTACAAAACCTAATCAGTGTCTTTAAAAGCCCTGCTCAAGAGCCGCCTGACACTGTTCTGTCAGCCTATCCTTCTGATGAATGCCTCGGCATCCCACCGGCTCGCTAAATATGCGCGGTGAAATGAGCCGAAACACGGGCCTTAATTAAAAAGTGGAGACCCACGAAGATGTGATTAAAGCAACGCTTGGTGGATTATAGAGACTAAAGCATCTCTGAAGGCGCGCAGAAGGAGGAACAGAGGGAGAAAGCGGGAGCGAGCGAGTGATGAAGGCCCTCTTTGCGCCTGTGCTGGTACAAAGCAGGAGCTTGTCTCCCACTGATGTCCCCCGTTATTGCTGCAGGGCTGAAAGAAGCTCCTCTGTTACCGTAAATGAGACATTCAGCATCTCCAGCGATCACTGACTCCATCTTTAATCTCACGTGCAGCAACTGTTGATGCTGTAAGACAATCAGACTTTATTTTTCTGTGTTTACATTCGAGTGTGACAGTATGAAACATGGATGTAGTGACAGGGTGAACACACACACACACACACACACACACACACACACACACACACACACGCACACACACAAGGAATGCTGTGCCTCGCGCACTGCTGCCCGAGGCACAGCATTCCTCTGAACGGGTGAGTTGTGTTGTGGGCTGATTAAAAATGAAGTCTATGTGTTTCATAGGAGTTGGGCAGTAATGACTCAGTTTCTTTCATAGATGCTGCATTGTTAAACAGCAATAATGATACTCTTATTCATAATGTAATTTTCTCTTCACTTCATCTGGACCTACAGCACAAAAGAGGGAACATTTCCTTACATTTTCCGTCTCAAAGCTGCCGATTGCTGCTCTTAAATCTCGGAATTCTCGTTTTTTAATCACTTTTTAAAGTAAAAGTGTTTGTCTAGCGTTAAAGGTGCCCATAGTGAATATTAAACTGGGATTAACGCTGGAAGCTTTGGTAGTTTTCTTGTGAAAATCCTGGAAATGCATCCCTGTACGTGACATTTCCTGAGAATAATCGTTGCTATTTCAAAATGGCCCTTGTTTTAAATCAGCAGCTACTTTTAAATCCTTCTCCTCTTCTCTTTTCTACTCTTCTTCCTCTCTTTTAAATCCACATTATGCATTTAAACTGTCTTTGTTTCGGCATCACGGCTGTCATTTCCTGTATAGATCAAATAATTTTGCATGCTATCAACATGCTAAGTGTTAGATAACAGAGAGATGTCGCCACTGCTTTCCTCCGATAATCTCTTTAACATCAGTGTGATTAAAGGCAGCATCTCTTATCCCCGTGATTCCGGATCTAGTTGCTCCTTTTATTGAATTGCTCGTGCACAAAAAAGAAGCATGCACAGAGGATGGAAGGTAGGTGGAAAGGATGATACAGACTGAGAGGGAGTAAAAGAATAAATTGAGATGTAGGATTAAATGAAGCAGTAGACAAATGTCAGCTGAAGGTGGAAGAGGAATCCGGGGGCAGGAATGGGCCAGATGTTTCACAGAAAAACTGGAGCAGAAGTGTTAGAGAGGTGCAGAGAAAGAGAGAGACAAGGCAGGTTGATGTATGAGGATGAAAATGTTGGATGATTTGAGGAGAAAAGAGGTGAAGAGATTCAGAAAATGAATGGAGGTGACCTCTGTGCAAATGGTGAGTTCAGCTGCTGAACTAAAGCTGCTTGCCGGTCATGGAGGTTGGAAAGGAACCATCAGGAGGAGGTGTCTTTTTGCATTTGGGTTCTTTCCTCATCATCGCTGACACTGATTCCCAGCCCCTGATTAGCAATCTCCGTGTCCTGTCGCTTCACCAGCCTGCCCGACACATTTGAATATTTACACGTTAATTCTCGTGCTGATCTGAAGGGATCTCCCTCCCTCGTTGGGAGTGCAGCGTGCAAAGCTGTGTAAACAGCTTCGCAGAAAAACAGCTTCGCAGAGGCTAACGGCTCGGAGCTCTGAGCTCACATACACGAGTGGGTCACAAGGTCACAGGTCCAATGACCACTGACGCAAAGTAAACAGGTGTTGTAACTTAGAATTTAGAGTTTGTAGGGGTTTTTCCTTTTTTTTGCTCTTTTTACTCTGTAACCAATCCCACTGTTGCCATAGTTACACAGATTTTTCAGTCAGGTACCAGAAACTTCAGAAAATGTGCACGCTGCAGGAGCTGACCAGTCACATGACTGAGTCAGTGGCAGACCAGTTTAAAGGTGGAGGTCAGCGGATGGAAGGAGCCGTTCTGCCGTCCTCAGCGTGCGCTCCGTCTCTGTCGTGACACGTGCTGTCACCATGTCGCCTCACTTACCTTCTTAATGCCTTCATCGAGGAGTCCTACATTAAAGTGCCTCCCTGACACGGCACACAGTGTCACCTGTGAGAACATCCAGAGTGGAAAAGGTCAAGGTGCCACCTCGACTGGAGAGGTGAGAGTCTGCGGTTGTAAAACAACACGCGTAACTGTCAGTGTCAGCCCAGGGAGCTGTCAGCGTGACAAATGTTGCCTCTTTGTGACTCCATAACTGCAGATATGATTGAGCCACACGCTGGGAAAATGATCCTGCCACACGTATATGTGCCAAATGTGTGAGGCGGCCTCATCTCAGAGAACCTCTGCCTTTAGGTCATAATTTTGCCAAAATAATTTCACATAAAAGTGTGAAATAAAGTGGTTAAATCTTGAGATATTTAGACTTTACTCTTATGCTTTTATATTTCTTTCCCAGGAAAGAGAACTCTGATAAAAATGAGCCCACTCATTCAGAATCATAAAGGTTTACAGTCATCATGACTCCAGCGCCGATTAAATCAACACTTTCCAACCAAAGTCACGCATCTCAAATGCCCATATGCTGCGATGTAAAGGAAAACATCTGCATCTCCGTACCCTCTCCCACAGTCCCAGTCTAATAAAGTGGACTCTGCACATGAAGGACCACTGAAGTTTAAAGCTGCTCTCTGATCTGGATTTGAGCTCAGCGAGGAGTCACGCTAGCCGGCTTTTTGCTCTCTCACACTCTACTGCTGTCCCCTGGCTGATGTCAGCCTGACGGAGGAAGGAAAAGGGATCATAAAGACGTCATTACATGAGAGACAAAAGGGGGAAAACATAGGATTTCTGCTGACAGCCACCTATTCCCAGCACTTGTACCAACAACCTGAAAGCTGCTGCCCAGAAAGTCATGTAACAGAAGGATTTGCAAGACTTTGAGAGACAGGAAACATGTTTGTGTGTGTGTGTGTGTGTGTATGTATGCGTTTGTGTGTGAGCGCACAGGTGATTGATAGCGGGGCTAAAAATACTGACAGGCAGGAAGTTAGCAGGGGCTTTGGCACTGAGCGCTGTGAGAAAATCACAGCTAGGTGTAACCACCTGATCTCACTCCCACACATCCCTAGCTGTGTGACACGCTGCCATATTGTCATATTTTCTTATTTTGGAAGCCCACGTCCTCTCGCTGTGACCCAAAACAGCACCGGTGGTTTTTAGAGAAAAACACACAGATGACTGACAGCAGACACAGGAGGCAGACACAGGAGGCAGCGGAGACATTAAACTTTATATGTTCATGGTTTTTAGTAGATATTCGATGAGTACTTTAACTGCAAACTGACTTTATTGGTTGCAAATGACAACAGACTTGATCTGAAGTTGATATAAATTTCAGCTGCAGTTTCTATTTTGTGAGGCTGATTTAAATTCACTCTAAATTCTTGTTGGCATTAATAGTTTTAGTTTTGTTTTCCTTAAGCACAATCAGTTGCTGCATAAAATCTGGGTTATGTCACTCCTACTGCTCCCTCTCACTTCTCATGACTAAATGACTAAAAGGTCATTAGGTCACTGTGCTGACTTGCTGTTAAGTACAAAGTTATTTTCTTATTTGTATCTTTCTAGATTCCTCTTATCCCACTTGCTTCATTCTGTTCTGATGCAGTTCAAGTTATTAATAATAGAACAAATCAACTGAATTTCTGTGAATGTTTAGACGGCTTTGTCCCATCTTTGACCTAAATATGTACAGCAACGTGCGATCTTCAAATTTTTGTTTCGTGTTGTGATCAGCGTTCCTCAGGCCAAACTGAGCTAGCGCACGAAAAGAGAACATCTTCAGACTTCTAACACTAACCTGGACAGTCCTGATTTAGCAGAATGGAAAGGATAGGAGTCCAGTTGCATCCTGAATAAGCAGCACTAATGTTGTTGAATTGGAATTGTTTCCTAATTTCCTCTTTCCTTCAAACATCTGTCTTACTTCCAGTCGAGCCGCCCACCTTTCCCCCCTGAATGACCGGCCACTCTATAAATGCAGCTTGATGCACGGCCTGATTAGACATGAATTCAACCGCCTGTCATCCTCAGAACTGTTTCCAGGGGAATATAGAAGTGTTTGAAGTGAGAGGCGGCCTGAGCTGGTGGCTAACGCAATCTTCTGGAAGGGAGGGCTGGCTGGAGCCTCCTCGCAGGCCTCCGCAGCCTGCTGGGTATCACTCTGATGGCTGCAGGGGCGTTATCAGCCTGCCAGAAATGGCGAATGACTGCGAGCAGCCCGTGTCTGTCGCTGTCTCTGGCTTTGCACACAGATGTTAAACATGTTAAATACATGTTTGCAAGTTAAATGCACTTAAAGGGAACCTTAACCCTTGTTTATCTATGCTGGACTTGAAGCCTCCTGTCAGGGGTGGAATTGGCCTGGACACACTCTCAGAGACACACTGTCCATCAACCTCCTGCAGCCACACACACACACACACACACACACACACTCTGGACTGGTCCCAGTGCCTGCCATCTGCGTGTGTTTGTATGTTGGCCTATTGTACCAGTGAATGTGTTATATTAATGTGTGAACGTGAATGAATGGGTGTTGAAATGAGTCTTTTGATATTTGGAAAGTACAGAGATCAGGCTGTTATGCTGTCAGGGCCAGCGTTTCTCCCAAGGAAAGTTTACACTCCAGTTCACGCGCAAAGTGCAATTTGGCCTGAAATCCTCCGACAACTTTGAAAGCCAATTTTTTTCCACCAAGTTTATTTTAACATTATTTTGAGTCAAACGGTATAGAAAAGACACCTTAACCTGGAAAATGGAGTAGTTTCTTTGACTTGTTTTTGTGGAAACTTGTGAATCTATCTATCAAGAGACTTTTTCCAGTTGAAAACAATCAGTTGCGCCTCTTTTGTCACCTGGAACCATAGATAAGTGTTGTCCAAGGACACCAAAATATAGGCGGTTGTCTAATGAAAAGCATGTTTGCACCCTTTTCTCTGGTAAATGAATGACACAAATGCCACAAAAGTGCAGCCAGAAGAACATCAGATTTCGTCAGCTGGATGCATCCATCAAAGAGCAACAATTGAGTAAAACAACTGCAGCTGTTACGTTTAAACAAAGGCTGCCTGACAACATTAAAAACAAGCAGGAGTCATTGTCTTTGGGATCACTGCTCTTTCTTTAGCATCTTTAGCTAATGAGAGGCTTTCATAATAGACTAGCTCCTGCCTCTAGCACCATTGTAAAGAACCTGTTAGCTTTGATCAGGACTTGTCTTTTAACACGCACATAAAGCAAATCTCGAGAACTGCCTACTTCCACCTTTGTAACATTGCAAAAATCAGGCCTGTCCTTTCCTTAGATGCTGCTCAGAAGCTCATCCATGCCTTTGTTACCTTAAGGCTGGATTACTGTAACTCTCTTTTATCAGGATGCCCAAAAAAATCCCTCAGAACTCTGCAGCTCATTCAGAACTCCGCAGCTTGTGTTCTGACTAAGACTGAGAGGCGTGACCACATTTCACCTGTGTTGGCCTCCCTACATTGGCTTCCAATAAAATTTAGAGTAGAATTTAAGATCCTCCTACAAACCTACAAAGCTGTGCGTGTTCTGGCACCATCATATATCACTAATCTAATTGAACCATATCAGCCCTCCAGGAAGATTCAGGTTTACTAGTAATACTATGAATCTCCAAATGTAGATATGGAACCAGGGCCTTCAGTTATCAAGCTCCTCTGCTGTGGAACCACTTACCAGCATCAGTCCGGGCGGCAGACACCCTCTCTATGTCTAATAGTAGACTTAAAACCCTGCTTTTTGCCAAAGCCTATAGCTAGGACTGTTTGGGCTCTGCTGGGGAAGATCTTTAGACACTGAGCTTTCAGAGTGGGGGAGGGACTCACTCATCATTCCCGTTTCAACACTAACCCACCCTCTCGCCTGGAGCTCTCGTGCGCCATCTTTTTACAGAACTTCCAGAGCATGTCGCTGACTCTCCTTCCCTTACTCTCCTGAGGCCTGGTACTGCTGCTAGATCCAGAACCCTCTCCATGGCCCTGCCTGGATCCTGCAGTTTCTGCTCAATGTTCTCTCTATCCTCCCTGTCTCTCCTCTCCTCTGTCTCTCTCACAATCTCTCCCCCCTCTCCTCTGTCTCACATCTCTCCGTCTCTCCTTTCCCCAGGCGGTTGCAGTGGACAGCCGTCTACACTGAGTCTGAATCTGTTCGAGGTTTCTGCCTGTTAAAGGGAAGTTTTTATGTATTACCCTGACCCTAACCCTCCCATCTGACCTTCTGACCCTACCTAGACCCAGTTCTAACCCCAACCTTAAAACCAAGTCTTAATCCTCAAACAGGCCTTTGAAGCTATGAGGACCACCCAAAATGTCCTTACTTTGCCAGTAGAATGCAAATATTGGCACGCAGTATGTAGCAAGTACAAGAACCTACACACACACACACACACCTGATAGAGGTCTTATTTGAGATTATAATGGAATATTAGTTTGTCTTAGGAAACAACAAGGCTTTTTACAGATGCTGCTGTTGCATAGCAACCAGATGTTTTTCAGCTAGCTAGTACTGCCTCATTTTAGGTAATAGAAATCCCCCCCCACCAACTGTAATGAAACAGGAGGAGTGGAGATATTTCTGTCATAAAATGAAACAAATAAAGAGGAAACAATATTTTTATTGCCTTAAGAAACAGGCTAAAACGTTTGTCTTGATTCATTAATTGTCCAAATAAACTAGATGTTACCTCCACACGTTACTAACCACACACCCACTCTGCGACACAAATTGTCGCTCTGTCTGTGTCTCACCCAACCCAAGGCCGCACACCTCCTCCCCTCTTTAACCACCTTTGGCTGATGAGCGGAGTGGAGACAGCTGCTGATCGGGGAAGGGACGATCACCTGGTGGAAACACTCAAACACACAGACACACCCACACAGTTCCACAGAGACAGGTCTACAGGCCCTCGGGCCGTAACACTAGAATACGTAGAAAACGTTACATGGATGTTGAAATAAGATTCACTGTGAAATAAGATCTGGAGATAAACTAAAAAAGACATTCATGTCAGCAGCTACAGATGTGTACTTGTGTAATAATCTGAACTGCAAGATCTGATTGTATGATTAGAACTTTTAATTAATTATACACACACAACTGTACAAATTAGTAACTAAAACTATAAAAAATATGGATAACTAAAACTTGCACTACATTAAACATTATGTTGATTAAACAAAAAAGAGAGTAAAAGAATCAGATTAAGAGTCCCAAACATCATCTCGAACAACCTCTATCTCGGTTTCTGGGTGCTGAGATGGTAACACAGCAACAGAGGCCGGATGAGTTCTGCAGTGTTTTTCTTTTTTCTTTTTTTTTTTTTTTTAAAGGAAAAAAAATCCACAATTTCCCAATGAATACATTAACATTTGATGTGGTAAATCTGGGACTGGCAATTTCTGCCCTTGCATAAATAATGAGCAGCTTTAATACGACTGCCTGCTTGGGAGGACAAACTGACACGTGTGAAATCGAAGCAGACGTGCCGTCGCGTGTGTGATGTGATTGGTTGGATGGTGTGTGTTTGTGTGTTTGCTGGTGTGTGCACACACACACACGTGAACCAGCAGACAAGCACAATCATCACACAGACAATTAAAAATGAACAATTTAGAGCCCCATCCCAGCTACAAATTAGCTCAAATGAAGCAATCCAGAGGATGTGTGCTTTGGAGATTCTGTGTCATCACATGAATGTCTCATCTGCAAAGTTTAAAGAAGAGGAATTTTTCCTCTGTATAAAGTAAAAAAAAAAAAAAAAAGTCTTTTATATATATTAAAAGGTTTAAAATATTATATATATATAAATATTAAAATATTATATATATATACTGTGTGTGTATATATATATATATATATATATATATATATATGTGGTATATAACTAATTAATGGTATATATATACACCATTAATTAGCTTAGTTTATATTGGTGGTGATTCCTAAAAACAAATTAATTGAAAGCGGCAAATTACAACTAAAATAAGTTAAAATAACAATTAAGAAAAACACAAACACATATAAATAATTGAATTACTTCATATATGACAGTATACCACATTTATCTTCTACCACACTTAAATTCAACATGCATATGAGTGTGGCAAAATGGAACCTTAGCAATAACGCATTATGTGCAGGTGACCGTTTTAAAAAAAAAAAAAGATTTAAAAAAACAAACAACTAAATTAAATGGCAGCAGTTATGTTAGGTTTCTGTATGTTTTGGGGTAGTTTTGTTGTCCTGTGTGTTTGCTTTTGTCCACTAGGGAGCATGGCAGCCTGGGTCGTCGCTGGTGACACGGTACAGCTGGGACTCATTGTAATCAGCGGTGGATTTCGAGCAGCTGCACCCAAGCTCCAGTGTTGTAGGTTAGCTCACCTACAGAGTGGTACCAGACTAACTTTAACTGAGAGTTTCCTGTGTCTCTGGATTTTGTTACTCATGAGAGTTTGTCCCCTGGTTCCCAAGGTCGGCACGTTCCCTGAGAAGAAGTCAGAGTTGGTTTTTGGACTCCCCGCAGTGGAACTCGTGAAGAGTTTTGATTTTGGAGTTTTAGGATTGTTGGTTTTTTTTCCTCCATTTTGGAGCGCCTTCTGTTTCCCCGGCTGTACACCCAATAAAAGGGTTTTTTGTTCTTTGACAGCCAGCTTCGTACCTGCACTTGGGTCCTAAACACAACGCTCCATAACAAGTTAGTCAGGTCAAGGAGAGGGAACAGACCATGCAAAGGTTACATACTATAAAACCCAAAGCACAATGTGAAGTGGATGGCACAGAGGATGAATGTAGAGGGGAAATGAAAGGCTTCGATTGGTCTTAAATGTTTTTGAGTCAGTGAATTAAAGAAACAAACAAGGAGCTGTATTATTTCACACTTCAGCTCTTTAGATTTCTGCTGTCCTTGTGAGGCTAAAATAAAAGTAGAAAGTTTCACAGACCTTGTGAAACCAGGAGAGTAGTTTGAGACAGGAAGACAGAAGAAGACAGCAAATGAAAGCTTTTTCTTCACAGAAGGAAATGAAGGGATACCGAAGGATGTGGGTTTGAATCCAACACACACTTTTCCATATGGGGTTTGCATGTAGGTTTTCTCCATGTTCTCTTTTTTCTCCTGCTGTTGCTTGAAAGTTTAACTCTAGGTTGGACTAAGCATAAAACAGGAAACAGATCTCGAAGTGGTGAGGAGCAGACGGCTGTTCTAGAATTAGAGGTTAAACAGAAAAGTCTAGATGACTTCAAGACAGGACTGAAATAATGATCATTTTTTGTTTTAAAAGGTTGTGAGTTTGAATTAATGAAAGAGAGACCAGAAGGGGTGAAGATAGGAGAAACACACCAAAGCAAAGCCATGAGCAGCTCTGCCAGAGACAATGAACGACTGGAAAAAAGTAAGTTGAATGAGTGAAAACTCTTCAATTGTTGGAGGAATCTCTTTTTTTCTGCCGGCTTCTCCCGAGCGCAGTGGATTAGCGGGAGGAGGTCAAGCAAAGTTCACAGATCAGGTCAGTTTCAGTGAAGATGTGGAGATGGCTGGGAGAGAGAGAGAGGTGAAGAACAAGAGAGAGAAAAGTTAAAATTAGATTTTTTTTTTCACCTGACTTTGGCATTATGAGTTATGCTAATGTCTCTGAGTTATACCACATGGAGGCTGGACATATAGGATCCGTGTGTGTGTGTGTGTGTGTGTGTGTGTGTGTGTGAGTCAGAGGCAGGGACGGGTGGATTTTTACCTCTGATGGCGTCTCAGTGTGACTGTACTGAAGTGTAAATGCCTCAGAGGTGTGGAAACCAGCTCAGAGCCGAGCTCAGCCTTGACAGGTCATTAAGGTGTTCTGTTCATGCTGTGAGCAGCAAGAGTATCTGAGTATGAAGAGTATCTGCTCATTGTCAGCTCTGAAAGGACGTTTTCCAGTAGCCCAGCCTTACTGTCCCCCTTTTTACTATTTTTTTTTTTTTTTTTTCCTTGTGTGAAAATTGGCGGGATGGATATCAATGCTGCAGTGCTGGGTTTATGTGTCATGCAGTGTTTCATGTGATGACGTGATCGCGGCCCCTTGACCCCAGGAAGACCAGTCTGGCTGCTGTGTGTTTCTGTGCTGCTGAGTCACCGGTGGAATGACAGTGATCCTCTGTTCTACTTGTGCTGCAGAAAACAGGGAGTTACACTCCAGGCACAACAGCCCTTCAGTGGTCCAGCTGTTTCAGAAGAGTTTTTTGACTGTTGACCTTTATGATTAACAAACATTTGTACACACGCACACACACAAACACACACACACTCGTTTTGTTTTTTACCCAGCATCCATCCTCCTCTGTTATCCCTCATTCACTAACATCTCCCTCCTCTTCCTCAGACATTTATTTCATCTTCGTGTCTTTACGTGAATCTTATTCTGAAGGATAACACAAGTATACGGTCAGTCAGGTCATGTGACTCTGTTGTTAGCCTGAAGGCCCTCAGCTTGCACTGCAGGAAAAGAGAGGGCATCTTGTGTGTCTGCATGATAGCCTACACCTGCAAGTGTGTGTGTGTGTGTGTGTGTGTGTGTGTGTATTCCCCACACAGTGCCTGTTCTGTCAGTGTCAAAGCTGGTCCGTTGGGCCTCTCAGTGCACAGGTGGCGATAGACTGGCCTCTAATGAGTCCATATGGAACCGTCTGAGGGAGGCTCTGTGTGCACGAGCATGTGCGTGCGCGTCTGTGTTTTCTCAGGCAAGTCGGCGTCTGTTGCATTTATTGATGTTCTCATCGCGTGTTAGGAGGTTAAACCCTGCATCGTGAGGATGCGCAACTCCCTGTGTGTGTGTGTGTGTGTGTGTGTGTGTGTGTGTGTGTTTGTGTGTGTGTGTGTGTGTGTGGTTATGCTGAGATGAAGCTTCCTACAACAGGTTTGCTCAGTTCATCTGCCAAACACATCCTGCTGCTGGTTTCCAGGGGTGTGTGTGATGTTGTGTTTCACTGTATTGCCCTCACAAACATAGTTTTTTTCCACATCTGAACTTTCAACATGCAGAAATGCAGTCATAACCCATCTGAGTGCACGTGGGTAACCATCTGTATTCCTTCCATCATATCAAAGCATCTTACGCCAAATGTGTGTATTGGTGTGTTGTTTCTGAATATCTGCCAGGCTGGAAAGTGTGTAACCTTATTTGCGGACAGACTTTGAAGGCTGACAGCCAAATGGAACAAAAAAATGTGTTCATCAGCCTCGCACAAGCATGCAGAAAAAGATCAAAGCCGGTGGTGAATAATTGCTTTGATGTCTCGACATGTTGGAATTTTGACCTGCAAATAATAATTAGAATAATAATTACAGATAATAATCTATAATAATAATAATGGCTTGCCTTCCAAGGCCCTTTTAATGCTCCAATGTGCAGGTAACACGAGCAGTTAGATCAGTTAAACTGAACTTGAATGAGCAAACACGTCTGTTATGTGTCTACACTTACATGTATTTTTCCACGGGAGACCTGTGAACTGAGACATCCCGGCTTTATCTGTTGACACAACATAACGTGTGAGTCACAGAGTTGAGTCAGTGGTTCAGAGCTGGTCGGACCAGTCCCTGAGCTGGAACCAGCAGAGAGAGGAGGATGCAGAAACACACGGAACAGCCTAACTGTCAAACCACCATTTCCACACAGGCACGCAGCAACATTTCAGTGTCTTGTTTTAGCTCCAAATAGTTTCGTGCATAATTTGGTTAATAGTTTTATAATGACATGTTTTGACACCCTGTTTTAGTCTGCATACATAGCAGAAGTACAAAAAAACCCCAAAAAATGGAGACCTGACAGCGTGTTTTGATATCACCTTTAATCAGACTGTATTACAGCAAACAAGACAGATACATCAGATGATTACAAAATGCTGCTCTTGATTGTCGGCATTTGAGGCACTTTCTTAGCTGACAACAAATAAAGTAAATAAATTCCTAAACAAGCGAGGCAGTTTTCGTCTTTTTAGCCTCAGGCTTTGACCACAACAGAAAAAAAAACAACTTAATGGCACACTGAAATGTCTTTCATTATTCAGTTTATTAGGCTTAGCTCCAGTCCTCCTCTCACACGACAGATGCACGGCTTTCACAAATATCACTGGTGAGGAATCAAACAGCAGAAGGAGAAACATGAGCACTCGATTAGAAAAAGAAATTCTCGCTTCCTCTCCACCCGATTGTTTCTAATTCTTCGTCTTCAGCAGGCGCCTGTGGCTGACCTTTCACATAATATAGCTGTCTCCTCTCACGCATCAGAGATGGAAGAGAATCAAAAAAGAAACTCAGATCCGTACTGTCAGTATTTAACGCACTGAGCCACCTGCTGAGACGGCTGCTGTTAATCACCGTGAGGAAATGAGGCCTAATAGGAAAAACGTGACTCCTGGAAGAGGTGGAAATTGTTGATTTATTGATAGAATGTTCAGTAGCTGCTGTAGATTTAATTTACAAAACATTATTGTGCCAATGATAAGTCCTTTTTTTGTCAGTGTGACTCTTTTGGATGCCTCACTGACCATTTTTACCTCCACACATAAAGAAAAGCTGAAAAAAGACAGTGTTCAGCTATAGGCTTTGTTCTGTGATTATGTGTTGCCTTGCCAACCTAACACTGACTTAGCATCATTCATTTTTGATTAATTAAAAAAAAAGAGCCTAATAAAATGATCAGAAGTTTGCCTGAAGAGACAATATGAAGTAAAACCTATATTGGTGCTGCCTCCATTAGCCTTCGTTTGTTTTTTTTTACTTAGCTGAAAGAAGAAATAGCACCTTTTTTGTTGGTGGTGGCGGTGGGGACTGCAGAGCCACCCACTCATGTTAGTCCACAAATTGTTGCCATTTATCTTAAGACACACAAAGTACAGTGCATTTGCTGTTTCCTGCAAAGTCCCAAAAGCGGGTCTCCAATTTGTATTCTTTTATACTGTAATTGACAGTCAGCATTGTCTGTCCTTTTGAAAATGGGTGCGAGCCCAATTACAGATAATGCCCCCCCGATGATGTCGCAGCATCTTTGGTCATAGAGGTTTTCGTCAATTTCCCCAAGATTTCTGAGACATTTACAAGCTGGACTTCAACAGGATACAAAATGAAAGCGAGGAAAATAGAAGAAGACACATAAGTGCATAGAAAGGAGAGTAATTTTGATGCAGGAAGGCCGTAAACACCATGCACAGAACAGAGGAGATTTGCTCTAAGTGCCAGTGGATGTGCGCCGTAATTGCCATTTCCAAATAATGGACCTGTCATGTGACGTGTGAAGAGTGTGGCACAGGGAGTGTGGGTGTGTGTGTGTTAGTGTTGAGGGGATTCAGCTTGTTCATTGGGTGCGTGTTTATGTAAAGGTCAACCTTATTAGGTTGATAAAGAAAGAGCACAGTAGCCTAAACAAGCTTGTGGATGGGAGCCAGCGAGAGCCTGTCAGGGCTGCGGTGAGTGGACGATCCAGGCTCTCACCTCGCTAAAACACGGTTAAAATCACCCAAGTAAGCTTCAGAAGGTGAAGGCGGTGTAATTCTTCCTCATAAATAATTCCCTTTCTGCCCCTGCACATCCTTAATTTTCCCTGACAGATGCCTGTGTGTCCTCTTCCATTACCCATGTCATTTCCTCTACTTCAACTGCAATCCTCTCTCATGTCCTCAACGCCAATCCCTGAGGACTGACGCGCAGGAGGAGGCGAGGAGGGAGCGAGGGAGATGGAAAGCACAAGGAAGCGGGGGTGAAAATGGCTAAAAAGCCACGCGTCCTCTTACCTAAACGCATGAATTATTGAGCCGACGACAGCTCTCAAAATGTTATTTTCACAAGTTCCCAGCAACAGGGACTTGTTAGTGTTAATATCAGCAATAACGTAGAACAGATGATAGTTTAGAAGAAAGTTAAGTGTTAGAATTTTCACTAAAACAAATCCGTTTACCCTGCACAGGTTCAGTTTATGTCATCATCTTGGTTTTGTTCCCATGCTGACATGTAAATATGGGCACAGAAAATGCGTATACCATCATTTAGCTGTTTAAAAGAGCAGCTGTGAAGGTTGCTGTTTGATGCATTTATGCAGCAGTGCTTCAGTTCACCAAATTGTCAACAATGCTGAGCTGGTTCTGGTTTTCAACCCAGAGGTGATCTGATATGGTGATGAAGCCGGGCTCACCGCTCCGGGTCACAGACAGATAGTCGTGCATTGGTGCTGATCTTCACCTCCAGTAACAAGTCGCACACAACCAGACAAAGTAATCCGCTGTAAAAATACTATTAATGCCACCGAACAACAGATAAGCACCGACTGGGGAGGACGCGGAAAGTGAGAAGAGTGGATGGAGAGACATCAGGGGATGGGTTGACATGAACGGTGCAGAGAACAAAGGTGTGGAAAGTGGTCGTCTGGGTCTTTTCCCACTTGTTGAAGGGGAGAAAGGGGGGTGTCGCACTGTAGGCAGCTTCCTCCCCCCCGACACCTCAGACAATGGCTGATTAATGATGAGAGAGAGAGACAGAAAGCAACAGAAAAGCCCAGAGAGGAAGAAAGATGTGACAACAGGCAGAATGCTCCCGCTCCCGAATGCTCCTGCTCACTCTTTATTTTCTGCTTCTCCTCTGTCATCTATTCTGTCTTTCCCGCTTCCTCTTTAACATGCTTTTTTCATTTCTGACAGCTTCCTGTTCTCCCCCAACTCTCTCTCTCTCTCTCTCTCTCTCTCTCTCTCTCACACACACTCTCTCTCTCTTTCTCTCTGTCAGACAGCAGTGAATGTAGGTCACCCTGTCTGGAAGCTCCTCTCTCTCTCCCTCTCCCTTCCTACATTCATTCCACCTTTTTTTTCCACCTCTCTCCCTCTCTCCCTCCTCTGCTGGGGCTGCTCGTCTGGGCTTTGTGCCTGCTGCTGGACAGCTCCCCTGGCTGGATCCCACTGCAGACTGCGGTTCACTCTACAGACTCTGCACAGTCTCCAGGCCCGGCTGCGTCTATGTCCTGAAAGGAGAGAGTGAGATTTCTGTAGCTTCAGCGGTGGTGACACACAGGTGGAGGCTGAGAAACCGATAAACCCGTCGATTCAGTCGCTGTGGGAGTGTTTTTCGGAGAAGCGGGAAACCTTTGGCATCCCTCCTGCCTTCTCTCTTCATCATCCAATAAAAAGAGCCCGAAAAGCTGTGGAACATCGCATGTTTGTCGCCTCCAAAATCCTTTACACAGGTCCAAATTCCTTTTTTCCTTCCTAATTTTCATTGGCCGGCAGTCCTGTCGAGTCGAGCATATTCCTTTTGTAATGATGATACTCCCAAAAATCTTTGAAAGAACTTTCAGCGCAAGGAAAGAAGTCCCCGAATCGTCTGCCTGGAAGTCTGGATTCAACAGCAGTTCCTCAGAGGCGAAAAACGCGGCGCTGCCTTGCATTTGCTCTCTCCTCGTCTCTTCCCTTCCAAAAAATATGGGAGTGGAGCGGGGAAGATAGTGTGTGTGAGTGTGTGTCTGCTTCCCCTGCCGCAGTGCAGAGCGACTGGCTTGTAGAAGTGAGGGAAGCAAAACGCAGACTGTTGCTAACTGTGTGATGGCAGAAAGTGTTTGCACGTGTGTGTCTCTGTCTGCATGTGTGTGTATATGTGTGTGTGTATGTATGTGTGTAGCAGACTGGTTGCGGTGTCGCGGTGCAGCAGTCGGATGGAGCCATCAATCATTCATCACACTCTTACACACAGTCCTTCATAACGAATAGCCTTGTGTGTTTTCGGGGGAGCGACTGGGTGTACAAATGGGTGGACATGACAGTCAATTTGAGCAATACAAGCACACAAACAAACACACACACATCCCCAATACTCGTCCAATTGTCTTAATTAATTTCATATCGGATGACAAATGTATGGTGACGAGAACGCAGCAGGTGTTCATGGCACACCTCATCCTATAGGACCATGTTCTTCTTTTTTGGCTCAGATACAGATGCTGCTTCAGTCTAGACGTGTTCGTGTTAATTTGTGTATTCAGCCTTCAGGAGTCCTGAAAACCAGCAGATAACAGCGTTGAACAATGAAAGCGGCGAACCTCACTGACCAGCAGCAAACACGTGCATCTAACCCACCGCCGGGGCCTGCTATGTATGGGAGCCTGTATGATGCATAATGCATCTTGACATTGGTGAATGGATTCACACGTCTGCTGCATAAGAAAAAAAGCTCCATTATTTTCCTTTCTTCTGCTCATCCCAAAGGTCTAAGCCACTCTTTTATCGACCGATTAATAATTGTAAATTGTAAAGAAAGCCAGCATTTGTCTGCCACTCAGACTTGCATCTGCACTGCTGGAGATTAGAGTAGTTTCCGTTTGTCTTTCTTAGTACATTTTATTTCCTCTAGCTTCAGTAGCATTTCTATATTTTCAACTTTTATCAAATGCAGTCAATGACAGTGTCTACGGTGCAATATAGAGACATTTATGCATTATTACAAAGGCTTTTATTTTGATTATAAAGGCTTGTATACACAATTTAGCACAATCCTTCATGCTGGCGCTCTCCGCTTCACTTTCTCTAACCAGAGCTCACGTCTTGTGAAAACATGTCAGTAACATATCGCCTGCAGAAGGTATCTTTGCAATTCCAGTAAACACTGATCAAGTCTCTGGGGAACATTCCAGGTGCCCATCTGTCTATAATCTGGTTCTGTGCGGAACACAAAAGAGGACCCTGCAAAAACTGCAAACGTGCAGTCTTTCCACCACGGCGTGGACGGTAGCTGTATTTCCAGGGTGATGAATCAGAAGAACTGAGAAGAGAACAACGTGGAACAAAGGCTTAACAGCAGCGCTGTAATCACACCGCGATGAAGACATGTCATTCACAAGATGAGACCCAGGGAAACATAAGTACAAGTGACAACCCCTTTAAAACCCCCCTCTGTTTTAATCCGTCTGAGAGGGTCTCACTTTCTCTCTCCCTCCCTCTTTTTTTATTTCCTGCTCTCTTCATCAGACAGTGGCGCCGTCAGCCTCTTCCTTTCCCTGCCAGGTGTGAAGAGGGAGGTGGCAGCTTGTAATTGGTGAGAAAGCACTCTGTCACTGGATGGAAGAGAGATTACATCCAATATGCTCCTGATAGGAGACAGGACAGAATTCATCACCATCCCTGTGTCTCTGATATCCCCGTCTGTTTGGAATATTAATAAAACTGAACAGGCTCTACTGATTGATGACGCAAAAAAAGATAGATGATTGCGAACTGTAGTGCTGTCCTCTCCTCTGCCTCTGTTTTATGGAAAAAAGTCTACTGTCCACAATCACAGGAAACTTTTTTTTTACTCTCCACCATATAATGTCGGTTACATCTGATTTCTGGTGATGTTTGACAGGCAGATCATCACATCAGATAAATCTAAAGTAACTCGGGATTATCTGGTGCAAATTTACCTTACCTTTAACCTTTGACCTGTCCTGTCCTGTGGGACACACAATACAGGGTCCTCAAATGTGTGTGTTGGTTTAAACATTGTCTTTGATTGAAACTGATGACCCTGACAGGAAATGACTGGTTGTGCCCCCGAACCCCCAAAACAGCAGAAGTCAAGATTATTTATAACTATGGGGAGGAATAATATGTATTTATATGTTTGTGTAAGTAAATTTATGCAGACACATCTGACCACCTACCCACATTTAGACACAAATATGTGCATCCAACACATAAATGCAGCACACACGACATGCACACCGCCACGCGCACACTTTTGTCACCTTTACATAATGCATCACATGATTGTTACATAAAGTTGTAATGTAGTCAGATCATTCTATAAAATCAAACTAACTCTAACTGAAAACACCATTATTTGCCATTTGCTGGCGAATTGAATATTCTCCTTTTTTATTGAGTACCACTTGAATGTATCACACAAAGCTTCATAATAATGTGCAACTGTTAAAAGTATTTGTAGAAAATAAATGCAGTGACCTCCATGTAATGGGTTTTCTTACATTTAATTACAATGTATGCATGTGTGTGTATGCACACCCAAGGGCACATGCGTGTATTCTTGTGTGTGTGTGTGTGTGTGTGTGTGTGTGTGTGTGTGTGTGTGTGTGTGTGTGTGTGTTCACCTGCAAATGAATTTTGCTCTTCATAATAGCTAACCTGGCTGTCTGTGTGTTTGCACTTTCCTGCAGAGCCTTGAAATGTGACAGATGTTCAGTTTCACCTCCCTGAACTTCACAAATCAAAGCTGGACTTTCAATAATGAGCCCTTGTCGTCCGAGAAAGAAGTGAGATTACGGTGGTTAAAAAAAAAAAAACTCATACAGATGCACACATGCACCGCCAATCATTAACAGCGAAGCGAAGGGTCACACTTTGCAGCTGCTCTTTCTGGATAAGATAACACTCTGACTGCTGAGAGTGTGTGTTCATCTGTGTGTATAAATGTCTGCATCTTTGTCTGTATCAGCGTCTGAAAACACCTGTTCAAACAGAGCTTTAGAAATACAACTGAATAAATACATTTCACATATATACAGTAACCAGCCATCTGTCCTTTATAGTGTTGTAAAAGGCTGCATTGTGAACGTGAACTTTGATGACAATAAAAACAATAAATCAAAGATCTTCATTACAGGTCGCAGAGTTGGACTGATCTAGGTTCTGTCATCACGTGGGAGTTAATGACTCTAAGATAAACTGTGCGGATGTGTTGAAAAAAACCTACATTCAGAGCAAGATTCAGAGAACATTTTAGCAATTTTGTTAAATACCAGAGACATCAAAGACACAACAAAGACTTCAGATTTATTATATCACGTTAGCTCTGTGATGGATGGATGGATGGATGGATGGATGGATGGATAATGGATGGTGCTATGTTAAGTCAAATTAGAATTTTTGAAACGTCCGTTAGCAGACACTACTGGAGCAAACAAATTCACTGTTGAAGTGGTCCTGCTTCAGTTGTTTTGGATTTGGCTGCAAGGACAAAAAACTGGAGCAAACAAAAAAACCCAAAACAGCAAAACTCCAACAGTGGGTGACTTTTCTCACAGTGGAAAGCCTGAAAGCTCATGACTGACACATGACCTCTGCTCTGGAAGTCGATACAACAGCTTCATTCTGAACAGTGAACACCACCTCTGCAAGTCGTCACTTCTTGTATGTTTAGCTGACTTCTTTTATTTTGTCCAGGGGGAGAACATAGTCTTCAGCATGTCAGCCTCTGCATCATGTGGTTAGGCAGCTGAGTAATCTGCTTTCTTTTCCATTTATAATTTTTAAAAAAACATCTTTACTTTCTAAATTTCTGCAACACCTCCCACCAATATCTCTTCCTCAGTTGTCCATTACCAATGCTTCTATAAGCAGGGTTTACAACAGCAGGCCACTCTATACCTCCATCAATATTTAATATGGGAAGATGTTAAGTTTTCATGAAACTGGATGCGCTTTGAGTGGGTGGCTGACCATATGCTGTCAGTGTTCTGAATAACAGATGACCCCAGATCAGATTTATTGTGAGAAGGTGATGGTTGGAGAAAGGAGAGATGGGGGGGGGCTGGCCTTGGCAGTGGTGCTGTTCATCCAACACTCGTGCCAGCAAAACAAACTCAGCTCGACTGACCAGAGAGAGAGAGAGAGAGAGAGAGAGAGAGAGAGAGAGAGAGACTAAAATAAGCGTTGCATACCAAAACTCTGACTGAAGCGAAAATCAATATTTACCTGAGGAAATAATTGATGTTTCTTCTGAATAAGCAAAATATTCCTGACAGCACATGACCGCCGGAGAGAATACCAGCGTGACCAGTCAAGAAGTCCTGGGGCTCCATTTTCATCTGGCACAATTTCAGTGCGACACTGTCATCAATTATGTGCAGCCGCTCTGGACCTTAAATCAGTTGCAACGCAAATGTGCACTAAAAGCTGCAGATATCATTTATCAGTTCTTCCAATAATGTCAGTGAAGTGAGTGTTGGGCACTTATAAAAAAAAAAGAATGCATACACACCTGCTAGCCAAATAAAGCATGTGAGCTGAGCTGAGTGTGAAAACATACGCTCTTACTGGAACTGCACCTGCGCTTCAGTTCACCATTATTTCCCCTTTTCCCTCTCCTCCTCCTCCACCTCCATCCCATGAGTAGGAGAGCTTGGTCCTGCTCAAGGTTTCTTCCTTTTGAAAGGGAGTGGGGGTTGTTTGTTTGGAGGTCAGACTCTGAGGATCTCTGAAGCCCCCAGAGACAATCTTGATTGACTCATACCAATAACAGTTTGACATGCTTACTTGTGCTTCCTTGGCTGAGATGTTATCCACGTTTCATCTACATGGGACATTCCAGTCCAGCAGAGCAGGACAGTCTGGAATGCTACACCTTGACATTCCTCCCGCCTTTAAAACCCTTCATGTAGCAAGTGATCATATTTGGTAACCTTCCCACGTGCCCAAATTGAGGCTAGACTACCTCTCAGTGGGGCAGAGGAACCAGAATATTTCTTTCAGCCAATCACGGAAGATCAGGCTACATCCCAGATGGTCATATAACAACGTTCAGCCAATCAGCAGCTACTGAGAGTTTCTAAAAAACTGAAAAAAGAAAAAAAATAACTAAATCTCCAAACATCCTCCTATTAAATAGAGTCAGTTTAGCTTCTTTAGTAGCAAAATTATTGAAAAATTACTTGAAGTTCATTTGTTTGCAGCAATACAATTAATCTGTGAAACATTTTCATTTGTTTAGATGAATTAATGAGACTGGAGCAGAAGTCCAAAAAAAACCCCCAAAAAAACGTATGACTACAGTTTAGTTCAAGAGCGAATAGGGGAAGGGTGAGGGGAAAAAGGGAGAGCGAGAACAGACGGGGGAGTGGAGGGGTGGAGGGTGCAGTGGAGGCGCGGGGGCAGAGCTAGAGCCACCCAAAAGAACACCTGTTGAGATTAGGGTTGGCACGCGACCCACTCCAACTCGCGTGGCAGCTGCACCTCTCTGGAATAATGGCAGTAAAAGAGAGACAGAGAAAGAGGGAGGAAAGTTTAAATGCACTACTTCTCCTTTCAGTGTGTGTGTGTGTGTGTGTGTGTGTGTGTGTTGCATACTAATAAGTACACTTAAGAGAATAGGAGGGAGGAAGGAGGGAGGGAGGGGGGAGAGGGCAGCTTAGAAAAAATGTATTCAAGCTTACTCTGGAGCCAAACTGGGCAAAAGGTCTTGTTTGTCTTTTGGTTATAGAGTAGAACAAGTAGAATGGAGGCGAACAGAGGACACCTGCTGAAGGTACGGACAAAAGAAAAGGTGTTAGCTTAAAGGCTGTGCCAGCTGTCGCTCCAGGTGCACTGAGCTTCTCCGGTTTGCTGCAGGAGGTTAAAAAAATAACACAGAAGACATGCTTTAAGTTTCAAAAGAGATTCAAATGAATTTGGGTTTAAAATTTGCATGTGGTTATAAATGGACTGGGCTGTGGGGTCTACAGCTTCCCCTACTATAAATTTTAAAAAAAGAAACAAAAGCTATAATGTTGGTCTCCTTGCACCTCCTTATTAAAATGGCATTCAGGATTGTTGAGTTAACATTCTTATTTCGATGCACTTCTGCCCCCATGAACGCACAAATCGTAGGCCTTAGTTGGTCGCACTGCATGTTGCCGGCCAGATTGAATATAATTGTACCCAGTGAAATGCATCCAGTTATGTTAATGGTGAATAATTTCCCAGTTAGGACCCAAGTCTGAGTCACCTCAGACTCTTCTTTTTCTATTGGAGCGGATCACCTGACCATAGTTCTCTCTCTCTCTCCCTCTTTTCACACAAACCTTTGATTTTCAGTTACTATTCATTTCATCTTTGATGCAGACAGAGGTATGTGTTGCCCTAAGCAGATTTTAATAAGTCAAACTTGATCCCTTTCTCCCCTCACTCCACCGTCTCCTCCACCTCACCAATCCTGTTTTATCACCGCACACAAACGCACGGCACAGCAGCCTTTCTTGGATGCCTTCCTATCGCGCAGAGACATTATGTAATTCACCCTTGGTAACTGCTCTAAATGCTCGGTCTGATATCTGTTAGCCTCCCTAAATTCTCTGCAAGGCAGCCGACCGACTTCTCTTCGGCTCCACGACGCCATCTAGCGACCGTCCAACATTTCTTCGCTGCTGATATAAAGTCAAATGAGCAGATGACTGAACCCGGCAAGAAATTACAATTTAATAGTAGCCGTAGTAATAGCAGTAGTAATAACAATAATCAGAAAAAGAGGAAATGTTCACCAGGATTCAATTGAATTATTCAGTTGTTTGAATTTGACATATTTTAGCAAGTATGAGGCAAAATGTCTCAGTCCCGCCGTGCGTAAACGTGGTGAGCTTGTGCGTAAAAGCGGGTAGTTGTCTCTGTGGCTCCCTCATGTTCGTGTCACTTCACGGAAAACTGCGCCTGGTGTCAGTTGTGCTCACGCCACCGCCACCTGACTCCTGCGCCTTCTGAGAAAAAACCCGCCTCACTTTGGAGGGAAGGAGGGAGAGAGAGAGGGAAAGAGAGAGGGAAAGGAAGAGGGGAGGAGGGAGGCGAAAAGATAAACCTGGACTTAGTGTCTTCTCACAACAGTTCACCATAATGATCACAACATTTTCAACGGGCGCTTCTGTTTGCGGAGCGCGTCGAAAACCGACTCAACTGTTGAACCTTGTCTGTTCATCTTAAAAACAAAAGGCAATAGAGGGGGAAAAAAAACTACAATTAAGAAGAGCCCACCTGACGCGTCATTAGAGCTGTTATCACCATTTCACATTCTAGAAGATAACAATAAAAAATAGCCACTGGAGCATTTCTTCACATCAACGTTGTAAACATGAGATAATAACTGGTGCACTCTGTTGGTCCAGTTCCAGATTCTCCATATTTAATATAACAGCCTTTTAACAGCAACAGCCTGTAATAAAGGACAGGAAAAGAGGTTAATGTTACAGGGAGTGTTTCTTTAATTCGCCGTTGCCCAGGCTACTCTGGTTAATAAAAAAAGGTACTGTGTTAAAGTTTCCATATCGTAAAGTATAGGCAGATTCCTATAGAGACGTTAATGGTAATGGTACACACACATGGGCTGGTGGTTGGAGAGAAGGAAAAGGGGGGTCTCACAACATAAACCAGTGTGTCTTTTAAAAAAAATGAAATTTCTTGTTGTATTCTGGAATGAGGTCAGACACGAGGCTCCTCATTGCACGCGCTGATTATTATTAGATTTCATTTTCAGCCAATCAGCGCCCGAGTGGGCGTGAGCTTCGCGGAGAAACAGGGTAGCGACAGCCTCCCATTGGTGGATTTTTATCGCCGTTGTATCTCGAGAAGGGATAAATGCAAGCAAGGGGGGCCGGGACAGGAGGGCTGCTTGAAACTCGACTGCAGGTTAGCAGATGGAAGACGGACAGTGTTAGCTCACCACAGGGTTTTTTTTTTTAAAAAAAAAAAAAAAAAAAAAAAAACAGAAAAAAAAGAAGAAAAAAAATCTTACTCCCCAGCATGCACGATTTTTGACTGTAGAAGCGGGAGGACGGAGCCGATGCAGAGAAAAACACTTCCCTTACACACTAGAGCACAGTCTGGCACCCAGTCTGCACTCTGCAGACTATGCTCCGTCACCATCCGGCTGAACTGATTTTATAACGCACAAGGAAGAGGCAGAGAGAGAGAGCGGCAGATAACCGGCTGCTGAGTGGAGAGTGCGCCTCATTCACAACTACAGAAACTGGAGATTTAATATTTTCTTTACTCCGCCTTGAGGTCACACTGGACTGAACTGCTACCCTGAGTTCGTTTCACATCTCAGGAGTGAATTATTTCCTGCGGTTTTATTTTTGTTTTTTCTCAGCTCCAGCTGCGAAGAGAAGGCAAAAGAGCTGAGTGTGCTTTAAAGTGACTCGCAGGACAGAGGTGAGAGGGGGGAGAACGAGCAAGCACACAGCTCTCCCTCTGTGTGCGTAAAGCGGGCAGCATGGTGCAGAAAACGAGCCACACAGAGAGCACCGCCGAGGCGCTGTCCTTTTTCGCCGTGGATTCCAGCTCCGACTCCGGGGCGTGCATGGACTTGGACCCGGCCGCCTCGCCTCTCTCGCCGGGCTCCACAGCTTCCTCGGCCGCTGGGGACAAGCTGGTAGAGGACCCGGCGTGGTGTAAGACTCCCAGCGGCCACATCAAGAGACCCATGAACGCCTTCATGGTGTGGTCACAGATCGAGAGGAGGAAAATCATGGAGCAGTCTCCGGACATGCACAACGCTGAGATCTCCAAGAGGCTGGGCAAGCGGTGGAAGCTGCTCAGAGACAGCGACAAGATCCCCTTCATCAAGGAGGCGGAGCGGCTCAGGCTCAAGCACATGGCGGACTATCCTGACTACAAGTACCGGCCGAGGAAGAAGGTAAAATCAAGCGCTTCCAAGCCTGGCAGCAGCGGGGAGAAGGGGGAGAAACTCCACAGTAGCTCTATCAACACCAGCACTAAGACGTCCTCATCTTCGAGGAAGAATGGATCCAAATCACCCAGCAGCAGCAAACCCCACAAATCACTTTTTGGGAGCAGCAACAGCAGTACCAAAGCATCACCGTTTGCCTCTGAGCACCAGTCAGAGCACCACAACTCCCTCTACAAGTCGAAATCGGTCTCCTCGGCGGCCAAGCAGATCCCGGATGGCAAGAAGCCCAAACGGATGTACGTGTACGGGAGTAGCGCGGCCAACCTGAGCGTCAGCCCCGCGTCCTCCGTGGTGGTCCCTGCCAGCCCGACGCTCAGCAGCTCTGCGGACTCCAGCGACCCGCTCAGCCTGTACGAGGACGCGGGGAGCGGCAGGGAAGACGGAGAGGACTCTCCCGGCAGCAGCGGCAGCCAGGGCGGCTCCTCCGTGCGCCAAGGCGGGCACACTTACAGCAGCCGGCGCGCTTCTTCCCCGACACCCTCCGGGTCTCACTCCTCCGCCTCGTCCCAGTCGTCTTCTTCTTCTTCCTCGGAGGACGAAGAGTTCGAGGACATTAACCCGAGCCCCAGTTTTGACAGCATGTCGCTGGGGAGCTTCAGTTCGTCGGTGCTGGACAGAGACTTAGATTTCAACTTTGAGTCCGGCTCCGGAGGCTCCCACTTCGACTTCCCCGACTACTGCACGCCAGAGGTCAGCGAGATGATTTCCGGGGACTGGCTGGAGTCCACCATCTCTAACCTGGTGTTCACATACTGAGCGAGGCAAAGCAGAAGGGGAAAGAAGCCACGACAGGTGTCTGCGAGTAAAAACATGAGCGCAAACACGACCAGGGGGTCCTGGTTATGGTTTGTGTTTTTCCAGACTTATTGTCTAAAACCCCACCGAAACCTACCCCATCCCTTCTCGCCCTGACCGGCAGGAATCGCACATCCGTGGAAAGCCCAACTTTGAGGCGACCGACTCGCCTTTTCTGGTACTTTTCTTTGGATGTCTGGACTGAGGGGGGACTTGGTGCACTTGCAGAAGCGGAGTGCAGGCGAGAGAGAGAGAGAGAGAGAGAGAGAGAGAGAGAGAGGAGAAAATGGAGACGAGAGAGACGCTCGGTCTCGAACGTTGTTTTTTGGTTCTCCCAAGAATTGAACAACTTAACTGTGATTAATTTTGCACGTTATGCGGTCCGCCGTTCACGCAATCAACGTTTCTTTGAAGAAAAAGGGACATTTAACGACTTTTTAACCAACCGCCAAGTGAATTTCACCACTGAAAAAAGGTACAAATACAGGATTGCGACAATTTTGTGGTGTGTCACAGAGGGATTTTTCATTTTAAAAAAAACAAGGTGGGTTAATGTTTTTTTTTTTAAACAGCCGAATATTTTTTTCTCAAACGCAAAAAAAAAAAAAAAAAAAAAAAAAAAAAAACATGTTACGCATGATAGCCTACTTTGTTCCTATCTTGTGCTGAAACTTTCTGTGAGACTGTCGAGCAGTTTAAAAACTAGTATTAGGGTTATTTAAATGGATAGGTGGCGCTCGCCTTTGGTTCTTCTCTTTACAGAAAAAAGGACACCGAAATAATCACCAGCTGTTGTAATTGTTCCAACTTCAGGATTCAGACGCAACTTCAAATCTGTGCTGAACTTTATACACGCGTTCTTTCTCTTCAGGACCAAAATTCTTTAATTTCAGATGATAGCTCTAGAGAAATCCTCACTGATCTATTGTTTTGTCACCATTTGAGCTTTGTTTTGTATGTCTTCAGATGGGACGTTGTATTTATATACTGGGCCAAGCATTTTTAACTCGATGATTTTGTTTTGGTTTTTTTTCTAGTTCTTTTTTACATGGTTGTCTGTCTGTCTCACATTTCCTTCTCAGGCGAAGGGCTAGAGTTTAAAAAAACGCGCAACTTTTGATTTCCTTTTATATTTAAATGTACACACTTTTTGGACACAAGAGAGGAAACAGTTTGATTATTTTCTCAGTGTATTTTTGTACAAATCTATATAGAAAATCGGGGATCAACAATCGGCGTGTGTAGCCTTCAGCTGTGTTGGGTTTCCTAATTTTTCAGTTGCCCGACAGACTGGTTTTCATGCTGCCTTCAAGTGCTCCTGGCGGAGTCGTACTTAACCGGACTTAAACCCTTGTGGGAGACAAGCAAACACATCACTGTGGTGCCTGTGTGATTATTAAGGAATTCACCGTGGTTTAAACTCACAAATTCGATTTCTGGCTTTAACCAGCAAACGCTGACAAGACCGTTGATGTTTCATTCCTTAGCATCAACCGTGGTCAGCACAGGCGCGTAGGCCGGCAGGTCTGGGCGATTTTCCGACAGCACTTGAAAGCAGCACACGTCTTTGTATCAGCCTACCTTCTACGTTTACAGTGCCAGTCTGCAGGTTCCTTAAAGACACAGGAATGCATTATTTCTTGAGACTACTCCTGTGGACCACAAGGGTTATTGTTTTAAGCACCCAGTTTTTTTCTACTTCTGGTCAAACATCTTGCCTCTGACAACACATGTGGAGAGTGTAGCTTTAAATTAGACTAATTTCACAACGTTTTCAATGAGTGATGTCAAACTTGCCAATCAACCACTGGATTAAACAACCTATCAATACAGCAATCAAGCAACAAGGATGATGACATCAAACATATTCAAATGTCTGACTTGAGTTCCGCAACACCTACTTGTACTGCGTTTCTCATTGTATTTGAATATATAATCTTTTCTACTTGTCGGCTAACTATTAGCTAATAATTGTTTTAGTATCTTTATGGCATGGTGACTAGCATTTGTATTTCAGATTCAGGTTATTAGCTGTTGTGTTTTTCAGGAAAAAAAAAGAAAAAAAATGATGAACCGTGAACTCGATCTTTTGTATATTTGACTGTATCATAAAGCAAAAAGATTGTGTGTTTATGTATGTTGTTGCTATCGAAGACAGGCACTGTCTGGAACTGCTATCTTTTACACATCCTTACTTACATTTAAGATGGTCAGTTCAAGACTCCTTTTTATATATATATGAAAGCATTTTTAAATATATTGACTTTATTTTTCATCCATCCTGTGCAATATGCTGTGTAGAATTATCATTTATTGTCTCTAATCATGCCATAAACAAAGAAGCCACCCTTCTTTTGAAGACTCAGAGAAATGGGGGAGGTCTCATGCCAGCTAACTTGTGTCCATTTACTGCCTGTCAGATTGTTGATATAAACTTGTGTACAGAACTTTTTCAAGGAAGGAAATAAATATCAGCTGGAACTGAAACTTTGGAACTCATTTTTTGGAAACAAACTTTTCAGCCTAAATGTTGCTACTGTTAGCTTATATCAGCTTCAGATTGATGAATCAATTAGCCTCTCATGGTTTAGACCACCACTTTTCCAATATATATATGTATATATATAAGTGAATATTACATGACTAAATAAATGAATGTATTTACACCTCCCCCCACTCTCTCATTCATAAAGAGAATTAATAATTCTCAGTTGCTCATTTCCATCCAGAGAATTTGGATAGTGTTAGTGTGCTATGAAAAAAGTACACCCATAATCCATATTATTAAATCTTATAACTGACAGAAATAATGTTACTGTTGAAAGTGTGAACCAATGTAACAGCTGCACTTTAGATGTTCCATTTTTATTCTGTAAAATAGACTTTGAGCCCTTTCTATCACATATGTGATATGTTTACATTAAAGTTGGTTTTTGAGGGGCGTGTCTGCAAAAGTGGGTAAACACTGATGCTGTCTATTACCTTAGCTCATGAAACAACAATGTATGAAAAAAAGACTTTTTTTCCAAGAAGAGACTCCATGAACACGAGTGCATTTGTTAATCCAACACTCCAATTTCACTTTTCCAAATCTTGACACCGAGTTAAGCAGCATGTTGTGTAAGAGTGGACAGATGGTTTCACCACCTACTATTAAAAAGGTGTGAATGCAGAGAACATCTGCTGAAGAAATCAATATGCACCCCCTCCATTCTTTCTAACATCACCCACTTTGAATGACACTCAAAGGAAAAAAAAAAAAGCAAAAACCCTGAAGCGTAACCTGTGATGAACAGACGATGCTTGGCCGAGGTTCGGGGGCTCTCCTAACACCTTGAATATGTGGTGGGTCTATTCACCTGTAGCTGGAAGACACGTAGGTGAGCAGTTTTACAACCATCCTATTACCAACAACACTACTTCACCACTGATGCACTCCTACTGCCAATGACCTTGCCCTCAATGGTTTGTCTAATCGCCTCAAATATGTTCCTGCAGTATGAAAGTTGAACTGTTACATCATTAATATGAGCTGCAGATGTAATTAACTGGCCCAGTAGGAAGGTGGGGCAACGGCAAACAGCGTTCCCTGGAAAACCAACCTTTTTTTTCACCCTGTTCCAGTCTCCTCCAGCCGGCTGCGATTGCTCTATGCTGGCTGTTTGGTGTTTAGACAGTCATGATTTCCCTTCCCCCTCTCCCAGACGAGCCCCTTTCTGTGGGGGGAAGGGCTGATTTAACAGCAGTCAGCTAAGGGCCCTCCAGCGTTGCTGACAAGCGTGTCTGACTGAGTATGCCATGCACACGTCTGTGCATGTGTGTGCGCACGCGTGCACATGTGTGCATGTGGTTTAAGTGCTATGCGTAAAATTAAAGCGCATGACACGGGCACCCCTGCAGTAATGTCAGACGATGCTTCGTCTGCTTCAGATTTCCTCAAAAATGGCTTTTTTTTTTTTTTTTTTTTTACAAATGTTTGACATCAAAGATGTCAGAGCACATTCTGTTTATCAGTGCAATGTCCTTTAAAACTGCACCCTAATGGAAAAAAGTGATTTCCTTGAAATACTGTTTCAGCATTATTGTGCTGCATAATTGTCTGATTAGTCATGTTCGATTCATAAACACCAGAGGTTATTGAATTTCACCAAGCACCACGTTTCATCGCCTACAATATTCCCAGGTGTAAATGCCAGACCTCATAAGCACCCACCAGGATGAGCTGATTTAGTTTTTAATGGTCAGATGTCAAAGTTCAAGGTCAGGGGGCGTAGCGGTAAACCAATTTTTAGTTACCAACCAAGAACTTATGTGTGTAATTTTAATGCCATTTTTGCATTAGGTGTGCTAATCTTATAGATTGTTGCAACCGGGATTGTTTGAGTAATCAAAGATGTGATGCTGGACAGACATGGATGGTAATGCTAACATTGCAGCACTGCAGAAGCAGCGTAAATAAGGCTTTTTTTCCCCGCTTAAATGCAGTACGTGATGGCGTAAGACATATAACATCCATCCATGCATGGTGCTGACCATTAACAGCTACTACCTGTATTTTATGAAGTATTTCAGACAGTTCAGCATTTTTGCTAAGTAGATAAATGCTCATTTACATTAATCTTTGTCTGTAAAAGTATTTTAATTATTTTCCTATTGTAAGTTTAAGTGCTAGATATTAGAAATCATATTAGTTTACTCATCCTTTCTGTGACCAAGCTGTTTGACAGTCATGAGACGATAGTGGCACCAATATGTTCTGCAGTCAGTTCAACCACGTAAGATGAAGGCCTCGTACCATCCTGGTTACTGGTGTCGGCAAACAGATTTCATGGTGTTTGGAGCACAAACACGCTTCCAGGGGAATGTTGTAAAACAAATGTTTCCACTGTCTGGAACCTTTTTGATGTATTATCATTGATTCATCCATGTAGGCTCACTCACAATCCTGAGATCGGCTTTAGGAATGCTTTTACGCCAGTGCAGTTTGTTTCCTAGCCACTCAGTGAGCAGGATGTTCTTCCTCATGCTTTCTGCTCCGTCCTCGTTTTATCACCCCAAACCAGCAGTGGGTGTAACTTTGCGACATTGTCCCGATACATTACTATTTTTATTAACGCTACCCTGACAGTCCAGCTCCTGGGTTGTGCTTTGAGAGTCCATTACAACCACCCACAGACTCCCCTGCACCTCCTTCACCATGAATATGATCCATGTCAAATTCACCAACAACCCTGAGCAAGCGTCTGAATGTGCATCGTTTCATCCTCGTTTGAAATCTCATCAATAACCCGTTGATATTCTTCAGAGCACCAATACGGGTGGCAGTAATTCGCCCCTTCTCTTCCTCCTCCAGCCTGTGCGAAGCCTGTTGGATGTGCGGTCTTATGCCCGGCTCTGCTGGCTCCTCAGTGGGGGATGTGCAGGCAGCCGAGCAGGTTGCCTGCCGGAGCCATGTGGCCCAGGAAGCTCGCAGCGGGGAGGAAAAGGACCCCCTCAGAGAGGGGTTGGAGAGATGTGTCTGTATCGTCGTGCCTGCCTTCCTCTCCGGGTAGCTGCTCTCTGCTCAGCTTGGTGGGAATAAGATGATTTATTCTATTTTCCCAGCTCACAGCATCATGTTCAGGTCTGCCTTTCAGCAGCATTTGTTTTTACGCTTCTAGTTTTGCCTGGATATGATGGGAGGATGGCAACAATAAAGTCTGCTGGTGCGATACAGCAGGTTTTATTGGCTCCTTAAGGAAATTTGCCTGCACATGTGTGAGGACATAACAACACCAGCGGCACCATTTACATTCCCGAAGCCACAGCCCAGGTTTCAAACTGGTCAGCACAAACAATCAAATAGCCATCAACGGAATCAGGAATGTTCCTGTTGGTTTGTCTGTGATGTGTTCAGGGGTTGGGTCAGGGCGTGTCGCCTGCCTGTCACACACAGAACTGCCCCTTGAAGCCAGTTGTGCGCTAGCATTGCGACCATCGTGCGTCTATTGGTCAGGTTAATTTGTTTTGTCCGGGGCACGACAGCAGCTAAACAGTCGCGTCCGAGACACAGATCCACGGTGATGGAAAGCACATTTCTGACTTCTCTGAACCTGCTCATCTGCCTGTGTGGTCCAATTCACCCCCCACCAGCAGACAAACAAAATGCCACCAGGACAGACTCAGACTAACATTTGGTGCTACTTCTCCATGCTGCAACTTTTGAATTCAGAGTTTAAAAAACAACAACAACACCACAAAAGTTAAATCTCAGCATCATGTCCAAGCCCACCTCTTGTAGCGCTGCTCCTCTCCATTATTTATATTTACTGCAACCAGCAAGACCCTGCCTCTGCCTCCTCCTTTGTTCTCCTCTTACTGCTGCTGGTGCTGTCCAGACACAATGGAAGTCTCCAGGCAGTGCAACCAACAAGTTCTTCTTTTTTTTTTTTTGCTAGCCTGTCCTCGCATTAAACAGCACAGTAAAGGGAAAAGGGACAATACAAGAAGCAGGAAAGACACCAAAGATAAATAAATGTCTGCTCAGGGTTTATCTTAAAAGCAAAATTCCTGCAAGATGCTTTTGGTTGGTGAACAAAAGAGGTGAATAAGAAAATACGTTGGAAATGGAGGTGAAATGATTATTACGCATGACGGTGAATCAATTAACAAAGATAAATTTAGAAAAAGTTGGTGCGCTTAAACAAACAAGCAAACAAATAAGTAAATAAATAATTAAATAAATAAATGTGCAGCTGTGTTCATTAGTGATCAGTCCGATTCTGGTGTGCATAGTTGACTTGGAGAGGGCGGGACTCTTTAGAGAGCGAAATGAACTAGGCGCGGCCAAAAGGAGCCCCATCCATCTATCACACGTGTAGACAAAGGGGGACTCCACAACAAAAAAGCTGGATGCGCCCTTTCAAACTTTTTCCGCGACGCACGGCAACGCGGCCGGAGCCCTCAGGTGAGTGGTCATCCGTCCTCTTCGCACCTGTGGCGGTTTTTCTTTTCTTCTTTCCCGTCTAAAGTTGGTGCCGCAGTTAGTGCGTCAGCGCTCAAACTTGAGCACAAAGCAGGAGAGAGCAGGGCGAGAGACATAGGGAATGAGTGTCAGCGAGGAGAGAGAGCGAGAGGAGCGGTCCTCTTTTCCTTTGTTTGATGCGGGGCGCTTTGAGGGGAGAACTTGAGGGGATGCTCTGGCACGCACCTCGGCAACGTTCAGAAAAACCCATCATAAGACACTCGGAATTACTTATCAGTGAGCTTCAGTACAGGTGAGAGAGTTTGTATTGCTTCTGATTCTTCTTTTTTTTTTTTTTTTTGTTCCTTAGTGATGATGTGCCGCGCCAGACAAAGCAACTGCCTCTCAAAAGTTTGCAAATAAAGGGAGCTTTTGCACACGATGGAAAAAAAGACAAACCATCATCGTTATAAACGAAATGCTTGGGAAATGCTTGGGAAATAGCTGCGCCACGGCGCAGCAGCTTTGTGATGATGTTTCTCGTAGTTTTGCGAAGTTGCCTGCGCGCTGTGGAAATTCAGAACAATGCAATCAGGTGTAAAGTCCGGCCACACAACTGCGAGACCGATTTAAACTTGTTGCGTGAATTCAGAGCAACGTTTAAAGGCTGCGCGCAAAATTATGCGAGTAGAAGACAAATCAGAGTTGTGATAGTTGGTAGGGAACAGCGCAACAGGTAGAAGTCGCAGCCGCCTCTTTGTTACAGTAAAGCCTCCTTTGTTCTCAGTTCACAAAGGAAAGCAGGAAAAAAAGAGCGCAAATCCACAAGGAAACTACTTTTCCTTGTGGAAATAAGGAAAAGCACAAATAATCCAGAGTGCGTTAAAACCTTTTTCACCTTTTGCTCTTTTGTTTTCTTTGTCTTTAAATGTATAAAGCGATGTCCTGGTGAGCAATACCAGCCAGTTTGAGTGTTTCACAAAAAAAAAGAAAATCATCAAATCGGTCTATTTAAGATATAAATATGTTTTATAAATTTAGGCAAAAACTTATCCACTAGATACCATACATCCCCATGAACTTTTTATTTGGCAAAGTAGGAGAATTTGCACATAGTAATATATTTAGTGACTTAAACACATTTCCTTTTGTCTAAAATTGCTCATATTCATTTTTCAAAACTTTTGCCAACATATTTCAAACTTATGAGTCACAAATGTTCTCAAGCCTCAGTAAATGTTTTTTTTTTTTTTTTTCTTAACTCATTCATGTTTTTGACATGACCCATTTTGAGTGTCAGTTTTAGCCTCACTCTTGGTCTTTCTCTTCCTTGTAGAGTCTGTTCTCAGGTGGATTTGAGTTGCAGATTATCCAGCAAAGTGTTTTCCTCTGTGGGAGGTTCAGGGAACAGAAATGTGCCAAAATCATAAGGACGATGTACAGAGTCACCTATCGAGCTGCTCTTAAGATCCAGAAGAGGATTAAGGAACTGTGGTTTCTTTTGCAGAAGGTGAAGACTCATCTCATAAGGATTTCCACTTCAGCGGCAGCAGCCTCGCCATGCGGGATGCCTTCTAAGCACACTTGGAATTCTAAAACTCACGCAGACACCCGGAGGATTATAAAAATGTGCGGCACGCCTCTGCCAGAGACATCCTTGGCCAAAATTCACAGGAGCAGCAGAATGTTGCAGGCGTGAGCCTCGTCGGCCCTCTGCATGGGTAAGGTGAGCTTTGTACTGATGATGTCAGCTTTAGCAGCTCCTGGTGTGGAACGATTTCATGTCATCGCGGGTCAAACCTGAGCTCCCCATCGCAAACACGGTGCCAAACTGTAACTGGTTGGGGAAAAAAGATGAATATGAAAGAACGTTGATTCTCAAGCACACAAATTAATGCTAAAAACTTGGTGACAGTCTGATGTGCCACAATCTGTTTGAGCAGGCTGGAGTTTTTGGCAGTTTATTGGAAATTTAAAAACTTTAAAGGTGACAGTTTTTTTTTTGTTAAAGGAAACTTGAAATCTGGAGCTGCCTTTGTGCTGCTGTATGGGCACGATAACAGTTCTAAAGTGCTTTGTGAAAGTGAGCAATCAGCATGGTGTGTTCACCAGATCAGCTGCTGCACGTGCACAGTAATGGGTAGATTTCATTCCCAAAACCTTTTCCGTGTAATTTGTGACTCCATGTTTTTGTTAGACTGATCAGCCGCTGCAGGTTTGAGTCTTTTATAAAGTTAAATCAACTTTGAGAGTTAAATTACCTTATTTTTTTTAGGTTTCTGGATAACAGTTCAAAGCATTTAAGTTAAGATTACTACTTTCACTCCTGTTTTTAGTGAACCAGAGCATGAAAATACTGTAAATGCTGAAAAAAGAATAGCCGTGAGATACTCCATAAACCTGCTCAGTACTCATGAGTTTGAGAGAAGGAGAGAGAGGCTGCTTATCAGTGATGTCACTGCCAGCCAATGAGAGCGGGCAGTGGCACAAACCCCACCCCCTGCCTCCATGCATGGCAGCCCACATGGTCCTGCAGCATCACATTTTCACCATGTGGCACAGACGCAGCAATGATGCTTCAGGCTGTTGACGCACATGGAAACGACGTCGATGTTTTCTAACAGTTCAAAACATTTATTTAAAAAAAAAAAAAAAGTATAAAATTAGTGTCAAAAGAGATAAAACTTGTGTGCTTGTTTGTCAGATAATGAAAACACTAACAGCTTTGATGGTGAACTCGTGGCGAAAGCATGGCTGTAACGGAGATGCGACCTCTCCGGTCACCAGTCTGGGTTTAATGCTCACGCAAAACCACTTATTGACCTCCTGCTGTTAGGGAACGGGTTCGGGTCACAGCCAGTAACCGACTGGATCAGCAGTAATGTGGGTCAGACTTCCAGGTAGGACTGATATAGGTCAGCGGCAGAGCGTGGGTGCTGATGAGTCATGCGTGTACAGTAAGCAGCTGCCGCAAGAGAGATCAGCTGATTAAGCGTGAAGGGTAAAAGTATGCAGGGCATCTTTGGCAGACATGCAACAGGACTTACCTTCCCTTTAGCCTGAACCTGTCCACTTTGCTGCACCCGCTCCGCTATTTACTCACTATAGCGGCGGATTACAAGTGTGCAGATTCAGTTAATGAACTTGTGACTGAAACAGAAACATCTCTGCTGCCGTGACTAATCAGCGCGACAGGCCAGCTGAGCTCATCCTGGCCACTGCGCAGCCGCGGGTTCGACAACAATACAGCACACACCAGCTTAATTACATTACTTATCTCCAGCTCTTTTATCACGTGTGCTGCAGTTTTCATAACATTTGCCAATCGGTGGGAGCATTGTGAGGGAACGCTTTATGTTTTCAATGCTGATGTCCCATTGAGAGTGGAGCTTCTGAAGCTAATCCACTGAGTAGCGCAGGGCAACATTAGCGCTGAAATCTGCAGTATCTTGCAGCTTTGGAGTCTCCATACCACTCTAAGCTGGGATGCTCATTAAACTGGCCAGTGGTGTCATATTATTCCTTCCTCTACAGCATATGCAACTAAATCTGCATCCTGTAATCTCTCTTCCATCTGTATCCGCTGTTAATATGAAGCTGCTTGTGTTTGCCCAAGCCACCTCAGAAATGGTTATGCAGACTGAATCGTCAGTTACACACTGACAAGCTGTGGAAAAAACACAAAAAACCCCCAAAATGCTGAATATAGAGTAAAACATGAACACTGTTGACCCACTAATGAGTGCCTCCACACTTGGATGCGTGCTAGCCTCTGATGCTCCGATACAGCCACTGAAATATGCTAATTTTCCCCTCTGCCACCAAATTTGGCTTAATTTCCATCCTTTTGTGCGTGTCACCCAAGCATGCAAGATTCAGCGCACTGCGCTAAATTACTGTGTGGTGAAACAATGCACCCGCCACCGCTGATTGAGACGACAGTCCTAATTCTCCGAGCTACAGGCGTGCCGTGGTCACCCTCTTGCAAAGTATCAGAGCTTAGTTTTACACGTCAGCGCCTGTAGCTGTGAGATAAGTTTACGTGCTTTACTGGCACGCTAGCTGCACTGGGTGGATGGGGGGGATAAATTATGTCTTTGTGGAAGGAGAGGAGAGTGAGATGGAGATGAAGCGAGGGAGAGAGACGTGGTGCTGGAGGGAGAAGCGAGAGGTAGCAGGACAGATACGTTACAGCATTCTCAGCGTCAGTCTCTCTTTGCTTGAGCAGCTCCCAGCCTGAGAGCGCTGGGAAAACTGAACAGGAAGTGTCGTCCTCTGCGGCCTCCACATTCTTTACAGTCAGTAAAACCACTTTGGGTGTGATCTGACTTGTTCTGCTACTCACTGGTGCGATCTGCCTTTGGCAGATCAAACCTCAGCCAGAGTTTTTTTTCTTTTTCCAAACATCTCGAAAGGTTTTCGAGGCTCTGGGCTACTGCTGATTGGCTGTACATTGTGATGTGACTGTCTGGGATGTAGGATGCTCATCCCTGATTGGCTGACAAATTTTGTCCTCCTGCTGCCTCACGGAGGCGGGAGAGCCTCATTCTGGACGTGTGAGGAAGTTACCAAATATAGACCCGAGTTAAGAAACCTCTTATCTGATAGATAATCAGCAATGAGTCCAGCACATTCAGTTTGTGATACTGATATTTTCTGTCTTGATTTGGCCTGAAAACAGCGCTGCCCTCGTGCTCTGACCTTTCCAGGTCCCGCTGTTGAATAATGCATGAAACTGTAGCAGGCAGACGTTAAATAATACAGCGTCGCCATTGTCGTCTTTTCTCTGTGGAAATGGTCACACATTTACGCTGCGATGATGATGTGACTGTTTGTCAGCTGGTGCTGAAACTCTGGTGCCACAGGGTCTGCGCTCGCTCTCCTGGCTGATGCCCCTTTATCTCCTCAGACTCGTGAAAGCTCACACAGCTGCTGGGTGGCTCTGAATGCTCCTGCAGGTATCGGCTTACTCCTCCTCTGCCCTCGCCAGATAAAGAGACTCAATTTCTCATAACAGCTTTAGACAGTCTGTCTGTCCTGTTTGTCCTGTTTGTCTGTCCTGTCTGTCTGATAGAGGTCAAATTATTACCTCCATAAATGCACAGCATGCTGCTGTCTGGGGATGGGCTGATAATCCTTCTAAAGACTGGGGTTTATCAAAGCCAAATCTGCTCCGCGCGTGCACACACACGCGCACACACACGCGCGTCAGGAATATCCACACGGGAATACAGATTTGCAAGCAGCAGCTACACACATACTAAGATAGATATGCCCAGTAAGCACGCGCACACACATCCACATACATGCAAAGACTGGGATTTTGTCACAGACAAATCTGTTATTGTCTGGTAGTTAGGAGATTAAAAAGCTGTGATTTCACAGCCTCCCCCCCTCACACACACACACACACGCTGGGTCAATGACATCATCTTGCTGCAGCTTTAACGCTGTAATTTATGGTTTGACACTGTGATAAAGACTCATTGAGTCACTCCGGCTGCAGCTTTTGTCAGACGTGCGTTTGTCCACCGCAGCCTTTAGCACCACTTTCTCCCTCTTGTTCCCGACGGAGTTCAAATTTGAATGTGTCATATTGTAGATGTGGTGCTTTAGTTGGTGAAGCTTTGTGTCTGTCTGCACTCGAATATCTGGAATCCAAAACAAGCGTCCAGTTTTTAGTCAAATAAGTATTAATTTATACTGTATTTGGCAACAGGATCAGACTTTAAAGGCTGGTTATCCACCTGTCTTACTGTCTAGTGAGTTTCTCTCCTTCTCCCTTGTCGTGTAAATGACTGTTCACACTGTCTTTATATCTATGTCCCCGTTTACCGGTATGTACAGCAGGAGCCACATCTGTGTCCCCTCCCGCCCAGGTGGCACTCTGTGCAGCTAAACTGAAGCAGACGCCTGGAGCAAAATGATTCATGGCGGTTTCAGGCCAAACGTGACGAAGACGCGGCCCGCCTGATGAAAGCCTCCGGTTTTGTTTGAACAGGGGCATCCTGTGATTACCTGAGAACATGTTAGGGTTTGACAGGAGTTATTTAAAAAGATTTACTTTGCCAACAGCAGGAGCGCGGCCAACGTTTCATGGAGGGATAAAAGCGCGGGCGAGTGATTGAGAGTCGGTGGCGATGTGGAACCAAGAGGGACCGTCATAAATGAGCTCCAACTCCAAACTACCGCTGCCCTGAACTGTCACTTTAAAATTTAAAGTACAAGACAACTTAAACTTAATTATATCAAGCATAATGTGGAGCTCGTGTGTTCTGCTGAAGCTGAGCGTAACAGCAGGTATTTAAAGATGGAATCATGCTCCTCTCTCTGTCCTGAGGAAGCTGCTGGCCCACATGAACCAAGGTCTGGTTTTATGTTGTGGAAAGTGAAATCATGCTACTCTAATCCGCATGAACGTGGCTGCGTTTGGATCAGGTGGAGCTGCTGGATTACAGGCATGTCAGTTTAAAGGAGAAAGCATTCGGTCTTGAACACCTGCAGTAATCTCCACGTGTAATTTCTGCGAGCGTCAACGTCAAGTGGGCTGGACCCGAACTGGTATCGTGGGTCACATAGACTGGTGCCGAATCGATTCTTTTTTTTGTTGGTGCTATCTGAGCTTAGCTGCTTATCTTGTTCTCGCAGCTTTTTTAATACCTGCATGCAAATACAGTCATGAACAACACAAAGGTATTCCAATGTTGGTCATTTAAGTAAACATGATGTAGCACTGTTGTTTTTTTACTTATGCCTTTGATAAAGACGCTAGCTTTGTCCGTTGGCCGGATTCAGAATCCTGTTGTTCAGCATAAAAGCTTTATTTGACCTTGACTCATTGTTTGTTCAAATCCATATTTAATTATGCCGTGTAAAATGTAAAGTGACTCGAATATTAATCAGCTGCTGCCTGGTATTTTTGGTAATCTGAATGAGAAAGCAGCCCCGTACGGGAATCGCATGAGCATGTAGTCGTTAAAAAAAAAAAAAAAAAAAAAAAAAAAGGTCCACTTTCCTAGAGGCAGATTACGCTTCAGACTATAAAAGCCTTCTCGTAAGCGTATCTGCACTGACATGATTTCCCATTCCAGCATGGGGTGCATAATCTGAGTGCCTGGAAACAGGCTGAATAAGCCAGAATACATGCCCTTCTTTCAATAATGTAGTAGCTGCGTCCTGGAAACAGGCTGAATGGTGAACAGCCTCCTTATAAAACAGGACATCCTCGTCACCTGTAGTCATTCTGCACCCGAATAATCCAGATTAGTTTAAAAAAACTGTTTCTTCATAATCGAAATAAACGATTCCAGCAGAGATGAAAGGCTAACGGAGACTGTCATATGTGGCCAGTGCGTAATCTTTGATGGGAAAGTGGCTGAATAAGCCCGAGTCATGCCCTTCTGCTCTTCTTTTGCATCAAATTAATGTGTCAGCTGATAGCTATTCTGTACCAGCGTGAGCTGCCAGTGTCGGTTCACAAGGTCAAGTTCATTGTACTTGTAAATGTCCTTTCTGAATAAAATTAGAGTCTGAGTCAACGCGTGCGTGAGGTGGCGCTGAAACGATGACACACGAGGCACTCATGGCGGCCCGGCCCATGGCCATGTTGACAACACCTCAACATTTGGCCAGTGCTCATAATAGGACTGACCATCCTTTGCCAGATCACAGCGGATGCGCTCACACACTGCCGAAGCTGGTTGAGTAATAATGAGTCAGGGTTTCACTTGCATTAGCCTGTTAGCCTGACAGCTTCTGCTGCCAGACGGCAGTGGGAGGCTGGACCTGTGCTTTGCTAATGCTACGCTTTCCTGGCTCACAGGTAGTTCTCACCTCTAATTTACTCTCTTTCTAAATTAAAGTGGCTCCGTGAAAACACTAAGTGGCCCAGGGGGAATTAAGAATGTTCGCATGCAACATAATTGTCCTTTTAATGTGACTCATGTATTCGTGCTCGAAATTACCTGCCCCAGCATCACCGGTTCTGGCAGCCTTGAGGAAGCCGACCAGCCTTCCCTGATGCTCAGTGCAAATTCATTTGAATATTCTTTGCACATGCACAAGTAATCCCGGTGCACCAGTCATGCTACCTTTCAGACGGGTGGGGAAGATAATCCACTCGCAGCCTCGACAGCAGGCACATGTACAGGCGCTTAATGTGCATCAGCATTCTGCGTTTTCAATTCTGAGGCCCTCATTTTCCTGTTCATACGTATGTTTCTGTGTGTGTTTGCATGCAGATGAGGCTGCTTTAGAAGCTACTTTGGAAGCTCTCTAATGTCCTAAAATGTGTGTGGTGATGTTGACCCAGTAAACTGAAGCCACCCTGACTGAGGTATTTAGTGTGAAAGCAGCAGAAAGGATGCAAATACATGCTTCGCTTCTCTCCCCTTTTTTCCTCCTTTGCTCCAGCTTTCTTCCCCTTCATCTTTATCTTCATCTTTTACTTGACGCCCATGCCTGATTTCCATTCTCGCTGCCGTGCGCCGCAACATAATGCCCCGCCACGGCAGACAGCGAGAGCGGCGAGTCAGCCTCCTCTTCAGTTCACCGCCAGTTCACCCCGACTCCACGCTGACAGAAATGATGCTAGACAGATATGCAAATTCAGCGATGACGGCGGCAGCCGCAAATGTTAAAACTGCGCCTCAAAACTTCAGGTACCAATTTGCATTTATTTGAAAGAGTAACGCCAGACTTTCAGACAGGGGTCTCTGTTATTCATGTCTCTGGGGAACCGTTTGTCTGGCGGACTTGATAATACGTTGTCATTTTGCGCTGACTCATCTGTCCCTGTAGATTTCAGAGTCTAAAAATACCACCACGCCTTGCTCAGGACTGCCATATATTTCACAATTGACATGATTTAGCTGACGTCCCCCCCCCACCCCCCAGAAGACAGGGTGCATTCAGGGACACATGCGAGCGCTCCCTCAGTGCAGACATCTTTTACAGTGTGGGTGGCGTGTTATGGCTGGCTGATCTGGTGTGGAGGAATTTTGTGGATCTCTGTCCTCAGCTATGAGTGTAAGAATGCCTGCTGAGTCCTCAGCTCTACACTTGGCTGCCATCATCATCCTCCCCTGCCTGGTTCTGACTGGTTTGCGCTGATATGCAATCCTGTCTTCCTGTATTTCTCTGCTGCAGCGCAGGTCTGCTGCCCGTCCTTCCAGCGCCGCCACCCCTGTCTCTACTGGCTGCTAGCATAAACAGGCTGATGGATGATCTGCATGTGCATTCCTCTCCCTCTGTCTCTTTACTGTATCTCTTTCTCCTCCCTTTTGCCAGACACTTGAGTTTCTCTTGCTTGTAATTGTTTCCTTGCTGTCTTTCTTGCCGCCGGTGCTTCTGTCCTGTCTTACGTGGCTGTCCCGCTGAGTCCCGCGTGTCCACACCATTGCTGTGAGAGTTTTCACTCCTCAGATGACCTCTCACATGAAGAGATTTCTACCACTCGCAATGAAGGGATTGCGAGTGGTAGAAATTTCTAGCACGTTGTTGGATTTTTTTACTCTTATTACATGTCACTAGCGGTGCTAGCATGAGATGTAGACGGGATTCTCGAACTGCAGGGGTTTACGTGTAAAGTTGGACTTCCTGGGGAAACTTTTCTGCATATTTAGTTAAGTCATGTAATGTGTTTTGGCTTTCCCTGCCGTCTCGTTTGTGTTCCTCCATCCTTGCGTGCAGCATATGCGCTGAAGTGGCTGTTATAGCGTGTTTACTCCTTTAATACGTTCTCGGGACGGTAATGTTCAGCAATAACGCACAGTTGAGTTACTGCATATCAGCACTCCTCAGTCAACCTCAGCCACCTTCGGTTGGACGTGGAGCTCCCTTTCAGCGGTCCAAAGCATTGTCTCAAACCGGGGAACCATAAAACTCAATTTCCCATGGAGGAGGGGTTGATGGCGGCAGAGGCGGGGCCATCCTGAAGTCCAAATGTTCTTATCTCATGCACTATTAAGCGGGGCAGTGGGGTGTGTGGGTTTCGTGGTTTAGCGTCCGTCTGTCACAGCCCGGGGGCATGCTACGCACACACTCGCACACTTGCAGATGCAGCATGCATATGCACAAACACACATCAAAACAGAGTCTGGAACACACTTGAATCACCTCTTTCTCTTATTTGGTCATTAATGCACACAAACTCGCACCACCTCGGGGCCCCGCAGCTCCAGTCCTGTGTAGCCTTGGCGCAGGTCAGTGGGGTCATTAGAGCCTCTCACTTCATTAATCACATCTGGGAAGCGTGCGGCTCTTTATGTATATTTTTCCATATGTTGTTACCTCTTATTCAACTCTGACTTGAGGGTAACTTATGGTCTAAAACCTGTGGATGAATTATTTAATCTGATTTAATGTAATTTTATCAAAATGGCAAATTTGTGCCTAGATTGAATTTCCCATATGCTGCATCTACTCCACCATGTGTTGGAGGTCAAATATAGTGCATATTGTGCTTAAAAACTTTAAATATTTGTTTTCAGTAACAAGTTAATCCCAAACTTTAAATGATTGGCATGAATAATTACTTCAATATGGAAAATATGTGGACATGTATGTAATGTTTTTTTTTTTTTAATACAAAAGCTGCGAAGTCAAACTTTAATGGCCCAACTTCTTCAGCATTCATTAATCAATCAATCGGTGTGTATTTTCAGCAGGCAGAGACACAGAGCAGCACCTCAGCAGCATGTTAAAAGCATTCCTGGCAACTGAAGACCGCGAGGAACGGATCAATACGCGACAGAGCCGAGATTGATTCCATATCGCATAAGGAAAACAAGCCGAGACTCAAGCAAACACGCAGACATAAACGCAAACATGGCATGCAGAATAGCGTAGCTGTCACCTGTCAAGGTAAACAAAGTGATGGATTACAAAGAGTGCAGCAGGCCGCTGATGCCGTAATCACAAGATCGCTTCTTACTTTTCTGCAGGGTGATGTTTACATGAGCAAAAACCTGACTGGCATTTTGATGGTGTCAGGAAATTAAGTTTTTTTCTGATTGGTCTGCTGGAAAATAAATAAGGCAGGAGACAGGTGAAATATTTGGAGTTTTGAGCACCATTAAGCTCAGAAATGTTTTGTCTCCAGTCAGAGATCCAATTTAAAAAGCCCAAAGTAAAATGTTCCTGTGGCCAATTACTGTCTGAAATTCCACCGGAAAGTCCAGGAAGTAAAAATGACTCTTCCCAAGTGTTCGAGCCTTGCGGAAGTGCTGCCGCTCAGCTAAAATTAGCATGGTTCCTGCTGCGTAAATGCACAGAATCCTTTTACATTTCCTGTGAAGCACATTGTTAGCGGGCCTGAAAACCCATTTTTCTCCGTGCACTTCTGTGCGGGAAACCTGAGTGAGACGTTTTTGGCAAAGCGGCACCAAAACAGTCTGAGGCGCCATCACAGTGCTCGCCGTGAAACTGATGTCATGCCGTACGCTTTATTTGTGTTTTTATGTGGCATGCTAGAGTTTGAACGCCTCCTCGCTTGGCTGCGTGTGGGGAAAAAAAGGGAATAAGAGAGAATGGAGGATAAATGGACCAAAGTTAAAGATTTGCTAACCTTAAATCATTCTGTTTTTTTTTTCCTGCTCTGAGTGTGAACGTGTGTTATATTTCTCTGTTGTCCTAAATAAACTATACTAGCTCCACATGCTGAGGCTGCAGCCCTCTTGTGGTTAACACCATTTTCTTCATCTGGCATGCCAGGATGGAAATCTCACAGGCGAAAGCTGCCTTACAGGAATTATTAAACAGTTATCTGGTATCATCTTCTACTTGCTGCCAGTCCTGCTATGATCAGAGCTAAGAACAAAGCTCCTCAGCTTGGAACCCGTTCTTCTGTTTCTTTTACTTTGTCTCCAGGTTATCCAGGACTGTGGTTTTTGGATTGGCGCTCAAAACGCTTGCACACACTTTGTGTTACTCACTCAGCACAGGCGCAGAGTACGACAGACTGTGTGTGAAGAACTAAGTGAGCAGAAGACTGCACAACAGCCTCTCATTGCGTTTGCCAACAGCAGGTTGCCTTGGCAGGAGAACTGTCCTTTTTGCACAGCAAGTGGTACCAATGGTGTGTGTGTGACAGAGAGAGAGGGAGTGTTCCTCAACTTCAAAAACATAACAGAGCCTGGTGATGCTGCTCCGAGAACACAACTTGGGATTATTGCATCCAGATGACCTCCATGGGGGATGCAGCATTTTTATTTATTTTTTTTACATGCTGAAATTTAAAGACTTGTAAAGAAACATATCCTCTGTGCAAAGGCACAAATTTGACCCAAGTTTGCTCAAGTTCTTCAGAGTACGACTACGAACACGATGCTGTACTGCATTGTATTCATGTAATTTTTTTGAACACAACATTTTGGTTCCTGACAAAAACAAGCAAGCAACAAGAAAGGAGCAATTAATGCGGTTTGCTATTGAAGCGATTAAAGAGTGGTATGACAGTAGATACTAAAGCTGCAGAAATCAGTGGACTTCATCTGAAAAAAAACAGAACATGAAAGCTGGATAGAGTGGTGAGGATTGGGTAGACAGGAGGTTCACAGCAGAGAGGGATTCGAGTTTAAAGTAGCAATGGGGGTCTTTTGGAGTTGAAAGTTTACCTGAGAGCGGGCTCGGATCAAGGTCTCAGTTGGCTGACCCAAATCTCAGTGGAAAAAAAGATGGAAAACATCAATTTCAAACACGAGGAAGTTGCAATCAAAGACCTGAGAGTGAGAGAGGTTGGAGTGGCAGAGGGGTAGGAAGGGCGGCGATGAGTCAGAAACGACTTTTATCTCTGCGCCCCTCCCGTGTCTGCAGTGGATGAGAGAGGTCAGCGCGCTGGAATTTAAGAAAAGATGCCCAGAATGCGAGCAAAAAAAGACAAAAGTCTTGTGGTTAAACAGATTCAACTGTATCTGTTGTCCATTCGGGGCCTCCATGTCTCTGTGAACTGCAGGGCACTGAGTTCTCTCACTTCTTATCTGCCTTTTTTCCCATCATGCCTGGCTTTTCTGTAATCTGTCCATAAAGCAGTGATGAAACTATGCTTTTCATCTGAAGGCCATGGAAGCTTAATTTGAGACGTTATCTGTCTTGGCTGTCAGTGTTGCTGGATAAGCAGCAGAATAATGTTCAGGCCTTGCCGTGACTTCAATTAACAACCTTTTAGCTTCGTCACAATCTTGTTCCATCTTAAGATAATTTGATAGTGCTCGAAAAAAAAAAAAAAACACAAATTTTTGAGACTGCGTGTTAAAATGTCTTTTTTTAGCTACAGCATTCAAACGGCAGGATTTTCTAACAGATTTCAAGGCGCAGACACACTCATATCCTGCTGTACATGCTCCACAAGAGAATTCTGTGCATCTCCTGAGTTATCTAATGTTCTTTTGGCAAATTGCAAATTTTAGAAAGCAGCAGAAAGAAAAGCAGAGTTCTGTGTCCAGTCTGGTTTCCCTGACTGAGCCCTCCCCACATCTCTGCAGGCCTTCGCCAGGGTTCGTTTCCCTGAGTCACTGGCACGGCTGAGCAGGGGATTCCTTCTCTTCACGGTCTAGTTGGGATGACTGATGCAAATATGCTGCCGCAGAGCGCAGACACTGACGCCATTGCCACCCTGACCCAGTTAGAGGGGGTGCAGGGAGCGCCGACACATTCCCAGTCATTTGTGACTACTGTTCTGCCAGTCAGCATGTTCGCAGAAGTTTGAAGCTTTGGTTTCTTTCTTTAAAACCCCCAGAGTTTCTCCATTGATGGACATATACCCTTTTATGTGTATTTGTGACGTAAACTCACCCAGGTCCACTTTCTTTCATCTTTAATGTCAAATCCAATAAACTGTATTTAGCTAAACTAAGGCAAGGCAGACTATTGATTGATCAGTGTTGCCATGGCTGCGCTCACACATGCTCCACTGGATACTCAATTTTAGACAACGGATGCAGATCAAAGCTATTGTAAACTTTACCTTAAATCCACTTCACCCCACCTCCAACCACATCCAGCTACATCCATCAGTGACACTTCTAGAGGCTCTAATCATCCATCTCACTACAGCATGATGGTATACAATTAAACCTGTAACGTACACACACAAGAAGCGTCCTTGGCCGCTGCGTCAGACTCTCGCTCACCTTCTCTTCTTTTTTGTGTTTTATTTAAGCAGTGTGTACTGCTCGTTAACCTTTGCTAATACAACCTGCATGTATTAATAATGCGCAGCGAGAAAGGTCAATCAATGTGAGTGTGCACGTGTGTTTTTGTTCATACAGAATGAATGCGTCATGGGCACATGAGGCAGCGAGAGGAGAGGCACCTTTATCACTTAACGACGACCCGTCAGTAACGTTGTGTCCAAAAGTCATAGATGACGGTGCTGACGTGATTGTTCTTAACTGAGATGGAAATTCATTAACAAAACTGACATTCATCACAGTTTGCTTAAAGAACAGAAACAAAAACATTAATGTACACAGAATCTTGGATTGAATCATTCTGCTGTGATAAATTATTTCATTGGATTTAGCTTGACCTCGGAAGTCGTTATGCTGAATGTAAATGCACATGTACTGTATATATTTGATCTGTGTGACCAGCTGAGGGGGGTTTAGCTGAGCTCATGGAGATGTCACATGCTGAGTCCAGGTTGACCTTTTCAGGGAAGAGCAGCTTTAAAAAGCTTAAGATAGAAATGGTTTCCATCAGCATATACGTACATGACTGCAATATAAAGACTGAAGACAGTGCATAATTTAAATGCCTTTTATTTGTCAAATGTGGTCCTTCCACAGGATCGTGTCAACCCGGAATGATGCTACTCACGCAGCCAATCATCCACCGCCCATGTAGACACGTGCTAAAAACAATTTAGTCTCCAAAATATTTCGTTTTTCTTCCACAAAGGTCAACGTGACGGTTGATTAGCCTCAATCTGGGAATCAGTTTGGTCCCAGTTTATTATGAACTGCCTTCTCTCTCCAGTTTAGCGCTAAATCTGTGCACATCATGAGTATATTTTCAAACATTCTCTCAGTTGTCTGCTCCGCGACGTCAAAGGTGGACTTTTTAATAAATCCAGACCCAGTCGGCTGCTTCCGCCGCCCAATCCATGTCTTAGGGAAAACGCCCCTCTTTGCGGATGAGCATTGAGCGTTCTCTCTGTGTGCGATTTCCCATCTCCCCGCGTCCTGATAACGGCGACATTGCCGTGACTCATTCCCTCAGATTCCCCTGCCTCCATCTCTCCTAATCAGATTTCTCTAGTCGGGTTATTTATCATCGCCGGCTCTGACTGTGAGTGATGCTTGGCTAATGGGTTTAGCATTCAAATCTGCTGGCTTGATGCACCAGAATCCCAACAAGGGCTGTCATTCCTGTGGCGGTGGCTTCAGAGCGGCGTAAATAAGAAAGAAATGACATTGCTGAAATATGCATTCGTGGTTGTCTTTTTCCTTTTTTTTGGGCTGGTTTAGTATTGAGTTTTTTAAAGTTGTTAAAGTAAAACCGGGGAAGGAATTAGGATTTTTCGCTTGTTTCCCCTTTTCAAATGTGACCAGATAAAGAACGTTGCCTAGCAAGAGGCTCACACAGTCATAAACGACATCGAGGCTGTCTGACAGCTTGTCGAGCACATGCACGCCAATTACGCCATGTGGTTGAGGCCATAATGGTAATAATAAATCTGACAATGAGAAGTCCTAAACCAGCTGCTGCTGGAGGCTTAGACGGACAACTTCCGCATGTGGTGACAGTTTCCGGATCAGTATCAGATGTCCACTTGAGGGTTACGTCATTCATCGTTTTGCTAGTTACGCAGCACATGTGTGTTCTATCCTTCAGTGAACTGTGTGACCTCACTTGTGGGTGTATGTGACTCTTTGCTGTCACCTGTGTGATTTAAATACAGGATGTGAGAAGACACGAGGTTATGTGGCTTCCAGACGCTCGCGTCATTGTTACCTGCGGCACTTTCACAAAAGGGGAAGGGCAGGTCAGGCCAGGTGAGGAAAGGGAGGGTTGGAGTCTGGCGTTCTCTAGCCAACTGTTGACACTCTGGTTTGTTATTTTCCAAAGAATTTTGACTTCCTCACATCTAGAAGCGGTGTTTTATAATTTAACCCTTCGCCATCTCTGCAATTCTTGAGAAAATGTTTTCCTTCTTCTGTCCTATGTCATGTCTAATCTGATGCTGCACCAAGTTCAAGCCTGGACTTGTACACACACTTCAAGTTTGTCCTGTCAGTCCATGGTGTTAAATGTTCACACCTACAGACACAAAGACACACAGGCGCGCACATGTGCGTATCCCGGCAGTGAAAAAGGATTTTGTTTTAACAGGAAGACCTAACCTGGATGAGCGCACGACCTGGGTTTAAACCACCTGCTAATCAAGTCGATTTACCTTTGTGACAGACGACCATCGGTGACGTGGTGGGTGTGTGTGTGTGGTTTCAGCATGTCTCAACTGATGCCCTGATGTGATGACTAATTGGTAAAACAACAAGATATTCATGTCTGGTTAGAAAAGTGAAAATTTCCTGACAGACACAATGGATTCCGTGTTTGAAGAAGATAAAAGATCATTTCCGACTAATTATGGTGGAATAACCTGTTGACAGGAGATAATGCAGTTAATTCTCTTTCATTATCCCGTCAGTTCATGATCTCTGGTATCGCTAGGTTCTCCTTTATAGTCTTAATTGACTTTACTGACTGATTATTCTGTGACACCTGCCTTCAGAGAAGCGTTGTCTTGTTTGTCTTGATTCTCTGGCTAATTTTTATCCTCTTCTTTCTTTGTGTCTCAGCGTGGCTTCAAGCCTCCTACTTGGTTTCATAATTATCTTTTTTCCAGCTGTAATTAATTCAAACACACACGTGCGCACGTGGAGATGTGACTCAGCAGTGGCACTCATTTGAATGATTATTCATTTATGAGTTGCCAACAAAAGGTCACTGTTTGCATTTGCTGACTAATAAAATGACTTTACTGTTTTTCCACCTTAATGCCTGTTGAAGACTTCTTCGGCTCAGCAGATGGATTAGAAGGGAACGTTTCAACTTCATGTGTAAAGCAGCTTGTCAACATTAGCCAGCGAGCTAAAACAACTGCAGCAGGGAAAGGGAGCGCTGGTCACACGGGTCTGAGTTTGATTCACAGCTGACTGTATCTGGGTGTCAGTGAAACAGCCCGGCGATTAAATCCAGGCTGAACTAAACTGGCTCTCTGTCAGCTCCACCAACAAATCCACTGCATCTGTCTTGGCCTCCATGCCACCTCCCAGCTCGTTGCAACCTCTCTCTCCCCCCCCCACGTCTGTCTGTCAGGATTTCTAAGTCTGATTCTGTTCCCTTGTCCTCGTCTCCCTTTTATCCTCCTGCCTTAACATGTAAGAAAACACACGCGATGTTAATATCACCTGTAGCCCTTCTGCTATGTAAAGCTGCAGAATTGAGAGGCCTTATATGAAAAACGTTAGCTCTTCTTTGATTACAGAGTTTGACGTACAGATTTCAGAATACTGACAGGAAGTGAGGGACGGCAGAGTGCGGGAAGGCAGGAGAGAGACAGAACAGGCTGACAGAAGTTATAACACTCGCATTTATTTCAATTAAAATGTCACTTCAGCGCAGAAATTGATGGAGGAACCCATAAGCAACAAAAAAAAGAAGAAAACAATACATGCAATGACAAAAGAGACATTTATTTATAGGAACTGCCACAGATTATTCCTGTATGCGAGCATTTTGGTTCCTTCAGCAGGTTCCTGTAGTGAACCCATGTTCTTTAATTTGCTTGTCTCACAATCCCGTGTGTGTGTGTTTGTGTATGTGTGCACAGATAGGATGTGTGATTGTGGCCATGGTTGGAGTCTTTCTGTGTGCGTCTGTGTAATTTTGCGACAAGAAAGATACAGATTATTGCACATGAAATGTTATTCATACAAAGCAGCTGTAGCGTGACTATCCCCCCGCTGCAGCCCTTGTAGCCCACTGGAGAAACACAACAGAACAAATCTCAACGGGAGATAAGACTCCTTTTTTTTTTTTTTCTGGGGATCACCTCTTAGTGAGGCTCCCCGACGACGTGAGCGCAAAATGTTAACAGCCGTTGCGTGATTTCTAGCGAGCTAGCGTTGGCTCCGATAGACAGAGCAGGAAATGCATCTTTTATTTTTGAAAACATCAGGACGTGTCAAATTTGTGTGTCCTGCAGAACAGAAAGTTGATGTTAGTGCAGCAAGTGTGTTGCCAGCTACTTAAAACGGCTAAAGTGAGGCGTGCACTGTTTATCCATCAGTGCATGTGCTGTCAGAGGAGCACCATACAAACTGTCTGTCCTACTGTCGTCCACAAGACCTGACAGGATGTAGTTTATGTGCTGGCAGCAGTGTTTTCCCGTTGCCCTGGTTCTCTTCTCTCTGCTACTCTGTCTTCCCCCCTCCCGTCTGTCTGGTTTTCTCTTTGTAATCTTCCCAATCTCTCCTAAATATGCCATGTCCCTACCCTGACTGGTGTTCCCAGAGAGTACCGCGTCCATTTTCACGCTGCTCAAACACACTTATGTTTTATTTCCCTCCAGACTGTATTTTTATGGCAGTTCAGCTTTGCTGCTTGTTGCCAGTTGAAAGGTATTGGTTACAATGGGAAGCTGTTCCTCCGTATTCTCCCTGCGGTCAAGTTTTAAAACTATGTTTTAAATATCTTTTACTGTTTTCTCCAAGTCGAAATTGCAGGTACATTGTTGGTTATTGGGCCATAACAAACCCTGCTGCAGAAACAGACTTCTAAATTGTCATATCCAGTCTTGGTTCCTAACCATCTGCTTTATTTCAGAATTAGCGATTTAAAGGATTAATCTGTATCGTCTGCTTCATCATTTGGGACCCAGTCAGATAATCCACCTCAGCGTTATAGCAGCCTGTCGCATGTCTGAAATGGACGCTGCTTGTTATGTTTCGACCCGTATTTACTGTTTGCCATCTTAGATCAGAACTTGCGTACACTTTTTTTTTTTTTTTTTTTTTTTTTTTGCTGGTAATTTGTGTCCTTTGTTTCCACTGCATCTGAGTAAGTGAAAGATCTTACATAGATGATTTAACTTAGCTTTCTTTAACTTTTCATGAATTTGTTTCCTCCTCTAGACAGTTGTGTCCATCACTGGCAAGTGAGCTTGAAAGACCTCATTGTCCGTCCACTTCTCTTAACCTCTCTTCTTGGTGGAAACACGCTGATATGTTTGTAAAAGTTTTGGTTTGTTCAAAAGAAATGGGATACAATCGATGAAGGTAATCTGGCCCACAGTTGCTCACCTTTGACCTTTACCCCTGATGGCACACTCTGTCCTTGTTTAATCCATCTGAAATCAAAGGCTCCCATTTCTTTTGTACAATAAAACCTTCTGCATGTTTACACAACAGAGAATGCTATAGATTCTGTGTCTGGAAGAGGGCGCATGAATAAAATATTGATAGCTTTGCAGGAGAACAATCCAAACGAGTGGTTATTTGAGATTAAAATGACTTTCTTGAATCACTGTTATTCTTCCCAGTAAAAATCCTTTTTTCCAATGGAAACAGGTGGTTATTGCCAGGCAACATGCGACTGTCTATATTTTGGACTGACATGTTCATTTTACAATCAAGCCTAATGTTGTTAAAGCTGTGCCGGTGACTCAAACGCGCATGCAGCAAGTTGTTTTATTACAGTGATTATTTTCACAGCGCTGCAAACGCTCCGGCAACAGTGATCCGCTAGAAAAGCCATAATTGCACGTATGAATATTAAAGGGATTTCTCAAATTCTGCTGCCCTTCAGAAGTGTTGAAAATATTTCAACTCGCTACCCATTGCTCGCTGCATCTGAGGAAAACGCCGTCTGCGTGTAGGAATGACTCATTCAGTTTCAGACTATAGCTTTGTTGTCTAAAGAGGAGTCAGAATAAACGACCCCAGTCGTCTACCTTTGATGCTCGTGATGCCTCCGACTTTTTCACCCCAACCCTCATTGGACAGGAGCAGTCCCCCCTTTGCCTCTTCGCTGTCCTGATTCGCCGCCCTCCTTGTCTATCACAATCACCCCCCCCCCCCACCTCTCCTTCTGTGTCTCATTACCTCCCGGTGCTCCCGCCTCACACGCTAACACAATGCTCCTCGCTCTTCCGTCAGCGCCCGCGGTCATCTCCAGCTGCTGATTGAACTCTGTAGTGTTGTGCAGGAGTTTGAAACATGAGCGTGAGTGGAAAGGCAGGAAGATCCATGGAAGAAAGGAGCAGAGAGAGATGAGGCAGAGCTAAAGGGTAGATGCTGCCCTCATATTGACTCTGACCTATTGACCTTCTGTCTGCCCCAATGCTTTTTCTTCATTTCTGAAGAAGGGGATCGTGCTTTTGCTCTTGCGGCTCCAAAATTATGGAACCTTCTGCCACAGCACCAGCATCAGACAGGCCTCCTCCTTATCTGACTTTAAATTTTTTCTTAAAACTCATCTGTTCTCCTTGGCCTCTGACACCTTGTGAGACTTTTATTTTATTTGCAATACTGTTTTAGTCTGGTGTTTTTGTGTTTTTTTTTTTTTATAAAGCTTATGTCATTTTAAAACTGTTTAAATCCTTTTTACCTTGTTTTATTTCTGTGCAGCACTTTGGTTAATGGCAGTTGTTTTACATTTACTATCTAAATACAGATAAGAGAATAACAGTTTGAATTTCTGACTCCTCATCAGAAATAATGAAGCAGTGTGGAGGCCCACTTCCTCAAACTGTATAAAAGTGAAGAGAATAAAGGGAACTATACTAGAGGGGTGTTGCCATGTTGTCCCTAGACTGTTGTACACTGGTGTGGTGTGTTAATGACAAGAACGTTTTTAGGTCCTAAGAGCATCACAGGGTCCTACGGCGCTCTAACACACATGCCGTCATGCTCCGTTGGGAGTTTGGGTTTTCTCAACGTCCAAATGCGACCTCTGCCTCTCTCGTGTCATCTGTCTTTCCCTACAGTGAATTTTTGATGACCCCCCCCCCAAGACAAATAAATCTCCACGGCGCCATTAATTCACGCTGCCTAATTATCTTTTAAGAATGGAGTGTGTGTATGCGGCAGTGGCCCTTGTTTTGCTTTGTAAATATAGAAATTTTTGAAGTTGTGAGCCCCCTCACGACATATCCATCTTCCTCAGCTCAGCTGTCTGCCATCACCCCTCCCCCCGACCACCACCCCCACACATCCTTTTCTTCCACTGTGTAATTTGAGCAACAACGCCGAAAAAAAAAAAAAATCCCCCAGTAGTCTGACCCAACGTTGAACCTTTGCTCGGTTTGACAGATCGCTGCAACATGAGCTTTTCATTTCATCTGTGAAAAAAGGCACTCCCTCCTTTCACCCCCCTCCCTCTGTTTTTCCTTAATGTGTCGTGTCTTTCGCCTCAAATTGAAACAGATCAAGTCCGGCGCTGTTAACGTGTGTTGTCCGCCTCGGTGCCACCGATGCGTGGCGGCGGTCGCGTATCTGCACAGGGGTCCATTTGGGAGATAAAGGCAGCTCTGGCACAGATAAGGGCCCTGCAGAAAGGGGCTTTGTTTTAGCCCGACGTGCTGAGAGATGTCACAGACATTTAGAATGATTCATCCGTCAGCTTTAACACCTTTGAATGGGAACACACACCTCGACCTGCCATCTCAATGAGCTCATGCACCGGAGTTCTGGCCTGTGGCACTACCCAAGGAGAACCAAGACTGTTTATTATGAGAACTAAATTCATTTCAGTGCATCAGTTTATCTGATAAACTCACTTAGGCTCTCAGCCCTCCCTGGCTTATTCAGAACCTCAGCTCCTTCCCTTTATGCGCTTTATCTCTGTTTGTCACTCTGGGTTTGAATGACAGCATTGTCCTGCAGATCCAAAGCCGCGCAGCATGAGATCATGCAAATTCCTTTATAGGGTGGGGTCTCTTTTCATCTCCGGAAGAAATAAGATGCATCTGGGTCAGTCTACTCCGAAAACGTTATGATTTCCACTTAAGGACACAAACATTTCTTCCATTATTGCGCCTTTTTTTTTTTTTTTGAGCTGATGCATGCTGGGAAACAGTCGATCGTGGCGTCGGCTATATGAACTAACCCTACATTAGGTAAGCGGCCTCAAGACAAAGCTGAACCCTGGGTTGTCTCATATTTTCCCCCAGCAGTGGCCTAAAATACCTGCTTATCAAGCAGGGGCTTAATCATAATTATTATCACATAGTGTAAAAAGGCCAAAGAGAAGCATTTCCATTATTTGTGATTATGGGCGCCATTATAAGTCTTTGTCAGGCCTCTGTGAGCGTAACAGAGCTTTTGTTGCGGGCAGAATGAAGGCTTATAGTGATCGAGAGCAAAATTAAAGGTTATAAATGAAATGGAGTATTTCCCGTGCGAGGACATTTAGAAGATTGAGATTGTAATCGGGACAGTCGCGGCTGACGGAGGTGCCGGCTCTATTGTGGACGCTTAATGAAAAAGTGAGGACTTGACATTGCAAAGGTTAGACTTATGGCCAGCACCAGGGAAGAAACAAAGGGGCGGGTGTGGATCCAGTTAGATGGATGGGATGACTGAAGGTAGAGGGGGATGGAGGGTAATGGAGGGGTGGAGAGGGGAAACCAGAAAGGCAGGTATCCTGCTGGTGGCGATGCAAACCTGTGTCTGAGGGCAAAAGAGGTCGCTCATGTGGCGGAGTTGGAGTTTGTTTTTTCTGGGTTTGATCACCGACTTTCTCCGGACATTTCTAACCTGTCACAATCATCCCGCAGTTGTCACACTCAATTTTTACAGTTGACACTAAACTGTCATATGCGGTTGTTTCCGACGTTGGTGTCTCTCCTGACCTCCGCTGCGGCAGGACGGTTCGGACTACATCAAAATCTCATTAAGTTTTATTACGCTGTCAAACGCTTTGGTACGGCACCGTGAATAATTCTCCTGGACCCCAACACCGTGGCACAATTTAGAGTCGTCATTAAGAAATCATTAAATGTTATAAAGCCGGTCTGACAACAGGGAATGGAGTAACATTTGGAAGATTTATAAAATTCTGTGCGGTTATCACTCGCTTCCAATAACATTGTCATTTGCATTTCATTAAGATGAGCTCACTTTTAAATTGTTAATTTCCAGGAAACAAAGATGAGATTTCTTTCTATATTTATTCAATTTTTACCAAGCATTTTACAGTATTTAAGATGTTTTCCTTTTAAAACAATTTTAATCAAAAGTAATAAGCACTTCCTAGTGATGTCTGGCAGCAGGAACAGGGAATATTTTTGTATTCTGTGAGCACTTAATTGCAGGCTTAAAAAAAAAAAAAAAAAAAGTTATTTATATTGTCGCATATTCCGCAGCTTGATGCCTATTCCAGCCATTCTAGTCCACGCAGCAGAAATACAAATCAACAATAGCATCACATCCAGTAATTTCCTGAATAGTTCTCATCACACATCTGAGCGCTAAAAAAAAAAAAAACAGTGAGAAACATGAAAGAAGAGGTGATATTTGTAGCTTGAGTTTGTTACTTGCACTAACTGGATGACTGCAGGAGACACGAGAAGGAGGAGCAGCCTTTAAAGACAGCCTGAACAGGAAGTCAGGAGGCAAAGTTTGCAGTTCAGATGAATTTCTAATGTTCTCTGCGGCCCTCATGACTTTCTCACGGATCCAGTCAGGGCAGTTTGCACTGCCTGTGTGTGTGTTATACGTCTTGTAAACTGCTCGTTTTACACATGCTGAACTTTTAGTCAGACGGGTTGTTTTAGTCAGACGGGTTGTTTAAGACCTGGCAGCTTTACAGCCTCTGCAGGTGAAACACCGCGGCTTTCAAACTCTGCAGAATCATTTTTATGATGAAAAAATGTTTTATTTTTTCCTTTTTTGGTGATGGGGATGAAGTGCTACCTGCCTCCACTCTGGTAGTGGTTCGATCAAGCTTGAGGGATTTTTTTATTTATTTATTATTTCCCCAAGAGGCTTTTGGAAAGTTCAACACTTAATTCAGAGGACTTTTACAGGTCGCAAGTACAAGAGGAAGCATTTGGTTGAGATGCCGATTCATGGAGTACCGATGAAGAATCCTTGTCACAAAAGATGGAAAAGAAAGTATTTACAAAAATGAGCCATTAGGAAGATATTTGTAAATGTTTATATGTGCATTAATCTACAGTTTAGAATTTTTAGATTGCCCTTTACCTGACACGCTACAGACACACTTGTGTGTATTTTACACGAACAGCCTGCTGCTGCATGTTCTTTGTAAATTTGACAGCTAATATATACCAGGAAGTAAAATTATTGTAAAGAATAAGGATAATTGACTCTGTGTGTGTGTGTGTGTGTGTGTGTGTGCACATGCCTGCCTGTGTGTTAGTCAGAACAAAAAAGGAGAGAGTAATCAGGGGTGGGCGGCGTTTTAATTATTTACAGCTGAGCGACTGAAACTCCTCGCTCTCTGTTAGTCTGCCCTATAATCCAGAGTTCAGTTATAAACACAGCTCGAGTTTCCATCTCTCTCTCTCTCTCCCTCCCTCTCCCCCTCTCTCTTTCTCTCTCTCTCATCCTGGGTGGCCATTCCGTGTGTGTTTGTGCATGTCTGTCTACATGTGTGCCAGCCAGCGTCTGCATCCTTCAGACCTTCTAGATTCAACTCGTGTTTGTTTCACCTGATGGAAGCAGAAGCTGAGGTGATGTGTTCTCACGCTGCGCCGCTCGTCCTGGATCGATGACCCTGACTTGCAAATGTTGTAAACAAATGAAACCCGTTTGTCTTCAGGGCCGATTTCTGCGACACTTTGGTTGCCGCTTGCTGCTTCATTGAGCCCTGAAGTCATATTCAGTTTTATTGAGGTTGGAGGTCAAGCTCAACAGAAACTCTGCAGGGGACCGAAACACCACCATACCTCACTGACTCTGGGTGTTCAACAACAATACGTGCGCGTGAATAATGAGTGATTGAGCTTTGATGTAAGTGAATGAGTGATTCAGTTAAGGTGATGTTTAACCGATGATCACAACCAAAACAGAAACATCAAACAGCAACATCTGACTGATGAAGACCAGAAAAGTTCCTTTTATCCAGTAAATATGATTTGCTTTCTGCTTCGGCGATGCATGCAGCATAGATGGATGAAAAATGGGGAGCAGGTTCCTAGCCATGAGTTTGTGTTAAAGTCAAGTTGGGCAACCGCTGCAAGGTCAAAATACTCCAAATAAGAGCTCAGGGATATTTTAAACAGCTTGGTTACGACCAGGCTTGGAATATATAATGGAGACTAAAAGCAGTTGAAGCTGTGAAGGACTTGTATGCAGACCAGCAGAAGCTGCATCCACATGGCGCATGGGCGGCCTGAGCTGAGTGGATGAGCAGCTGCTCCTCTCTGGTGTTACAGCGCAGTGTTTTTCAGGTGTGAATCATGCGTCTGTCTGCACCTATTCGTAAAGTCGATGGATTCAGGCTGCTGTTATGTCAAACTAGGATCCAAACTATCTAAAAAAGTGAAGGCAGCCAGGTTAGAGGAGGACACCAGCCCCAACAAGGTCCAATAACCGCCTGGAAGAAATCAGTTCACGACGTCTGTGTCAAGCAAACCAGAAAATATAAGAACACGTGAATCAACTACACACGGAGAAAAGTCACTAGATATAAAAAAAAAAAAAAAAAAAAAAAAAAGTTTTTTGAATGATAAGAGAACAAGATGTCCTGATAGCTTCTTTTTAATGTTCTTATCCTCTCCAGCTCTTATTTCACTGAGGTGGACTCAGGTGTGCTGAGGTTAGCCCAGCAGACATTAAGTCACTTAACACATGCATTAGATGGTTTCCACTTCTGAGGCTTTTTACGTGTGCACTTTTTTTTTTTTTGGCAAATCCTCGCGTATCAAAATCATGAGATGAAAAATCCCCCAGATGAAAGAGCAGAGAGGGAGCCGGTGTAATGTGTCGGCTAAATTGATGGCACCGGGCAGACTGAGCCGTCTAATGAAAGGTTTCTTTGAGAGGCCGTGTCAGGTGAGTGGAGGTGAAATATGCTGGACCCTCCCCTACCCACTCCTCTCTGACTCTCCCCACCTGCTCTTGCTCTCTCTCTTTCTCTCTCTCTTTCTGTCTTTTACTGCCAAACTTATTATTGGCTCCATTGGTGGTCTGAACTCTGAATCTCTCTCTCTCTCTCTCTCTCTCTCTCTCTCTCTCTCTCTCTCTCTCTCTCTCTCCCCTGTGATGATCTGACTATCTTTATGGCACCATTAAAGGTGTTTGTGCACGTCCTCCTCTGTTTTATTGGTTATTGTGGTGGAGGGATGTACGGATGTGGATGTAATTTGGTGACAAACTTTCCAATCTGATGTAACACCTCCTCAAATATCTGAAAAGGGACCTTCTGTCCTTCTCTTTATTCCAAATCTGTTCTGAACCTGTGTAAATTATTTAATAGACTCTGACACTGATCAGAATAAAATGGGATTCTTGTCCTCCAACATCTGCTTTTACATCATCTTTTTCTCCGACATGTCTAAACAAACACATGTTCAGACCGCTTCTGCTGGAGACAAAAATAGAAGCTGACACCACCTTGCGCAGGGCCCCTGGGCTACTGAGAGACAATATGTTGTTCTAATATGCAAATTTTGCATTAAGAATTCAGTGAAAATGAGCATGTGAGATGATCACACCATTAAAAGTAAGCATTAGCAGTGTAGCATGTTAATCAGGCCAGATGGGACCATTCTGTTTGTGCAAATTCACTGTCTCGACTTTGTCTGAGAAGCCATTTTACAATGTTTTAATCAAAATAATTAAGATTTGTTTATAAATATCAAATATCTATAACTGTAATCTTTTCAAACACACATCTTCAACAGAAAGGACGTCTGTGCTGTTCAGGTGATTCCAGGAGTTCGTTCTTGAGTGAGCCGTTCGTACCTCTTCTGCATTGTTTAATGCTAATTAGCTTAGCTTCTTGGATACGATGTGGATGTGGTTATGAACATCCGATGGATAAATTAAGCTGCTGCAGCTCCTCTTGTAATCGGCCTCACTGAGCTGAGGGCCTAGTTTTCCAAACCACATTCTGGTGATAACAGAACCTATCAGAGATTTGCAACACCTAAACATAACTCTGCCACGAGGATACAATGTCGTGAAACCCACGTTTATGTGTTTGCCTGTAAATTCTCAGTCAATATTTATTCTGCAGACGTAACACGTCCCAGCTCATAAAAGCAGCCTGTCCTGGATGTGAGACAGCACAGTACTGTCATTATTCCAGGGCTCCTGGATTCCTCTGCTCGGTTGTGGTGACTGCACATTATAATTATGTTTGGTTTGGGCCCCTTTTGATGGGAATACAGATTTTAAGATTAGCTGAATTTACCGTAAGCGCCCCTGTTTTAATTAGATTTATTACAAGCTAGTGCGGCACCTTTTTATGTCTCAAAAACTCTGAGGCTATCCTGACAGGCTGGTTCCTAATTTCATCAGTCTGATGCTCACAGATGCAGTGAATACATTATTTCCACTCCTGGAATGGTGAACAAACGGACTTGTTCACAACCCAGCATCTATTTTCAGCCAAAATCAGCACTTGTTTTCCACCCTTGCCCTCCAGCCCGTACTGGCTCCATAATCCAGGGGCACATTTAAAAATTCTCAGCCCAGCAGCAAAGCTTTGTTTTTGGACTTTAGTCCAGTCGCGCTCCTGGGAGGTCCAAGAGCTGCCCCGAACCCCCTCCTAGCATTTCCTTTGGCTTTTTAAGGATTTTTTTTTCCCCAAACACGCTGTCTCAATCCCCGGGACAATAAGAGGTCAGCACAGACCAGTTTGCAGAAAATGCAGACCGACTAAGTGTTGTTTTGGAAAGAGGGAAACGTTAAACACAGCATGACTAGGAGAAGAACATACATACTTTACTCCAAACAGCAACTATCATATTTTATCCTTTCCACAGAGTTTGTGCTAATTATTCAAACTGGAGCTGAAAAACATCTTTTCCAAGATCCTGACGGTTGTTTAATTCTTGGACAGTGAACACTGAAGTGATCAGGCAGCATAATTGGAAATTTTTATCAGATCCACACATCATGTAGTTCTAAGGTGTAAAATAACCTGCTGAACTCGTTCAGCTCGCATCCATCCCTCCATCTCCGATGGCTGCTTGTACGTCTCTCCCTCTGTCAGCCATTATCTTGTCAGCACGAGGTCATTGTCTGATCAGGCCATTGATGTCATTTCCTTCATAAACAAGTCTAGCTTCCTCCCGAGGGTCCCTATCAGCTGAGCTTATCTTGCTCTCCAGCGGGAGTTGAGCTCATTCCGGAATTGAGCCCCCCCCCCCAAACTCAATGTTATTACTTTTTAATCACTTGCATGGCGGCTTGAAAAAACATTTGCTGTTTGCTGCAAAGCGCTTTACTTTGACAGCCTCAAACTGCAGTGGGGCACTTAGATGAGTCAGCCATTTTAGCTAACCTGAAATGCTTTTTGCTGGAACTGGATGTTTCACAGCTTGGCTCTTGAGGTGAAGAGAAAACTCATGGTGGTGATGTTTGGAGGAGGGCACGGGATGACTAAGAAGTTTCAAACTGTTACACACCCATGTGTTTGGTCAGTTCTAAGCCATGTGTGTTATCAGCTGCCGTGCATGTGGGAAAGCCCCCGCAGGCGCAGTGACATCATGCTCTGTGTAAAATTAGACACAGTTCAACACAGAGGGTGTGACTGGGAAAACAGGGGGAAATGGGAGATTGTTGAAAAGAAACTCGAACGAATGGAAACAGATAAAGACGGGAGGGAGTGTGAGGCCAGCCTCGACTTTGCACACCAGGAGTGTCTTTTATTAGTGAATTTTATATTTACACAGCCGAAAAAAACAGGGTTTTGCGCATGTAAGCCTTTTGAAAGCCTCGGCTAAGTCAGCTCTTTGGTGCCGACGTCCTTTAACAGTTAAAGCTTCCCTGCATGCATTATTAGGTAAACCATAATGAGCGAGAAGCCATGTGGCACAGCGGCTTAATTCATAGTTTGGAACTGAAAAATAGCAGGTATGCTTGGGGAACTTAATGGGTGCTTATGAAGAATGAAAGTGATGTAACGCTGGCTGCAGTTAGCTGGGCAGTTGGCACTCTTCCTCCAGCAGGTGGAAGAGGAGATGGAAAGTCTTTATGCACTCTCAAAATACGACATAACTATGTACTTTATTTGTACATGCCAGTTCATAATTTGGAAGCGTCTGCCTGCCTGCTTGGACAAAAACGGGAGCAGAAACTTTCAGCACTGCTGTCATTTACCACTCTGACCACCAGCATCGTCATCACCACCACCAGTATGACCACCATAGCCACTGTAGCCGTCATCCTTCAGAGCTGAGTGCACCGGCGCATGAGCTCCCAGACTCAGCGTTGGAAAGATGACATCATTCCTCCCTCCCCCCTCCGCTTGGTAACTCTCCGCGGCACAGCTGACAGGGCTGAAAAACAGGGAGCTAGCTCCTCAGATGATGCGATCTGTTGGCGTCTTTGCAGGAATCGTCAGCTGCTTCCCCCCACCGCCTCTCGGTGAAGGCCCCGGCAGGAAAGTTGACATAATTTTCATGCTGCAGAACAATAACTGGCATTCCTAATCCTCCCGACATAAAACTGACATCTGTCTGGAAGTGCAGGAGTATGTGACAGCGATGGAAATTGCCAGTCCCGCCACAGGAGTCGTCAGCCGGTTGACGTGCTGGAAATAAATGGAGGGGATGGAAGTGTTTGAGCCGAGTAGCAGAGACACGGTGCATGAACTGTGACTGTAGAAGATCAAACTGTTCCCACAGAACGCCGTCACACTTTTCTTTTTTTGTGATGCTCCAACTCTTTCTCCAATGTCAGATGCTGGGCTAACAACCCTCTGGAGTGTGACTTCACCCTGCCCTCAGGCTGAATTACACAATCCTGAGCATAAAACAAAACCTCAATGCAAAAGTGAGGAAATCATAAACTTGGTCCTTCAAAGTCGGGATGTTTCAACTCCCAGAAAGCATCTGAAAACCTAAAGATCTGAAGAATTCTCCCAAAAGGTTTTCATCTTTGGAAAAACACTAAAGTTTAAATGCACAGACTCATCTGGCACAAATGATTCTGGGAAATATTTAACTTTATTAATGTAGATCCAAAAGTGCTACACACACACACTGCAAAGTGCTGTGTTTTCACATAAAGCTGCCAGCTAGGTGATGTCATGCTTGAATCTTGCTCTTAATCTGCATTAGTTTGTGTGTGTGTGTGTGTATGTGTGTACACATACTCACACAGTGACTCACTGTAGTTTTCATTAGTTTGGGATTAGTAAAACTGCAGAGACTGTACAAAAATAAGAGACACCTCTACCAGTTGTGTCATGCGTGAGTTTACGAGGACACTGCGTGTTGACACCCCTCCTTCCAAAATGCACGCACACACACACACACACACACACCCATCACATTTCTAACATCTTTTCCAGAAGTGAAGGCATCAGAGTCGGCTCTAAGCTGCTATTTTTGGAACTATCAGTGATGCAGTGTGGTGGTTGGTCACAATAAGATAATATGTATAATATAATCAACATATCTGATTTGGAGCCTTATCCTTTGTCTTTAAACGCAGACCAGGACTCAGACATGACTGAAGTGGGTCCAGAGTAGTCTGACTTTAATTACGCTGTTTATGCTCACTTGAGCTCGGGCTCTGGATGCTGAGTGCTTTCAGAGTTTGTGTCATGCCGATTAGCTTCACGGATTGGCTTATTTTTTTTTCTTTTTTAGAAAATCCATCGAGGTTATGATTCATGCGGATTACTGTCGATAAGGATGAAATTCGCACAGTCAGTTCAAAGGATGATGCCATTGTTGATGCACTCATTTCATTCCTGTGTGAAACGTTACTGCTGTGCTCTGTAAGCAGCAGCGGTGTGTGTTACTGGCATAGAATGACTCAGACAGGCTAAAGTACATTAATGAGGGAACTTTGGTGCTCACGTGTGGGTCGGACACAGCGTTTGGTGGCAGTGACTCAGACCCCATGAGGGACGCCGACATCACTGACTGAACCTCTGAAGCTCTGCTTCACAGAGTTCATCTGAGCCGTGTGAGTCACGCTGAAGTCTGCAGGGGGAAGACTGTCTGAACCAGGGATTCATGGCTGAATCAGCGTGCAGAAACGCCACAAAAACCACCTGACTCTTCTGCCAGGGTTCGAACGGCGTCTTAAGGTCAGAAAACCACGGTCTCTCATGGTTAAGTCATGCAGAAGTAAATGATCGAGGCTGCAAGTAAAAAAAGTAACTTGATCTGCGAGTACGTAGAACTTCTTTAAGGAATGAGATACAGTACTTTACTGTCATTCGCATTTGTCTCTACCTTTCAAACGTAACCAGTTTTGAGGAATAGCTCTGCTTTGCTGACTGTTGTGTTCACTTTAACCATCCGGAAATATGAAATATGCTCTGAAACTTTTATCTGGATCCCAGCCCTTAATGATCAGTTCACTGTAAAGGCCTTGCTGTCGGTGACCTGACGCTATCTCATTGTCACATTTTTTAATGTGATGGCACATCCACGTGGAAACGCAATTAGCCGAAAGTTAAAAGTGAACAAGTCCACACAAGCTGTTATATTGTGCTAATTAAGCAACAATAAGCCCTTATTAAATAGCCGCAGGCCTGGTTAGTTGGTTCATTAAGTCATTTCACCCCTTTATTCCGTCATTTAATCACTTTTCCTCTCTCCTTTCTTCTCAGGGAGTGTGGGAGTGGTGAGGTCTGGAAGATCATGACCTTAATTCTCTGTAAGACAGACACTTTAATTAACAGTGGAAGAATCCTCTCTGGCTTCACACCTCAGCAGACGACTGAATGGGGGTGTAAGGTAAGCACCAAATGAACACGCTGTCATTGTACGCTAATACCTTTTAAATTACAGTTGCATTGTTCTGGGTATTTCAAGACGTAATTATGTGGTCGTATTGAACGTGGAAAACACAGAAATCAACAACAGACATCCATTCAAGCAACATTCCAAACAAATAACTCATAATTAATCATCCCAAATTAATTAACTACCGTATGATCCTTTTTATATTTATCATCTTTCTATATAGGAACAAAGAATGACTGGAATGATATTATCTCCACTTCATTGAGCATTTTACTAATACTGGTTCCCCCACAGTGAAGTCTGACATTATGGTTGAGTTCATTCAAAAATGTTCAAACCACTCCTGCGTAGGTTGTATACAGACACAGGAAATGTTGACCAAATTATTTCATAAGCCCCCGAAACCAAATGTGAAAGCAAAGAGGATGAAGCCCTGTGTGGCTCTGAGTTTGAGAGCCTCACTAAAACTGTTTACTGCCTGCCTTATTGAATTACACTTAAGATCAACTTTCTCTTCGTTGTGCTCTGCCGCAGGGCCCCGCTGGTACACAAACCTTAATGTCTGCCCAGTGCCGTGGGAGGGAAAAAAAGATAAAAAAAAAAAATGCTTGCTGAGCACTTTTTGGAGATACTTTGCTATAATTTTGGGTTAATGAAAATATTTCCATGCAAACACAACTGTTAAAGAAACACCTGCACGCTTCGCACACAGCTGCACGAGGGGGACTATGGCATTGGTGTGTGGAGCACTCAATGGTGAACTCTGCACATGTCAATAGGGGCACGTGAAAGTTTCCTTTCAGCGCTGAGAGAAGTTCCGTCTAGAGGATTTGACAGGAAACATGTGTCTCAGCTCAGTACTGTTCATCACCGCGTACGATGAGCACGAATTAGCCAAGAGTAATAAAAACAAGCAAACAAGGTGCAGATGAGGTTGCCTACTGCAGTTGCAGGTGTACTTGCTAAACCAGTAGTCTGCCCGGATTTAGCCCTTCAGTGTGACTGGCGAGTTGTGTGTGTGACAGAAGGAAAACATAAATAATGTGTGCGTATGCACGTGAGCACGTGTTTGTATGCTTAACGGCATTCTGGAACACGCTAAGGCAGTGCTTCTGAAATAGTGGGGCGCGCCCCCCAGAGGCTCTATCAAGGGGGACGCGTTTGATTTCGGGGAACATACATTTAATTTTTTTTGAATTTTGAATGCACTTTAAATCTTTTCTGGTACAGTTAATAAAGCTACTCTTTGTTGTAAATTGATCCACATTTCTCTTTTTTTATTCTCTTATACGTTAATAAGGATAGTGTTATACAGAGGTGTACTTATAACAATTTTATAGACAAATGACACTATTTACAGTCGCGCGGGAGTGCGAGATGTTTTCTTCTTCCTAGGGGGGCATGACAGAAAATAATTGAGAAGCACTGTGCTAAGGTGACAGATGCTGATGGCAGAGGCAGCGATACGGTAGTGTCCACATGTGATTAGCGTTCTCTTCTCCCAGGAAGTTGTAAACACCTGCCCATGGTGTTTATGTATCATGTACACGCTGACGCCATTTACACACGGGTCCTCCACCTCAGGTTATGATGTGATTGAGTTTCTCCGAGTTTCAGCAGGTGTCCAAACCCCGGGACCCCAGCGTGTGCATGTAAGCTCGTGCACATGCTTACCGGCACAGATGCGTGCACATATCTGGGTTAGGCATCGAGCTCGCACACCCACACAGTAACACAAGGAAGTGGTGGTATGGATGTTATGCAAAATGATACCTCTTGTTTTGAAAACAAACACTCGCATGCATGCATGCATGCACATGCACGTTTTCAAGCAAGTGGTTACACAATTAGGATCATAAGTTCCATTTCAGAGGGAGAAGTGAAACTCAAAACTGGACAGCCGAGGCTGTGAGCCACGCGTTCCACTTCCACCTTCACAATTTAAATGTTTTACCTCACAAACCGTCCGACTGTTGGTGCTTGAAGCTGTGTTATTGGACCGCTGCTCCAGCCCACTGTGTAATCACATCAGACACCAGTCATCACAAGAGAATGGTCATGGGACCTCCGGTCGCATTTCACGCACGCACACACACACTCACACATGGTCACACGTACACCTAGGCAGCAGCCACCCACACGCTTCCTGTGTTTCAGTTCAAATACCGCTGTTGCTCCTCTGCTTGGGGAGGAAGTGTGACTCTAATGACTTTTCCTATGTGTCACAAATGCTGCACGTGGGAGGCAGACAGCAGCACTGTAAATGTGCATCTTTTGCATAATGTATGAGTTTGTGAAGAACTCGACACAAAAGTTTGTTATCAATTTGGCAGATGACTGACATGTATTTATGTGTTGGCAAATTCAAGAAATGTTCTTGTAGCCTTGTGCTTACTTGACATGCTAGAACATTCTTGGTCCAGCCTTGAAAATATAACTCATTAGTGGCTACAGTACACGTTACATGCATTCGTCATTGTGTTAAAAAGTGTCCATATGTGCATGCAGTTTGTTTTTGAATGTGGTTGTTGTGCTCGTGCAGAGCCCTCGTCTTCACCTGCCAGAGAGACCTGTTTTTGGAACAGTGTCTTTACTTTCTGAACTCCTCACACGCAGTACAATCCATACCAGACTGTTTATAGCGCGTCTGCTATCGATCTCCGTCTGCGGAAAGTTCAAGGCTTTGGCATTCATCGAAGCACAGGGGTTGCAATGCACAAGCACGGAAAGCTATCATAATCATCTTCATTTATTTGAAGCTTTACAGTTGCCCCCAGTAGGTCGACCCGCTTTTCCATCACTGCCCCATCACAATATTTTAGAATGGAAAGGAGAATTATACCTCCAGTTTCCACACTGTACCTTCAGACTCAACTTTTTAAAGTTGAACAAGTTCAGCGTGAAAGTGCATCTGAAGTGTGTCCGACTCATAGACACAAATCAACAGTACAACAGTGCCAAGTAAGCTTCAATGCTGGCTCCAAACGAAACAGCCGTCACTTCAAAACAGCAGACGATTATGTTTGTGAAGACACGGAGAAGTTTGAGCCTATAAAAGCAGAGAGACTGAGAGCTGTTGAAGAAGGTCGTCGTCACTGTCGTCCCAGGATCTGGGATGGGCTATCGGTCGGAAAACATTAACGAAGAAGGGGGTTTTCTTTTTTTTTTTTTTAAGGGTTTTATTCACAACTTGTTGGGTTGGGTACAAAGTTTAAGGTTGTGGCTTACTAAAGATATAGTACTCTTAAGATTGCGGTAAAGGCATTACACGAACTACAAGGTACGGAGTCGTGAAACAGGAGTGGAGACTATCTAGTATAGTAGGGGCTTGGTGATCAAAGCCCCTTGGCCTTGATCCTTGGAAGATCAAGGGTCAAAGCTTTGTAAATCCTTTGATCATCATGTTGCTGTTTGATCCTATTTCTACATGAAGCTAGGTCTGTCCCTACGTGATCAGACGGTGTTGTTTTTTACACCTACAATGTCACTTTCTAATAATTTTGGTTGCTGTTATGGGTTTTTTCAATGAAAAAATGTGCCTTTGCTCAAAAAAGGTTCGAAAAAGCCGCTGCAGTCTGTCCGAAATCAAGGCTAGACTGTTGGAAATCCAGTTTAGTCTGTCAGAAATTGAGACTAGATTGTCAGAAATCTCTCAACTGTCAGAAAACAACTTTCAACTGTCTGTAATCAACTCCAGGAAACAAGAAAATGCGACATTAGATTGTCATCAAGCAACCAACTTGAGGACACATGTACAGACCACTCATCCAGACATGCAAAGGTAAGCATACATGCTAAGGTTATTTTTAGTTTAAAAAAAAAAACAAAAAACTTTGTTTCCATTAAAGGAGGAGGAGGAGGCCAGAGCCAGATAGGTTGGAGCCACAGGTTTACCCCTCACAACAACTGAAGAGGAAGACTGTGCTAATGAGGGAGCTACCGCTGTAGTTAGGGGAACAACTGTTTCAAAGAAAACTAAAATAAACTGAAATGCAGTATGAACATGAAAGGCAAGATTTCAAAGTGAGACGTGTGACTGAGCAGATCTGTATTATTCTGCATTTTGTGGAAAGTAATAAAATTATTTAAAACAACTTCAGTGTTTAAAATCAATTCCATCTTGTCCAAACTTCAACCTAGACTGTCGTACATCAAGTGTAGAAATTTAAAAATCAACTCTTTGAAAAGCCCCAGTACATTATATAAAAACTTTAGTAGAATGTAGGAAAATCAACTCAAGGCTTTTCAAGGTTGTCAGAAACTTTGCTGGGTTTGTGTACTCAGTTGATTCAACCAGGAAACTGCAGTTTGTGACAACCAATGAATAAATCTCACCTGCTCGCAAATTGTTCCTTTCATCATTTCTCTTGACTGACTGAAATTTATGACCTGCTTTCTTTTTCCAACTGTCATTTACTGCAAACTTCTTTGGCAAAAGCTTTTGTAAAGGGGTTTGTTTACCCACCTCACAGTGATGGTAATTTCTGTGTAAAAAGGAAGTGTCAGGTCAGCTCTCTATCAAGGTTTAATGATTAAAAAGAAATCTTGACAACAGCAAACTGGCTGTATTTAATCACAGTACAATCAAATGGCTGCCAGAGTGAAACAAGCTAAGTTAACCTCACAGAACGATTCCCCACGCGTCAGCCTCCATGTGCCTGAAAGGATCATCTGAGGCCACAGAGAAGTGATTTCTCTCCAAACAAGTACCCATTCACTGTTCCTGCTTAGCTATGAGCAAGTGACTATTGAAACATTATTTTAGGAGAAATGAAAAACCGAATCAAAAACAGGATTCTGATTGAATTCAGGGCCTTTGCTGAACTCTTCCTCCAAACTCATCACTTCCCTTCTTTACCTTTGCTCCCTGGTGCCAACTTCATCATTTCTCTGACTGTGTCTCCTAACACCCGATCTCCTTTAACTTCCTTTTTTTTTAAAAAAAATGTCTTTTTCTTCTACCTCTTTTCTTTCAGACAGTTCCTTTTTTATTTTCTTCATGTTTAATTTCTCTAATTATTTCCACACACTATCCCATTTTCAGTACTGATTGGTTGCCAACCACTGCAGCGTTCCACTAAATAGTGTGGTCATGCACTTACCTTTTTTATTTTAACGTCCTTAAATTGATCAACCCAGCATTTTCAAACATTTTCAAGGCACAATTCCAGTGATTTTCAGTAAAAGAAAGTTCCTCTCTTTGGTGATCTCAAATTTAATCATAGTAGTTGGAAACACGGCATATGGGTCAAAAGTAGGTGTGTGTGTGTATGTGTAGTTTAGTTCTTCTGCCAGTTTGATTAAAGGCGTCGTGGCCTATTTTACTCCTAAAAAGACCTCCTCAAAATGTTGTGGAAAATTGGTTGTGAACCAAGGATATTTGGCTAAATTATCATGCCAAATGTTAAAATTTATAATAGCATGTGATGGCTTAGAGCCGTGTTGGAGTCTTAAACAGCAGCTCTGTGTCCCGTTCTGTTGATCCAACAGTTCACTGGTCGGCTCAGACCCACCCTGCGGCGACCGCAGCATTTGAACCGCTGTGCTGCTTGTGCATGTTCAGATGTTGCTACAGCAAACGTGCACCGCTTGGATGTTAGACCCTTTGAGTCGTGGCATTTTCTGGGGTATCGTGTCTTCATCTGGGACATTTGACGTAGTTTACCCGCTTTGCCCGCCCCTCTCGCTCTCACCGTTGCTCTTTTTAGCGTAGCTTCGCATCGGTGGTGAGCCTGCTGCTGCTGCCGAGTTCACTTAAGGTCAGAGAGTGCTTTCAGGGCCCGAGGAGATGAAAACTACTGACCAGAGAAGGTGAACAGAGATGTCCCGCCTCTGAAAAGGTTTATCTGAATAAACAAGCGAGAGGAGTATGGAATGAGAGTTCGAGAACTGCGTGGTGTTTCAACCTTAAAGTCCTGGGAATGAGACTGATATTTTCCCAGACCTACTCTTTTTTTTTTTTTTTTTTTTTTTTTTTTTTTTTTTTTTCTCCAGTTTGATCCTACAATTGCAGCTTCCTCTGAGGGCCTAATAATACAACAGCGCCATTGTGCAACAAGTCATTTCCCCTCGCCTAATTTAGCAAGAATGAAGGAGTTTGCTTGAAACCTGCCAGTGTGGTTGGGTGGAGGTTATTTTTTTGAGATCAGATTGGATTGTCACACCGCATGGTAATAATGGGCTGCTAACCTGGCTCAGATGAACATGATTACACAGCACCAGAGAAGTCATTGTACAGTTTTTGGAGTTTCCACAGCGAGCCTTCTTGTACTCGAGTCGTGTTTTGTTTTAATGGCATTTTTTATTTTTTTTTTGGACTAAAAGAGCTGTGCTGAATAGCTTAATGCTGAAATGCATTTACTCTGGAGGCCAGAACATGTCACAGCCTTATCCTCATGGTTTCCCTGACAGCATTGCACGCTGGAATAACTTAAACCAAATCAGGTGGATAGAGAAAAAAAAATGAAAGAACAGATATAACTATAAAAGCTTCCTTGCTAGTGTGCTATAGTAGCAAAATATGGCAAAATCTCATAGATGACTTGCATTAAATTTGATGTTCTAAAGGTTGAATTTTATCATCACAACAGAAAATAAAAGATGTACCGATTTTATCATCATGGCTACATTTATTCTAAAACGCCTGGAGCCCTCAGTGCTCTGAGTTTCGTACTTGCATCGGTTGCTCAGTGAATGTCTGAGACTCGTATTTGCATTTCTTTAGATTAAAAACATCCATAAGGGCAACGCGGGAGTGTGTTATTTGTCCTGTGGGACGAGGCCAAGTTTTATTAGAAGCTGTGCTGGAGACAGGTGCACCACTGGAAACAGTCCCACACAGACTAGAAGGCTGAATTTAAAATGAAATTACTCGTTAGATGGATGGCTTCTGCGCCAGGCCTGACAACAGCGGATAAAAAATATAGACAATCTTCCAAATGAAATATTAACTTGCTGCTGCGTTTTTATTCACTGCGTACTTATTCCCGACTTCTGTGGTATCAAAACAGGACTTTAATGCATCCGAATGTTGAATTTTTAAAGACACAAACCTTACCTTATTGCTCATCTTTGCGAGACGCACGGATGATCAATGGCGGGTTGGAAGGTCAGGTGGTAATATAACCTCAGAGGGAATGCATTATTCTTACGTGACTTACGATAAAGAAGTGAGTTTTATCGGCTGGACTGAACAACATTAACAAGAAAAATCACTGTATATCTGAGCTGGGCCTGAATCATCCGAGCCCAACTCACCCAGTCCGACCAGAGTGACCAGTTTGTCTGGGACTGTGTCCTCGCAATCACCTGGCCGTCTCCATCCAAGCAGAGCTGAGTTTACAGGATGTCACTTTTTAATGGGAAGTACCAGGGCTCCAAAATTAGACTCGCCTTCAAATGCACAAGTTCTGCTAAAGTTAACAACACTCATCCACCATTTCCAAGCTGTTAGCTACTCGTTTCTTAGCTGTTCACTACAACAGCGTCATTGTCTGACATGATTCAGTCTCACGGAACTTCACTTAGGAGCGAAAATAGGCTGGAATTAATCACTCATTCCTTTCAAATCCTGCAGTCTCCTCTCCTCCAACTAATCGCTGCTCTTTTTTTTAGCCATTATAGCCTGGATTTTCCAGCAGTCAGAGGAAATAAAAGTACAATTTGTCTTGGCCGCAGGTATGTGAGCACAAAAACCCGACCTATAGGCCATATGGTTAGCCAGAGTCCCAGGGACGTGCACGTCTCTCTGTATAACCTTACCTGTCTGGCTCTGTGACACTGTTTGTGGACGTGGGCAGATTGTGTGATTACATGCCGATATGCCCATTTGTCTGCGTGGATTTCCCGTTAATTAGCTGTCGAAAACGATGGTGAAAAGCACTTAAGGTTTTAAGATGACAGGAGCTGAGCCGCCACCACGGCTAAAATGATAAGGAAAGCAAGTGGTTGGCTGTCCTTTTGTTTTACCTGCTTCCTTCCCCTGTTAACATTTTACAGAGGATGTCTGAAATGAAAGGAAAAGGCAGCACATATGGAAAAAAAATATCACAAAAAAACTTTTGATTTAAGCTGATCCAGTTCCATTACAGGGCCCTGCTTTTCCCTGATCCAGTTGTTTCCCTTCGGAGCGCTCAGGACTTTTGAAGGCATGCTACTGTGATTAAGTTCATTCAAAACAATTAAAATAAGTGCTTGTGCCTCTTTGCCCTGTTGTAAACATTCACTTGTGCCCTCTTTAAACTTTCTTGCAGTCTCTATTTAAAGGGCAGACGCTAGTAAAACTAGCCAGCTGTCTGCTCTCGCTCTTTCTCTCTGTAAAAGCAGCCAGCTGTCTGCCCTCAACTTTTGACCTTGTTTTGATGAATACTGCAGTGTGTGTGTGCGCGCACATGTGTGCGCACACAAGCATGTGTGCCTTCATGTCAATAGGCTTTCAGTGGCGACCCTTGACCCTTTGTGAGTGACAGGCCAAATCTAGCCACCCGGCCCCCCTCTCTGTCTTGCTCTCATTTCTTTTTCTCCCCTCTGTTTCCTGACTGATAGCCTGGGACAAGCTTTTAGGCTGTGTGTGTGTGTGTGAATGCATGTGTGTCTTTCCATCCGTTGAGAAAGGGAGGGAGAACATATTCCAAGTGTGTGTGTAAATAGGTGAAGATGTGTGCACAAGCTAAGCGGGTCACAGAGGAAAACACTGTCCAGACATTTCAAAAATAACAACCCATGTAGTTGTGAAACTTTTCATTCTGTGTGTGTGTGGGTGTGTATGTGTGAGTCGTATCTGGTAATTATTTAGTCAGGCTTTGACCTTTGACCTTCCCCTTTGACCTCCCACATCCTGTTCAACTGAAGAGAGGATGGACATGCATTCATACATATGCATACCCACACACCAGCACCCACCCTGGGGTATAAGGGGTTGGTGTTTGTGAGGGCTGGGAGTAAATTCTGGGATTTAACGATTTCACCGGTGCAAGTTGTCCAAGGTGGGAAAACATGACTGGACTATCAAGGAATGTTCAGAAAACTGATCAAACACATCTCAGAAACAGGCCAGAATGTGCTTTATGTATTTCAAGTTACGTAAAGTAATTTCAGATTAAAAGCATTCATATCAGGAGAGCAATTATCACCCCGATGAGTCACACAGAGAGAAACTGGTACAGGCTGGTTCCCCTGGATCAAATACCAGCAGTAGTACTGGTGTCTGGTGAAGCAGGCTTTACTCTCACATGCGCACCAGTGGAACTACTCCACAGTTTTTGCTAAAAAATATTCTGTTTTTGGAGTTTGAGCCGCAGGAATTGAGAAGGATGGGAGTTAGAATGTTGTAACATTTTTATCCTCATTTATTAATGTAGACCAGGAGGCGGAAGTGTGAGGCCTCTTATTTCTGCACAGCCAGTGTCACTGATGAACGTGCATCATACGGTCAAATCCACACAAAATACAGAAGCTTTGTTTTCCAGCTGTTAATGTGATTCAGAGCACTCACACACATCTGGATGTATCCACAACAAACCGTCATCTCGCGGATGGGCCCTCCATTAGTAATAAATAATTAGCTTAAATTTCTGATTGGTAGCTACACGATTTTAGTAAACTGACTTTTGCTTGAGAATTTATTCAGCGATTTCTCTCTGATTTTGATGATTGTGCCCCCCTATGAACACCCCTGATGATTACTGCCAATCACATTACTATTTAATGCTCGCTGCACAGGGGCCTCAACAAAATGACCCACTGTCACACAAAGTATCACCTTGGCAACAAAGGCTCCTTTTGCTGGCAAAACAAAAAGATAGCAAGGCAGGAGGAGTGTCTCTGGCTTTCAGCGCTGCTGAAGAACAAACTCTTCTTCGGCAGCTACACAGAATATCAGATCAGAATTGTTTTTCCTCTGCATTTTTTTAAATGTGTTTGTCCATTTTTAGCATGTAAAATACACTAATATGCATGGCAAATCTTGTCTTTTTTAATGAAAACATTATTTCTCCAATCAGTTCTCTGTCCTGTGATGTGATCACAAACCCCGTGACCTCTTGGCTGTAGCTGTAACCACTGACCATGAAGCAGCAGTGCAGACAAACTGTGGTACAGACGCCATGGTGCCTCCCCAATTTGAGGTCGTAGAAGAACAGTTAAAGATGGTGAACCCGGTTAACGTTATGTTTGTGCTTAGATCACACTGGAACACGCTGGTCATAAAATAATGTGGCGGCACTGCCATCATGCACCATCGCAAATTAGTGACGGTGGAGGAAATTGTGTCAAGACCTTCCAAAATAAAGGGCAAAAACCAAAGGAAAGAGGGTGTTTTATGACACATGATGACATTTATCCTGCCAGCCTGGCCACAGAGCCCAAGATAAAATAAAACACATATAATAAATCATAACACAGCAGTATAGAGAAGGAAATGCAAACAATAAAAGGACAGCAGTAAAGCAGAATTCAATAAAGTCACTTGAAAGTGCACACTCAATTATGGTTAGGCTGGAGTGTAGCTGCAGGGGAAAACTTGGTTTTTAACTGCTGGGCCTGGGTGAACGGGTTGACATGAGGCTTGGGTGATTCACTCATCCAGGCAGTGTGTGTATGTGTGTGAGCGCCTCAGCGCGAGGTTGCCAGTGTGTTGGTGTGCGTGTGTGAATGTTAACGGATGTCTGCGTGTGGAAGCCAAACAGCCCCCATTTGTAAGTCTGGGGTGAACTTGGACTTCCTTCTCTTTCAAGTCTTCTTTTAAACACAGACACAAACACAGGACTTTTTTTTTTTTTTCTCAAATGAGTCATCTCTCAACCACTTCTCCCTCATTCTTCCTTACTTTGATGTTTATTCTTATCGTTTTCTTAATGGTGCACGTATTATTAAAAATGATAGATTTCAACAACTGCCAATTAAAGCATGCAGATGAAAGAAAATCCATATTCCAGAAGACACTGATGGTATGTACATGTTTTATGTAAAAGAACAATCTTTTTCATGCATCTGTGCTGTCCTCAGACATTCCCCAAAGTTCTTGTGAAATTGCAACTAAAAGCTGTAAAAAAACAACCCTTAAACGCAGTCTTTCCTGTCGCTGAAACATCTTTATATTAAATATACTGTTGTCTGCCCTGAAGGGATGTTCTCCAAGTTCCCAAAGGTGTTACTTGTCAAGCCTTCAGTTGTGTGCTTGTTCAATGTCACCTCACACCAGACATGGCCCCGGTGACTTTTCACCTTTGGAAGTGTGAACCTTGACCTTTAGAGAAATGACCCTTGATCCTAACAGGTCCTAATGGCGCATGGAGGACTGCTAGTGACAGGAGACAGATGGAAACACAAGATGCATGTAAAGACAGACACATGTGTGTTGGTGGACACAGAGACACGCTAATGGAGTGGACAGGGTTGGGGTGCAGGCCCGAGGAGTGACGGGAGAACCGCGGGGACAGGCCCAGGCAGGGCTCAGCTTACACAGGAAACTGCTGAGACATGCAGGTCATGTCTGTTTCCATGTTTGACCCAGCAGACACAGAAGTGGAGACAAGCACATGCACTCGCTATGTGCACAACAGCAAACAGGGCTCCTTCTAACAGAGTGGAGGTTAATTTCCTTCATTTCTTGTTAAAAATGAACACACATACAATATTTATCATTGCAGACAGAGAAGACAGAATTCCACTCCAAGGTCTGCGGCTAACATGCACAAATATTGTGCATGCATATCCCTCGCCTACATTAATTGACTCTTGTGAAGGTTAAACGGGACATAAACTAATGTGTTTTGGCCTCTGAGGGCTTCCTTCCCCTAAAATAATGAGCCTCATGGTTTCCCCTTTTGCTAAACCTCCCCAGTGGACCACAGGTGGCCTTTCAATTACAAAACTTAAACATACAGAAAGGCAATGCATGACATTATCAATGAACATGCCAAAGACATTCAGGACACACACACACACACACACGGTTCCATGTGCAGAAGAATATCAAGTCTCTGGCATCGCAGGCACACATACATACATATGCACAACCAGATTACTTGCTTATTTGCTTAGCAAGCAGTGGTGGTTAGGGTCACCACTCCTCACCCCTGCACTTCACTAATCTATAATGCAGGCCCTCGGGGACTCGGTCAGGCAGAGGTATTTTAAGTGATTGGAAGTTGGTTGCTCCTCTGTTGCTGCTCCTGATGCTCCTTAGATTTGGGTAGAAATGCAGCAAAATTATACTGGTCTCAAAAGTGAAGACCAAAACATTCTATCATTAATTCATCAAAGATAAATCCTCAATGATCTTATAATGATCATATAATAATAATTACAGGCTATGTTGGTATGGCATCAGTGTGTGTGTGGACAGGGAGAGCCAGGATCCCACTGATAACTGCAAAATGAAAGTCCACCATACCTGCTGAGCCAGAGCTGCCCTCTGACCGCCATAGATTAAAACACATCGATGTCCAATATCGTAGCAGTGTCCTTTTAAAACAGCTGACCTGTTACCACTGGACGTGTCTCTGTTCAAATGTTAAGTAAAGGAAGTTGGAGTAAGGAAGTAGTTATCTATTCATTCATTGTCATGTTATCTAACATTGGCCATGTTTAAATGCTGAATTATTAGCTCAACCTTGCTTGATTTTTGAAAATTTAGGGTCAAAGGGCCAAGATCTGGTCCTTACAGGACACCTTTTTTTCCCCTCTGATCACATTTAAACTGAATATCTGTGGCACTGAAGCGCTAGAGGATCTACCTGAGACCATTTACAAACACTCTGATCCAACCGTAATGTTTTGCCTGAATAAGCAGAGAAGGAGCAAGTTTTTCTGTGATGGATTTTAATATCCAGATGGTGTGATTTGTGGAGCCCTGCTTTAAAACCCAGAGTAATTTTATTAACGGGCCCTGTGCTGTCTAACAAGCAGCTGCTGCAGCACTTATGGACACGCAGCTCTGACCAGGGCACAGTAAATGTTTTAACATATAATCAGAGGATTAAAGGTTGGTTAAAAAAGGGTCCGAACTGAACTCAAGGTGATTTTCATAATAAGCAGACTTATAGTGTAATTTACTGACTGGTGTACTCAAATGGAATGAGTACATGTGCTCTGTCTTTAATGCTGACCTAAATCATTCAGCACGGATTAATATATAATAATAGCACAATTTCAGGCACATTAATACATAAGAATAATTAAAATGTTCCAGTCTGGACATTTAAATGTAATTAGGTAATAAGAAATAGTTGATATTATCATTTAACTTGTCTGTGTTTTGTTATCAAGGTCACGAGGCTAATGTGACCGAGGCAACGGCAAATGGACACATTTAGGGAACACCCAATACTAACGATAGTGTAGCTATAATCCCTGACGTCCCCAATTAAGACACTGAATTGTACAACTGGAAGCAGAACTAAGTCATAGAGTTTGTAAACTCCCCTCTGGTGTAAAGAGTTCAATTTTAAAAGGATTTTTGCTTAATGAAAAGGATTAATGTTGCATCAAAACAGCTAAAAAGTCACTGTTTTATCCTTTTATCATATACTGCTGGGCTAAACCACTCTGTGGATGTTTTTGGGTTAGAATATTTACCTTTTTTTCAATGCTCACACTGTGACATGATTAAATGTGCAAGTTCTGGAAAAAAAAACACAAATCTATAAGCATGCAAGTCCTACTGTTTAGGAATATATAATTCTGTATTGATATGCTAAAAAGACATTTGGGGTTGGGGTTTAAAGGCAGATATCCAACTGGGAGATATGGGCTGGCAGAGGGTGACTGCATAATCAGCTCCACCATCAGCTAACTGATGTTCTGCATAATAGAGATGGGATTTATGGGTCAGTGCAGTGTATGTGGTGTGTGTGTCACTGGTGAGAATTATTTTATCACAGATGTCTGCGTGTGTCCTTTCTGGATTCATGCATGTGTGACTGTTTCGTGTGCGTGCGTGTGTGTGTTTGTGTGTTTGCCTCAGGGGTGCTGAACTTCTTTTCTCCATTGGGGACACATCCCCCATCCGTCATTAGGGAGGAGAGGTTAGGAGTAATGGGGTGATGGACAAGTGAGGAGGAAAAAGAAGAAAACCATGGAGGGATGAATGTAACTCAACAGTACCAAAGAGGATGCACATTTTTAAATACACACACTTAGATCTTTGTACTTCTATCTTTGTAAGGACTTTCATTGCTGTAACATATTACCCAGCTCCTAACCATCACAATTATCCCTCTGTCCCTAACCTAAACCCAGTTGTAACCCCCAACCATAAACCCAAGTCTTAACCCTTAAACAGGCAAGTTGTGAGGGCCAGCCAAAATGTCCTCACTGATTAAAAATATCTTCACTTTGCTAGTAGAATGAGTATTTTGGTACTAAGAATGTAGCAAATACAAGAACACACACACAAACACACACACACACACACACACAAATGTTACATTTCCTGCTTCTGTCCATGGAGTATGTGGCACAGATTTGATTGTGGTTTTATTGAATCAAGAAGTTTTGCGTGGGCGTCAGTGGTTTTGGAAACAGGGGAAGATGGGCTGTGGGGGTTGATGATGAGCGTATGTGTATCAGATCTGCATTTTTGATCGAACCTGTCTGGCTCGTAAAACAAGGGGCCTGATTTAATATCTTTTCAGTGATGGAGGCCTGTATGAGAACACAGAGGGTGGGGGTGTTGGGGGGTCAGAGGGGAGGAATCCAAAGAGCAGCTGTGAGTGAGAAAAATCAAAGGCCAGAAGGCAGCTCTGGTTATTGTATATCACATTATTTCATTAAGGGATGTTGAAATCACACTCTTATGGAGAAAGAATAAAGGGAGGGGGGGGTGATGGAGAAATGCTGAGTGAATGTTAGGATAATCCTGGGGAAAAAATGGATTGCTCTGAAGTACAAAACGACCACAACAGAAGCCCAGAACCTCAGCAAAAGCCCACCATCTCGTGATCACAGAGCTGTGTGGTTTATCTGGCAGGAGGCTCTGATACTTATTACAGTCATAATCTAAACTGCGTTTGTGTTTCAGCGCTGAGGCCTGCGCACGCCTTGAAGATCAGAATCCTCAACAATTCCTGGCTCTGAGCAGGAAAACCTGCTTTCCGCAGAGCCACTGTGGAAGTTTCCTCATGTTGCTGTTAGCTTCTATTAAGTTGGGTTTCTGAGCTGTGGACGTTTCCTCCGCGATTATAGTTTGGTGCGTTGCATCGCATGGTGAGATCGCTGCTAACACTGTTCCTGGTTATTTTATGAAAGGGGTTTGAGGATGAGAGAAAGACCAAGGCTTAATTGGAGGGAGAAAATGGAGGGGAAAGACAGCCGAAGGGAGGCCGAGCACTTGACCGAGAAACGGGCAGACAGCGGGGATGAGATACGGAAAGAGTTGGAGGGGAAAATGGATGAAGAGAGGATGGAGAGAATTAAAGAAGCCACAATAGAAGCCCAAAGCCCACTAAATCCCAGTCTCACTATGACGGTTGGGTGTGGTGTTGGCACAGCTTCCTACAGCACAGCCCCTTTCTAAACATCTCATATGAGCAGAGACGCAGCTGCCCACATGACGTGTGTGTGTGTGTGTGTGTGTGTCTGTGGATGGGTGGGTGCATGCGTGTGTTTGTGTGTGTTAACTCAAGCTGCTCCCAGGCATGAATGCATGCACTGCCTAAGCCGTCTCTTGATTTCATCTGCTGTCTTCTTATTACCTAATCCCTCTCTCTTTTCTTGCCCTCCATCACTCCCTTCACGCCATCCTTCTTTCTGACCCCTCCCCCCAAACCGATCTCTCCCCCCCCCTTTTTTTTTTAAAGTCTGAATACAGCTTTAGTTGGAAACATGTGATCCTTCCACTCAGGGCAGGATCGGTCCTCCTTAGCCGGCCTCCCACACATCTGTGATTTTCTCTGTGTTTGATTCTTAACTGGACTGGACCTTTGACAATGTCCCCGTTTGCTAGATGAGATTCAAACTGTAGCCAAGGCACCATATGGGTCATTCACGCACCGTCCCGTTGGGTGAAAGCGGCTTGGCTCATGAATGTTTCATGCGGGTTTACATAACCATGGCTCAGCTCTTTGGTAGCACACATTAAACGTATGACTCCACGATCCCTCTGCTTTTAGAAAGTGAAGCCTGTCCTTCTTTTCCTCGCAGCCGCCGGTCTCTCTCATATATCTCTCCCCATTTAGACGCACCTCTCCCATTTCATAAAAAGAATTTTCTCCAATCATGACACATCATTATCACTTTACGAACCTGTTCTCCTGTTTCCAGTTGGAGCTGAAACCAGAGTTTGTGTTTTGAAAGCATTCACAGATGGCAGAAGTAAAAAAGAAAGTGGTGATGCCAAATTATAAATGACACTGTGACGGAAAGACAATGAGAAAAGGTACAATTTGGAGCTCAAGCTAAACTTGAGAAAATTAACCGTTCATGATAAAATTGCATAAATCAGCATCAGTGTGATGTACGTCTCGAACTAAAGAGCGTCCATCTTTTAAAAGTTCATGGAAAATATGCAAGCACATTAATGAAGATGCAAGTAGCCTTCAGCGATTCGCTTTCATCTCCTTGGCTGTGATGGTGCTGCAGCACCCCCTGTTGGTTGGAGATGGTTTAATTTGTTACATTATCAAACTATGTAATAGCTATTCAGAGCTCAGAGCGTGTGCTGAGCAACTCGCTGGGGTCTTCACTGACATCTTCAACCTGTCCCTGGCCCAAGCGGTTGTACCAGCATGCTTCAAGACTACCACCATAGTACCCGTGCCAAAACACTCCGCTCCGTCATGCCTGAATGACTACCGCCCTGTAGCACTAACACCCATTGTCATGAAGTGCTTTGAGCGGTTGGTCCTGGCACACCTCAAGAACTGCTTACCTCCCTCACTAGACCCTCACCAATTCGCATACCGTAACAATAGGAGCACGGAGGATGCTGTATCCACAGCACTGCACAGTGTGCTCTCCCACCTGGACAACAGGAACACATACGCACGAATGCTGTTTGTTGATTTCAGCTCAGCATTCAACACTGTCATCCCCTCCAAGTTAATCACCAAACTTGTGGATCTTGGAATCAGTGGCCCCTTCTGCAACTGGATCATGGACTTTCTAACCAACAGACCCCAACATGTTAAGTCTGGCCACAACCTCTCTACCACCATCACCCTGAACACCGGCGTGCCACAAGGCTGCGTGCTGAGCCCGTTCCTGTACTCCCTCTTCACCCATGACTGCAGGCCTAAGTATGGATCCAACTCCATCGTGAAGTTTGCAGATGACACCACGGTGATCGGACTCATTACTAACAATGATGAGTCAGACTACAGAGCAGAGGTCCAGCACCTAGCTGCCTGGTGCGCCGACAATAACCTACTCCTCAACACCAGCAAAACCAAAGAGCTCACTGTGGATTACAGGAAGGAGAAGGGACACACACACCCATATCCACATCAATGGCATGGCTGTTGAATGTGTCTCAAGCTTCAAGTTCCTGGGAACCCACATCTCTGACAACCTGTCATGGACAACTAACACCTCCAGCTTGGTTAAGAAGGCTCACCGACGGCTCTTCTTCCTGAGGACACTGAAGAAGAACCGCTTATCCGCCAATATCCTGAGTAACTTTTACCGCTGTGCGATTGAGAGCATCCTGACCAGCTGTATTACAGTGTGGTATGGGAACTGCTCTGTTGCTGACCGGAAAGCACTACAGAGGGTGGTGAAAACTGCCCAACGCATCACAGGGATCCCACTACCTTCCATCGAGGATGCTCACAGGAAGCGGTGCCTACGCAGGGCTCATAGCATCCTGAAGGACCCCTCGCACCCCAACCATAGACTCTTCCAGCTCCTCCCCTCCGGAAAGCGCTTTAGGAGCCTTCAGACTAAAACCAGCAGGTTTAGGAACAGTTTCTTCCCTGCAGCTGTTCCCCTGCTGAACTCTACTCCCCGGTGAACCCCCATGTCCCCCCCACTGCGCCACTACTCTTGCCCCTACCATGCCCCCCCCTTCATGCTACCACTACCTCCATGACCCGTCTCTCTTCACCTCTCCATCTCTCCCAATGTATATATTGTCAATACTGTATATCTCTGTGTATAGTTCATCGGTACATATCTTGACTGTATACTTGTCTATAGCACATCTGTTTATACCTCCACATGTTCATATTCCCAAGATGTAATATATGTAATATATCTATATAATCCACTATAACCATACTGTATATACTGTATACAATGTATATACAGCTTGCTGCACCTTGCACTTCTGATTAGATGCTAAACGGCATTTCGTTACCTGTATTTATACATGTGTAATGATAATAAAGTTGAATCTAATCTAATCTAATCTAATCTATTCAATACCTTAACATTCACGTTTACTCTGCACCGGCAAAATAACACGCACATTAGCTCTTTCATTAGTTCTTGAAGCTCAACAAACACGCAATGAGACTCGTGGTAAAGTTAACATTTTGGACGGAGAAGTTTGTAACTGGTGTGAGGCGATAAGCAAGTTTTGATACCAGGATGGGTCCGACATGCACCAAGAGTCGGCTACGCCAGTGTCCCCTCAGCCTAAATCCGATTAGCGCTCCGCTTTCCGAGCAGGTCGAGAAAGCCCAGAGAATCGCCGGGAAAGTTTTAGAGCTTCTTTTTAAGGACAATATAATCCTTTGGTCATGAGGTCGAGGCTTTCGCTGTGATGCACTGTGGAAAAGCGACTGACGGCAAACGATGTTGAGACAATGTGTTTAAGTGTGCTCATTAATACGACAATAGCTAACTGCAATGCATTGACAGTTCCAGTTGAACTGGATCAACACCTGAAATGAGCGCTGGGTCAAACTTACCCAGTAAACCTTTCTCTAGTCCACACAGTTTGAACCCTAAAAAGGAATGCACTCTGCATAAAATGGCTGTAAATCCTATATGGTTGACATCTGCAAAACCACTTAAAATTAGAGCTGAAGTTCTGCTCTTTAATCACATCTCCATTGTTTCACATCGGCTGTGGTGGTGCAGGGAGGCATGAAATCCGTCTGAATACTTGTGCTCTTAACTGTATATACGTTCACATATGAGGTCTGGCGCAGGCACAGAAATAGAAACATGACTAAGAGTCCATGGCAGACGGGATACTTCTTCATATCCACGAGGCTGCTTTTTTAAATGAAAAAAGTGCAGATGTCAGCATGATTACTCTGGCCTTTCAAGAATGCAGACACTAGCCAAAATGTTTTAGCGTCATGGTTTGTATTTTCCCTGTGCCTTTTTCTGACTATAAGCACTTTTGCCGCAGGAAGCCCAGTTCACACATGATTCGTCTTATTTCTGTCGTGCTCTGAAGCAGCTGGAGCGAAACCCCAGCCACGCTCCTGCGTACCAGTGCCAGGATAGAAAACTCTTCATTTTCTGGTGGATTTTATGGGTCCCCCCAGCATTGACGCTTAACGTTACCTTGAGCAAATGAGTGTGCACAATGGCACAACCAGATTAGTCCTGGCCAATGTCAGGCCTGCCGTGAGTTCCAGTGGTTTGGCCCCTTACTGACATTTAGGCTTAATAAATATCTCAAGCAGCTACTTTTAGGTCAGAGTTTTTTTTTTTTTTTTTTTTTTTTTTAATTTGGAAGCACGGCTCAGATTTTCTTTGATTTCCGCTTTCAATCTGCCTGTAGTTACGGCCTGATGCAGCACAACGTCAGATAATTATGCAATCAGAGAACCATGCTCTCTCTCAGCACATTGTTTGAAGGGAGAATCATCTTTTCTGCAGCCATAAAACAAACACAGAAGGAGGCTCCTGTATGAATGTATAGTTTTAAATGTATCTTTATCTGGTGATCTCTGGTAAAGGTAAAAGGTGGACAACAGCAACTGCAGTTTTTTGAACTGGGTGCTCCGGCATTGGTTTGTGGTCCGGTAACCAGTTCCAAAAGCAGCAGCTCAGTAAAGACACCACCGAGTATGAGTCAGCTGCTCTTCGCGCTGAGCCGGTTCTTTCTCACCACCCATAAAATTCATGATTCTTAATGTGTTTCCATGATGGCTCCAGTGACTATTTCTGATCCACTTGTGGTTCACCCTTTGCTGCCTCCCCCTTTTTTATATATATAGTCTCAATTAATGTGTATCATCTGGGTTCCCTCACCCTTTATAAATACACTGCTGGGCTGGGACTTACTTCATATGTCTCCACTTGGCTTCCAAACTTCCTTTTGACTCGCTTATGCGGCACCGCTCATAACACAGTCATTATAAGATATTAGCGTTTATAGGATGGAAGCAATAATCATCTTTCCCACAGTATGACACCCAGGCTTTTTATTTAGTCTCCAAGTTTGAAATAATAGTAGCTTAGTGAGGACTTTTGCTTATGTTCTTCCACTTTGTCTCTCCAACAGCTCACACACGATGGCCATGAATGATGAATGAAGTCTGGAGGTTTGTCTAGTTGCCAACAGAATGCATAATGCAGCGTGGAAGCACTGAACACCCCCTGCACTTGCTGTGTCATGTCATGGGCCGATCTGCCCTCGGAGGAAACCGTGACCACTGAGAAGGCTTCTCAGGTATGTTGTGTCTGCCAAGAAGATTCAAAAACAGGCTTTTTAGGGGTCGTTTAACATTTTGAATACCTTTATGGCAAAACCCAGACTTGGAACACCTGCTTCCAGTCTCATGTTGTGGGGTTCTCTCCATATTAGCAAGTGTGTCATCAAATTTTATAGTGACCCAAAAGGCTTTTTTAAAATGTAGAATTTACCCAACATTGACATTCACTTGCCAATTTGAGACTACTTTTCTTTTGTGTTGTGCTTATAAGGATACATCACACTCCCCAAAGCACAATTAGAGAATGGTAACTGACCACAACTGAAGTATGATTGTACAGTATGTCTATGTTCTTCCTTGGTTTATGTCTCATGAAGGCTCCAGAGCAACATTTCCAGCCCTTCACTGAAGGTGTGGCCATGCAGTTGTTTTTCTCTGCCAGTTCTCATGGAGTGGGTGGACACGTATACAGCATATAGCATGTTTGTATGCCTGCGTGTCTGCGAGCGCCTGATTGTGTGGGTTAGGTACCGCTAGGGCGTATGTTTGCCTCATACACTTCAGTGCCGAGGGATGTGTGGCAATGCTAGCGTGTAGAAATGCTCCTACTGTAGTATGTAGGTCACTGACATGTTCCTGATGAAGTCTGGTCCTCTGGAGAACTCTACAGATATGAGGGCCTAAATTAGACACTATTATCTGCATCTGCATGGAACTGTGAGAGAGCACGGCGGACATAATTATCAGACAAGAGCCCCACAGACATGTGTGTTCAATTTTATGCACATGCATGGCTTCCTGCATAATAGAGCATGCGACTGTCCATGTACGTCTTGAATTGCTCTCCATTTTCAACATAATGCATTTGTGTAGGGGACAGTGATGCACTGGTGTTATCTGACAGGTTGCCTGTGACCACTGGTAAGGGACTGTAGATAGCAGTCCTCAGATTTAATGAGCGTTGGCTCGGAGAGCGTGTCCATATTTCTGTTAGCGAGCCAAACTGCTCATGCGCCTCGAGCGCCGTTCTTCCATCTTCAGAGTTCTGGCTGCGTGCTGGGGTACATGCTGTCTGAGGCATTTGTGAAAGAGTTGTATTTGAGCAATTATGGACGGGAGTTTGCTGATTTACGTTTTGAACCCTGAGGTTTTCCGGCATTAATTAACTGAAACCATGAGTACGCGATGATAACACCAGAAAAAATGCTAAAGCCGCTTATGTGATGCACCAAAACCGCCACACACACATATCTGGTGGAAATTTGGGGTAAGGGCTGCAGTGGCATGAGCAGTACCAGAATGGTAGTAAAGTTAGCATCCATGGAAAAACATTAACTCTTTGGAGTTACTGAACTGTTTTTAAAGTTGTAGCATCAGCATATATATATTGATTCTGCTCATGAATGACATCACCGCAGCTGGAAACAGTGTTTGTTTTGGACTGTGTGAGTCCAACACACACATGACTAAAGCCTCCTAAACTAAAAGATTCATGAGCTGTGCTAATGAGGTTCTGTTAAGGCATTCAGGACTCCGATCTTAAGTCACTTCCTCCATGACTTTATAGCCTCTAGCCTCCTCCACACGAAAATGCTAAATTTCAGAACACCTAGCCGTCCTCAGTTAGCCTAATGCCTGCAAAGCACGGGGACAATGCCATACGCAGCCAATCTGTCAAACCAATTTGGAATTTGTGCTCAGCCCAAAAGTTATATTCAACCCAGGAGGGATGAATGTGAGTGAGAATGTCTACCTTTTGAAAAGCTCCCTGCTTTGACCAAATCATATGCTGTCACTCGTAAGCTTTAGAAGGCCTGCACTTTTCATCAAAGCCCTTGATGGCTACCTTTCACAGCACTGTCGAATACACCCTCAAAAGCTTCCCTCCCTCCTTTCCACCCTTCTCCTCTCAAATCTCTTTCTTCTCCCCTCCAATGTGGACTCCCCCTCTTGCCTCCCCCTCCCTTCAATCCTTCCATTCCCCTTGTCCTTAATCCATCCCTCCCTCCTTAATCAAACCCTCAAATCCCCCCAGTTTTTTTTTTCTTGTGTGTGTGTGTGTGTGTGTGTGTGTGTGTGTGTGCGTGCGTGCGTGCATGCATGCATGCGTGCGTGTGTGTGCGCGCGCATGTGTGTGACTTCAGTTCTGTCAAGGTAGATGAAACAGGGAGAATTCAAATTCAACACAGTTGTAACTGCCATGGTAATAATCCACCATTATTCTTCCCATGTGGTGGAAGGCTGGTGTTATTGGCCTTGTCTGGGTTTATTTGCATATTTGTTCCCCCATTGTTTCTTTTGATGAATTATTTACCGACAGCGGAAACGACAGCGGAGATCACTGATGGCTGCGGTATCGGAGATGGCTGCTCTTCCTTTTCATGGTTATTCAAAATTATTTATTTATTCGTTTATTTATTTATTTTTGTGACGTTCAGTCAAGATTTTTGCTCATGTTCTACAGTGGGTTTGTTGTAGCGCCGCCATGCAGCCGGACCTTTCCACTGTGCAGAGGAAACCGTCCTTTGTTGTTGTAATGATTACAGAGTGGAAACCAGCAAGGAGAGGGAAAATGGGACAGAAGGGAGTGTCGAGATCAAATGGAAAAATACTGTGAACAAAAATGTGCTGCAAGTGCCACATCACACATATCCCACATGCACAAATGAGTGAAAACACACATTTCTAGACCAATCAAGAGGCAGGAAACATTTATAAAGAAGATGTAAACACTCTGTTTTGAATTACTTTGTATCAAGCGTCATTAAAGTGATCCTCCTGGAGGTTAGAAAAATTGTTTAACATAAAATTTGACCATTAACTCCTTTTAGTAGCAGGGAACTATTTACCTGGGCAAATACCTGGCGTGGTTTGCGTGTCCACCATACACACACACACACAAAGTACTTTTTTCAGGCAACGTTTGGGATATAGGGAATGTCTGTTCCTAGGTAATTTAGGTGGAAATGCACAATGGTTTTAAATCCTGGATAAATGATTAAAGGTCCTGCAGTGAAAAAGGTGTCAAAGATACTCAACCTCGAAGGTTAGCATCAAGTTTAGTAAAAGAAACAAGCACACTATGTTCTCCAGCAGAGGGGAAGGAGCTTCTAGGATCTGTCCCAAACATCGCTTTATCCCAAAACAGGTGACACCTCATCCTGGTTTATGAGTCAACGCCTCTGCCTCAGACCTGCCGTGTTTACATGACAACACACAACAAAAGTCCAGATAGCTACATTAAAGCACCAGTATTTGGCCCATCTTCATCATTGCAAAATGTTACCTCAAGTAAACAAGACAGACATGTCTCACACTCTCATGTCAAATAAATAAGATGAAGGCGCCCACCCTGATGTTGGAATCTCGTCTTTTTTCCTTTTCTGCTGTCAACGTGTCAACACCGAAGTCTCTTCACCCACAAAGGTGTTTGGAGACATCTTCTCCTTCAGTCGCCTAAAACTGTGTTTGTCTGTAGATAGAACGCCAAAAAGTGCAACAAAGAAGAGATGCGAGGTTCTCTAAAACACACATGCATATGTCTACATGTTTTTTTTTTTAGCTGTCAGATTTGGACCGTCCCTTTAACTTTGCCTCTATGCACAAAACAGTCCCTGGGGAGTCATAATCACGGCGAAACGCACTGACAAGCCGAGAAGCTGCGTTCGCAGTGTGTCCTGAACAACACACACTCTGCAGAACACAAATACACACACACACACACACGCTGCCGTGTCCCTGTATTGCCCTATCCAGGAATAACAATGCATAATTCATGTCCCGAAGTCTTGTCTGCAGACAAAAGTCAGCGTTTGCATTTATTATTTATTGAAAACAGCTCACACGATAAATCCTTTAAGAAACAGACTACTTATTTCATCTCCTCTTGCTGTTTCTGTTTTGGCAAAGATTTAAGTGGGCTCATTAGCAGAGATGAGGGGACGAGAGGAGACAGAGACAAAAAAAATGAGCACAGGAAATGAGGGAAAAGGATAAAGGTAGGAATTAATGAGAGGCTTATGTATCAGAATTTGATTAGATTTTTGGGCTTGTTGGGTTTCTGCCACATTATAAGAAGCTGGCACAGCTATACTGGTGTGGACCCCTTCACCTGGTGGATGGAATGCAGTTTATTGCAGAGTGAGAGCATTTACCATTGCATGCTAATTGAGTCATCATTTATTCCAGAGTACTCACATTTCTTGTTCTTCTTTTACTCCACCCCTTCTCCATCCATCTATCATCAAGGGTGTGAGGTATTATCTTTGCAGAGGGTTTTATATTCATTCTCTGCTCAGATGTGGACACGCACGCACACACACACACAGTCATTTTTATTAATCAAAAAAATCTAATCTGCTCTAGCAAAGGTTGAATAATTGATGTTATGTTAAAAAAGGGATGAAATAATCATAGCCCGTTGTATGTTGGAGGAAGATCAAACCCAGAGTTGGAGGTTGGTAGGCAGAGTGGGATAGGCCGCAACGTATTTGGGACCGCATTCCTGTGAAATAAGCATGAACAGTAAAGAGTTAGAGGCTTATAAGTTTTTTCCGTGTTGTGCACTGTACCTGACACTGTGGGTGTCACCTTTTGCTTCTACGCAGTGCGTGGGCAGAGCACAAACCGCAAAATGATTTTCTCGAAAAAAAAAAAAAAAAAATAGCTCACATCGATGCGCATCCCAGCAGCGCTCCCAGGCAAGTGGAAATGGATAAATGGCTGCGGTGGAAAATGACACGCAGTTCACAAGAAGTGCTGACCTAATGGGACGATATCGCCGCTGCTTGACAAGCAATGCATCTCAGGGATTGCGGCTGCAGCTTAGCAAGCAAATGTGTCTTTAGTAAGTGCGGACTGAGGCATGTTGTGGAACATAAAAACAGAGAAAAGAAACGATGAGGAAAGGCTGGGTAATTAGCACGACTCAACAGCATCACTAGGATCCTGATAACTTTATACTTTAAGCTCTGCTGTGCCATAATTTTACAATGGTACAAGGAAACGTGAAGTAGATGAGTGGACCTTCTTTTTGTAAGCTAAACTTACATACAGTGCTTTATGTGTCCTGCCTGCCAGCCCGCCCACACACATATACAGAACCCACCATACATCATCACTGCAAATGAAGCTATTTTAGGACCACCTTTAAAGATTTCCCCATTTGGAAGACACCAGTCCATGATGAATATATTCATTTCCGACAGTTAATGCAGCCATGCATCCCTGACCGATATCTCCCAGTGATTGTGCCGTATAGATTTTCCCATTCACCAGCAGAGTGATATAAATGTTTATTATTATAAGTGTCTCGCTTTACCATGTGCCATCTGCATTTTGGCCCAACACTTCTAATTTGCATGTAACAAATGATCTCTGGGAATAAGATGCGGCGTGGTCCGGAGTTGCATTTGTTCTCTTTTTTTTTTTTTTTTTTTTTTTTTTAAATCAACTTCTGCTGTTGAAATTAGAATTTTATAGATAGCTCACACACAAATGAAAGGAACGTTGTGACCATCCTGATAAGTTGCTGGATAAGTCAGAGGGACTACGGAAGGCAGAGGGAATTTTTACAAAAAGCTTGTTGTAAGTTGGTTCGTTTACATAGAAGCACTCGGTTGGATCTTTTGAATTTCTTTTGCATGGTTCATGAAAACGTCCCCTCCATCATATTTCTCAACTTGTGCTCAGCCACACTCTTTTTTTTTTAATTAATCCACTTTTTCCTCCGTTACAGCCCCTCCACTCTAGGCCAGTCCAAGTTGCAAGAAGACCACCTCACAAGGATTTTCCCCTTCACCAGGTAAACACAAAGGAAGAAAAGAAACATATTATCCACACACACACACACACCACCGTGCTGACCACCAGCGCAGCAGGCAATAATGCACGCCCCCACCACACACACGCTTACAGTGCACGTTATTGTTATGAGGTGTTATACACCAGCGACCACCAACACAGAGTCTCAGTATTCTCTAATCCACACTCGGGTTGAATGGAGCGCTTTATGCAATGGAGGGATTACACTGTTGGATTAATGGGACGTCTGATTTCAGCCATTGTGAGCGCCAGTAATAATCCGAGATTCATGAAAACCACATTTGTACGTGGACACCGTCTTTAAAATACTGGGAAAAACCAATCAGGAAATTCATTGACGGCCTCCTTGCTTTCCACGGAAATTTGAGGAAAGCAAGGAGCACACTTCCCTCTGACAAAAGAACGACGCCCTCCTCTTCTCCAGTCCTGGTTCGGGGCTTCTCAACACATCATCCAATTCGAATATTTTTTGCAGAGTGTCCAGCAACTATTGTATATATTACTATACTGTAATTGGTCAGGATTTGGAAGTGAGCGTGGTTAATGCTGGTGCAAAGATGATGTCACTGAGGTTGTGAGGCAGGTAAAGCATTTATAGAGTAACAAGATCAGAACTAACGATCAACAACAACAAGGCCGACAAGATCAGAAGGAGCCAGAAGAAGTCAGTGGAAGCGGGTTGTCATGGTTATCTGGGCAAATGTGACGTCAAACCGCTTAAATACGTCAGTCTGAGCTATGCAGCAGTTAGACATGCAGGTGGTGGCATCTTCATGACATTTCTGAACTGAGGCTGAACGCTACTGCTGACGGTAGCAGTAAGTATTTTTTAAAAAAGAGAACATGTCACTCCCCCATTTAGTTATTTGTGATGTTCACATTTAAATGCAGAAATAACAAATTAGCCTAATCCTTACATCATCTGGTGCTGGCCATTCATCATGAGGAAAATATAAAGACGGCAAAAAAAAAAAACAAAAGGAAAAAAAAAACATGTTTGAATGTAAGGATTAGGATTTACTAACTAATGCAAACTCTTTTCTGAGAACAGGCTGTCGGTAGCAGAAACTGAGAAAAGGTATGTTGATTAACTCAGGTTAGGATTAATTATATTTTGCGAGGTCATCATGAGATTACAGAGAAGTCAAAGCTCGTTGATTACATATTAAAGCCTTGCTGTTGAACCTGACATTCAGATCTGGAACAGGTTCCTCAGACAGTCCTTGGAGTCCTCAACAGTTTGGTTTCTTCAGAGTTAAAAAAAAATAAAACGAGCAAAAATGCGCCACTCTGCAGGCTGAGGAGTAGTTTCTAACTCAGGAACGTTGTCATAGTGCCTGCTTCAACCCTGCATCACCTGGGTGACCGCGTTCTGAAGAGTTTGGGTGTTTCATCTACAAGTTTTTTTACGACAAATAGAAGCAGTGAACTGCTATGGCTGGAGCATCTGTAAAACACCCAAAGAGTGTAAACAGTCTGTTTCCCACTGACACACACACAGAGAGAGAGAGAGAGAGAGAGAGAGAGAGAGAGAGAGAGAGCATAAATACAACTGTTAGGCTGGGAAAAGTAAAAATGTTGGAATAAAATTTCCATTTTCTGACAACCCACATAGTTGCAACACGTCCATTATTATTTTTTTTACTCCTGTTATTTTCTTTTTCATCCGTCTGTTGCGGCGCTGACAGCTACACGCCTCACAGAAGGTAATTACCATCAGCCATCAGCTTTTTATTCTTGTCTGAGAAAAAAAAGGCTCTTCAGTAAATGCCGATATTCTTCTTATACGAGACATTACTGCATACTTTTATGAGGTGGCGATGAGTGTTGCACACGACGACTGACAGTCAGTACTGGACGAGGCCGAGAGGCTTATGTTAGGGAGGAGGAATTTGAGATTGTTTGTCTGGCGTCCATATCTGGGTTTTAATGAAGAATAGAGAGCATAAAGCAAGAAATCAGCACATCGCTAGGTCACATGATCGACTTTTGATGGACTTTTGACTAAGCTCAACTTCAAAGGTTTGATGAGAAGCTCAAGTGAGCAATAAAGCAGAATTTAATGCTGATGACACAATATAACAATAAATATTTGTAAGACTAACGATGTAGCTTCATGGAAAAATCCATAGATCCTGGAATTTATGTTTTCATGTTGGCAGTGGCTGTTATGTCATACAGTGTGAGTTCAGAACCCGGCACAGGTTTTTGTGGTTTTTTTTTTCTTGAAAACAAGCTGGGACACATGGGCACTGACGGAGGCACTGCCAGCAGAAGGTGTGCCACAGCTGGTTTTAGTCACGGCCAATTAGATCAGCTGTCATGGCCGCTAAAGCCGGCGTGCCTGGTTTGCTTTCCGCAGCCAGGGTGAGGCTTCTGGACACACTGATGAGTGGCAACCGGATTTGGTGAACAATTAACATCAGCTGATATGCTGGGTGCAAAAAAAAAAAAAAAAAAAAAAATCACGACTGACAGGAAGTGAAAAGGAAGTTTCCTGCACAAACGCAGATTCCCGTGTTTGTAGTCAGGATCTGTGAGTGAAGCCAATCATCATGATTCCTCTGCATTTATGCAAGAACACACAAAATATCACAGCTGTGGAAAAGAAGTGATGAGGTTCGAAAAAAAATCTGAACTGATAAAGAAAGTAAAACTAAATAATTTTGGATTGTCTTTTGTTAAAAGAATATACACATCATATTCAGGCTCCTTTGCATAAATGACCTTTTCTGTGCACTAAGATAGCTTTTATTTTCAGATTTTTTTTCTTTTTGAATGTGCTTTAATGTTGAAATGTGCATTTGAATCTTACAGTTAAAACTGCACTAAAGTGGAATGTGCTTCCAATGGGCAAATTGGGACAGCCGCGTGCAACTGATGCTGCTCCTGGCAAGGGAAAATGACACACCTCATATGTTATGCTAAAAAAGAAAATGGTTGAAGGGAAAGTCTGATGTTCTATGCAGGAAATTGGGGGTAAATTGGCACATCTCTGCAGCTTTTCATTAATTGGGCGTGTGCTATTGTCGAGGCGTAGCGGGGTGACAGACAGATGGGCAAGGGTTGACACATGTTTTTGGAGTTTAATATTCAAATGCTCCTCATGTGTGAATACAAACACCTGGGGTAATCAGCTAGCATGGCGTGAGTGGCGTGTGGTGCTCTCGGTACCCATAAGCCTCTCTGTGTCTGCCTGTCTTCCTCTTCTGTGCCTGTCTGTGTCAGATACACTGTGTTTTCAAGGCTGATTAAAAACCACAACATAACGGTGAAAAAAACAGTGTGAGGTAATTTTTTGTTTAAGTTTTCTGTCTGGCTGATTTCTCCTCTCTGTCTCTTGCTCCTCTGTGTCACTTTGCTTTATTTCATTGCTATGGGGTGTGATTCACTGTCTTCATCTGTCTTTGTTCTTTCATTCTGGGCCTCCATCCTTCTCCCGCTTCCTTTCTCAAAGTTCTGGTGCTGGATTGAGACAGAAGAGGGACTGTTCATCTATTTTTTCTCCTCTCCCAAGTTCCTTGGGTCAAAAGTGTCAGTTAAACTTGATTTTACTTCACAGTTAAAGCACTTTGAATATTTTTCCAAATGCCTGTTTAGATGTCAACTTCAAATACTCAAAAAAGAAATCTTAACATTTATTAAAATGATCATAGATCTGTATATAAAGTCTTCTCTCATTCCCTTCAAGAGGCCTGTCCTTGATGCAAACAGAATCAAGTGGAAATAGTGATGGAGAGGCGCAAAGACAGCCAAAAGTAAAGATTTTTTTCAAGATGACGACCTTCCAAAAGTGTGAAGTGGTAGAAGCATCAGTGGCCACAGTCGTAATTAATTGGGAGGGTTAAAGAGTTGGACTCATTGGAGCGAGCTGGAAGCAGTCATAAACAAGCCTGGATGAAGACTGATAACGATGAAGATCTGCAACAGTGACGGACTATATGAACCAGAATAATCCCACTAATGGTGTGTTAACAGGAAGTAAACGCAAGTCAGGATAAAATAACCTTGTTCTAGGGAGGAACAAGGAAAAGGTGAATGGAGAGGTAAGGCTCTGGTGTTTCACACGGCAGAAATTAGACGAGTGTGTAAAGAAAAGGGGGTCACAGAAAGGCGCTAACAAAGAAACTGGAATGCAGCATGAACGAAACGGCTGGAAATTAGGAGATTAGATTGGGTTTTAGAGGAAATGTTATCTTTTTAGTCAGACTGACACTTTACATGCTAATCTTGAGTGCATGTTTTTGTGTGTGTGTGTATGTGTGTGTCACTGCAAGGCTATGTTACAGTGACACAACCACAGCAGGCTCAGTCGAACCAGTTGAAAAACCGAAATAGCCCGTATTTAAACCCGGCGGCTGACGATCCAACGGGCAAATCAGCATCTCAAAAACAGATTAGCTCTAATTAGCATGCAGATTTTCTCATTTAATCTCAGACCCTTCGCTGATTTTACAGTAATGCTCCCTCCTCCGAAGCAGCCTTTAGGAATGTTTGTTTTACTTGTTCAGTTTAATAGAACAGATTTTAGCACGGGCTTGATGAATGAAATGAATTCATTATGCGTGCATGCCCCAGTGGTAGGGGCGCGAAACAAGGCCCCACTGTATTAATCCCAGCACTTTTCTCACCTGTGCCAATGACTGCATGTAACCAAAGTGGATGGCGCTGGATTCATGTGGTTAGCCACTTCCCTGGCTGGGACAGGGTCTACAAAGGAGAAATAAGCCATTTCCTGTTCACTGAAGAAACCATACACTTATCTGTAACCTCCCATAATTCGTTCCATGTGGTGGGCGGAGTTAATCTGTCAAGGATTTATAAGACTCTTTGTGAAATGTGTCAAATAATTAAACCATTAGAGCATTGTTTTCGCCATTTTCATCTAACGTTATAATTCTTGGGAAGCAAAACGCAATTAAGAAACATTTTAAATGAATGATGCATTATTTTTATGTAAACACCTGGGCGTGCTTATTCTCCTCCATCCAATAATCCCAACGATTTCCAGATGGGTGGTGATGAAAGCAGCGCTGAATGCACGACACGTTCGGTACTGCCAAGCCCCAAACCTAAAGCAACTCAGCTGGGGCCTTACGACTTTCCATGTTAGATGTTTACCCACAGACACTTTCAGGAGGAGTCAAAATCAAGAGCTGAGATCACGCTCGAATGAAGTTGTCAAATTCCTCGATTAAAAAACGGCTAGCATCGCGACCAGGCTCCTCCGGTGTATTCTTTGGCAAGAGCCAAAGTGTCTGATGTACCGGCGCTGTAAAACCGCAGATATACAGACTAACCAAAGTGAAGGAAATGCCAGCAGGGTGGAGGAGGCTGCTCGGTGGAGGGGCTGCATATATGATTTTCAACCCGGATGCCAGAGTTCATGTCCTGCTTGAACCGAAACATCACTCATCTTTACCCTGTAAAGCCACATGAGAAGGTTTTCTGCTTCACTTATACAGCTTAGCATCAAAGTATTCAGGTTGAATTCTCACCTGCCAGTGCTGACTGACTGGAACTGACAAAAATATCTTAAATTCAGTGATCTAATTAATTACAATCTAATGACCAAACCTCTGGACTAGAACTACGCTTGAATGCAGTCTGGGAAAAATCCAATTTAATGCTGCTTTTCATTATTGTAAAGGTTTCAGTCGTATTTCTGTCATTAGTCGTACCCGCAGCAGTTTAAGTCTAACACGTGTGACATTTACTTGCATCTCTGCGATAAAACACTGGAAATCCAAATATTCATCCATCCCCGGTCTCATCCGTGGATTCCAGGAAATGTCACACTGATGAAGGTACAAAAAAATCCTCAAATTAATGCATCCACGGGTCTTCGGCTTGTTTATCAGGGTTAACGTCTCGTGACAAGAAGTCAGAATTGTTAATCGGCTTGTGTTGTATCTAAAATAAAAAAGTGTTTTTGTGACTTTAAGATCTCTCCTTATCTCCATGACAGCTAATTTTGAAGACTGATACCAAATAATCTCCAGAAAAGTTTGGATAAAACAATAATGTGGCAAGAACTGCATATCATCCTGAAGAGTGTGTGTGTGTGTGTGTGTGTGTGTGTGTGTGTGTGTGTGTGTGTGTGTGTGTGTGAGTGAGTGAGACAGTGAGACAGTGATAAAGAAACATTCCAGCCACAGTTGCAGACATGTCCTGGCTAATCCAGAGGCCAAAGCACAGGCAGTTAAGTTTCCATGACCTCAACGTGCTGCTGAAATATGCACGCACGTACAGTCCACACAGACTCGCAGCAGTCTGTAAGAGGAGATTTGTTGTATCAACCTGAAAAGGTGCCAGCTGGTCATACTGAGCTACTTTTTTTTCCTCCAAATTTGCATCACAGCAAAATTAAAGATCCTCAGATATTGCAGATTGAAGCTGTATTTGAGGAAAAAAGCACTAATGTATCCAGCAAAAGTGGTAAAAGTCCTAACTATGTAAGTTCTTCAAACATTAGCTTATTCTGATGATGACAGAACACTGAAGGATGTGAAATTGGCAATTCTTTTTAACGGGTTAGAGTGTGCACAAACATTATGCTTATTTACTGTTTGTGCTTAAAGGGTTTCAAAGATCAGTCAAAATAATTTCCACCGGAAATGTAGTTTTTCTTATTACATTTCCTTTTTTTTGTCCCGTTATGCTGCTGCCGTCTCCTCTCTGATTAACAATATTTTATCAATGAGTGGAACCAAACAGACAACCGGAAATGCGTGTTCTAAAATACCAGAGGAGTTCTGTCACCTCCAGAACAATTACGCCAATTAGCTGACATTTAAACGGTTTCCAGAGAGGATCACTGCAGCTAATGACAGCCCAGCGAATTGACAACCGACCAATTAATCTGGTTTTAATTGCTCGGCAAGTATGCTCAATTCCCTTTTCCACTGTTTTTTTCCAGCTTTTCATGCCTGAATTCCATACTCCCTGGCCTGACCACCTGCCAGTAACGTGGAAATGCTCTTCCACTCCTCCGGAAATGAAGGTGTGTTCCAGCCTGCTGCTATTCAGCCTATGAACAGCCAGAAACATGTTTGTTTCTGTGAGAAACAGAAAATTGCAGCTGCCCCACTGATAACAGGTTTACATTGCTAAAAAACAAAGGTGTAGCGATGCCTTGATGTGTCTGGGCAATAGTAATATATTGCTGTTTTCTCTTTTACACTACACCAAGTCTTGACAATTGAGGAATTCTCAGCGCCACCTACAGTCTGGTATGTGCCTGTCCTGACTACGATGGGCTTTTATTATACATAAAGAAATCATTCCAAAAGCTATAATATTTTTCAAGTGTGATATTGGAAATATTTTATTTTATAAGTTCATAAATACTAGAGAAAAGAAGCAAAGCAACACAAGTAATTAAGGAGAGAAAGAATTAGTATGGAGAATTAACTGGACCGAGAAGAGCATGACAGAAGATGTATTTATTATAATGTACTTTTAAACAGATTTTTTTTTAAATAGTCTTTATGGTATTTCTGGTGACATGACAGAAATCTTAAGACAAATACCAAAACAGGTCTGTTCACAAATAATGATCAGTGCACTTTAAATGAGTAACCAGCATCTGAAACCACATGTAGATGTCTTATTAAATGAGCCGGACACTATATTTGATTGCTTTTTGCCGTGGTTGGTTTTCCCGGCAGAACTATCCATCTGCAGACCGGAGCAGATGCCCATTTTCCACTCATTTACCTAATGTATTCATATCCCAGGTTGGCAGATTCAGATGGAGCCTCCAGACCCACACTCAGAAAGCATCATTTAGCATGTGGCTGATGCACAGCACCAACTTTTTAGCATCTGTTTGTGGATTTGGTCCAGTGCATCCATAGGTTATTTTGGTTCTTTCCCAGCTGCATATCTGGGTGTTTGGGAACAGTCATGCTTTCAGTTCCAGCCTCATCTGCTTTTTAGACTATTATGTTGTGGATATTAACCCGTTTCCAGAATCACAGGTCAAAAGGTCACTCTGTGGGGTGGTACCTGAAAATCCTCAGTGGTGGGGGCAGCAGCTGGGTCCCATGACCCCAGCTCAGCCCGATAGCAGCATTTGCTTTTCATTTAAAGGCGGGTTGGCTTATTTCATCCTAGACCAGATGTAGTCTGGGAATATTTTGCTTTCCAAGGTGATACGACGCATTCATGGGTCAAATAAGTCCTGAGTAATGCTTCTAAAGGACGGACACTCCTTCAAAGCAGATATATATGCATACCGCCGTGCGCCTTCAGCTGCTGAATCTTACCTGTTGGCTCTGATCTGAATCAGTCAGCAACACACAGGCTCTGCTGAGTGAGATTGACTCACTCGACTGGAAGGCCGAGGATAACTTTCTCTCTCAGCCGCCTGTTACAGTACACAATGGCTGCCTGTTTTTGCACGCCTCTGCCCCAACTGCTCAGCTCTGTTTTCATGTTGTCTGACTCCATCTCTCTCTCTGTGTCTCTGCTCCTACAGCTGATTACATGAATAATTTATGGTGTGTAAATCCTCAGCAGCTACTCTCTCTCTCTTTTGAACGCCCTCTCCATTCTTCTTGTTTCTCTTGAGCGCAGGAGCATTTATTCCCAGACCTCGTCACCTCTCCCTGCCCGTCTGCCTTCCCGTTTCTGTGCCTGGGGTTAAGCTTTGTCTGGCTGTCTGTCTCCTCTCGTTCTCTGTATCTCTAATTACACCTCTCTCTGTCGTGGTAGTGTCTTCCCATGGCTCTCTGCCAATGGCAGGATGGCATTTTTATACTGGAATGATGGGAATTTATGTCACAGCTATTTGTGTGCCTGCATGTGTTTCACTCTCTTTCAACAGTTTTGTTTAACAACTAAGACCAGTACTTTAGTTTGTACGACTGCAGGCACAAAACGCTTTAAAAAAAGGGTCTCAGACTGTTTTTTTTCTTTCTCTTTTTGTTCCTTTCAATCAAGTACTTTGATAAAACCCCAACTCTATTTTTTTCCTCATTTAACACTGAAATAATTTCATGTCGAGAAAAAAAGAAACTATCGCTCAACCCAAAGAAATCCACGGAAATAGTTTGAGGTTAATTGAAGGAAAAGAGGCAGCAGTGGAGAAGTATTACCTTTGGCTTCCTTAAATAATTTCTTGCCCCCCTCCATTCCCCCGCCCCTTCAGCTTCCATTGTTCGATGTCGCGGACAATCTCCCCAATATGGCTGCTAATCTAACTTCAAAAGGTTGCCGTCCATGTTAAAGCACTTCTTAATTGTGATAAGGAATACGCTTTCATGCTCAAACCCTTCTCCTCTGCTCATCTGGACAGAGCCCATAAATATTGAGTCTCCCGTTTTCAGTGCCAATTAAAATTAGAATCGGTCACATTTTTCTCTGTCAGCCGTTTCCTTTTGTACACTGAGACATGTGTGGAGGCCACACACAAAGATGCACAGGACCAGGCATTACCACGTGAGCGTGGAGATTAAAATGAGTCGCATTCTTCAAAAAAATGGCAGTTTCAGGATTTGGCTTCCTGGTTGTTGCTGTGACACATCAGATGAAGGCTACAGGTACACAGATAACTCCGTACACCCATGCTTTAGTGTTTCACTTTTCATGAAAACAATCCTATCATGTTTAAGAACTCTTAGGCTTCGACCTTGGCCTGGAGGTCACACCATCTACCCTGGATTTCTGACATAGGGCAAATTGTTCAAGCTGAGCTGCTCACTGACGACTTTTTGAAAATTAAAGCCAGTGTTGTTGAAGAAAGTTTTGACTCTGGTCTGTTCCCCTTCATCTCAGCTCACTACCGAGTGTATTTGAATGCCGCCGCCAGGCGGGGGTGTTGGCCGCTTGGCTGATGTCTGGGTTAGCACTACTTGTTTAGTAACTGGAGCCAAGCAATGTTCAGTGCCCCCTCGGATGCATGTTTACGACGTTTTATGTGTACGTTCCCAACCTGTGCATGTCTATAGTTTAGAGAGCTGAAAGCCTTCGTGCTTTTCTTTTTTCCTTTTTTTTTTTTTGTAGCATGGCCCCCAGCCAGAGGAAGTACTGCTAGCAAACACTGCCTGAAGGTGAAAAAAAATGGATGGAGACAAATCCGGAGAAGTGAGAAATCATTAAAATAGCATCTATCTATCTATCTATCTATCTATCTATCTATCTATCTATCTATCTATCTATCTATCTACTGTGTCTGTTTGTCTGTCTCTCTGTCTGTCTGTCCACCAGCGTGGATTGGTGGTTTTGCCAGTCAAACCTTTACTGGTGGGTCAGTGGGTTCCTCCACTTCTGTCACTTCTGCCCCAGCGGAGGGAGGGTTGGGGGGGGGGGGTACAAGCTGTTGACAGGGATTTATGAGCTGATAGTGTCAGACTGCAAGCACAACAACAGTCTCCCTGTCTCTGCCTGTCTGGTCATAGAGGGAGAGAAAGAAACTGACAGAAGGAATCGAAACAGGAGGGAGGAGAGGGGTGGGGGGGAATGAGGCAACAGAATGAACTGACAGAAGAAGGAGCCATGTGAGGGAATGGGGAGGTGGGGAGAAAAAAAAGTTTTTGAAGAAGTGAGCATGTGGACGGGGCAGGATTAGATCAGATTTTGATTTGGTTTTTAAGGATTTTGTTTTTCTTTCTTGATGCTCCATCTCTTCTTCCCTTCCGCTCCTTTCTACATCACACTTGTTCAACTCGGAAGAGGGACCAAAGGCTATTTTGGGTTCCACCCACAGAGGTTGACAAATACTTCTTTAAAAAAAAAAAAAAAAAATTGCAGGAAAAACCAAACGTGTGTGAGAGTGGTTCGTCATGGTGAGTCATGCCGAGAATATTCATCTTTGAGTGACACACAGAGTCGACTGTCTGAGGAATGAGCGACACAGTCTGGAGGTTATTATTCTGAAGGATCAGCCCTTTAGTCCCTGAGTCCACTTTGATTTGATGAGTCCCACCAACACTGACAGAAATAGCCGGATGGATGTGAGTTCAAGGCTGTTTTTGTATTTTTTTTCCGCTTTAAGCCAAATTTATCAGTTTCTCGACACTTCTGCAATCTTGCGTGAAGAACCACAGCGACTTTCACAGAAGAATATTGTATAACTGGGCCTAAAATAGCTAACCATCACTAGTATTTTGGCTCTGATAATAACAGTGATCCGGATGTGAAGTCAGCCAGTCTGACATTGTAGAACACATACCCCCTGAAGACAGCATGAGGAGCCAGTCTGTTCTTCGCCTGTTCCGTTTTAATAATACGGCGTTACAAAGTGATTTATGATCACATTTTCAGTTCCCACACACAGTCAGATTTGAATTTGCAGCCTTCACCATGCTAAGTATTTCTAGGGTATCACACCCGCCAGCCACAGAAGATTTGTTGTGTCTTTCAGCTTAGGGGAGATAGCAGGAGACAGGTCAGTACACAAGGTAACGTGGGGGGAGCCTTGTGTAAGGAAGAACAGTAGGAGCAGTACCAGGGCCCACAAAATGACCTTCAGCAGGCCACTCATATGCGTGATTCTGCCCTTCATTGGCCCCTTTCCCTGAATCCAATCAAGCACAGGTTGTTCAGGAACTGAATGGTGCCCTAATCTAGGTCTGGGAGGAGGTCCCCCAATAGACCATCCCTCGTCTCATCAGGATCTTACCCTGATTTTATAGAGCATACATGCACATGGAGGCCAGACTATAAACAAAGAGTTAATACGTCTACATTTCCATTTTATAAACATCTAATATCAGCTAATCGTGTAGTTCCTGAGTTACGGTATATCTCAAAGACATCAGAAGTTATCAATATTACAGATTATTCTTACACACTGCCTCACCATCAGTCCATCAGTCTCTGTGGTGGGATATAATAGGATAAATATCACATTCTCCTACGTGTATTACAATAAAAGTCATAGTATTTCTTCTTCGTGTGCTGTTTACATGCAGGTCTTCCGAGAATGCTGAAAATGAAGACAGTCCGATGGAGACAAGGATTGGTGCAAAGCTTTTATGGAGATATTTACAACTGAACAAAACTAGAATGTTCACATTATGTGATATATCATTGTCATATATGTGACATATATCTCCTGTCAGGGAACTAGACGGTAAAGTTATGCAGACTGTAAAAACAGTTATTGTATCTGAGAAAATGTGGTCAAAATGGGTGTATAAAAGCAATATATGCAGCATGACACACAATATTCATGTTGTGTATGTGGACTTTACTTGTTAAAATGTGATCAGTTTTCATGGGGGAACCCAGAAAATATTAAAGACACGTTCATAAAGTACGCAGAGATCGTGTAGAGAACACAGATTATTAAGAAATGTATGGAAAATCCAAGTAAAATAATATTAAATAAAGGGTTTTTAACTTTCTTCCTGCCTGTTTCTGCAACTCAAAGTTGTTTCCTCTGTAACATTGGTGCTTTCAGGTGCAAGAGGATCTATTTTTAAAAATAAGTTTTGGAATCGCTGTTTTTTTTTTTTTTGTTTTTTTTTTCTTTTTAAACTTCACATTTGTCTACTTGATTTTCAGCAAACCTGCAAACCCAGCGGCTGGCTGAAAGTACTTAAACCAGCCAACACTGACTGATTAGTCATTTGTGAGAGTAGCCATGAGTCCTGGGGCCTCCATATCTGCCTCCCACCATCTCTGTCTGTGGTTACAAACCCCAGCTACACGGTCAGACGTGGGCCCCTCATGTTTGCTACGGACTGTTTATCACACTTCCTCTCTGTCTCTCTCCTCACTGGGCCCCCAGTCGCTCCACCAGACAGGAAAGTCAAAAACACGCCATTAAAGTCCAAATGGTATAAGATAAGTTAAAGCCTCAGAAGTAAACAGGAAGGAGCTGAAAAAGTATTTTCCCCCTCATGGATGCACGTAAATGTTCTAATAACACGCCGGACTGATTGAAAGTCGTCTGGACAGAATTGAATGTCACACCAAGTAGTTTTATTATAATATCTCAGAGTGCTGTAAGCGCACGCTGCTTACGTTTATTATGCATAAATAAATCATACATGATTCAGTGTGTTTCATTGGAATCTGATTATTATTGATAGAACTGTCAGGTGAAATTATTTTATTTTCTGGGACGCTTTTTCAACGTTCTGCCATCGTGTTTGTTCGATTAGGCGGTGAAGACACAGATGTCCCCGAGAGAATCAGAACGCAGCCACCTCTGCCTGCAGCTCTGCGTGTTTGACCTAAATCCTGCGAGCTGATACCCAGGATTAGGAGAACAGCGTGAAATGATGTTTATGTGGGGGGGCGAAGACATGCAATCATTAATTTAGGAGCATAGAAGCATCTTCCCGTTTCCCACTTATTAATATTTTCCAAAGAAGTCCACGTGAAGCCATCCACATCAACATGCATGAAACACACAGCACATTATTTAATAACAGAATAATTCAAAAAGAGCTAACTTTGTCTGCAGGAAAGGTGATAGTCAACTATTGAGTTAGCATTTTAACTTCACCTGAAGGGCTCTTTGTTGCCAACATCAAAAATACAAAAAAAAAAAAACCAACAACAGCCAAGTTGGAAACTGACTACAAAGTCAGGATAGCGCCTCTTAAGCCATTAGATACGTGCAAAATGCAGCTCTTTGGTTCCTATTTTTCAATTTCTGTAGGAAGCAATTTTATTGATGGCATCAATTTTGGCAAAGGGCACCCTTTTTTTTTGTTTAATGTTACAGTTTACCAAAGAACTGAAGCCCTTTTCACAAACAAAAAAATGTGATTTGTAATCCCAGTAAGGCGAGCATTTGGACATGTGCACGGTAAAGATCCAAATGAAAATGGAGAAATGACAAGCGAGATAGTCCAACAACCCCAACTGTTACTGTCTTAATTGGGCATAAGGCTGTAAAATGTCACATTATCATCCACATGCTCGCTCCTGTTCTGTTTTCTCCTCACATGTACCTTTACCAGAGCCTGCCAGCCGTTTACCCCGCACAGGAAGTGTGCAGGAAATGAGATCAGCCTTTAAAAAAAAAAAGGTAGCGCCTGACCTGACAACACCAGACCAATAACTGTCATTCGCTGCACCTGACACTGAGATGCTAAAAACGTTGCATATGAAGGCGATGTCAGAATAACTAACGATAAGAAATACATTTTGAAAGGATGTAAAAGGTAAGAAGGCTGGCATGAAGATCAGGTTAGATATGACAAGAAAATAAATAAAAGTAAGACTAAAATATGACAAGATAAATAATGTTGATAAAATGAGATGAGGCTCTGATATTGTAAATGCACAGTGGTTGTCAGCCCTAAGCAGTGCACAAAAAAAACAAACAAACTGCAGACTGCAGAAGAGAGAACAGTGCAACCTGAATGGAGATTAAAGAACAAGAAGTACAGCACAAAAACTATCAGACACATTTGGTTGATGAAAATGTTTTCAACTGCTAAATATATCAGCAGGGCTGGGCTCAACACAGAGGCTGCGTGTGTGAAACTGTCACCACGATGAAAGGCGGTCTGGAACTTCAGCAGCATGTGTGTGTGTGTTCCAGCATGAATGCAAGTAGCAGGACTGAGAAAGAAAAGAGTTTTTTCTTCTTATTTACTGAGGATGGAGCCTGGATGAGTGATGAAACATTCACACTCGCCAACATCCAACTGCAACTTCTTTGGTAAAAGTACATAAGTTGTTTCTCGAGGCGAAACTCTGAACCTGGCAGGAAACTTTGATCTTCTGTGCTCGAATGCTGTGATACGTCCGATTCTTGATCTTAGAACTCCTGAATGCCTGATGATTTATGGCTTTTAAGCAGCTGTTGATAATAGATAAATATTCACTTCTCCTCCCATCTCTTGAATCGATGGTGACATGTCTGTTACCATGGTGCGTCATTCAGAACTGTTTATGAATATAAATAAAAGATAACCCGATAAACCGACCCGACTCCAACAAGTCGGCAGGGCTGTTGACTTTTCATACCCTCGAAACACAATTCATCTTTGATTGTGCCAGAGACCAATTAATGGTTCAATGAATGAGCGATAAAATGTGTGAATTTTCTTGGAGATCAATGAATAAGTAATGAAATTATTAATCATTTAATTAGAGAGACTAACCAACTGTGACAGAAAGACTGGCTGTGTTCGTGAACCTCCAGATTTACTTTGCTGACAAAAACACATTTTCATGATTCTTTAGCATCAGGTGGAGCAGGAAGACATCAGTGAAGATATGTTTTTCACTTCCTTTCACAAAGATCTGAATCTTTTAATTTGAAAGATCGGTGTAAACCTATAATCTTTACAAATTACAAAACACAACGATGCTTCTTTAAGCTCCTCCTCTATCCTGACTCTCCACCGACACTTGGCCAAAGTCATGAGAGAACTCTGGCGGGCGGCCTTGACTCTGTGTTACAATTCTTCGTGCTTCTCATCAGAGCTCCTGACAAGCGGTTCTTCAGCCTTACAAATTGTGGCCTTCGAGACAGGTAATCAGTCCTGCAGGTCGGTGGAGCGCGACCCCTCCCTGCATCAGAGGTTATTTGGTGCTCACTCTCGCTGTGCTGGCTGCTGGATGCAGGTAAAAATAAGGCCGGATAGAAAATAACACAGCCGAGCTGTGTTATTCTGCAGACAGCCTGCAGTAGTGCTCTTCAGAACGGTCGGAATTTCACACAAGCACCTCACCTTGGTCTGTGTGTGAGGAGTATAAATCACCTTCTACAGGTAAATCAGTGTTTCCATTCCAAGTTCATTCAGAATTTAGTTTTGCCTGATTCTTGCCAATCATGATGTAACTCAGATCTGAGTTGTGACTCATGTAGGTTAGCATTTAGGGAAAATTCAGGTCTACCTACAGTGGTGTGTGGCTCCAAGCGACCCCTGACCAGCCTAATTATCTATCGGTTTTCTATCATTAATTATCTGTAATTAATAAAAGAATACGACCCAGGGCCTCCACTTAAAACAAGGACTCCAACCTAAGGCTAAAACACGACGTTAAATAAAAGATTGGATCTGCTCCCATCAGGCCGAATGGAATATTCCCGGGCACTATTTGATGTCATCATCTTGGAGAACATGCAATGAAGACTGTTCAGTTCATCGCAGTTCTGGGATGTTATTAAAAATATATCAATGGACCGATGAGGAATGGGAAACGTGATTATGTGACGACTGTCTGAAACAGGACGTGAAGGTTCTGCGGCACCATGATTCACTCCAAACAGATCCACATGCATTTGGACAGCAAGCTCTGCTATTTTCATTTGTTCTTGTATGGAGGGGGGAAATTAATTTAGCAAAAAAACACACTTGCCTGGCTGATGCAATGCGCTGAAATTTCAGGAGCATTCGGGCACAATAAAGCACTTCTGTCGGACCACCTATTGAGCTCTGAGTGTTTGTGCATGTTCACAACTCCGTGTTTTGCGTGCTGTGCATGCACGGGTGGCTGTGTGTGTACCTGCCACTCATTTACACAAGAAATAGACGCCTCCTCTGTTATTCGCTCCTGCAGCGCAGCCTGAAGGCAGTTTTCATCACCGGCTCTGTTGTTGCATGCATCTCTTGTTGCCCGTTCTTATTATTATACAGATTTTTTTGTGCTGTGTTAAATTCCGAAGTTATGTAATTTAAAGTCAGACCCATAATCAGCTTGTGCAGTTTAGCACCACAGCCGTGGCTCCGTTTTGAAAATTTTTTTTCCCACTGGTTCTACATGAAAAGCTCTTCCGCCGCGAGATAATTACAGCAGTTTTGCACAAATTTGGCAACGGGAGACCGCGTGTGAAGATGACTGGCCATAAATACACAGCTGACCAATAAACAGATTGACCACAACAGTGACAAAAACAATCAGCACTCATGGGCATCTAGCAGGGCGTGTTGAATGATTATCTGCTCTAATTCAGTATTTTAGTGCAACAGAATTCCTGAAAATCATCTGCACTGGAGGTCAGCTGAGCAGGCAAACGATTCCTGATGCATATCATTAAAAAAAGAAATAAAGAAATCTCTCTGTCTATGACCTCCCTGTTCTCTACCACAGAGTCCGGGGGTGGATTCTTATGTTTGGATGAAATTTGCTCCATTTGCTGATTTCATTTAATTCAATCCGATAAATGAGTCATAAACAACAAAAACTTGGCTGAAGTGCAAACCACAGTCTACAAGTTGAAATTAGAACCTTAATTATAAAAATAAACCAGATAAGTTTTGAATCACAGCCAACAAAATACATCTCACTATTCAGTTACTGACAGCTGGGGAAATGTAGCATTTTAATCCATTACTTGAGGGGAGGGGCTGTGGGTGGAAGAACACTGATTAGTTTAACGCACGTCCGGACTGTCGTCAACCCGCCGTGTTTAAACCGGTCTACTTGGAAACTTCTTTGATTTATACAAGTTTAACTTAAAAAAGCAGCAAAAGAAACAAAAAGTGGGCATACAATGAGGCTGAATGTGGAACACACAGACAATTAAATTCCGGGAAGTTGAAGAATCTTAAACAGGATTATAGGAAGCTTAGGACCACAACAGTCCGTTACCTCGAACGTCCTCAGCCAGATTTGCAGCATTTGTGCCACAGGTGCCCGAGCTTGAGAAAAGGTTCTGAAGCAACTCAGGCATCCCTGTTGGCCCAGCTCACATTTGGACCTGGAATGTAAAATATGTTTTTCTTTGTTCTGCTTTTAATTTTAGCCAGAGGTGACTGTATTTCTGGTGCCAGAGCTCCTTCAAAGCACTGACCAACACCCAGTCCTGCTCTGCAGGTGCTTCCTCCTCGCGGTCTGTGTCAGTGAATTGAGGTGTTAAACAATCCTCATGTCTGTAGCTGACAATATTAATTTCAATGTGAAAAAAGAGTCATATTCTGACTCCAGATCCCTTTTTTTAGCATATTCTTTGTGATTCTCTGGTTTAAAATGCTCGGACAGTGACAAATTATTTGATGTTCTAATTACCCTGGGTGTTAAATGACACAAGTTATTTTATGGTTCGCTTCATATAAGCCTGAATATAACCTTTAATTAAAGCTGCCATGCCTTTAGTTCCTAATTACCGCGTCATTTCATATTCAGTAAAGTCATAGCAGTGGGAAGCCAAATATCAAACAATGTTCTGCAGCCTGAATCGGCATGAAACTCAGAAAATTACTTTCCGGGGAATACATTTGTGGCAATGAAATCCTCTGTGACATTCCTCCGTCTGACAGATATCTCGCTGTGAGTGATCACTGGATACTCATTACTGTTAGAGGGCTCCAACATGAGGCATGACAAAAGTAGAACTGCACTGATTTGGGACTAACAATCGATTGCATTTCACCGCTGAATGTTATAACACTATTCAGTGTTTAACGTGTCGGACGTGGATGTGACTGCAGAAGCTCATTGTCTTTGAGCCGTTAAAGGTCGACGGCTCGTCTTTTTTCAGGTGTGTGACATGTGCGCCCGCCTTCATACTCTCAGTTGTCTCAGTAAAACAATGACATTTCCACAAAAGTGAGGACAATCCTGATTGGCTCACAGTGGAAATCTCTGCGTTGCTGCTCAGGCTTACGGGATCAGGCCCTGCTAGGCTCGGACTGACTCGGCTCGGCTCAGTTCGCGTTGGCAAACACGCCAAAGGTCAAGTTGGGAACGCTGAGGAAAATATCTGCTCCTATTCATAAACCTTAGGCTCAAGCTGCTGCTCGCGTCATTACTCTCTCAGCCGCAGCATGAGCAGATGATCTTTGGCACGATTGTCAAGGAGAGGGGGTCATCCCAGAAGTCAATGTGTGGGAGGTTGCTATCTGTAACCTGCAGAAGATCCAGTCTGGAGCATTGTAACAAATTTGGTTGATCTGTGTGGGACAGTGCAACGAAGTAGTAGAATTTCTGGTTGAATATTGTCATAAAATGTTGCCTGAAATGTTTGTGCTTTTATTGCTCATAATGAAACAATGAAGATGATCTTACGGTGAGAGACAGAATATGACTGAGACAGCGACAAACGTCTGCCATTGAGGCTGTTGAACAGTATACTGCAACCTGTTACAACCATCTGTCACCAAACCTTACCATCTTATATTCAAAACCTGCGTGCATGTAAATCACATGATCCTCTATCCTGCCTCTTTCCTGGCCAGATCTCTGCCCACTGCACTGGTTTGCTGCGATCTTCTCATAACCTGCAGCCTTTAAGGTATCATTTGTGACTTTGTACAAGCATAAGAAGGAGGCTGTTGAAACAAAGTAGCAAAATAAAAAAAAGTAGCAAAAAAATAAATAAAGCTGGCAGAAGGCCGACTCACTATTCAGAAAGGAAACATTTTAAGAATATCTTTCTTGCACTTGGACAGGGGTAATGAGTTTTAACGATTAGGCAGCTGAAGCAGGGATTATTCAGAACACTTGAAGCCATGTTCACATTTCAGGTTTCTTTGGTAAATGTAAATTGAGGTGAAAATTCCTGCCTGGTTGCTTTTGGCACCTGAATATCCAGGTGCAGCTGGTCCACGTGGCGTATAATTCTATAGAAAACAGATTTCACAAAGACCTCTGTCTATAAATTATGAAAGAGAGCCATATACAGCTGCTATTGTTTCACCTTCAGGGGTTCCTCACGCTCAGAGCTGATCAGAGTAGACGTGTAGAAATATAATTGACGCTGACATTTGGGATGTATTAGATCTGCAGAAAATCAAATGCAAATTAAAAAAAAAAAATGACCTCTGTTGCAAGTCCAACTGCCACTGTCTAAGGAAGTGTATTATTTCCTGTTTGTTATCTGTGAGAACCAAGAACGAACCGTGCACGCTCACTCGTGTTACCACCAGCATGCAGAGGGTGCCAGGAAATAACTAAACTCCAAATAATGCTGTTGCTCTGGCTGTCTTGGACGTGTTCTCCCTCTCTGTCTTTCATAATAAGAGGCTGTTTGACAGGCTGGAGCAGTGTACGTGCAGCACAGGAGGGAGTCTGCTACTGCAGCCCAACACAAAATTGCATTATTGAAGGCTGCACCAAGCACAGCCCCCCACCCTCCCGCCCCCTCCTGTGCCCGCCCTGATATTAGAAATGTTTTTAGTCGCCAATAAAGGCGTAATGTGGTCTTATACGTGCAGCATTTGCAAGTGAATTGCGCTGCCCCATATTGCCTCTGATGGTAATCAGAAAAACATTGAGCTATGAGAGGAAGAATAGCCATCCAATATCGAGTGTGATTGTCTGAATTTTATCTGATGGTGATGTTGGAAATGGTGGCATGCTGTATGTAAGCTGAATGGCGTGCTGCTTGGCCATATGGGGAGCAATAAGATACAGGCATATGAAACAGCAGGAACAAATTATTCTGAAATTATAAACCCAGCACTGCTTGCATGTGAATAAGTAAATGGGACATGCATATGGTGCAGAATAACTTCAGAGCATGGTTCTATGGGAAATAGAACGTTTGACGGTGGGACATGTGTGTGGCGTCCTTTGTGTTGTCAGGGAACAGCAAAATCAACGCTCTTCCTCTCTGCCTCATTTGTGTCATCTCATTTTCATTCCAATCAAACCTCTATTTCACATTTGATTCTTATCTCTCAGCTGCCTCAACCCATTATTATTTCCCCTGTTTGTGCTCCTGAGTGTCTACTCTGGGTTTTTCTTCCCCCTTCCTCACTCTTGATCTTTTTCCCTGTGATTTCTTTTTCTCCAGCAGTCAATATGTCTGTTTAATCTAATGTTGTTCTCTTGCCTGTCGTGCTTGTGTGTTTGATTCAGTTTCAGCTGGAGACTGGCTGGAAAAAGAGCGGGATTTTATCTAAAGATAGTAAAAAAAAAAAAAAAAAGAAAAACATTACCATGCTTTTATTCAGTCCAGGAAAAGTCTAAAAATCTGAAAAAAATGGCCATCTCCTCACCAATTACTGGGACTTTTTAAGCTCCTCCTCAACGTCTTATGCAGCGATGACGGATGCATCTGCAGTCTGTATGCTGTTGGCATGCCATAATAACTGCAAACAGAGTGCAGAGAGAGGAAAAATGAAGATGGAGCAGAGCTTGTAGAAAGAAGCAGAAAGCAGCAAAACAGAGATGAAAACAGTGAGAGGGCATGAGCAGAAAATATCTTTGCATGGGAATGAGGTGGGAAAAGAAGGTAAAAAACTGACTGGGGCGGGATATTTCATGTTGTGCCGACGCGCCCTTAACTAAAGATAAGATTATAAAACGTGTCTGTGTAAATCTGAACCACCTGAACTCAGTTTCAGCTGGAGGAAAACATTTGAAGACTTGCCAGAGTGATGTAAAAAATCATCACAGGAGTGTTTGTTATAGTGGTGCCAAAATAAGCTGTGGGAAAGCGGAGCAACGATAGATTTAATTAAGAGTGAAACGTAACATTTGTGAAAAAAAAGGGGAAAATAGAGAACGTGAAAGCAGCAGATTATTCAGAGGAGGCAGAGACAGCCAGAAATGTTGTGCAAGAGGGATAATGTATGTGAGAAAGCTGAGGAGGGTGAAATTTGCGACTGGTACACTGTGCAAACTCCCCTTTTCTTTCCCTCCCTTTAACCGCCCTCCTGCTTCTCACATCCGCTTTGACCCAGTAAACCTCACACTGAACCAGAAGGACTGGTCCTCATTGGCTGTGTGAGTCGACCAGACTCAGATTAAGAAAATGGTCACTTTTCTCAGAAACTGTTTCAATTCCATAAGAACCTGTTTGTAATAACTGTATTACTCAGTCACATGCTGCAGATTTCCCATCTCCTTCTTCTGGGATGCGCAGGGAATCCCATTCCTGTGTTTTTGATGATTTTTGGGAACGGTGAAGGGAACGGTGAGACTGATTCCAGTTGACAGAAAGATGATAGCGAGTCAAATAACTGACAGGAGAGAAGCTTGAGTGGATGGTGAAGGAAACCACACCAGGTGGCATTCCAACCAGCTGAAAACAGAAAACCGACGCTGTTTAAATTAGCTCACGGGGAGTGTCTCGTCTGTTGAGTCGTGATTTATTCTGCGACATGTGAAGGGTCACAATTCCGTGTAAACAACATAAAACATGAATGTGTCATGACTTGGGAAGGGGTAGTCTGTAATGGCGGGGGCAGTAACAGTTGAACTGAGTTTAAATACTCTTGCCTGAGTATTATTACTGATCATATCCATCTGTTTATGGCCACAGCGCATCCATCTGCTCCTTCCAGCAGGATAACGCGTCCTATCACAAGGCCTGGATCATCTCAGACTGTCTCCTGCAGCACGACACCGAGCACATTGTGCCCCAAATACCCCCACAGTCATCTTATCTCAGCGCAATAGAACAAACATGGAGCACAACAGTGCTTTAAAATGGAATCATCAGCATGGATTTTTTTTTTTTTTTTTTTTTTTTTTTTGGCTTTTTTTCTGATTTGTTCTGAAAACTTTGGGGAGCAGAGCTGGACAGATTGACTCATGCAGCATTTGTGTAAAAGATGTGTGTAACAGTTGCACTTGCTCACTAGGTGCATCCGGTCTTGGAACTTTTTTTTTCCTTCTTGCTGGTCTCAAGGCCAAGCACTGCAGGTTCTTCTGCGGAATTCACCAGTAGATCTTCAACTGGAATTTGATTCTTTACACCATTCCAAGCAAAATCTTTGTCCTTGCCTTAATTTATAGTGCACATCAGCCTTCTTGTAATTACTCTGACACTTGAGGCCACAGTGAAAAGGCAGCTCTTATCTTAAACAGTGCTTTATAAGCAACTTTTGACCTGGCAATAATACTTAGTTCATAATAGACTTGGCTTTGTTTCAAAGCCTTAGACAACAGGCTAATAGCCGCAACTAGAGGATTATTATGGGTTTGTTTTCAGTTCAGATGGTATCTGCCTTTATTTTCCTCTACTTTTCAGCAGTTAAACTGTGGCGCAGCATACCTGATCGGAATCTGCTAAATGAGGCCTGCAGCTCCAGCCGCTGATGAGGACAGGCCGGCCCAGAAAGGTCTGGCGTTTGAGAGGACCAACAACGTTTTCACCATAAAATGTCAGTGTTTTAGTGAATATGGAGTGACAACTATGAAAGCTAATAAATAAACAATGCGAACTGAGGGGGATCAACACTAATGATGATTTTCATTATCAGTCTGCTAATTTTGCTGAATAAAGCGGCATTTCATGGAACAATATGTGCCAGTTAAATGACATCAGAGTTCCTCTGCACATTGATATAATTTTCTGCAATAAAAACACACATTGTTGACGTTTCTATCTGTGTTTAGTCTCATAGAGTGCACATTGTGTTGATTCTCTGACTTCTATTCACAGGAATGCACATTATTCTGTGCACTTCCCAACTTTTCACAATAGAAAGAGAAAAATGTGCAACAAACAGAAGCAAAGCACAGTGGAAACAGCTTAACTCTTCAGTTGTTGCATTGTGAAAAATGAGGAGCAAAATCAATTATTCAGAGCCCAAACTTACAGTTTGAATCGGTCCCCTTTGTTCATTGACAATGCAGCCCCAAAAATCGACATACTGCCTCAACAATGTCAAACAGAATGCCCAAAACAGCACTGAAAAGCGGACACCTGCAAAATTTCACACTTTTGTCTAGACATTCAGTAAAAATTAGTCGTATATGACATAGAAGAGGTACGCTATTATCTGAAAGCTTTACACTAAAATCTGCCAATAAAAAACATTTTTATCAGAAAGTGATGCAGAGAATTGCTCTGACAGTGTTATCAAACTCTTTAACGTCATGGAGGATCAACCAAATGAATACCTTCCAACCACCGGCCTGCTGCTGTCAGCTTCAAACGCACACGTCTGAGAGGATCACTGCATTCTGTCTACAGATGAAACACAGCTAAAATAAATAGCTGTTGATGTTTTTGCTTTCATTTTTGATATGAAATAATCCCCGAGACAGAATTGTTATTGTCTGGAAAAGTATGTTTGAATGTCCGGACTTCACTGGTTAAATGCATATTCTGATATGTGCACACACCCAGAAAGACACACACACACACGTACACACACACACACACACAGACACACACACACACAAACACACAAACACACACACACACACAATGAATGAATCCATTAAAACAGAATCAATCTATAGCTCTATACACTAACGCCGCCCCTTGGGGACATACATCAGAGACCAACGGTTGCGAGCATGCATGTCTGCATATGCACCCCTCAAATCCTGCTAAGTAAGAAGGTTGAGATATCGATTATATGGCGACTTCAGTCATTTGGGGATAAACGTGATATATTAGTTTGAGTTCTGCATGAAATCCTGCAGCAGGGCTCTTCTGCCTGTTATGACTTTATGGATCTAAGATGAATCTTCATCTAATCTCTCGGAGCACCAGTACACACATGTCAGGGATGAGCTTGGGACATTTTATCTTAGAAATAAAATGTTTTCAAAGGTTTGCTTGGAAAACATTACTCAGGTGCTTCTATCTGTTCTATTCTTTCCAGACGGTATCATGATTTCTATCTGCGTGTGTGAAATCAGGCTCAGCTCATCGTCTTCTGCTACCGTACATCCCTCACCTCTCTGAATCCCTTCAACAATAACATGTTTAGGGGCAGATTTCCAAGGTAAAGGCCTCTCTCTCTCTCTCTCTCACACACACACACACACACACACACACTCACGTGCACGCTCACACGCAGGCACAGATCTCCAATGTGCATCACTGTTTCTGGAGACTGGAGGATGTTCTGGGAGCAAAAATAATGAGCTCATCAGTTCAGCCTGGAGGTCTTGTTGGCAACACACACTCACACGCACATAAATTTTCGTTTTCTTCCCTTCTATCCTATAAAGAGACACAGAGGCAATTACCACGATCTATCCTCTGTAGGATATTCTATCTCTCTCCAGCCGACTTCCCCGTGACTCATGGCAAAGACTCGGGGCTGCCGCCCTCCGCCCTCTGCCGCCATGACGCTTCTTGAGCAGCTATTCTTTCCTCTTGCAAAATGAAAAAAAAAAAAACAATAACATGTAGTTCCACGCATAGTTCCTGTAGATGTAATTTAATTTATGCTAAAAAAAACACAAATGTCAGCGGATGTGTGAAGATCTGCAACCAGCAGCTCTCAGACTTGGATCTGCAGCTAGGTTTGTGTGTATGAAATTAAGTTTGCGGCTAACAGGGAAGTTTTTACACTTTAAAGTCTTAATGCACATAGTCTGAATGCCACACCACGCTGGTGATGGATGTTCTTCTGCTCTAAGTCTCGGCTTGTTTGTTTGAAGTGAGGATTATCATTTGAATGAACTGCACAAACCCAGACTTTAAAGTGCTGCAGTTTAGAAAAAAAATCAGAGCGAAGGTCGTGAACTACTAGACTGAAAAATTGCATTGGTTTTCTGCGCTAAGTGAAAAGTGAAACATTAAGTGGGTGGTCTAAATCCACAGCAGCAGAGTTGAAATAAAATGCCACAAAAGACGATTTTCTTATTAAAAGACGGCTGTGAAATTACTGGAATTGGAATGTTTCAGGGGAGAAAAGGATTTTTGCAACAAGTCCGGGGAAGAATTGCTGCTTTTATTACATCTAATAAAGTATTTAAAGTTTGTTGTGAATGAGATTCTTGTTTTTCTAAATTAGGTTTTCTGTAATTTTCCCATTAATATGTCCCTTATTTTGACAGATTTTGATTCCATTCATTTCACCTGAGCTGATGTTTGCTATTTTTGGTGCTACTTACTCTCATTATGGATGGAAATTTCATGGGGATGTGCAAGAATGAAACCTTCTTCTGCATAATTGATCGGTTCTTTTTGTGTGTGTGAAAACCCTTTCCCCCTTCACACAGTCTGTTTTCTTTCACCTGTTAGCATCGGTACACATGTCTTCCTCTCTTTTCAGCACTCCTACTGTTCTCTTTTTTCCATCCTCCAGTTAGTGGGTGGTGGGTTTTTGGTGTAATGATAGCCTGGCATGTAGTCTCACAGCTCTGGGTTATTAGATCCAATATCATTTCTAAAGCAATAAATGGAAGACAGTACTCGTGTGTATCTTATTTTTTTTTTTCATTCCTCCCTGAACATATTAACAAGCTTATTTTTTATCCATACAGGCTCAAGCTTAATTACATTCAGGGAAAACGTCACAGGCAGGGATGGAGGAGAATAAGTAACACAGGTTTTTTTGATTAAGACCAAAGTTTCTGTTTTGGATTCCTTTTTTTTTATGAGCTAATATGCGGTTTCTGTGTTATTTCAGTCTGCGCTTGGAACCAGAATGTATTTTTCAATAACTTGGCATTCATATAGAAGGTTAAGCTCCCCAAATCCAGGATGGTGAATATTTAGTAAGTAAAATGTCACGTAGGAATGTGGCATTCACCTTTTGAAATTGATGTTGTTATTACGCAGGTTAGCAGCGTCAGTGTGAAGCCTCTGTGTGTGTTTTGTGGAGGACTTATTTATTAGTTTGAAAGAGAGAACACTAATCTACTCAGGCTCTAAATCATCAATTAAAGGTGCTTTGAAGGGTCAAAGGGAAGGTTTATCATTTCTGTGGAGCTGCATTTTTCCACACAGCCTCAAAAGTTCAACAAGAGTTCTTAAATCCAGTGTATTGTTGATTTGACAGGATTTTACAAAAACAAAGAGTTGATTTGAAAATGATATTTTGATCAGGAAACATCAAAAAACAATGTGCTAAGAAAATGGCATTAATCTATGAAGAAAAATGGTGTTTTTGGCAGTAAGACCCTAGAAGAATTTGACCAAGGAAAGCATGAAAAGTGACACAAAATGGAAGGAAAGTTCACATCAGCAAATGTTCCATCAAGATCTAAATGTTGCTCATTCAAAACAGAGAGCGGAGGTTCTGAAGTACTCCGGCGTATTTGATTACTCTGAATGTTCTGTGTTCAACACCAGATCTGGATCTAGGCCCCTGGCTGCCACATGGTGGGTCAAATGTCTTTATGGTTACCATAGGAGTCGTTTGAACGTGGGCCCAATTAAAAAAGATCCTCAAGACTGCAAGGTATTACCTGACGTCCTTTTGAAATCTGTTGTAAGTTTATGTTGGATGAGCTGCCAGCAGACCACAAAAATTAAGAAAACAGGTTTTCACATCAAAGTGACAATGATTGAAAACTACCACATCCCACTGTTCTCCTTCCATGAATACTGAACCAAAACCCATTTGCAGTCGCACGTTCACTCAGTCTGCAATTTATGATTCAAGCAGTAACTACCTCATTTGATCCCATCCTTGTTATGCTAATTTCCCCTTAAAATGGTAGCAAATCAGTTTGATTTAACTGTGCAAATTGTGTGAGCACAAACGGCATGTGGCGTCTGGGAGGGGCGGTCGCCAGCACAGTGAAAGAGTGCGTGCGTGCGTGTGTGTGTGCGTCAGAGGAGCAAGAGGTATTTTTCTGCCAGACCCAGAACTACCAATCTGCATTTTGATGTCATTAGCTTTCCACATCAAACTACTTCAATTGTAGTCTAGCCCCGGATTGTGTTTTCAAGAGTGCTACACAAAGCGTGGAATGAAAGACTTAAAAAAATATTGTTAAAAAAGCAAAATGAAAAATAATGGGTGTTTAGTATTGGGTGAGAACAATTTTAGTTTAATCTGTTTAGCTGGAAAAATATTCTCTCTGGAGTTTAGGCACTGATGTACCATCAACCTATGAGACCGCTGCTGGTGCATTAGTCAGCATAGGAGGAAGAAATAATGTCAGTGATACTAGATAGTGATAATAAAAGTCAAGTAGATTCAGTGTTGTATGTAATATTGGCAAAGATAAACATTATTTATTATCAAAAAGGTCAAGTATTAGTTAAACAACAATGTCAATGTTCCCAAAGTTTGTTTTAAGTATTCCAGCCCCTTATTACGATGGAGGGCTTTGAAACCATCAAAGAAACCAGGATCAATGCTGTCAAAATCAAAGCAACCCCTGCCTGAGACTCTGCCCTGCAGCCAGGCCTGGGGAGGGGGCCCATCGGGGAGACGCGCTGGTTCTTTTTGTATTATGAATATGAATATGTGGGCTGGTAATGTGACAATGCACTATGTGAATGACTAGAATTGAAATAAATCAAAGCAACCTAAATTCTATCAGTCTAAAAATTTTCCGGATGGAGCAGCATTATTTAACAAGGGTGACGTTATTTTAACAAGGGTTTCGGTTTAGCACTTTTAAAGTCTATTGTCTTCTCACTCACTATCTTCGTCTGTGCTTCAAATGCCCTAAATCTAACTTGTTTCCTCTTTCCCCTCTCCTCTACATCTCTGCTTCTACTTTTCTCCAACTCTGTAAATCAATTTTGGGCTTGAGGCTGCCGTGCCTCGCAGACAACGCTGCCTTTGATAGCGTTCCCACTGCAAGTGTTTAAGTGTGTGTTAGCATCCACCGCAGCTGAGCAGAGGAGCCCGTGCCAGATTTCAAACTTCTCTGTAGGATTTTGGTTCCAACTGAGCCCGTCTGCAGCCAAAAAGAGGCAACTTAAAGACTCGAAAAACGCGCGCACGCATGGATACACACACACTGCCTGCATCTACTCTGAGCCGAGGGCTTTGAACAACGGGGATGTGAAATTAGAAGATTTGTTCTCTAGCTACACATGTGTAGGCTTAGCATTAAAGACAGGGAAAAGCAAAAGACAGACAGGAGAGAACGAGATAGGCAGCACTTTGAAGGCAGATGCACCTAAAGGCAGTGTCCTTCAAAGGATCTGTTGTACAAAGAATTCTGATGATAAAGTGTTTACAGAAAGGCAAATGAAAAAGGGGGAATTGTGCATAAACACAAGAGATAATGAAGCTATACGTGCTGTGTTTTATCATGAGCACGTTCTCTCATGATCACAGGACCTTCCCCATGTGGTTCTGCCAGGAGAACGGGTGAAGATTGGGCCAAATTCAAACAGTATCTGTGAAAATAATTAGCTGAGGAGTAGGACTAGGAGGAGAAGTTTGGACCAGAGCAAAAACGGTGTGAAATGAAATAAGGAGGGTTGATTATTGTAAATCCAACACTGCACAACAACACCCTTAAATATTATTTAGAAAATGCTTCAGATTTGCAGGGACGTATCTCTTTATTGCTACACACACATTATCTGGGCAGCGGTGAGGTCATCAGTTAATGTACCTCACATGTGTTTGTGAGGAGCCCACGAGTACACGGAGAAAATCTGCCAAATCCACACAAAATGCCGAGGAACTAACACCCAGAACCCTTTTTTTGAACTCAGGTGAAGTACTGTGCCACTCCTACACGCTCAACAGATAAACACTTTTTTCCCCACACAAGGAGGTCAAAATGTCAGTGTAGGTTATAGGTATTCTTAACATGTCACTGTCTCTGTGTCACGAAGCAGATTCATTATATGCACTCCTGTCTTCCAGCTGACTTGAGAAAAATTCCCAGCATTTAAGTCCCGGCTCTTGAAAACAACTGGTTCCACCAGGTTGTTTGCGCTGTTTCGGCCGCACCTCTCCAAGCCCTGCACTAAATCCCTCGGACCTATTCTGAACCGCAGTTGTAAACAAATGTATTGGAAACTTTGCAGGAATGTTCCACATAAGCTGACAGTGTGGCCACCTGTCCTGCCAGTGATCCCAAGACTCTGACCCACATTAGAGAGTTACAGTCAAGAAGTCATGGAGCGCCTCTCTTGCTCAGCTAAGTCAATCTGATGAGGAACAGCCTCACCTGCTGACTGATATCAGTATAACAGCTGATAGGTACCATAACCAACATATTCACCATAGCTTTTGTGTGAATTATTAAATAACTGCAACCAATTGGACAATGTAAAAGCCTCCCTTTGATTACACATAAATGATTATTAGTTTTTTTTTTTTTGTTTAAGGTTCCACGGATATAAGGAGACCAGGTTGGTATGATGATCAAAACCGGCCATAAAAGCACCAAACACACATGCTTCTGATGTAGCACTGAAACAGCATTAGAATAAGTCCCATCTGTTTCACTCTCATTAGTCCCGCTGTGTTTTAGGAATTGCCCAAATTTACAAAAAGCTTAGTGAGGAATGAATTCTTCTGATGTTTATACGACATCTGGAACCAACCACAGCCGGTATGACGTAGTGAGGTCACTGTGGACGAGGCTGGATTTACAGTATGCAGCCTAAGAATAGAGTCACTCAGTGAAACCAGCACAAATGTGTGCTCAACTCTGAAGTTCAGTTCTATAAACTTTGCACCAAAGTCTCAGACTACAGCTGAACTCTCCATAATTCGGCTGCTCTCAGAAAGACCTTGCAGGGTCACAGGTGATCAGAAGCCTGTTTTATTTCCTCAGTGTCGCCTGATTCGTATATGTGCGTCTGTGTCTGACAAACTCACTATTTTCACTGCTGCCAGTGATATCATTGCAGCACCAAATATGTCAAATTTCATGTTTCCAACAGAGGAAGAGAAGAGGCCTAAAAACGCTACTGAAGTTTCCAACAGACCTCTGAAATCTGAAGGAATCCTGAACAAGAAAAAAATAAAAAACCTGCTAACGTGCGTTTCTTCTCATCCATTTTCTCACACAGCATACAAAAACAAAGGCCTGCAGGTACGTTTGAGGGCTGTTTCATGAATCCAGATGTGGGGCTGTATAGAGTAGGTCTGAGGGGACACCGAAAAATGTACTTCAGGGTCTGGACATACAGAGGAGCCTCTGTGCTGCTGGGCCCTCATCAGTGCTGTCCACCTAACTGTGTGTTTAACAGAGTGTGTATTTGTGTGTGTGCGCGTGTGGTGGCTTGCATGCAGACAATCCCTCTTTCATGTACACACACAAGTGTACGAATGTGGCCCCTGAATATGACCCTTTCTGACGTTTGAAGAAATTGAATCACAGCGGGGTTCCCTGGCTGTCAGCTCGTCTTCGGTGCCTAATATCAGCTCTGAGCAAACACACACACACACACACACACACACACGTCTTGTTATCCTGTCCTCCACCTCTAACCTTTCCCACAGACATGCAGATATTTCCTGACACTGAAAACTGAGGCAGAATTTAGAATTTAAAGTCCTGATCCGAATCAGTTTATGTATATTTGAATTGTCAATATTTGTCCAAGTGTAAATTGGGACAAGTCTCTTTCCCTTCCTCCCTTTTCCTCCCTTCTCCCTTCTTCAAGGTTCCCTCCCTTCTCCAAGGTTCCAAGGTGTCCTTATGTCTCATAGGTCCAACCTGTGATGGGGACAGGAAGCTGAATTGTGAGAAAAGAGTCAAACTTTGCATTGACTCTCAGACAGGTCAGGCAGGCTTAGCGTGCGGAAAATCAAAAACAACAGCGTCACAACTTTTCGGCTTCACACATGATGACAGTGCCATCTAGAGGTGCAATTACACACTCTTCATGTTTTGACTACATATAATAAACGGTCTTATTGGGACTTAAACAAGAAATCTAATTGAAAAATATTTTGTAATGTTTCATTCGACACCCAGAATTTATGACAATGATGAATAAATCATGTAAAAATAAGAAACTTGTTCTCGTTTTTTTTTTCATTATTTCCCACAATGAAATAATCACAGGTGAAATTATTATTAATCTTTTTGTCCCAGATTGTTTGATTGTGGCTCTGTGTTGTCACTGGAAATGGATCAAATTTACATTTCTGCTGCCTATTTCATATTTCATATACACTTAGACTCTTTCAACAATGAAATAATTTTCTGTGAAATCAAATGAATGGAAGTCTTTCTATCACACTTGTGCATGCACACACACACACACACACACACACACACACACACACACACACACACACACACACACACACCTATGAACACGCCACACATGACCCTCCTGGTGTGTAACATTGTGTGTTTGCACTAACAACACCTCTGGGGTTGCTCCTGTGTGTGATGTATAAGGGAATTTGCGTGTGTGTGTGTGTTTGTGTGTGTGTTCATGGATCTCCTGGGCTCTCAGGGTAGCCCTGGCTGAAACCAGCTGTATATCACAGCAGTCTCCTGTGTGTAACTTCAAAGTCGCACCGTGCTCACCCCAGGCTATTTATGACGCAGTCACAGGAAGGACAAGCCTGTGTTTTTTGCTGGGCTCTGCGCCACAAACCTGGACAAACATAAAAAAAATACAGCCCACCTCTCTGCACAGCTTCACTCTCCCTTTTTCAAGGATACTATGTCAGTAACTTTTTTTTCCAGTGGGTTCTGGATCTGAGAGACCTGCGGCAAAATCTCACTGGCCATGAACTGCAAACGTGGACACGCATGGATTCCATATGTCCTTCACACAACTTGAACTTGATTTAAGTTCCAGAAAACTTTAAGACTCAGAACTTTACATTGAGATAGCACAACACAGGGGAGGAAAGTTAAAAGTAAATTTAATAAAAAAAACACACCCCCGAAAGACCCTGAAAAGACATTCTGCTTCCCTTCCTTTCCTGTGCCTGTTCAAGGACACTTCAGCTGCAAACCGGTGGTCACACAATCACACAAAAATGCACATGCGCACATATAGGAAAAGTTCAGGTCTCAGTAGGGCTAAAATATACATGCACAGCTGAATTATTCACCTGCAAATCCTTGTCAGGGAAAATGTCAGTGAATAAGCAGCGGTTAACACGGACATGATGCGATTATTTTTTGTGATTATGTACAAATGAACATAAAATGTTATTTACTCAAGCCCCAGTTCATTCAGCGCTGTACATCATTGTCACACACTCCCTTTACCCTCCGTCTCCTCTCTTGTTTGTTCGTGTGTGACAGAGTCAGTAACACCACAGCAGGAGATGAAGGAGGCAGAGCTGGAGGCAGGAAGAGGCTGGCGCAAAAATACAGCGCAACATAGCAACTGACTGGAGCAGAGTGGGGACACGCAAATGTGTGTGTGTGTGTGTGACGCCGCATAACGATGAGGACGAGGATGTTTCTGGCCTGCACGTGAATGTGGGATGGAGGCTGAGTCAATTGCAATCACTGCATACGTTCCAGTCACTGTGAGAATGTGTGTTTGCCTGCTTGTGTGTGTGTAGGCGCAGTGAGAAGGTGGGGGGGGTTGCCAGGCGGAAGCAGCTGTGACAGCCTTACTATGAGCTACCGTCATCAATAAATGATCAGAGCGGGCCATCTGGAGACAGGGAACCACAAACAACAAAACCTGGCACCAGGCAGGAAGATGGAGGGAGAGCAAAAAGGAATGGAAGAGGAGGGAATGGTTTAAAAGTTCAGACAAAATGAGAAAGAATGAGGACGAGAGGCTCAAACTTTTGACTGGGAGTCTGAAGGATCACCTAAACTGTAAGCTCGGATGCTGGTTTATGATCAACCCATAAACGTTTACAATGAAAGAGGATAAAAGGCGCACGTGTGCCTGCATTCCTGCGGAGAGACGAGGATTAAGGCAGACAGCTGTGGAGAAAGAAGACAGGAAATGCAGTGCAGACAACAGGCAAAAGAGGATTCTGTATGAGGAAACACTGAGGGCAACATCCTGCTGCTGGGCCTGAAGGAGAATTCTCACACGCCTGCACATGGAGGTGTGTAGTTCAGCAAATTTTCTTTGATTTGTCCCATTTTTCCAACTAAAACACAAATATTAGTGTTTAATGTGCAATTATAAATTATGCAGCACAGTTTTTTAATGCGTCTGTAGCAACTTCAAAGTTCAAAGTCTAGTTTTTAATGCATGGGTCGTTCATTAGAACTCCATTCACTCATTCTCCTGGTCGCTCAGCACAGGCCGACTTCTCTTCAGACAAATAGGAGGAAGCAGGAGCTTCCTCCAGATACCCCACCTACCCACATAATGATGCTCTGGGCTTGATTGCTGATAGATCATTGCAGGAGTCACCAGGTGAGAGGCAGGAACAAGAGCAGGACAGGTCAACAGTCTATCCTAGTGCACTCACACTGTTCACTCACACTTGCATCGATTAAAAAAATAAATTAATTAATTAAATTTACAAGCATGTTTTTTAGGCTGTGGGAGAAAAGCCCACGCAGTATGAAAACATGCTATCTCCACATTATCTAGCCTGGAACCTTCTTGCTATGCCTTCATAGCAAGAAGATTGCACCCCCGACAGTGAATAATTCAAATATGTATTTACATTATGCTAATTTGTAGAAATTTCCTCTAGAGAAATATTGAAAATGTGTCTAATCTCTGCCCAGGACCAGAGGCTTCAGGCTTCACTACTTTACTCCAGCTTTATTTAGATCCCATTAGCTTCAGTTAGTTAATATTAGCTACAATTTTGGCTTCAGTTTTCAATTATCTTAACTTAGTTACCGTTAAGACTAATTTACTTTCTGTATTACACATCCAGAGATGGGTGCAGTCTTCTACCCATATTCTGCAGTCATCTAATCTTAATTTGTACCAGTTTTCTCATACAAACAGAAGAGCTGAGAGGAGGTCTGGATAGAAACAACCTTCAGATGGAAGTTTACTACTTTCTGCATCATCCAGGGTAGAAAATGATGTGAACTTATACTGCATTTCACGTTGCTATTTTGTCTCATTCGCGTGCACCCAAAGAATCAAATCGGCAACCTATCCGACCATGTAAATGAGCATACTTTCACATTTTAATATAAACATTTGTTCTCTATTGTCTTTTTAATATAATGACTTTACAGTGTGGTAACCTTTTGCCCTGAAGTGATGACACTAAATTAAGAATTCAGATTAAACATCCCAGTGGCTATTCTGGGCCAGTCGGCTTTATCATACGCATATATAAAAGTAACTCTAATCTGAATATGCATGGTCATTTCACATTTAATATGCCTCACCATGTCACTAATTTGCGCTCCAATAAGTATCATATGCTCCAGGCCACATAACCTTGCCATCTTTAGGTCCTAATTTAGTTTTTATTAGATGCTAAGAAAGTGTGCGACGATTAGCTGTTGTTATTCAATTAACCTAATTGGGGTTATTATGGAAAAGCCAAATATAATGAGCTGCCCAGCACACAATGCATTACTGAGAGATTATATTTAACAATAAGCTGACAAAGTACGTGCTGCACTTCTTCTCAAGGCTTGTAATTTTGTAACAGTAACTAATAAGTAAAGTTTCCTGTAGTGGTACATGGAGGGAAAGGAGACGTCGCAGTTGTGTTCTTAGAAAGAAGAACCCGTCTGCTGAGGTCATGTCATCGTCAGTGAAGCAGCCTCTTCCTGAAGTCCCCTCAGAACCATCTGTTCTGTGGTTTGATCAGTTCTGGACACGGCCCAGCTGCCTTGTGGGGAACCATCAGACCGAGACGAAACCGCCGCGTGGATAAAAGTTAAATATATTCATCCTCTCTGCTGCTGAGGCAGCATTTGGGTTTTCCTTCTGTTAGTGTTGTCACTTGACGGTGAAATCACGTATCAGTGAATCGATCTTTTCCCAAATGACTCAACAGATTTATACTGTGGTTGATACACGCGCTCATGTGAATAAAGGTCTGCATCCCTTTATGGTAACAGTTTGAAACATACAAAAGCATCTTTTATGCAGTGTAACAACCTCCAGCCTCGTACCAAAGGCTGAGAGGAGACGTTAAGCTTGACTGAATAGTTCAGAACAATACCAGATCATATATCTTGCAGAGCAGAAAGCAAAACAAAATAGTGTGATTCCAATTCAACGTTACGTCTTTGCATGAGATATTTCCTGTTACAGAAAGCAAAATCCTTTCCTCACTTGTAATGTTATCTATCATGACCCACAACACAAGATTCACCCCAGCAGATCATGTTAAAATAAACTCTTCACGTTTAAAGGGATGCTGCATTTATTAGACTACATATCACATTCATGAATTCATTATTTGCTTACACTTGCTACCTTCCACCATATTTAATAATAACTCCAGCTACCAGATTGTCAAAGTCTTTGAGCGCTGGTGAAGGTATGTACTTTCTACTCTCTTTTCTTTTCGCCAACTCTCACCTTGCCGGTTGTGATTGCTGACAGCAAGTGTCAGCTTTTGAGTATTCACTTGTGCGGGAGACCACCTGCAGAGAGAGATCTGCTGGAGACAGCTTCTCTTACACACACACACACACACACACACACACACACACACACACACACACACACACAGCCTTGTACCCTTTGTGAGGACCCTCTTAGGCATAATGTATTACCCAGCCCGTTATCCTAACAGTAACCATCACAATTAACCCTCTGACCCTATAGCCTTTACCCTAATCCTAACCTAAACCCAAATGTAACCTCAACCTTAAAAACAAATCTTAACCCTCAAACAGTCCTTTGATGTTGTGAGGACCAGCCAAAATGTCACTTCCCAAAAATGTCCTCATTTTGCTAGCGGAATGAGTATTTTGCTACAACGTATGTAGCAAGCGCAAACACACACACACACACACACACACACACACACACACAATTGCGATGTAACCTCTACCCCTCCTTGTCAAGGAAAAGTTTTTTTTTCATTTAACATTCATGGAGGACATAGAGGGTTACACCCACCTACTGTGTTCACATCTCTTTGAAAAGAAAACAAAAAGTCCAGCACATTTAATAAATCGAGCTGCTTCAGATGTTTATTTCAGTCCTCTCTCCAGGGTATTGGGCAGACGTTCAGGATGGGTTTTGATCAAATGTATTTTAAACTTTTAGTGTGATGATATGAAGCTAAAACTATGAGGAACTTTAAAATAGAAAAAAATGTATATTTTTTAAAAGTGACCTACTTCCTGTAATCACAGTCTCAACTGGAGGGGGGTATCTACCTGAATGGTGGTCTCTAAATCTCAGTGTAGCAGCCTATTCCTCCCAGGATGTATGAAGCTGACATCTACTTATAATTAGAAGCCACATTCTTTCTTGCAGCATTTCACCTTTCGCATGATAGTGATAGCGAATAGTAATAATTTCCCACCTAATTCAGTTTCAGTTTATTTATATAGAGCTTTTTGTAATAAAATGTCTCCAGGTGCATTACAGAGGCAGAAACCCAGAGCCTGAACCCCCAGGTAAGCACGGTGGCAAGGAAAAACTCCCTTTTAACAGGAAGAAACCTTGAGCAGGACCAGGCTTACAAGGAGGAACCATCTTGCTGAAAAGTGGCTAGGTAAAGGAGGAGAAGAAGAGGGAGACAGGACAGAGCAAATAAAAAAGAGAAAAAGAGATCCAGTAATGGTATTGGGATCATGGTGTGAGGACTGTGTGCTGGGAAATCTCCTGTAGTCTATTTGTTTTGGATTCTATCCAGTTGAATTTTGCACCTTAACCATCCATTACAGGTCTAAGGTCAGCCTTTCCATGCTCAAGCAGCCTCAGTTTATGGCAGCATAACTAAGATGATGGCTAAGGGTTAACCTATTTTAACTATGAGCATTAGCTTAGCCACAATAATGTCTGTAGCTATAGAATTAATGACTACAGGCTTAATCAAAAAATGGAAGGTTTTAAGCCTAATCTTAGAAGTGGAAAGGGTGCTAGGCAAGAAGCTGGTCATATAACAGGGGGCTAATAGCTGAAGACTCCACCACCCATTCAACTTTTAAAGAACCAGAAGAAAACCAGCACTTCTTTTAGGTTGATATTGTGCTATCAGCTTCCCCAGATATGGTTGAGCTTGGCCTCAAAGGATCTTGTAGGTCAGAAGTAAAGTCGATTCAGGATTTAATGGGCAGCCAATGAAGAGGAGCCAGACTGGCTAATGGCTACAGCTGCAAATTTCTGTCAAAAGTCTAGCTCCAGAATTTTGGATCATCTGGTTTTTCTGAGACAACATTCTCCTAATCTTGAGAATGTTGTGTAAATTAAAAGAAAAATGTAAGTAAAAGGAAAAATTCTGATCAGAAAATTATCTGGCAGCTCCACAGTGATCTATTTCTGAGGTGTCTGTGACCAAATCTATTAGCCAATACAGTTTTATCTGAATGAAGGAGTGGGAAATCTGAGACTTTTCCTTTAATACAAGCCTGAAGGTGGACCATCTGCTCTATTTTCCCTGGCTTAATATAGAAGTATAACTGAGGGTTATCAGTATAACAATAAACATTTATTCTTTGCTGCTGAATTATATTTCCCAAGGGAAGAATATAGAAGGAATGGACCAAGCACAGAATGCTGTAGAACTCTGTGACCAAGCCAACTACATGAAGGAGAAACATCATGAACACGAACACGAACAAACTGGAATCTATGTGATTAATATGATCCCTCCAAAAATTAAAAAGAGTGCTGCCAACACTGGACAACAACCCTGAAACCTCAAGTGAGGAAATCTAAATTACTCTCCTTTTATTAACCTTGAATTTACAAAACCTGTTTATTATGTGGAAAATCTCAGCTCTTTTTCTCTCTGCACACACAGCAGACCACCCCGTTTAATGAAGCAGACCCTGCATTCACACAATATCACATCAGCTGCCATCGAGACCCATCTAGCATGACAGAACTCCCTCAGGAAGCTTGCTGTCCCAGACTACATTACGGTGTTTTAAAGAAAAAGATTGTGACTGCACCCTTACCGTGTGTTCTGTTTTTAGATTTTCATGAGACAGTTTCAAGAAATTCAACATGTTTTCGGATGTAAGCTGACCCTTCTAGGCTTTGCTAAGAAAGCTAGCCTATGCATATGAGCATCACCCATTAAGGAAAGTACTGAAGCTGAAAGAGCCCCAATGTACTGTATGTTTGATGGGCTCTTGTGCAAAAACAGCAGGATGGCACAGTCTTTTCTTTCTTTTGCATTTGGCCGACTGTCTCAAGCTTGATGAGGCATGAAGACGGAGTAACAAGCGCGATCATCTTCCTATTTTCCCCTTCCTTCCTGCCCCCCCCCCCCTTTTCATTCTTTATTTGCAGCATACATTTTCATTGTTAAATTGAATTATGATCAAAGACTTTGTGGCTACATATTGTGTGTCCTAACGTTAGTCACACATCAGCGAGTTGAATTTTGATGTGCCTGGAGCGCCGCAGACTAAAAAGCAAGACGAGGAGTGTAGAAGCAGCAAGGAGTGTGTGTGTGTGTGTGTGTCTGTGTGCGTGCGCGCACGTGCACACGCACGCGTGTTGGGGGGGGGGGTAATGAAAGTGAAAATAGGAAACATGGCAAAGAGCGAAAAAATATGTACTGTGGTGCCAGGCACTTTTCTTCCCTTATATCACTGCCTTTCTCTACCACATTCTCTCTCTTTCTATTTCTTTTTCTCTGGATCCTTTGAAGATTGACAGTTAGAGTCTTGGCTGCCACCAAGGGAATTGGAGGGTAGAGGATGCGCGTGGAGAGGCAGAGTAACAGACAGAGAGAAAATGAGATGAGAGGGAGGAAGAGTCATGGGTGGCTTGAATAACGAGCTAATGTAATAATGCTTGTCTCCTCTTTGTGATGACACCACTGAAACATCTCCCAGCAAATGCTAAAATGTGCAAATTCTCCATTGTCACATGTATAAATATCATGAGTAAAAATGGCATTTTGTCAACCTTAAAGAGTTTCATTTATAAATGTACTATATTCACCCTGACACTATTTTTAACTTGATTTATTTGTGATATTTTATATATATATATATAATCTGAGAAAACACATTGAAAAAGGTGTGTTTTGCATCCATAGTATGCTAATTAATGTTAGATTTGTCATGACTATACTTGAATGCCTGTCTTTAAGGTGTACAAAACACAGCCGCTAAAGTAAGATGTACTGTATGATTTGGTGACACATTCTGGTGCCAATTAAAAATACAAGAATTCAATACCCGTCAACCCTGCTCATGACATACAAAAGACAAGGAAAAGACTGATTATAGCAAATAATTATTGAAATAAGATAGTGTCCACTTTTGTGCAGGAAGGAATTTGTTTCTGTTGTCGCCATTCTTGTCAGGTTGTCTAGTTAACAAGCAAAGGAGACACAGGGATATTCTTAAACAATCTGAAGCTTAGAAATGTGGGGTAGTGTAATGAAAGAGAGTACTGTTCCTGTTCTCCCTTTTCTGTCCTTCCCTTTTGTTCTATCTCCCTTTCTCCTTCTCCTTTACCCAGCTGACTATCAATAGGATGGTTCCGCCACACGGGCCTGGACCTGCTCAAGGGTTCTTCCTGTTATAAGGGAAGTTTTTTCTGCAACTGGTGCTTGCTTGAGGGTCAAGCTCTAGGTTTCCGTATAGCTCCTGAGAACAATTTTGGTTGAAACAAACTATATAAATACATTTGAACTGAGTTAAATTACCATGGGAAGAATTAGTGAGTGTGAGTGATGGTGAGAAAGGTCCATCAATGGTCAAACAAGAACAAAGCAAAGCTCTCTACTTTCAGCTTCCATAAAACACTGCAAGTAAGCATTTAGCACATTAGAAACTACTATCTAACAGTTTATTTAAGGACTTCAGTGTGGCTAAGGTCCCAGTTAAAATGCTGGGGTGGGGAGGTTAATTCCATTATTGCAGTCTATGATTGGAGCATGATGAGCTGTCCAGTACTCACATTTGGGGAGCTCTCATCTCAATCATCAATCTTTTATAACATTTGAAGGTAGAATCTCATGAATGACTGCCCCAGCAGTGACCCCCTCTGTCAAAAAATGTGCAGCCGTTTGGCAAACTCACTCAAACTACCATATTAAAACATGACAGCTAACAGCAGTTCCAGAGCCTTAAATGCACCACCCAGCAGGTGTATTTGAGGGTGATGAGAGGAGAGCAGTGCCAAAAGAGCAGCGCAATTAGCTGTCGTTAATTTTCAAATATAATCCTGCAGAACAGCAGTGGTGATTCAGAGTTGGTCTCAGCCCAATCCCATCCAAGCCCAACCTTCAGTGACACGACTACAGCACGCAAGGGATCACCACATCTGTCCTGGTAGAGGAGGGTTCAAGGGTCATGGCTTGGAGAAAATAATTGGGTAGTCAACAGACAGGCCACGTTCCAGCTAGGCTACATTTATCTGAGGAGCAGACAGACAGACATAAAATAAGCAGTTAGCAAGTCCACCAAGGCCAGAGCAGCACTGACCACGCCGACCACAGTGTTGACGTGTTATCACATCAGAAACACACCAGGGAATAGCTGGGGTCAGAGATTTGAACCTGCAATGAGGAGCAATGGCCTTTCTACAAGTGAGCTTTCATTCGTTAGCTTTCCGCAGAAACAATGTCCACACTAGGGTTGTAATTGAAAGAAAAGTGGTTGTTTTCATGTTTTGCCATCAAGGTATGTTTTTATTTATCCATTGGCAACAATATATAGCATTATCCGATACAATTATTATTATTATTGAAAACTGCGACTGTTGACTCCCAGAGGAAAAAAGGTGTACGACATTCGGATGGATATTACAAAAAACAGTTTTACAAACCTGCTCTGCCGTGAACATTTGTAAAAGAAACCACACACCGTGTTGATTTCAATAATAACTTCATGGCTTGTGTACTCAACCTATGAAATCCCATCCTCTCACTACCTCTCACTACCATTTCTCTCTCACTACCATGAGAGAGAAATGTTGCATATATACTAAACTTCGCTCTGATTCTAACCTGCGCTTCATAACATATAAACTGGAATTCTTTCACGTTCCAATGCATGACCTGATCTGACGCAGGTTTTATTTTAAGAGTGAGTCCTTTACAGCTATCTACATCTGATACTTGATTGTAATAGCCTTTTGAAGAGCAAATCCAAATATAGGGTTGCTAAGATGATTTGGACTACAATGTCAGACAGTGCAAGTGCTTTTAGAAGAGTGAGTGTGCGTGTGTGTATGTGGCTTGTAATGTTGGCTCCAGGGAGCTCGGCTCAGGCCAAATTACCTGTCAGGAGTTGACATCACCTACCCCCAAGCCAAGCATACACAGAGGACAACAGGGCCCTGCTTTGAGGCTCCTGTGATTTGTCAGTTCAACTAGTCTGTCCTTATTTCTGTCACCCTGTCAGAATATGACTTCTTTCTTTCTCTCTCTTTCTTTCTCTTTCTTTCCATGGTTATGCTTCCCTCTGGTGCTGGTAATTATTGCAGTCTGTTGACATGCTAAAACACACACACGTAAGGACACGCAAATGCTACTGGTTCTCTCTGACACACCTACCCGAGGGCTGGTGTGTTGTGGTATCTCTGGGTCCAGTGGCTCCTGGCTGTCTTTCATCACGCTGCTATCGCTAGCTGTGAACTGATGCCTCCAACATGTGGATGCTTGGGCCCTGGCACACACTGCCCCTTAAACAAGCTCCCCTCTCCCACACACACATGCACACAATTAAAATGGAACTTTCCTCATTCCCTTGCTCTATTTCTCTCTCTCTCTCTCTCTCTCTTCTCATCCTTTTTTCAGACCCCATGAGTTGCAGAGCCGCTAGAGAGAAGGGTAATGAAGCCCGAACCGGCACATTTGAATGAGGCTGTTGTTGTAAAGCAGCAGCAGGAAACATGGAATGAAGCAGAATGTTGTCAAGACTTCTTTCCTCAAGGTCACTGATTCTTCAACTAGACTTCCTACTGGGAAAAGACTTGGCCGTCTACACATACACTGCGAAAAGAATATATTTTTAAGTCCATGGCCCATAACTAGAAACAACTTTTTTGTCCCATGGTGAAGGCAACAATGGTTTGCAGAGGCAACTCTGTGCCAAGTGCAGCATTTTTCCATCTCTAAAAATTCAACAGTGAGGTTCTTGCTCTCTGTGGTGTTTGCTGATTTAAGCCAGATCTAGTTTTATGGATTTTAATTACTTCTGCCAAAGAGGTTATATGTCAGCCAGCATCTGTCTATCTGTCTGTTCCAAAATATATTTTAACATATCTATATATAAAATGTATTTATCCTTTACTGTAATACTCTTCTCCAAGAATGGAGATGCTCGTACTAAAGAGGCTGTACGTGGTACCTCCTGGAGGTGTATATGAGACTCTTCTGTGGGCTGACGCAGGAGAGTCACAGAGGTTTCACCCATCACACCTTAATTAACCAAAACGAAGACAAAGCCTGCGGGAGATATTGCATGGAATATTCTGAAATCAAGTTTACCAAATGCAGAATTTATGGAGAAGTGAATGCATATGACATTTACATAGCAGATGTGCAAATTGACCGTTTTTCAATAATTCTGAGCTTCATCAACATCATCACTTTTTTTTTTATTTTTTATTTCTCTCACACTGTGCTAATCCACAAAAACCTGGTGTCAGAATTTCTATTTATTTGGAATCCAAGCATGTAAAACCACCAGTGGGAATCACCAAATCCACCTGCTCTGAGTGCGAGTTGACATAAACCCATTTCCACTCAGGGACAGCTGAACTTAAAGTTATTTAGTGAGGTTGTCAGCCAGTTTACTCCCACTCGCCCCAATTTACATGGAGCCGTCTCATGTTGAGCCAGGCGAGCCCTTTCCTAATGTGTTTGTGGCGGAGATCCTCCCTTAAACCGGGTTGGAGTTTCAGCATTGAGTTAAAGATTGACTAGCTGTCACCAAATATTGATTTCCTCTCGTCAACTTAGTTCGGAGCAATAAGCCGAGGGTAAACCCCAGGGTATAATACACTTCCTGCACAGACATGAGGCTGCACTTCACTAATGCAGTGAATCAGTCTTACTTTTATGCTGTGATTTAAAACCTCTCTGACACTAAAGAACTCTAAAGCTATGGCTTTGAACCCACGGCACAAGTGGTTGTTTTTAGAACAATATTAGGATTTTTCTAAATAATGAGTAAAATGATGAGATGCAAACAAGCTTCAGGGATGAAAGCGAGGCAATGCATGAACAATTGATGGCTTACTAGATAAATGGGCAGAGCAGACAAGGTGCTCGCTCCTGAATAATTATGTTGTGGTATTTATCAGCTGATTAGTGATTACGAGTGCAACAAAATAATATTTAATGGGCTCTGGAAGAGAATAATGAGAGGATGTTTGTAACCAAGCCAAACACCTGCAAGGCCAGACATTGTCTGTGTGTGTGTGTGTGTGTGTGTGTGTGTGTGTGTGCTGGAGTTGGTCCAAGTGAAGCAGTGATACCTACCCCTGTTGCCACCCTAATAAGAAGGTTTGGCATCGATATTACTCATAACCCACAATCTGCACATATAGTTCACTTAAAACAATCTGCACATGTTCCGACACACTCAGCACTTCTTCTTCTGAGGGAAGTGTATTTTTTTCTCTTCTCTGATGTTTTTGCAATCCATTCTGTTACCTTTTCGATCCCCAGCCTACTGACTTCCTCACACAGACCAAGAGAACCTGTGTGTCCCAGGTAAAATGAATCATTCATGACCAATTTTGCAGCTATTTGAGAGTGTTAATAGTTATTTTTTTCTTTTAATCTAAAATGTGTAAACTTTTACTTCTTGCATTCCACTTAAGCAACATTACGACAGATTCGCTCAGTTCTTTCTTCTGTACAGAGTCGTTTAGGAGAGCAGGTCATGATCCGGCTTCTGTTTCTACAGATAAAATATTCCCAATTTATCAAAAAAACAGTCTAAAATGAAAAAAAGAAAAACAACAACACACAGTATGCTTTTCGTCAATTGTTTTTTAAAGTAGATCATCTTAAATATAAAATGAACTGTAACCTCTAGATGTAAAATCACAAACATGAAAGCATCCATCAGATATGGACGTAAGCTTGTATGTGTACTCCAGACATCTAATTGTGCATATGACAGTGATAAATAAGCAATAAGCCTGTGGTGGGATTACCAAGGGGTCCTGAGCCCCCATACTGTAGTAAACCACACATAAATAACAGAAAAGTGGGGCATTTATTTGTAAAGATAAAACATTCTTTTCACATTGTTGGCAAAGTTGAAATGAAGCACAAATTTAAAAAAAAAAATGTTAGAGTAGAAATACCATTTATACAACAATCTAAATCTGACTATTGGACCTAAATATTCAGGCTGCTGAAGTATAAATGCAATCATATGCAGATGATTTTGTGTGGTAACATAAGAAAAGTGTGAAGAAGAGTGATTAGACATGTTGGACAGAGGTAAAATACGACTTGTTCAGATGTAATTTATTAAGGAAGGGGCGATACTATGGATGCCCGGGCTCATGCTGAGATTCTTATAATATCCAGGTACTATTACACACACCAAGCGCTGCAAAGGGCTTACATTAATCATACCTGTTCCATCTGCACATTAAGGTCTAATAATAGAGTATCAGTGTATCTAAAAAGAACAACATGAAAACCCTCACAACTGTCATAACAACAACACAACCTAAATGGAAGAGTGACATGGCCCAATATAGAAACTACTAGCAATGAGTTATTTCCCCTCCCTGTACTGGAAAAAGAAGAATACATGTTTAAAGGATCGGTTGTCCCTCTTGCTCTGATTAAAAGCTGCTTACTACAAAGACTACGAGTGACAGTGATTCAGCCTCTTTGACGTTACAACCCGACAGTGTCCCCAATTACTAAACAAAGATTATTAGAAAATTGTAATATCACAAATGTGTACTTTGTCTAATGGTAATGAGGCGTAGGGGTCATTTGGGCAGGCTTTGGCCGCTGAGGCCTGTGATTGACAGGAATGCAGCAGATTGCTTACTGAGTGATTGGTGCGGAGGTGGTGAAGCAAGACGAGTATGACTGTGATTATCGGCCGGGATGTTTCCCTTTATTCCAGGATGTAGTTTTACAGGGCCACTGTTAAAGTTAATGCCAGTGGACAGACGAGACAAAGATTACACAGCGGTGCTGAAAAGCCCAAGCTTTTTTTCCCTCAAATGTGCTTTTCCTTTTGAAAAATATCATAAAGAATGAGAATATAAAGAAAAAGAAATACGATGGTACAAAACCCTAGAAATGCTCCAACATAAAATAACCAAATCAAAGCTGGTATCCACATAGGATTTTATTTGATTGCAAGGAAAGAGACTCAAGGACAAATTCTTTTAATTTTAAAGGGCATTGTTTGTGGTTACACTGCTGATATTACACTAATCAATCTTTATTAATATTATTACTATGTTATTATTTCTTCATATAATATGAGCATATGACTCTGTTTAACACTTTTATGCAACACACTGAGTTTGCTTTATTAAATTTACTTTGATGGACAGTAAAACATTTAGCCTTACTGAAGTAAAATCCATCCACAAGCCAGTGACTACTGCAGGGCCTCCAAATCCAGGTAAATTACACTTTTTCCAATAAGCCAGGATAAAAGTCAATTGCCCAATACATCCCAGACGACTCCCATACATCTACTGTAAACGAAAAATGACAAATATACGGTCACACACTACAGTGGTCCACAGGGACACAAGGAGAGTACAGAATGGATATATTTGCTGATCTGGACATTTCCTGGACGAGACATTGTATATATGCACATGTGTATTAGAAAGAGGATAAAAGGAGAATAAATGAATGTAATGAATGAGCACTCCTGAGCTGGCCTCCACTCTCTCTCTGTGTTCCTGCTCAAACATCCTCTCCTCTCTGCCAAATAAGTATTGATTTCCATGCATACTTATAATCTGCACTGAACTCGCGGTCCCCAGTGTTTTCAGAGGTGATAGGCCACTTTCATGGAGCAGAATCAACAATATTGGATGCATAGAATCTCCAATTCCTGCACTAAGCTCTGATGATATAAAGCATTCATTTACAAGATCTGTGAAGGTACCGCGGAGCCCCGGCTGCACTGGCAGCTGACAGGTTTCTGACTTTGGACCCAAATGCAGCACACTCGCACAAAACTATATAAACTATATAAATAATAAAAGTCTTTATTATTGGCTGATGGAGCTGTTTCAGCTGCGTTCCCCCATCCCTTCTCCTCTTCGGCACCTAGAGTGGTGGAGGGGAGACAGAGATCGACGCCAGACAGGCTAGCTTGGCGTGCTAGCCGTCGGCGGAGACTCTTCAAAGTGAAGACCATACACAATCGACACAAGCCGGGATTGTCCACAGCCTGGCGGGCATGTTCCAGCCCGAGGCAGTTGGAGCAAACTTCTTGTGTGTCCCTGCTGGAAATAAGGTTCCCACAATGGCACAAACACGGCTCGGAGTCTCCGGGTCCCTTGGTGTGGGAGTCCTTCTCAGCCATCATGCCTGGAGTGCAATGAAATGGCGAGTGAGCAGCGAGACACACAGGGCGGGGTGGTCACGCTGCCGTTCACGTGCATGGACCGTGGTGAGGTGCTGGTCACGGCGCTCGATGAGCTAACGCGGTAGCACGGAACGCGGAACACCTAGCAATAGCGCAAGCGTAACACTGGCGACTGGGGAGCGAGCACCTGTCGACCAAGCTTTTTCGGCTCCGTCTGTGGACAGTTAAGCTTACACTCACCGTAGTGGACGCCAGGAGAGCTTCAGCTGAGAAGAGGTGTCTGAATAGAGTGCTGACGTCCGCGGGTGGCATTTATAACAGGTGGTCCCCATCTGCCGCAGACGAATACATTCACCAGCCAATTAATATTGGCGCAATGAGATTAATGTTTCTGAGAGCTGGCACTAGAGGGCGTGCATCCCATAGTGAGATATCGAGCGAGTATTAGGAAAGAGAATAGTCCATCTCCTCGTCCCAGTCAGAGGACAGGTGCAAAAGGGAGAACCACTATCGGAACAGTCCATCTCTTCCGCCTGATGAGACGAGGGGAGCTGGGAGGGAGCTCCTTGCTTCCTTTCTGCGAGACCAAACACCGCAGCACTGTCTCCAAATCCTGGTTTAATCATTCTGTCTGACCATTAGATTGAGGGTGGAACCCCGAAGAAAGACTAACTGTAGCCCCGAGTTGCCTGCAAAACTCTTTCCAAAAGGTGGACGCGAATTGGGGCCCCTGGTCAGACACAATGTCCACTGGGATACCATGGAGATAGAAAACATGAAGCAGAACAAGCTGAGCCATCTCCTTGGCCGACGGAAGTTTGGGAAAGGCATGAAATGAGCCATCTTACTAAACTGGTCCACCACAGAGGATGACCATGTTGCCGCCTGAAGGTCGAAGACTGGTAACAAAATTCAATTCAATTCAATTCAGTTTTATTTATATACCACCTTTTACAAAAAAGTTGTCTCTAGGTGCTTTACAGAGGTAGAAACCCAGAGCCTGAACCCCCAGGTAAGCACAGTGGCAAGGGAAAAACTCCCTTTTAACAGGAAGAAACCTTGAGCAGGACCAGGCTTACAAGGAGGAACCATCCTGCTGAAAGTCGGCTGGTAAAGGAGGAAAAGAAGAGGGAGACAGGACAGAGAGAATAACAAGAGAGAGAGAGAACAGATACAATCATAAGAACTGATACAATCATAGAACCAAAGAAATACAAAGTAAAATCATAGAAATACAAACATATCAGCCATAATATATATAATACATATATACATAATACAGCATAGCAGGTAATAAAAAAGGGAATAGCATAGGAAGGTGCTGACAGTGGACCCTGGGTTTGTCAGAGGCCGAGGTCCGTGCAGCATGAAGGTCTGGAGATGAAAGACCTGCAGAAAGATACAGAGAGAGAGAGAGAGAAGAGGGGGAGAGAGACACAGAACGCCAAGGAAGACTGGACACAGATAATTCCGGTGAGAAGAAAAGAAAAGGAGGAGAGGAGGTGAGGGAGTGGTTGGTGTTGAGGAAGTGGGGAACTGCTCAGTGGATCATGTTTGTGTCCCCAGCAGCGTAGGCCTATAGCAGCATAGCTGTGCTAAAAATTGAAGAATAAGAGTTTGATGGCCCTATTCTACCTGTAACTGTGAGAACTGACTCAACCCTACACACTTTGTTTGAGGCTAACTGTACGTGTTACTAAACAGAAAGGTTTTAAGTTTGATCTTAAAGGCAGACGTGGTGTCTGCCTCTCGGACCCAGGTTGATAACTGGTTCCACAGTAAAGCTGTCTGATAGCTAAAGGCTCATCCTCCCAGTCTACTTTGTTGAATTTTATGAACTACAAGTAAACCTGCACTCTGTGATCTGAGTGTTCTTTTAGGAATATACGGAACTATGAGATCCTGCAGGTATGATGGCGATAGTCCACTGAGAGCTTTACATGTTAGAAGGAGAATCTTGAAATCTATTCTAAATTTCACCGGAAGCCAGTGAAGTGAAGCTAAAACTGGGGAGATATGCTCCCTGGTGCTGATTCCTGTCAGAACTCTGGCTGCAGTGTTCTGGATCAGCTGCAGGTTATTAATGGAATAATTTATGGAATAATAATTTTAACTGCTGAGCAAGGTTCTCATTCATAAAATCCAGGGAAATGTGCGACCATGATGATGATGAAGAACAGGTAATGGCCGAAGAAGACCGGATGGAGCTTGCCAAGGAACCTTGTTTTGAGCACAACATGCCTTCACAAAATCGCGAGTATCCTCCTCCAAAGAGCTGTAGTTCCAGATAAACCGACGGTAAAAATTTACAAATCCCAAGAAACGCTGAAGCTGCTTTCGAGACTCTGGGACTGGCCAGTCTGAGACAGCCGAGACCTTAGCAGGGTCCATCTGAATGCTTCCCGTACCGATTACAAAACCCAGGAATGACACAGACTTGGCGTGGAACTTCTCTGCCTTTACAAACAACGAACTTTGGAGGAGTCACTGAAGCACAGTCTGCACATGGTGAACATGCTCCTCCCGAGACTTAGAAAAGATAAGTATGTCATCTATATAGACAAAAACGTAAAGGTTCAACAGATCCCGGTGGACATCATTGAAGAGACACTGGAACACTGCTGGAGCATTGGTGAGCCCAAAAGGCATGACTAAGTATTCATAATGTCCAGAAGAAGTTTTGAAAGCCGTCTTCCATTTGTCCCTTTCACGGATCCGTACCAGATTTCGAAGGTCTAATTTAATGAAGATAGTTGCTCCCTGGAGCAAATCAAAGGCGAACGAGATGAGCGACAACGGGTAATGGTTCTTGACGGTGATCTCATTTAATCCCCTGAAATAGATAGAGGGTCGTGGAGTCTTATCCCTCTTCTCCATGAAGAAAAACCCAGCACCAGCAGGAGACGAAGAAGGTCGAATGAGACTGGCTGCCAACAAATTGTTTATGTAGGTCTCCATGGCTTCTCTTTCGGGACCAGAGCGGGAATACAACCCTTAGGTGTGATTGTGCCTGGCAGAAGATCAATGGCACAATCATACAAGCGATGTGGAGGCAAAGATGTCGCCTTGGCCTTGCTGAACAGACATTGAAAATGACTGGGCTAAACAGACCTGCTGGCAGGAGGTTCCCCATTCTCGAATGACCCCTGTGGACCAGTCAATATGAGGGTTGTGTCTCTGGAGCCAGGGATATCCTAAGACCAACGGCAACAGGGGGGATGGAAGGAGCAGGAACTGTAAGGTTTCTTGGTGAGTCCCAGACACCCGCATGCACACAGGAGAGGTCCAATGTGTGATTGTCCCCAGGGAGAGTCAATTCAGGCCACTGGTGGATATGGCTTGAGGAAGAGGCACTCAAGTAATTCCCAACTGCTGAGCAAGGTTCTCATTCATAATATTCCTATTAGCCCCTGAGTCAATAAAGGTAGCTAGCATATGTGAAATGGTTGTCAGCAGTTTCTGAACCTGAACCAAGGGACGGCTGACAGCGGCAACCGACCTGGAGAGAGAACTCACTGCTACCTTCCCGGCTAGTGGTGAGTTCGGCCTTTTAATCGTGCAGCTTTGCCACTTAAAAGTGTCCAGCTTTGCCACAATACATACACAACCACAGCTCCCAGCAACGCTTTTCAGAGGAGAGCCGAGTGCGACCCTCCTGCCTGGGCTCCAACTGGTTCTCCAGAGCTCAGGTGCAGAGAACACGACTAGAGATTCCAAAATCCGGCTCCTCCTGTCCGTGCTTCTTTCTCTGTGACTGGCTCCGGAGATCAGCCTGTATGGCCAACTCAATTAACTCATCCAACAAAGTAGGCAGAAGAGTTCCAGCTGCTCAGACGGGCTCTGGTGCGGTAATCTACAGCAAAATCAGCCACTGGCTGGTCCCCCTGGTGCATCCACATGAGTTCAGCTGCTGCTTGAGACTCCACGGAAACACTAGATGGGGACATAGACCGCTTGGTCGCCCGCCACGGCTCGGCAGACAATGACGACCCAACTGGCGTCAGCGTTTGATGAACAGCAGGCTGCGGGAAAGAAGGAACCATACCCAGACGTGTTACTGCCGCAGCAAGCAGCCGTAACTGAGTCTTCAGCTTATCCATGGAACGGGAGAGTACACACCGATCCGCCGCGGCAATCTCAGCAATCTCAGTCTTATGCCGCTTCAAGCGCTACTCAATCTGCTCAAATTGATCCTTTGGCATTCGCGTTGTATCCATTATTGGCCAAATTGTACTGACAGGGTTCTGACTTTGGACCCAAATGCAGCACACTCACACAGAACTCCAACACAAGTCATTATTATTCCAGCAGGGCTCAATAAGCAGGATAAAAAAAACAGACAGTCTCACTCTGGGCCGGCACAGTAAGTTACAAAGACACAGTTCTCTGCTGAATGAATAATCCAGGGCGGAAGTCCACAAACAGGTAATCCAGTGCAGTTAATAATGTCCAACCAAGAAACTCAGCAACCGGTAATCCGACAAGGGACAGGCAAAGGCAGATGCAGTCCAGAAATGAGTTCGAATACCAGGGCAGAGACGGAGAAGGTCAGAAACGGGCAGGTTCGAAGCTGGGAAATCAGTCCAAAAGATAAGGAGTGAACGCCTGGCCGAGACGTAAATAACATTGCACACAGGTGTCCATGATTGACTGGCGGAAGGGCAAAAAGAGTTCTCCAGAGATCCAGAGATATCCATACCATCCCTTGAGTGGCAGGGTGGAGCCAGAGGTGAGGAAGCTGCAGAACAGTCCATCTCCTTGTCCCGGTCAGAGGAAGGTTGCAAAAAGGGAAAATTCCCACCATCGGAACAGTCCATCTCTTTTGCCTGATGAGATGAGGGGAGCTGGGAGGTAGCTCTTTGCTTCTGCGATGATGACCCCGAGCGGTCCTCCCCTTGATAAAGGGGAGCTGCAGGATCCAGGGGACACTGGTTTTGCACTGGCTTTAGTTCGGAAACATGAAAAGTCTGGTGAATCGTCATAGTTTTGGGTAACAAGTGTTATTGCCACCGGATTGATTATCTTCAGGATCTTGAAGGGACCAATGAATCTAGGCGCCAGTTTGGATGATTCAACCCGCATGTCCTGCGTGGCAAGCCAGACCTTCTGGCCTGCCCGAGAGCAGGAGAGCGGTGGCAATTGGCTGCCGCCGCTTACTGGTGGACAGCACAAAGGATGCTGGAGCGAACCTTAATACAGATCTGTCGGCAATGATAAATGAAGGCGAATGCAGATGGACAGGCCGCCTCCCTTTCCTGGGAGGGAAATAGAGGGGGTTGATAGCCATAGGCACACCGAAACGGAGACAGGTGAGTAGCCAAGCTAGACAAGGTGCGCATATTCCACCCACAACAACTGTTCAGACCAGGAAGATGGGTTCTGCAACTCCTGGTTTGCAGTAATCTGGCAAGGAGTGAATGCCCGGCGGAGACTTAAGTAACATTGCACACAGGTATCCATGATTGACTAGCGCCAGGTGCGCGAATGAGGCTCAGGTGTGGCACATAGTCCTAATTGCCACCATGACAGCAACTTGATTTAGAATAGTAGGTTGTTTGTTCTTTTGTCTGTTGTTTGTGTAACCCATTGTGCTGTTAATAATAATAATAATAATAATAATAATAATAATATAGCCGTTAATTTGCAAATGCCTTTCATGACACCCAAGGACACTGTACATGTTAAAAATAAAACAATAAAGGCGACAGAACAGTCGAAGCAATAATAAAATAATAAAATCAGTGACACAGTTAAAATTAGGTGGGATAAGCAGTCTGAAACAGGGAAGTTTTGAGTTTTGATTTAAAGAGTGGGAGTGAGTCCAAATTTTGGAGGTCCTGGGGGAGAGAGTTCCAGAGCTGGGGGGCAGAGTGACTGAAGGCCCTGCTCCCCATAGTGCTGAGGCAGGGAGGGGGGACAGTGAGGAGAATGGAAGAGGAAGATCTGAGGGAGCGGGAGGGAGTGGCAATGTTAAGGAGGTCAGACAGATATGGAGGGGCGAGGTTATGAATGGCTTTAAAGGTGTACAGGAGGAGTTTAAACTGTATTCTTTGCTTTACCGGAAGCCAGTGGAGGTGCTGTAGGATGGGGGTGATGTGGTGGTGTGAGGGGGTCCTGGTGACGATACGGGCAGCTGAGTTCTGGACCAGCTTAAGTTTATGGAGGGATTTTTGTGGGAGGCCAAAGAGGAGAGAGTTACAGTAGTTAATGTGGGAAGTGACGAGGCTGTGAACAAGGATGGAGGCACTTTTGGAGGTGAGAGAGAGGCGAAGGCAGTTTATGTTGCGAAGGTGGAAGCAGGCAGACTGGGAGATGTTACTGAGATGAGAGCGAGTTATCAAGGATGACCCCCAGACTCTTGACCTCCGGGGAGGGGGAGACCGAGGAGCTGTCAATGGTAACAGAAAAGGTATCCACTTTGGAAAGAGTAGATTCAGTGCCAAGGAGAAAGATTTTGATTTTATCACTGTTAAGCTTTAGAAAGATTGAGGCAAACCAGGCTTTTATGTCAGATAAGCAGGAGACAAGGGAGGGGGGAGGGAGAGTAGAATTTGGTTTGCAGGAGAGGTAGAGCTGGGTGTCATCTGCAAAGTAGTGAAACTGGATGTTGAATTTACAGAAAATATGGCCAAGGGGGAGGAGGTAAGTGATGAAGAGAAGCCGACCCAGGACTGAGCCCTGGGGCACACCTGTAGTGACTGGGGAGGGGTCAGACTTGAATAACTGTAATTGGATGAACTGCATGCGGCCTGTAAGATAGGAGTGAAACCAGTTAAGGGAGGTGTTTGGAGTGAGATATGGTGTCTTTGTAGTGAAGTACATGGTTATTGTATATTTCTTTATGAACCTTGAGATGAGTTCTCCTGTAAAAACATTCAAGTTGACGACCTTTGGTTTTCATAACTTGGAGCGTGGGAGTAAACCAGAGGGTGGATGTTGAGAAGGAAACAGAGCGTGTTTTGACTGGGGCAAGGGAATTGAGGATATCCTGAAGGCTGAGGTTGTAATGTTTGACCAGGTCATCAGGATTGGAAAAAGAGTCCAGAGTAGAAATATTGTTGATACTGGAGCAGAGTGAATCAATATTAATGTCCTTATGTCCTAATGTCCCGGAAGGAGATGAGGCGGGAAGGCTTGATGGTGGAGAGGGAAATTGTGGCATTGAATGTGAGGAGAAAGTGGTCAGTTATAGGTAGTTCATCAGAGAAGCAACTGGAGGGGGTGATACCAGAACAGCAGATTAAATCCAAATAATGTCCTTTCTTGTGAGTGGGAAAATCTGTGTGTTATGAGAAGCCAAAGCTCTCCAGACATGATGAGAAATTTCTGGTAAGAGGCAAATTAGGATTGTCCATGTGAATATTGAAGTCTCCCAGCAGTATGACATTAGGTGTGAGAGTGGACAGATGGGTGAGAAGGGAGGAGAAGTCACGACAGAAATTCACAGTGTGGTTTAGGTGGATGGTAGCAGCAACAATGGTGGAACATGAGCCTAGCAGTTTAAAAAAAAGACATTCAAATGAGACAGCAGGAGGCACTGACACCTGTATGAATTTCCACTTCTCGCGGTGAATAAACACGAGACCTCCTCCACGGCCCTTGCCACGGGGACGGCAGATGTAAACAAACCCCGGCGGAGCGGATTCATTAAGTTGGGAAAAGTAATTTGGCTGTTGCCAGGTTTCAGTCAAGCAGAGAAAATCGAGCTTACATTCAGAAAGGAGATCCTGGATGAGATGACCCTTGTTCGTAAGCGAGTGGATGTTGATCAGACCAACGCTGACAGCGGCGTTGTCGTGCTTGATGGCTGCATTAGCCAACTGAGCTAGGCTGGCCAGCACATGATGGTCTATGGTCCGGTCGGAGGTTCTGGAAAGACGGAGAGTGGTGGACCAGATGAATTTTATTGCTGCAGAATTATCTTGATGGAAATTCCTACAAGACCCACAGTGGATGTATTTGTGACGGGGTGGAAGAGCGATGTCCAGGTGAGCAGCTATAGTGGTGAAGCCTGAGGCCTGCTCCTGCGAATCCAGAGCAGTTCAACAGCGGTCTACCGGTAGAATCCAGCGATGGGAGGAACGAAGGACGTCAGGAGTGTCCAGACGAGTATGGACCAAAAATAATATTTGCTGGCCTGCATGACGACTACAACGAGGACAGGACTGTGAGCTGTGCAGCTACCGACATGCTGGTGATATCCCGTGCAAGAAAACACACTCAGACGTGACAGACAATGACAAGACAGTCCTCACATTTGAATTTCCTTAGTCTGCAAGCTGGTTTATGGCTCTCAGATGAGGTGGCATCACCTACAGAGGCCCATCATCATGATTCATTTTCCCCTCATTTTTCGCAGAGTTAAGTGTAATTTCACGGAATTATATTGTACTTCTCATACCTTAACACTTTTTCATTTCTCTTCTGTCTGACATTGTGGCGTGGAAGTACTGTATGACTTCATTGTTTATTCCCCTTTGGAGCGCAGAACTATCAGAGGGGACACATAGGATAAAGACAAGTGCAGGTCCCTGCATGCTGTCAGGATTGACCTTGTTCTGATGGCACGAGTGTGCATCTGCATGTCTCTGCATGTATGTGTCTGTGGTGAATGTGTGCATGTCCATTTGATCACAAGTTGTCTTTTTCTGTACAATTACATGTCAGCAACTAGTGTAAGTGCTTAAACATTGGCATTTGAGGTCAATATGTTAGGGTTAGTAATTTCACTTCAATTAGTGGGGGAATTTAAATTATGTTCTGTACATTCTGTTGTAATAGGTCTGTATGTTAAAATCAGTTTAAGGTGTCTCACCAAGGTTAACCTTACAACTTGGCACATATTGATCATTCATTATTTTATTGATTCATCATTTTATCACTTAACTTGTGATAAGTTACATTTTCTTTTTATTTATTGCCTGTTGCAATCATCAAATCCCTTTTTCCTTTTTTTTGTTACAGTAAACTAATGCTCTGCAGATTGGGACTTATTTAGACGTGTTACATTATAAATAACAAGAAAAACATTGTTTAGTCAGCAGTTTTCCTAATAGCCAATAGCTGCCTCTTGCTACTTAAGATTTCACCCCATCGTGACTCTTTATAACACCAGAAAAAAATATGAGACCTCAAAAAAAGGGTTAGGGTTAGGGTTAGGGTCACTCCTCTGTGAAACATTCCAGATGTGTGCTGTGTATTTCAGCAAGTGTGTCTTTGACTGTGTTGTTATTTTTTTAATATGTGTCCATCTTGACTCTGTCACCACATGCAAGATGCTTCACTGACATAGCTCCGGAAGTCTCCGGAGACTACATGTACCTTCCACACCTTCAGATGTTATCTGACAAACCCCTTCTTATTTCCTCATTTTATCTTCTATTTAGGAGACCTTAGAACTTCAGAAGTGGGACAGCGTTCAGAAAACATAAAGAAGATCATTGGAAAAAAAAGAGTGCTCAGCACATTTTTTACTCCACTTTAAATGTGCTTTTATCACAAGCTACAGCCCAGATTTAAGGGATAGTGACTACAGTTTGGAAAGAGGAATGCAAGAGATCAGGGATGTATGTGCGTTTAACTCCAGCATGAAAATAAAATGTGTCTCCATTCCGCGTTCAAAAATACATTTGTCAGCTGGGATAAAAGCTGGATACAGAAAGACTGACGTTAAATTCCTGCCATTACTGTAAATCACCCCCAGGCTGCAGCCTCCACCTACAGGGTCCACATTTTATCTAGGGTTTTGTTCCTGTTAGTCAGGCTCTCCACCTCTCTGACACAGGCCAAGCTCCATACACCCAAAGGTTGTTGGGTGTGAGGACCTGTGTAAGCGTTCCCACAGAATCCGCTCATATGGAAGTTACATTTGATCTGATTTATCACCTCTTTGCAGATTTTTGTTTACACCTTATATTTTTCTTAATTTTCACCCACAACCTCTGCTTCTCTCCCCTGTCTCCCTCTTCCACCCTTCTGCTGCAGCCACTTGATAATCACATTTCTATGTCCCACCCTCCACCTCCCCTCCCACTAATACCTACAACCATCTCTCTCTTCCCCGGGCTCACTTGAGAGTCAAGTGCACAGGCTTTTTGTCTCAAAACATGTGGAGGGAATTAATTGGCTCCAGCATTCGGCTCTTTCCACCCGACTGCTTTTGTGTGGCTGTCACCTGCTCCCCCCCACCTCTTTTTTAACTCCTCCCTCCATCTCTCTCCTTCTCATTTATTCTCACATTGGCTTTCTGAGCGCTCTCTTTTTCTTTTTATGGTTTTTTTCTTTTCTCCTTGTCTTTCCTCACTGTGTCATGACCCCCTCAAGCCCTCTGCCACAGCTGAAGAACGTCTGTGCTGGGTCTTATGAGGAGGGATAATGTGAGCTGTTCTAGCTGATGTAAGTATAAGAGAAGTGAAGAGGAGGACATTTAGGATGAAGAAACCTCTGCCTGCTTCTCTCAGTTGCATCACCCACAAATGCTAAGTATCCTGTTATATTAGCACAGCCCCAATCTGTCTGTCAATATACATTACATTACAAGTAAGGGAGTAAAACCTGGATATTTTGATCCAATCTAACTCCAGTGTTGTGCCTTCATTGAATTTGTGTTTCTCCATTTTTCCCTCTGTGCCATTCAAACCCTCCAGTTTACCCACATCTTCTCCATTATTTTGATCTCTTAAAATATAGAATGAACTGCTAATTTCCTCTAATTTCACTCATTCTCTCTCCTCCACTTTTACCACTAATCTACAGGCCCCGCCCACGTCCAAGCCTCTCTGCGCTTGGTCTTAAGAAAGCTGAATAAATCAGGCTGCATATTAATTATATTCGGGGTGGGACTGTGTGCCTGTGTAGTCGTCGTTTCCATGACAACCGACTCTGGATTCATAAAGATTTCAGGGCCAAATGGGGCTGGGAGAGTGGGGGTGGGGGGGATAAGCATAATTACAGAGATAGACAAGTAGTCAGAAATCAGTCAAATCAACTAAAGCATCTTTTCATATCAAAGAAAAGTCCATTTTTGTTGTTAAGCAGGTTAAAAATAAACAAATTTAACAAAAAGCTACCTCTTTAGTGAATATGATGTATTTTCTTTTGAATTTTTTTCCATGTTGAAGAGTGTAACAGTGCTAGCCTGCAGAATCAGAAGCCGGTACTTTGACCTTAACAGACTAATTAAATCAATTTGATTGGTCCAAAAAATGTATCTGCACAAAAAAGTCAATTTGTATTTACTGTGTACATGTTCTGGTCTGAGCTGTTAGTGACAAACATCTAAACAGAAATGGATTCAAGCACAAATGAACCCACAGCTAAATAACCAAACACCTTAAATAAACAGTCAAATCAGCATCGTGTGATGGTTGCAATATGGTCACATTTGCGCTGTGACTTCATTCCACTACACATAGCTCAGTTTTGTGTCCTGCAAGCCTCTCTGTGCAGCTCAGCCTGCTTATGTGCTCAGAACCTCTGGATGTTTGGGGTAGATGAACAAATGATGTATCAGTCAGTAACACTGACACATCAGTCAGCCGCACCCATGTTTCCCCCAGTGAACAGCAGTCTGTCTCTCTCTTGCTTTCTCTCTCTCTCTTACAGTACGCACTCACACTCACACCAGTGCCAAAGCTGGATGTATTATGCATGAACATGGTGTCATTGTGTGGCCGATATTTGCATAACCTCCTTTACTTTTATTCACATATCTCAGGTTTTTTTTTTTTTTAAGCTTGGCTGTGGGCAGGTCATTGTTAATCTTTGTAATCAATATTTGTATGCTGCCACATACAGAATACTCACTATTTGAGAATTAACACTGTAGATAAGAAAATACTGAGATGTATTAAATAGTCTCCACAGCATCAGCTCTGCCTTTAGCCTTTGGCCTTATGTTTACACAGGATAACATGGAAGAAAAACATACAAAAGCGTCCTGATCTGAAGTCAGGACTGCGGTTTGATTGATTGTTCCTGTCGCATGACTCTAAGTAAATCTTTTGTGCAGTTTGAAATGTGTTATGTGGTGCAGGAGTCCATCCACACGCAGATTCCAGCTCGTGAATCGCTCCAATCAAAGATCCTCTATGCAAACACAACAATGTGCTCCCTCTCCCACACCTGTGCAAGTAATAAAAGCTCTCACACCTCCCCTCCCTGTCCCGTGCCGTGATGAGGTGGGTAAACGCCCATCTCAGCAGTTTGCGTGCCACATCTACTTCAGCGCTTCCGCAGCTTTTAGGTTTGGGGGGTAAAAGATAGGGAGGAAAAAGAAAAAGCTTGAGGTGGTGGCTTTGAAGCTTCCCTGTAGGATGTGAGTGCACACAAATGGCTGTCTTTAAGCTCTAACGGAACATAACAAGGCCCCAGAGAGGCTGGCCGGGGGTCAGGAAAAGAGGGACATTTATGACAAGAAAAATTCCACATCGCAAAAAATTACAATTTCATTCTTGTTACAAGTATAACACTCATCTTCTCTCACCTCCATTTTTATAAAGCTGCACATTAGTTTTCCTTTTTTTTTTTTTTACTTGCAAATGAAGATAAAAAAAGGGGGACAACAGGTCTCAAAACCCACAGTTATCAACATTCTTGTCTGGCCTGCCTTCTGACGGTTCAGAAAAGTCAAAAAGCCCCTCCTGCATCCCCAGCCTCATCAGTCAGCTCCAGTTGGAAATCCCATTAACCCACTGGTCAGTCAAACACAAAAGGCACACCTGGTAGATCCCAGGGCTTTTCCACCTAAAGAGGTCAATTAACAAGAACCAGGCAGAAATGAACTCTGATGTAATTGTGTATCACTTTAGGTTTTCCCCACTGAGGGAATGACTGGATGTTTTTTTTTTTTTTTCTGCCTGGCTGCCACGCTGGGTTAAGGCAAAGGGCTTTATGATGCATGGACATTCTTTGTTACTAATTAACCTTCAAGCCACACTAATTAATTAGAATCTAGCAAGGTCAAGCTTTATAAAAGAGACAATTAAACACCTTCCCCGTACAGTATAACGCAATATAGACCCCAATAAAACCTGCCAAAGACTGAGCTATATTAATCCTGTAATAACTTTATTGTTCATTATAGATGCATTTCATTTCAGATCTTTCACAACTCCTGGAAATCTCTTATTTTGAAAGGTTAAAATGTGTGGCAGTTGTACTAGGCTGAGAAAAGTAAGAAAGCAGAGGGCACAACAGTAGGGAGGACAGATAATATTCAGATAAAACAAGGAGATAATGCTATGACGTGTGAGCATCCTGCAAGTGTCTCACAACATATTAGATGTTTTACTAATGACAGTGATTGTTCAGAAGCGTCAGCCATTAAAAGACAAATTTGTTAGCCTTCAAATGCAGAAGTGTAACCTGCATGAGTGCACGCACACACCGTTATGTGCCATAAATGTGCGCGCATTGGTCCACTTGGACACTATGCTCACACTTGAGACAAACACAAATGGCGTCCACGGCACACATTTATTCTCCACGCATTAGCATACGAGGCCCAAACTTGTGGGCTGCACAGACGCAGACAGCGGGGTAGGTACCGGTTTAAAGACTGCTCCCTCTGTACACACGAGCCCATATCTGACTAACAGTCTGGAACCAGCCAAATGTGACAGCCAACTGTTCTCTATCCTCAGGCTATCCCCAGTCTTGGCCAGCATACAGCACATTGTATCATTGTAATGCTCGTGTGTGTGTGTGTGTGTGTGTGTGTGTGTGTGTGTGTGTGTGTGTGTGTGTGTTTGTGTGTACTCCACAGACCGCTGACAGAGCATGGTGTATTTGTGAGATAATGTGTCTTTCCCGGATAACACGGAGCAATGTGGTCAACTTGAATATTTGAACGTTGGATTAGACTCAGGGTTGCTGGTGAATAAAAGTTTTATTAGTGAGACACTCAGGCTTTACCAGCAGAGGGTCGATGTCATTGGAGTGGGTCAGCTGGGAGAGGTGGACACAATATACATCAAAGACAGAGGAGTTGTTAAAGAATGAAACAAATTCTCTGTTGTTCCTTTTTAACGATCTCACAACGGGTTATCTAATATGTTCCTTATTATTGCAGCATTTAGTAGGAATAATGGGAGAAAATCTTGCTAAAAACATAGTTTAGAGGAAGGAAAAGGTCATATAAAAAATGAAAACAAAGTAAATAGTAAAGAATCAGCCACCAATTAGGAAAGCTAGACTGTTTTCAATGTACCATGAATCCGAAAATTAAGACTAGATATTTGGATGTAGTTTGATGTGAGAGAAGAGGATGCAGAGGATAGAGGACTCCTGCTGTAGCGACCCCTGAAGGCAAGAGTGAAAGAAGACTGAGTGTCAGAAAATACTTTGTGATCACTTTCCAGCATCACATTCCTGCTAACATTTGTGTTAAAAATGAAAAACTATTGCATTTAGGACACATGAGCATGCTTGCGGCATGACAGCAGCCAGTTTCCCAAAGAAACCCTCATCAGTATCGTTCCTCTGCGAATGTCAAACCAGACTCGGGGCGTTGCAGGGGGACGGCGGAGGGTGAAGGAGTTTCTTTGAGGTAGGATGCGGGTTGAGGCAGGCAGGCCCCCTGCTGGGTGGCCTCTGCCATTGTAAACTTTAATTACAGCTGCATTGACAGGCTTGCAGATGGTCCAGCAAAACAACTTATCTCACCTCACTCTTTTCTCTCATAAGTTCACATATTAAAGTTGAAGCTTCTATCCATGTTGTGCTTATTGAAACAGATAAAAACTAAAGATAACAAGAGGAATAAGGACAGGTGTGTTTTTCTGCACACCCAGCTTTGTGTTAATGATAAAACATCTCATTTTAAACAATAGCCACGATCTTTCACCTAACAAATTGTTCTCAAACTATTATTCCAGCTGAAAAAATGAAACTGCACAACCTATTTTTTCTTTTTTTTTTTTGTATTATCATTATCTCCTTTAACAGAGAGTCCCGCATTCATGCCGGCTCTGCTTCATTCACACAAACATTATGCTCTTACCTGTGAGAAAGAACAAGCTCGGTAATTGATGCCATTACCATCACCTGCCATTGTCGCACTAAATACACACATTCAGCGAAGCAGCGAGGAGTGCTCAGGTTCAGGGAAGGTAGACAGACAATGGGGTGCACTTTTGATAATGGCCTGCATTTGTGCCTCTGAGTCACAGTGAGATGGAGAGGAAAAAAAAGGGGAGGGGGGACAGATGCATGGCGGCAAAGATAATGTCGTGGCAAAGAAACTGCAGAAATGTGAACGAGGGAAAGACAGCAATTTCCTCAAGTGACTGTGCAGATGAGTGGTAATTTATCATGAATGTGTTCTTGTTGTACTTTGATTTCCAAGATTAGCTTTGCGCCAAAACTGTGTCTTAATAGATCACCCGAACTGTTCATGTTCATAGACCTACAGCCAAAACCACTGTTCTATAACTAATGACGTGTTCCCTCCACTAAGATTTTTGCTAATTACAACTCAGCCCCTCGACGGGGGAGATTCAAAGACGAACACTTAATTGGTTCACATGATTGTTTTTATTATTTCTTTTTTATGTCAGAAGCAAACACGGGTCACAAAAAAAGACGACATGCAGACCCGAATGCCACTTTTGCATGATGTCATGAATCATCTGCACATAATCAACTCCATGTAATCAACACAGACTTAATTAACATAAATGAATTAGCGTTTTATGAAATGATGCATCCAAGCACATTAATTTTTCCCATCTGTGGATTAAGAGCTGCAGGGAGTCTTTAGATCTTCACTGATGTGCAGCAATCATCGGGGAATGTTAAGTTAAATATGGTCTCATAACGTGAAATTGGAGAAATATACTTTAGATTTGCAATTTACAGATCCAGGTATGGCACACTTAGTCCATGTGTGCAAGCATCACACATTTCTCCTGTCTGCTCTTCCCTGTAACACGCAACTTTACATTTTCTTCTTTTACGCTCTTTTACCTAAAGAGGTTCCATCAGCCGCTGAATGTAGCCGCAAGGGGGAACAAGCCTGTGTCTTGTTGTGCCGGTCCCAAGCCCGGATAAATACAGAGGGTTGTGTCAGGAAGGGCATCCGACGTAAAACCTTTGCCAAATCAAACATGCGAATTGAATCTATGACTTCCATACCGGATCAGTCAAGGCCCGGGTTAACAACGACCGCCATCGTTCACCTACAGGGTGCCGGTGGAAATTGGACTACTGTTGGTCGAAGAAGGAGAGGAGGAAGGTGTGTCCGTAGGAGGAAAGAGAAGAGGAACACCAAGAGTCTTGGACTGAGAGCAGGGACTTTGAATGTTGAACTATGACAGGATGCTCCAGAGGTAGGATGTGAGCTGGAGGAGAAGGAGAAATTCTGGTCAGACCTTGATGAAGTGATGCAGAGAATCCCTATAAGTGAGAGTGTTGTCATTGGTGCAGACTTCAATGGACATGTTGGTGCAGGAAACAAAGATGATGAGGAGGTGATGGGCAGGTTTGGTATCCAGGAGAGGAACACAGAAGGACAGATGGTGGTTGACTTTGCAAAAAGGATGGAAATGGCGGTAGTGAATACTTTCTTCCAGAAGAGGCAGGAACATAGGGTGACCTATAAGAGTGGAGGTAGGAGCACACAGGTAGACTACATCTTCTGCATAGGATGGTGGTGTGTAGGATGACTCTGGTGGTGAGGAAGATGAAAAAGGAAGAATGTTGCATGACTTTTAGGAAGGAATTGAGACAGGCTCTGGGGGTCAGGAGGTGCTTCCAGATGACTGGACAACTACAGCTAATGTGATTAGGGAGACAGGTAGGAGAGTACTTGGTGTGTCATCTGGAAGGAAAGTAGATAAGACTTGGTGGTAGAATGAGGAGGTGCAGGAGTGTAAACAGAATAAGAGGTTAGCTAAGAAGAAGTGGGACACTGAGAGGACTGACGAGAGTAGACAGGAGTACAAGGAGATGCAGCGTAAGGTGAAAGTAGACGCGGCAAAGGCCAAACAAGGGGCTTACGATGACTTGTATGCTAGGTTGGACAGCAAGGAGAGAGAGACTGATCTATACAGGTTGGCAAGGCAGAGAGACAGAGATGGAAAGGATGTGCAGCAGGTTAGGGTGATTAAGGATAGGTATGGAAGTGTATTGACAGGTGCCAGTAGTGTGATGGGAAGATGGAAAGAGTACTTTGAAGAGTTGATGAATGAGGAAAATGAGAGAGAATGAAGAGGTGACTGTTGTGGACCAGGAAGACACAAAGATTAGTAAGGAAGAAGTGAGGAGATCATTGAAGAGGATGAAGAGTGGAAAGGCACTCGGTCCTGATGATATACCTTTGGAGGTATGGAAGTGTCTAGGATAGTGGCAGTAGAGTTTCTTACTTGGTTGTTTAACAGGATCTTAGATAGTGAGAAGATGCCTGAGGAATGGAGGAGAAGTGTGCTGGTGCCCATTTTTAAGAACAAGGGAGATGTGCAGAGTTGTGGCAACACAGAGGAATAAAGCTGATGCAATGATACAATGAAGTTATGGGAAAGAGTAGTCGAAGCTAGACTAAGGGTTAGGGTTAGGGTTAGGGTTATGAGGAAGTCTGGAGTGGCAGAGAAGTATGTTAGAGCGGTGCAGGACATGTACGAGGACTGTGAGTTCCGAGTGGAGGTGGGACTGCATCAGGGATCAGCTCTGAGCCCCTTCTTGTTTGTTATGGTGATGGACAGGCTGACAGACGAGGTTAGACAGGAATCTCCATGGACTATGATGTTTGTAGATGACATTGTGATATGTAGTGAGAGCAGGGAACAGGTGGAGGAAAAGCTTGAGGGGTGGAGGTTTGCCCTGGAAAGAAGAGGAATGAAGGTTAGCCACAGCAAGACAGAGTACATGTGTGTGAATGAGAGGGACCCAAGTGGAAGAGTGAGGTTACAGGGAGAAGAGATAAAGAAGGTGGAAGATTTTAAGTACTTAGGGTCAACAGTCCAGAGCAATGGAGAGTGTGGAAAAGAGGTGAAGAACATGTGCAGGCAGGCTGGAACAGGTGGAGAAAAGTGTCAGGTGTGATGTGTGATAGAAGAGTTTCAGCTAAAATGAAAGGAAAGGTGTACAAAACTGTGGTGAGACCAGCAATGTTGTTTGGCTTAGAGACAGTGCCACTGAGGAAAAGACAGGAGGCAGAGCTGGAGGTAGCAGAGATGAAGATACTGAGGTTCTCTTTGGGAGTTACCAGGATGGAAAGGATCAGAAATGAGTATATCAGAGGGACAGCACGTTAGAGGTTTTGGAGATAAAGTCAGAGAGGCCAGACTGAGATGGTTCGGACATGTCCAGAGGAGAGATTGTGACTATATTGGTAGAAGTTTTGAACTGCCTAGAGGAAGACCCAAGGAGGAGGTTTATGGATGTAGTGAAAAGAGAACATGAAGGTAGTTGGTGTGAGAGAAGAGGACGCAGAAGACAGGGTTAGATGGAGGCAACTGATTCGCTGTGGCGACCCCTGAAGGGAAAAGCCGAAAGGAAAAGAAGAAGAAGAAGAAGGTTCCATCAGGTCTGAGGCAGAATGTCATGGGATTAAAGAACATGCTGCCTCCAGAAGGAATGGATCAAATATGCCCCTTTGAATAAATATCATTTAACCATCTGAGGCATATAGTTCCAAGATAACCTGTCTGCTGCACACACACACACACACACACACACACACACACACACACACACACACACACACACACACAGAGCTGGTTTCAGTCTTGGACATGAATGGAATGCAGACAGAGAGCCATGTGTAAAAACACCTATCCATCCATCCATTCATCCATCCATCCATCCATCCATTCACCCATCCTCTTATCCAGTCACCCATTTGTTCATCCGTCCATCTGTCTGCCAATTCGTTTATCGGTCCATCGATCTCTCAGTCCATCTGTCTGCTCATCCATCCATCAAACTTGATTTCAAATTAGGGTCTAGGATAGCAGCTCCGGCAGCTCCAGCCAGGATGGCAGGAGAGTGTGAGTCAATTATCGTGGAGTCACGAAAAAGAGAGGAATAGCAGCATTTACATAACACTATCATCTCTTTACTTTCATTATAAATGTCAGGTTTAATGAGACCTAACCAGACTTTTACTTTAATTTTACAGAAGATTCAATAGTTGGCAAATGAAGAATGTGAAAAGGAGAAAAGTAACAACTATTAATTTTAATATCCAATTCCAGTTGGATGAGGTGGTTCAGGCCACTGAAAAAGCTAAGTCAAATCCTTCTATAGACCCAGCATAATCCTAATATCATCAATTTTTACTATCTAAATACACAATCAGAAGAAACAAACATAAACTGCAATAAAAGGTATTCACCATTACCAAAACCACCCAGATTTAGCAGATTGTGTCAGTAACCCTTTGCCAGCTGATCATGTGTAAGTTCTATCTCCTCTGCAGCTTTTCAAGCTTCATTTCCTCAATGTTGCTGGGCAAAAACATAAAAATCATAAAAGCCGTCCTTTGCTGTCCTTAATTACTTGATACATTACGTCCTGTTTGCTGATATCCTAACCTGCCTTCTGCGCGATCTCTTCAGACATTTAACCCTTTTAAAGATGATTTATTGCCAATGTGCTTTCTTTTTAATTATGCCTGCAGCTAGGTACCCAGCAGATTTGTAAAGCCATTAGTGAGAATCAATACTTCGCTTTTAGGTGATGAATTAATTAATGAAGCATGAAGTTTACTCTGAGTGAGGGTCTATTGATGAAGAGGGAAAAGGAGGCAGAGGAGGAGACAAAGAGGGAAGGAGGGGGACTTGCTGGAGGTGACACCTAATGATTCCGAATCAGTCGGTTTGGAGCGTTTTAGTACGCGGCTAATTGCATTTCATCAGTGTTTTGATTAAAATTACGTAAGGGCAGTGCTGCAAACAAACACAGCTCTAGCAGAGATGGGTGAGCGATTTCCTCCTCAAGCCACTGGGCTGCCAATCTTCCAAACCGGCTAAATAGATCATTTATTTCCTGGATCAATTCAACCAAGAGTCTGAAGCCTGACTGATTCTTTTAATTGGAGTCACGCTTATTGTGTTTGTCCAAACTTGTCTCTAACCGCACTTTGTTCTATTTGACTTCTTACTGCAAGGTTTAGCGTGCACACCAGACATGGCTGCGTGTGTCAAGCTTGTGTTTTTAAAACTCACATGTAATAAACACTTTTGCAAAATGTCTCATTCCGCCAGTAAGGGAACAGCCCTGCAGCTGAGCTGACTGCTTCTTTCAGATTGTCCTAGCTTCCCCTAATAGTCCCCATTATTCATGGCCCTACAGCAGAGGTCACTGCCATGGGGTTTACCTTTCTTTTTTTTTTACCTCTGTAAATTGGAAGTCGAAAGAAAATGAATCGAGATACCCACGCCTAGAATGAGCTATAGGTTTGACTTTGACTCGTCCTCAAACTGCTAACTGAAGAAATAGTTTAATATATGTCATGTGGACTCTGGGCTGATGGGAATTTGGGGTGAAATATTTGAATTTGTGAGTCTTCATTTAATCCTTTTATGCTCCACCAAAAAAATATTAATTTAACTATTGGATGAAAACATTTCTTAAAAATTTGAAACCTGAGAATAAATCCTGAAAGAAACTGGATGAGATTTTAAATGGTCTTCTTCTCTAGCACAACACTAGATGATGAGATAAGAGGTACTTCTGCTTCGGCTTTCGGCTGATCTGATATTTGTAGAGAAAACGTTGATGGAGAAAATTATTCACTTGCAGCCATATTCTGGCAAACCAATCCTGCAGCAGTCTTCAATTTTCAGCACCTGCCAACAGCCAACTCTTCCCGATAACACAGACATCTGATAAATTGGTGAGTTTAACGACCAATCGCTGAATTAGGTTGATGGGTTTGAAGCCCTGAACTGTTTGTCACCTTCAGAGTTCAAGGTCTGGCTTCTGAAAATGGAGACATTTTCACATAAGATTGAAAAATCCTCTTTGCTGATGTTCACTTTGTTGAGCTTGACTTTTTCATTTCACAAACAAGAGTGCAGCGCTATCACAGCCAAGGACAGGTTCTTGACTGACTGTTACAGGATGACGTTTGTTTTATCAGTTGGAGAAAAAAATCTAGCCAATTAAAATAACCAGAATGTGATTTTAGAACCTGTTTCAATCTGCACATACAGTATATTTAAATGATCGGAGCCTATTCCTCAGTGTTAAGCACATTAACTGTTTTATTATATTTCTAATTACAGGTGAATGGTGCAGCCTGATAGGGTTTTATGTCTTTCACCAGCTATGTCGACTGTCGGGGAAGATGGATTCCCCCGTGGGATGCGCCATATATCAGCTGTGCAACTCCATTTACATTGTTTTAGCATGAGGTAATGTGGTGCTAGTCCATCCAGGTATTTTATTACATCACCCTGTTAATTTATTGCCCAATCAGACACGGCAACAAGGTGCTTCCTGTTTATAGACCACTCAAGGTTTTTATATTTCCCTTTCAAGTGCCCATGAGAGTGCAAGGCTTTACACGAATTAAATCAGTTCACTTATTGCTTTCTTAGTATTTCTACTCATGCGTTGTTATTTCTGTGGTTGTAAAGTAATATTTTAATTTAAAATCTTTTCAGACTTTAATCACCATCCCAAGCATTCACTCAGAGGAATAAGAGTGTGGCTTTTATACCACTGATTCATACAATACAAATTGTTTTAATGGGGAAAACAGAATCAAAACACATGATTTCATTTCATAATATTTGTGAAATATGCCGATAATCGTGTCAGTATATTTTCGAGTGAGTTTCCTGAAGCTTGGCATCATGTGATACGTGTGTAATTGTGGTGTAATGATATAAATAAAGACAAATGTCCCTGAGAGTGCACAAAGCCACACGTACATGATGGTCGTCCTCTGCCAGTCAAACACAGGATTGCAGCGTGTCCAGCTCCACACAGACCATTGTTTACCATTGTGTAAACAATGGTAAGGGTTATTTGGATGGTTATTTCCATTATTTGGAACCCTTCCCACTTTATGATAATGAAAACACATTGAATTGTCTACCTCTGCTTTGAGCTGCCCGTTGAGCTGAATACTGATTACAAGTTTGTGATTTGACAGAACATCAGGCGGTCTCTCCCAGTTTGTGCACTGTAAACCACATGGTGTGAGAGAACTTGTTTTTAATTCCAACCACTGGATATTAATAATACATATAAACACTTATAATAGTTTCGGATTATTATTATTTTTTTCCTATTTCGGAGTATCCAAATCCTATCAAAAAAGTTATCCAGAGTTAGATTTTGGGCTGCAGTTGAGCAGTAATGTCATTCTCTGAGATTTCTCTAGTATAATATCAGCTTTAAATCTAATATATATTTATGAAGCTTTCCTGGGCACACATGCTGACATCCTAGTTACTGTAGCACCAGGTGTTCTGTCCATGTAGTACACAACACACACACACAGATTGTAGAATTGTTGCATTGGGGAATTTTTTTTCTTGCACCTGTAGATTGTAATAAATTTTTCTTGACCTTGGAAGCTTCAAAAGCAAAGCGCATCAACCTCAGGGAAATACTTTTTGGAGAATTAAGAATGCGTGCGTGTGTGTGAGTGTGTGTCAGTGGCAATGCTGGATGTGTCTGAATGTATGGGATTGGAAATGAGTCCTGTGAGTATGGCTAAAGGGCTGCAAACCTTTTTCACAAGACACATAGGATAGATTGGATCTTAACAAGCATGAGAGCAGAAAGAGTGTGTGAGGCTGTAGGTGTGTGGGTTTGTGTGTGTGTGTTCCTCTTGTATCAAACCAAAACAATTTCCTTGATTTTCTGACCTGTGGCAGGGCTGATGGTGAGCAACTTTGGACCAAATATTCACCAACATCAATCCAGAAAGCTACTATGTACTACACACACACACACACACACACACACACACACACACAGACCTATATATATATATATATATATATATATATATATATATATATATATATAAAATTCCCTTCTCACCCCCCGCGGGTGGTTCCTCCTCCATTCTAAGCTTGGGTCCTCTACCAGAGGCCTGGGAGCTTGAGTGTCCTGCGCAGTATCTTTGCTGTTCCTAGTACTGCACTTTTCTGGACTGAGATGTCTAACGTTGTTCCAGGGATCTGCTGTAGCCACTCCTCTAGTTTGGGGGTCACTGCCCCGAGTGCTTCGATCACCACGGGCACTACTGTCACCTTCACCTTCCAAGCCTTCTCCAGCTCCTCTCTGAGCCCTTGGTATTTCTCAAGTTTCTCATGTTCCTTCTGCCTGATGTTGCTGTCACTCGGTATTGCCACATCCACCACAACAGCTCTCCTCTGCCCTTTATCCACCACCACCACGATATCTGGTTGGTTCGCCATCACCATCCTGTCTGTCTGTATCTGTATCTTTGCTCGGTCATTCTCCACCACCTCTGGAGGTGTTTCCCATTTTGACCTTGGGGTTTCCAACCCATACTCCGCACAGATGTTTCTGTAGACTATGCCAGCCACTTGGTTATGGCGTTCCATGTATGCTTTTCCTGCCAGCATCTTACACCCTGTAATTATGTGTTGGATTGTCTCAGGTGCCTCTTTGCAAAGCCTACACCTTGGGTCTTGTCTGGTGTTGTATATCTTGGCCTCTATTGCTCTGGTGCTCAGGGCTTGCTCCCGTGCAGCCAGGATGAGTGTCTCTGTGCTGTCCTGTAGGCCAGCCCTCTCTAGCCATTGGTAGGACTTCTTGGGATCAGCCACTTCAGCTATGTTCCAGTGGTACATCCCCTGTAGGGGCTTGTCCTCCCATGATGGTCCCTCCTCCAGCACCTCCTGATCTTGCCATTGTCTGAGACATTCACGTTGGGGCCTTGTCCTTGAGCTTGGCTGCTCACTAGTCCTCAGCCTCCTTCCTTACGGCTTGTGTACAGATTTGGGAACCCGCCATGCATGGTGAGGAGCTTTCGTGTCTTAACATCTGTGGTCTGTATCTCTTCCTTCGGCCACCTTATTATTCCTGGCTTACTTACTGTTGCCGCTTTCCTTGTTGCCTGTGGTATTCCAAGGTACTTGTAACTGTCCTCAGTGTCTGCTATTGTTCCTTCTGGGTGCAAGACCCCTTCACTTGTGCAAGTGTCCATCAAATGTGAGGGAATCGAGCCCTGGTTCCCCGTGTACCAGTCCGGTGCCTTACCAACTGAGTAGTAGCGTATATATATATATATATATATATATATTACCCTAAGCCAGAAGTGGTTCTGTGAAACAGAAACACAAACTACCATTGATTCTTCTGTTCTGCTTCCCGTACTGCCATCAACAGGGGTAATTTGTTGTTTAGAGTGATCCATCTTGGTCAAGCTGGTTCTGCTGACCAGTAGCGTTGTAGTGCCAATCCTCCTCTGAGAGTTGCATTGTGCATGTGCGGCTAAAATTACTTGTGTTAAATTTTTTAATCAAATTAAACATGCAAACAGCTTAATCTGAAGTAATGTGTTAATTTTGACAGCCCTAATATTTAGAAAGTAACAACAGTACTCAGTTTAATATGTTTTCAGTTTGATCACAGGATTACTGCTCTACTGTAAATACAGAAAATCGGAATAACTTCATTGTCTGCTTAACTAGATTTGCTGAAGGGACTAAGATAAAAAAAAAAAGTCTGCACACCCTGATATTTACTGGAGTGGCACAACACAATACAGATGGATGTACCAAGTAAGTGCGAGCAGGGAAGGAAAGGGGAGCTAATATCCAGATGTGGTCACCCTTCATTTAACAGGGAAACTTACAAAAAAGTAAGAACATACTATATAATTTGACTTGCATGAAGGGATTCCTATGTGCACAGAAACCGGGTAGTGTGTTTTCGGTATTCTGTTGGCTCCACGAATGTCTTGCTACAGTGCTTGTTGAAATTGTGTTATATTTCCCCTGTGCATTAGCTCTATTTCACTTTTTTCCCGTTTTTTTTTTTTTTTTTTTTTTAAATTCCAGTCATTGTGTGTGAGAGAAATGCTCCTTGCTGGTGGTGTGATGGCATAACATTGGTGCTTCATTGCACAGTGAAATAGTGAAAAAGCAAATGACAAGCCAGATCTCAGGAAGGTGGAAACGTGCAGCTGGTGACACTCCCACAAATGTAAATTTGACTTGAGTTTTAGTGGAATAGGCATGAATACAAGTGGGAGTTGCTGAAATATATAGGATAACTCACAATAGCATATTTCATAATATAGCTTATTCCTCTGCACTCTACAGTTTTAACAGCAGTTTTTTTGTTTGATGTATCCCTCTTTTACACCCAGGTATAATGGTAAATGTTTAATGATGCGGTAATAGAGTTTATTTTGTTCTTACTCCCTGAATGCCACCGTTTCCAGTTCATCGTTATGAAAGTCCTGCATTGTAATAGGAGTAAAATACAGGATGTGTGATATTTTCTTGTTTTCAGATGGTAATTGTGCGTTTGACATCAACACAATTCTACTTTAGATGTAGGAAGATGTGACCCTTTTAAAAGAGAGATAAAGATGCTAAACATGATAGCTTATTAGCTTTGTGGAACCCATGAGTTTATAGGCCCTACTTAAGCCAATATCAGTTGCCAGCTATTGGCCAACTGTCTGTCATGCAACCATCGAGCTTCATCTGTGACTCGTGCAAACATACTAAACTCTCACTATTAAAGCCCCAAATGTATAATTTTCATGCTTCTCTGTGATATTGAACCTAATTTCCAGTCAGCCTTATTGGCTTTAACAGTGCCTGCTGAGCAAAGTCTACGGGCTTTAAATGGCAAACATTCCAAAATAAATGTCCGTTGTGCAATCCTCCCTAAATCTCTTCCCTGTCTTTCTGCCTGCCTCCGTCTTTCCCTCATTCTCTCTGAAAAAAAAAAAAAGAAAACACTCATCGGGAGCTACAGAACATATTCCCTTTTTTCAATTATTCTGGCTGAGGGCAATATGTTTTAATGATGAGCTGATTCTCAGAGTGCGTTCTGCAGCTTTGCCAGCCTGAGCAGTGATGCCTTTTGCACATGTCAGGTCGGGGCCTCGTAGTAATCTGAGCCTCATTACAGCTGGTGAGGCCAAGAGCAGGAACGGAACTTCTCCCTGCAGCGCTGAATTACATTTCTACCACTGGGTTCCCCTCTCCCTCATTCTGTGTTTTTCTCCTTGTCTCAGCTGCTTCGCTGTTTGTCTTTGATCTTTTTCTCTTTCCTGTCTTATTCTTCCGCCTCCCCATCCCCTCTCAATCGTAATATCTTGTACTCCCTCCCCCCTCCCCATTTATTTTTTGATCTCTGTTACTTGTTCTCTGCCGGTCTCTTTCTGCCTCCCTCTATTCGTTCTCAATGCTCCTGGGGGGGGGAAACTCGCCGAGTACAGCTGGTTTGGAGTTTCGGGCTAGTTTTATTGAGTTTGCTCAGGATTCGGGAAGGGCCTGTTTACCAATAAGGTCATGATGAGGTGCATCAAGACTGTGAGCAAATCCTCAAATCCATCTCACACCAGCATGTGTGTCAAAGTGTGTGTATATGTCTCTGGAATGCTGTCATAGTGTGTCTAAGTATTTTTGAGGGTTTATCCTGAATATAAGGTTTGTTTTTGCATAAATTCAAGGTGAGTATTATATCAGATATTTTTAGTTTCCACTCACTGTCATTGACATCTGCACTTGCTTTTTTTCAATGATTCTTTTTAAGTCAAGGATTTTCTCAAAGAGGGATTCTTGCCAATTTATGAAGTCAAGCAAAAAGAAGGAGCTTTTTAAAAAGTGTTTTTGCTAAAGATTTAATGTCACACAGTAAATATTTGACTTAAAAAAAAAAAATAAAAAGCCACCCTGTTTGACAGAAATGTGGGATTATGTAAATGTGATAGGGTATGGGACGTGTGTCTCTTAGCCATTTGTGTCCATCAAACAAAAGTGAAATATTACGTAGAAAAGTACTGTATATTTGCGTGAGTATATTCAGCTGTAACTGATCCCATTTCTTTTTTTTTTTGTCTCCTTTTGAAATTCTCTGGTAATAGAAGAGCTAAAGGACCGACTGACATGGAGAGCTTTAGAATGTCAGAATGTTGGAGAGAGATGGGGGATTTTGTTCAATATTTATGGACATGAGACAGGATGGACAAGTCTCAGATGGAAAGCTAGTCATATCATTAAATAAAATTAGGTTTTTGGGTCTCAAAATGGGATACATTATAATATTGCAAAGCTTTATTTGTTTTGACATTATACCACGTGGGGGTGCAAAAGAATATACTTAAATAAGTTAATCACATAAGGATACGACCTCACATTTGAATGTGTTGCATCCTGAAAACATTCAAAGCAACTGTGACTGTGGCCATTTTATTTTGTTATAAAACACAGAGAGAGGGAGAACTGCCTGGGCCACCATTTTTACATCATCTCTCTCCTGTCAATGTAATTGATTATCAAATTACAAAGCTTTCTCTAAATAACCTTACCTCCCAAACGTAATCAACATACGTTCATCTTGCAGAGTGTTTCGAGCTCGGCGCTCCCAGACAGCTGGGAGTCTTACTGGAATGGCCGTTCTGGTTACTGTTATGGTGACTGTGACCTTTACTACATCTGGCGTCTGACTAATTTGTGAGCCGCGTGTCTACAGTAAGTCACTGGCAAGTGGACAGTCCGATATCATGGGAAACGAAGTGGGGAAGCAATGAGCCCAGAGGGGTTAGAGAAGAAATTAGAATGGGAGAAGAGAAGATAAAAAAGAAAAAGATTAACAGGGAATACAGAACACATAAAGCATGTGACATATGGATATGGCATATGGCCTTGTGCATATGGTTTTATGCAAATGGCATACGAAGGGGAAAAGGCTCAACTAGTTTCTGAGAGCATCTTAGGGACTGTTAAGCAACTGCCCCTTTACCGCTCACACAATTTGATTATTGAATGGAAGGTTTAACTGCAGCGTGAATGGTGATATCTGCCTCCACAATGTGACATCATACCATCAGCGTTACGTCACAGAATATGCAGAACCAGATGCAGAGACACTCTTTGTTTCTGTCTGTAAGTGCAAAAAGTCCAATTTTACCCTACTGTGCGACTGATCTGGGTGGCAGAAAATAAGTGGATGACATAGATCAGGTAAATGGTACCTCTATCAACTTTTGACGAGGGAAAGTTGTACCATTCCAAATGGTGACAGCAACAAGAGTAAAACATGGGATGCAACATTGTATCTACAGATTTTACACACAGCCACTGCAGCATTCATGTTCATAGTCCTGTGCATCGCCCAGCTGCTCGATTTACAACAAACTCATTTATTTCTTCTTGTCCCACATTTTAAATGCCACATGCTAAGTTAAAAATCATTTCTAAACATTAACATTTGTATACCCTTTCAGCCATGTTTTGTATTTCTGCACAGTTTTAAGGGGGTACACATGCACACAAACAGCGTACAGTGCACGTTTATTAACCTTCAAGCCATCTCTCTTCTCGTTACTGTTAATGCTGAGTTGGTGACTTGTCCAAAATTTGTCCTAATCTTACACTCAAATTGACATCCTCATGGTCCTGCTGACACGTGGATTCATGGCAGCAGTGCACGGCTATATGTCAGCGTAGCAATAATGGTTTTATTATACAATGCTGCCTGGTTCCACAGACAAGTGAAGGGATCTATGTATCACTGTGAGTCAAGGGGAGATGGGCCTCCTGCCTGTGTGATGCATTTTGTGGTTTTGTACTGTTGGCATGTTTTTGGTTATGCTGTTTTTCTATTATGAAACAACGCCACAACTGGAAATGATGACTGCGGACGGAACAAGAGGGGAATCTCGGGGGCAACCATGGACAGATGCTAGAAATATTCAGGACAAAAATACGGATAAAATCCATCAATAAAATGTAAAAAAAAAAAAAAAAAAATCACTTTTGGACACATAAAGAAATTTACCATCCCTGCTCATGACGACCATGGACTTTAGAAAATGACTGTACATCCTAAAATTCTTTGATTTCTGGAAACAAGTCTTCGGTTTTGATTACAGGCTTATGTGTGCTGTAATTAAAGTGGGACTGCTCAGTGTTAAATTGAACTTTCCAACAGTTTATTGCATTAATGCCAGTATTGTTTTGCACTGCATCAACGCAAAAAGCACCTGCTTCTAACTCCTGTCTAGCATTAAATCATTTAATCCATGACAACATGTACATTAAATCACTGTCCATAGAGCGGAGAGGTATTACAACAGAGCAGGAAGTGATGTAATGAAAACAGTTTTACTGTAAAGGAGAAGAAAGACGGGTGCATGTATGGGTAGCATGTACACGTTCCAAAGAAATAAATAAAACTGAGCTATGACGTTACAGTTCATTAATCCGTTGTGGCTTTCTAGTGGAAACCTTCCACGTGCTGCTTATATGTTATTAATCAAACATTATCACTCTTATTTCATCTGCTTACATGAATGATGAATTTCATATCTGCCACTGCAGAACCAGATATCGGTGAGATTGATTTTACAAGATTTTATTTAGCCCCAGGTTGAATGTCTCCAGGGATTATAGGCCTGCAGTCTTATAACAAATTAGTAACTTTTTATCTGCTTAGCCAAACTGTGTTTAAGTTGTAAACATCCATGAGTTTGATGTTCATCTCTGCCTCTACAAGACCATCTCCAGGTCAGTTGTCCTGACACAGTGCAATCAATCAAATTAAGTTTCTCAAATGTTTTTTCAGCAGCAGCAACAACAACAAAAGCAGTGGCAGCAGCAACTAGTAAGCAATGAGCCCAGAGTAACAGTAACCACGACAACAGCAACATGAGCTGCATCGATACTCACAGTTACTATACCAACAACAGCACGTCTGCATTTTTATAGCACAAAGAGTATGAAAAAACAACAAAAGGTTCTGAATTTCTTTCTTTAAAAGACTTTCTTTTTCATCCCGTAGTTTATTTTGTTCATTTGTTTAAAAAAAAGAGAGTTAAGGCAGTTGTCTTCTGTTGTGGAACATATAAAAATATGTACTCAGGTTTTTGTGGAAGCATTTGCTGGACGGCTGGTCTGACAGATCAACTCTTACTGGTTTAATCAATGTTGCTGTGAATGACAGCTGATTAAAACTGTAGCCCAAAGCCTATTTTTCATGCTACAACCAGTTTACCTTCTTCCAGGTTCCACTACACAAGCAACACACAGAAATCCTGAAATTAGGATCTCTCTGTGAGAGAGAGAGAGAAAATAGAGAGAGAGAGAGAGAGAGAGAGAGAGAGAGAGAGAGAGATGGATCTGATATTTGGAGTTGTCTAAATTGCTGAACAGCTACAGATGATGCAGCATTATTGCTGGTCTCTGATAAATCAATCATTTGTGGTGGTTTACAGTGTTTATTAGTTTTGCTTCAAGGCAGGATGCAGAGTCACACAGCTTGCCAAAGGTAATTTATTGACATTATTCAACATTTGAAGTTAAATAAATTAATCTAAGGGGAATGGAACCATAAATGATTCACTGCAGGTTGTCACAGCACTTGTTTTTCTCTGCAAAGATTTAATAACAGTTACTCATGTAAAGCAGGGGAAATTCACAACAGGAAGCAGGGCCAGTGTTATTTTGTTCACAATATTCCATACATGAGGTCACTGTGCTCTGTTTCAGGTGGACCCCTCCCTCTGTGGCAGAGAATGGACCAGAACAAAACAGTTGTCGAGTGCTTTGAGGTCCCACCCTGTTCCTCCGCAAGCTTGTATTCCACACAGCAGGCTGTGAAATCGTTTTTGGTCTCCCTCAGAAGAGAGCCCCCCGTGCAGAAATCCATAAATTCATGAGCATTCACCATCCACATGAAAAGGAAGGATGTGGTGAAAACAGTGTGATGGAGAGGAGAGGAGAGGAGAGGAGAGGAGAGGAGAGGAGAGGAGAGGAGAGGAGAGGAGAGGAGAGGCAAATGCTGAACAACCATGTGAGTGCTTGAAAGGACACAGCATGAGTCTGGTCTGAAACCCCCAACCGATTTATCGCCGGAAGACACAGACATAGGAATAGCAAAATGCTTTCGCTTGCTCACACTGTTGCAGATGCACATGCTCATGTATGCAAACACACACCTGCACACACACACACACACACACACACAACAACACATGCACATTGAAGCAGTGGCTCCCTCTCCATGATGCCTGTATTGATTTTCACCATCTCCCCATGATGTCGGTGAGCTCTGAACCTGCCCGACCTCATCATGGCTGTCCTTACCCTGCACACTTCTAACTGTGGAACCAAATATATACATTTTCTGTATTTGAGTAAGGAGAGTTGTATTTATCCAGTGCTTTTCATGTTTGAACAACCTGTGACTCCAATCTGAGAGGAAACACGATTGATGCAACACAACTGTTCTGGAAAAGGGAGCGTCTCCTGCTAATCGGAGGATTGGCTGTTCAATCTTCGGCTCCCGCTGTCAACATGTCCGAGTCGTTGGAGCCCTTGTTTGTTCCTGGTGTGTGAATGTTAAACCGCTCAGAGCAGGTGGCACCTTGCGTGGTGAGGAGCCTCTTGCTCCTGTGTGTGTGTTCATTCATATCCAAGACTGAAACCAGCTCTGTGTGTGTGTGTGTGTGTGTAAATGGCCGGTGATGTATAGCAATGCAGCTCGATGTCGTGAATCTCAGACTACAGTTACCGGGTTTAGTGCTGCCATGCTGATCTCAGGATGTTACGTTCCACTTTTGTCTTGATGTACAGATCTGTGTATTTCCAAGAAAACACAGATAAGTAATTACATAACAGAGGATTAGCGCAGGGTAGCATCGCCATTACAGTCCACACATTAACACATGCATACATGTTCAGCACAAAGTGTAAATGAGGATGCAGTAAATAGGAATTATTAAAAAAAAAAAAAAAAAAACGTATCAGTGGATGCAACATGTTTGAGAGGGAGGGAGCAAAATGAAAGAATCTGAGGTACTGTCAGGTGTGACAATACATGAAACAAAAAAAGTATAAAGTCTAAATACAAAAGTAGTTTCATTCATTTCAGCATTTTATGTTTGCATGTCCACTGCAGATTAGCATGTTAAGCTTACTGAGTAGTTTAATGACTAAACATTAAGCCCCACCCTGTCATATACTTAAAAAGTGCTTTAATTATACAATAATGGGAGTGTAAATTTGTACAATTTCATTTCTGTGTTTACTTGTGAAGTCAAGAGAAAAGATAAATTCCTGAAAAAAAGAAACAGCTTCAGAAAAATTAATTTCATTAATTTTGTGTTTCATTAACACAAAAGTGCTGAAACGCTCCAGCCCTCAGTATAGCTACCGAAGGTCTTGTCTGCCCCCCACAGGCCGTCGGGCGAACAGCACCAGTGCGGAGCTATGGAGTCAGTCCCATTGTCTGGCCTGGGTGCCACCATGATGTCATAGTTAATGAGTGATGCAGAGGAGATGATCTCATTACCTGTCTATTAAGTTGCCAAGGTCGTTCATTCTGAAGCCGTCGTTGTAAGTCACTGTAGGCAGACAATTACAGGAATGATAAAACCAGAATGAATAATGTTGGAAGCCCCCCCTCATCACCCACTTCCTTCTAAAGCTTACATTTGCAATATAAAGTCTTCAGGAACTTTTGCTCTTTACACATGCTGACTGACAAAAACATTTGGGATAAAAGTTGAGTCTATGTTGCACTTTTAGGTGGTAATAGTTAAGAGCTATTACTGTATTAACAGGTCAGTGTAGATAGATAAAGTGGATGACATATAAGTGCAGACAAAAATCTTAAAGATTCTTAACAGAGTGGAATTATATTCAACTCCATAATGGCAGTTAAGTGACTGAAAATTCACTTTGTCATATTTTGCTAATTAGGTTTGATTTGACAATACAAATGTCTTTAAAAAGCTGTTGATGAGTTGGAAAATGCTAGTTATGAATACTAAAATGCTAATTGTTAATTTCTAAACAATAGTTTATAATAAAATGTTATGTGTTCTTTCTATGATATATTATTTGTACTTGTTTTTGCATAGACGATGATAACACCAGGCTGCTAAATCTGAAGTGATAAGCCATAAACGCTCCCATTACATCATAAAAAATGTTTTGCTTTTAAAACCTGCGTAATATTTTATCCACACCCGAATGTTCCCCACACTGCTGAAAAAAATAAAATAAGTCATAAACAATGACCCAAACACAAAGACTCAGCACACTGCTGCTGTGCTAAATGTCCCTTTGCTGAGGAGGGTCTGCGCATAGATGTCAAACTTATCCCAGATTTATGCTCTGTGCTCTGACTAAAACCCAGAGGTGTTAAAAAAAAAAAACAGAAAATAATGCTCGTTAATGGGAGGAAGATGCTAAATTATGCAAACAAGCCTTTGAGCCATAATGAACAAAGCATTTTAGGCTGTATCTTAGTTTTGCTGTGTTCTTATCAAAGGTTGTTTACTTAGCAGCTTCGATCTATAGCCAAGGTGTATTAATTGCTCTTTTTTTCTAATGCTATTCCATCCTGTTTTGGCCCTAATGAGAATGAAGGGACTTTATTGCCAGCTTGTTTGAATGATATTAGCATTTAAGATGGGAAAAATACAGCACATTGGGGAAAGAGTACGTGACGTAATGGAGTAATTGGCAGTCTTGTGGTGCGGCCTGAACGATGAAGATCGGCTCATTTGGAGCAAGTGTCCTGGGCTGGTAATCTTGGGTGCCAGGCTCTTGTGAATCACAGAAGTATGGTAGGTAGTTTTCTCTCTCTGCTTTAGCATGTTTCACAATTCTACCAAACATACGTACATATAAAACAACAAGTTGTTCTTTCTTAAAAAGAATGTTTTTTTTCTTCTTTCTTATTTCAATTACACTTTTGAAGAGAGGGGTCTTTATAGTTTTAAATGATAGAAATGTATATTATCGATATTTTTGTGAGGTACAAGGTACGACAGAGCATCAAATTTTGCTAGAATTCTGCATTGTATTTCCAAGAACAGATGCAGAAGCAAATGTATATAAAACATCCAAACTGGGAACGAATTCACAAATTGGTTTCATCCAATGCTGTATATCTGCTTTTCCATCTGTGAAATTGTATCTAAGTATAACCATATTGAACAGTGTCTGTCTATTGTTGATATGCATGTGTGTGCATGCATGCATGGGTGCGTGCGTGCATGAGTCTGAACATGTGAGGACCTCTCATCAATACACCTTTTCTTAAGCTGCTTACAGACCGTGTGAAAGTGTGTGAGTGTGTGTGTGTATGTCTCTGTGTCTACACAGATTATCGTCTACTAAACCTGTCAATATGTGTGCTTATGATATGGTGTGTGTGTGTGTGCCACTAACACACACTCGTCTTCTGCTGAGGTGTCCTCTGGGCTCTGTATGTCTTAACACAGAGAAACGGTAACCTGTGTACATAATGCATTCAGGCTCCATAATCTAGGCAGAACAAACCCAATAGAACTGTGGGAGGCAGAACACAGGAATATATAATCCACCACCCGACAGACAATCAATCCCTCCACTGGCCCCTGGATGACTCCGCAGAGTGCCCCCGATCACCTCCTGTTTTTCCTGCCTACTGCCTGCATGCGTTTTCAGATTTATTCATGCTCTTATTTAAGGGGACGCCAACGCATCCCAAAGGCCTATTCTTTCACTGGCTCATTATCTATCAACAAAGCGGAAAGGCAATTCTTTATGAATTTGTCAGTTTATGAAAAGCAAACCAGAGTCGCTGACCGCGGTGCTGCCAGTCAGAGGACGGATAGTGATCTCAGGAGAACGCTGCTGCTGCTGGATGACTGAAGGTCAAAGTGTCCACCGAGGAGTTTCAAGTAAATTTCACTCTGGCATTTCTGGACATCCTGTACCTTTAGATAATATTTTTTTCTCACGCAACATGGTCCATGTGATGCATATATCCAGGTATTTTAAATTACCAACAAATGGTGTGTTTAACAGCTTTGCAGCTTGTTCATATTGATGTGTAAAGGTGTTGGGAGTGGTGGTAATCTCTGGTGTGCAGGACCTCCCTTTAGTTATTCCTATAATCCTGACCGCTGAGGTTGGTGGTGAAAGCACCAGGTAGGAATGACTGAACTTTACACACATAAAAAAGCTGTTCTCTTCTACAATAAGATCACAAATATGAGCAGGGTGTCCTCTGAAGGGTGTCTGGGCTCATCCTTAGAGAGAGGATAACGAGCTCTGATGTTCATGAAGAGCGGCTATCCTCCACGTCTAAAGGAAACAGCTAAGGTAATTCCAGGATCTGGTTAGCAGGTGGCCCCCGCAGAGGTGTTTCAGGCGTGTCAAGCTGAAAGGAGACCCTAAAGCAGACCCAGGACACACCGGAGGGACAGTGTTTTTCATCTAGCACTGGGACAACTTGGTGGAGGAAGCCGTTGTGGAGAGAATGATCTGAGCTTAGATTGACACAAACCAACTACGCTTGTTTCTAGTAAACATGACTGATGTGAAAACAACTGAGACCGAATTATCCCCAAACAAGATGCATCATGTAAATGTGTGACGTACAAAAAGGCAAAAAGTCCGTTTGTTGCAGTTTCAGGGCTCAAATGAACAAACGGATAACTTTAAAGGTTCAGACAAACGTTTATGTCTGCACAAGCTAACCCTTCAGCCGTCACGGAGCGACTCGACCTGACTGAACATCGTGCAAAAGATTTTCATAATCAGGCATTACAGTAATGAGAGATAAATGCCATTCCAGTGATGATCAGGCTGGAGGATTACAGAAAAGACAGCTCTAGGTTGATTTACATGAAAAATGACAAAGAGGGAACCAAAACCCATGTCAGTGTCTGTGATTAGGCTTCCACTTTAGGATGACGTTTCATAAACACCGGAGCCATAAACACACTAAGAAAGCACATCACACATTTTGCAGCTTCACTATCAGTTTGCCTCACTGATAGTGAAGTCCAAATATTCAGCGGCACCAGGTGTGTGGTAAACAGTTTCTTCCTGCTCTGCCATTTGGACCAACTTCAACATACGCTTTTGTTATATGCTCTCTTGTATAATGAGTCCTTTGTCGTTAGATCAAATCAGGCCAGGCAGTAATTGATTGTAATGGAAATGAGTTGACCAGCACTGACACCGGCTGCCATTAGCGCGTGGCCCCAGTCGCAGCATCTTTGCGCTGATGGCTAATTGTTGGTCTGATTGCTTGGCCTTCCAGTGTTGTGGTTTCCATGCTAATAAGCTAATTATTGAACAGAAATGTGGTTGCAAATAATTCAATTACAGCGGACGCTAATGAACACAGTGTCCCATAAGAAGCACTTGATATTTCCATTGCACCATCCTCCATATTTGACAGGTATGTCTTTGCTTTTGCTGCAGACGTGATGTTGTGGCATAAAGCGAGGTTAAGGCATCATGCCCTGTAGGCAAATATGTATTAATCAATGTTGGGGGTGGAGGCTGTGATATTTGGCTTGGCCCCTGCTTGCAGAAGTTTATGTATGTTGGTTTTCTTTTTCTTCACCAGTTAATTTCTTTCATCAGCTGCAAAACAGTTCAAAAAAGACGCCTCTGTGCTGGTAATGAACTTTAATTTTGTGTATTTTGTAGGCAAAGCAGCCAACAAATCGGATTATTTCCATTTCATTTTCCAGACTTTCTAATTCCTCGGGTAATTTAATGGATGGATTAATACATGTTCATATAGTGTGCTGTATGTCCATGGTTGGGTTATTGATTGCTGGACTCGTTCCCACACCAGCACAGCTCTCTGCTTCCTTTGAACAGATGTCTGAAGGCCTACTTATGGGTCAATCCATACTGTGTGCTTTTTCCCCTAAAGATATTTTTGAACAAGGAGAAATTCAACACGTCTCTGCACGAGATCCATATAGAGATGATTAAAAAAATGATCTACAAACCAACAGTTGCAGACGCTTTCAGTCCTTGAACTAGACAGAATTAGGAGGTCAGACACATGTCATTAACAAAACACCAGGTAGATGATAACAGTTCCTGCAGTGGAAAAGGACTAGATACTACAATTACGAATGGAAGTAGATGCTAAATCTTTAAATGATGTTATTCCCATTTGATGTGGCATGAACACTGGGAAGATGATAATATATCTAAATAATCTGGAACCTGGGGAGCTGCTTTTCCGGTGTGAAATATTGAAAAGACTGTGTTTTGTATAATAAAGACCGAGGTTAGCAAACAAGCATGTCCTCAGCCTTTAACACTGTGTTAAATGCAATAGTTGTGCCTTAGAAAGTCTATAACCTCACACATAGAATAGAATAGAATAGAATAGAATAGAATAGAATAGAATAGAATGCCTTTTATTGTCATTATAAATCTTTTTTACATGTACAAGGTGATGAAAAGCAACTCCTTCAGTGCAAACGTGTGTAAATATGTACAACATAGAATAGAATAAAATTAAATTAAATAAGTTTAGTGCAGATATGTCGAAAAATATATACAGTTCAAGGAAGTATGGGTTATTGCACATTAATGGATATTGCACAGTGAGTGGATAGAAGGAAGTCCGGGGGGGGTCAGGGAAATAGACTTTGGGGTTCAGTGCATGTGAAAGTTTAGTATGGTTATGGCTTTTGGGGAAAAAAATGTTTCTGACTCTGTTAGTCTTTGTTCCTTCCATTAAAATGTTAAAAGGGTCAGAGGTCAGTCAGCAGCAATAAGATTCAGGTCCTATCAAGTAAGGAACAGATGCTCTGATTCTACAAAGGGAAGCAGATCTGGCAAAGGGAACAATAACATGACGGCGGTGTTCCTGTGTGATAGAAATTCTACGGTTGAAATTAAATAAGTTCTGTTCCAATTTCCTGCACGGAGGGATTTGGTGTCACAGAAATTCATTTCATTGGCCTTTTGACATGAATAAATCAAATGCTGAGGGATTCATTTGACTGCTGTTTCATGGTCAGTGAGGATTCGCGCAGAGGCCAGCCACGCTTTATCCCTTATTCAGCCGCTGCAAGTTGACACTAAACAGAAAGAGGAGACAAATAAAAGAGAAAGTTTGGAAATAGAGGGTTAAAAAAAACATAAAAAAAGAACTTCTGCAAAGAAATAAGCCAAAGCAAAGAACAAGACTGGCAGCATGGCATATTTATAATGAAAGTGGAGGAAAGGAAGCGAGAGAGAATCTTTTTCCTTAGATGATATCCCCCATCGCAGCTGGAAGCCAATGAACAGATTTTTTTTAACCACAAAATGGATGATTCTGAAGCTTTACTCTGACACAGAAAGAATTAAGCTGGTTTGACTAGGCTTAGGCCGAGTTATCACATCCCGCAGCCGGACACTACACAGACAGGCTGAGCCCGACAGAGAGGACAGAAGGACTTGAAAGCAGGTGTAGGATCCTGACGGTAATACACTGAGTTGAAAAAAAGCCCAACCGTCTGAACTTTAGGCTTTATTGGTCTTCTTCATACAAAGCACAGCCAGAGGCAGGGTATCAGAGGTGGGTGGGGAGTGCTCTAAAATACAGCTGTCAGTTGGGGTCCATGACCCTGAATAAACGAAAGTCACTTTTCACTTCAGTACTTTCGACATTCTGGTTTTAATGTACTATTAAATAATCTTTGAATGTTCGTTTTTTTTAAACAACTATTGAAGTTATATAGTGCCATTTTATAAAGCCTGTAAATTTTCAAAGCTGAATCCACGACTGAGAACAACAGATTAATTTGCTTGCCATCAAATGATTTGTCAGTAGATATTTTGAGCTTCAATATCCCTGTGCAGGAAACACAACGTCTGATCTACTTTTATTCATATTTGCCATATTTTCCCCCTAAAACCTTCATGCTTCAAGATATTGGCCTGATATTCAAAGCCTTCTCTTGCACACAAACTTAAAGTGCATGCAAAAATCTGTGTTTTAGTGGTAAAAGAAGTGTGCTATTGATGGTAAACAACCCCGTAAATCAACATAATCCCCTACGGGCATGGATTTGACCTCTGCGTGTGACAGTCTACAATTACACACACACACACACACACGCAGACACAGACACACACAGACACACACCGACACACATGCCATAGCCATAATCCATTCAAGCACAAACCTTCCGTTTGCTTTTATCTCCACGGTGCTGGGCTTCCACTGCAGATGAAATTTTTCTGAACCCCCGACACACACATCTCCTTTCACTGCACTTCATAAATCAAGCCCTCTATCATTCTCACCAACCCAACACATTTTATCCTTGGAAATGAAGACATAGAGGAATCAATTAGCTTTGATGGAGCTGATGCCGCTGTGGTTTTTCAAGCGCGGCGCAGTTTAGATTCTGTTATTGCTACGAGAGCAAAAAGGACGGTTTTATTATCACCAGAGTGTTCCATAATGTAATATTTGAGGAGGCCCAGTGCTCTTATGAAGGCTCGCTTCATTGTGGTCAATGTCTTCAACCATCAACTTTACACACATCAAAAATAGTTGGGTGAAATGGATGAGAGTGGAGTGCACTTTAAATTCCTATTTGGACCAATTTACCTTTTCGCTTATTTCCTTCCAATATACTCGTGATTGTGTTTACGTGCAAGGAAAAAAGCACCTTCAGCCAAAAAAGAAGTGGATGTGCTTCCTCGTAGGAGGGTTGCAGAACACTGCTTTATACCTTTCCCCTGTGCCAGCTGATTTACAGTAATGGAAGGAGAAAATGGACCAGGGTCCATCCCCACGGCTCATATTGTCACTCCATTTCTGTTGAAAGCTGATGAGATTATTCTGGCGATGGAAGTGTCAAGGATAATCAAAAGTCTGCCTGACTTTTCCAAGTTCTTGCCCTTGTCGGCATATTTCCTGCCTCCTTTGGCGCGAGAGTGGAACTGTTAAAGGCAGCTTTAAACTATTTAAATATATCTCACCGCAAAACTACAGGCATTACAGAACCTGCAAAGGCTGATTATTAACTTGTTACTGTCTGCACAGCATAGGATAAAACCTTCATCCGTACATGTTTTACATACTGAAAAAGTTGAAAAACGTTAAATTCTTCTTCCAAGTACTGTCCTTCTCTGTCACTGTGGGGGAGACCTTGCTGCATGTGTTAATCATTTACACTATTAGTTTAGTGCAAACTGAGGCAATTTCTGTTTTACTTAATGCTTTCGCTCTGTTGTCTCTTAGAGATTAAGTGATCTTTTTGATATTCTCGTCCAGTCTCCCCCTAAATCATCTGATGATCAACATTCCGTCTTCCAGACCGCACATAATTCACACACAAAGCAGAAATTATGATTCAAAGTTTACATCTCTGTAATGGCATACACTAGGGAAATTATGAGCTTTATTATAACCGCGGTCATATATCTGATTAGGTCATAAACATTACTTCTTTTTTTTTTTTTTTCCCAGACTGGGTCTAAAAATGATTAACTTCCACTGGAGAGTAATTAATTATAATATTAAATACAGCAGCAAAAAGAGGGGAAAAAAGGAGAGAGGGGACACCATGCGAAATGATGTAATCATTTAAAAAAATCAGACATGTTCTGAAACTGGTCTGAGCTGCACTTTTTAGTCTAGAATAAAAGAAAGAAATTAGATGCTAAAATACCCTATGGCAGCGAAATGAAAAAGCTAATATGCTTTTATTAGCATCAGGGAAATTATACCCATACACCACCTGAGTGGACTGATCCATTCATAATTCCAGAGTAAATATGAAATATTTCAATCCTACACTGTCTGATAGAAACGGGCCTGATAACAACCCAATATGCAGGAGTGGCCAATACTCAGAGAAGCCGTCTGTGTGAATCCTGTACGCGCTCCAGAGGGAAGAGATATGCAAGCAGACGTAGAGAAGGGAAGAGCAATGTGGAGGTAGTAAGACACAGCAACAGAGCAGCGACAAGGTAGGAGAGAAAGATAAACAAGAGGAGGAGGAGAAATCATCAGATAAGCAGAGAGAAAGAGAGGGAGATCAGATATTGGATGAAAGGTTTCCAGCTAAATCCATCATGATGAAACTCTCTTTTGCAGCAGACTTCTGCTTCTTAAAGGTCTGCTGGCTGGACGGCTACTGCATTAAGGGTCAAAATATCTTCCTCTAACATATCAGTCGGAAGAGGAAAGACGGTATTTCGAAAGTCTGACTGTCAACCTGAGGAACTGGTAAAAACCTGTGTGCAGCTCTAAATGTCTCTGACAGAGAAAAGTACAGCTGAGGTGAGCAGAATGTTTAGTTGTAAAAATGGTCCATTCTCATGGTGTCTAATGAGACAGTTGGACTCATTTTTGTCTGTAGTTTTTCATTCAGCAAAGCAAATCAGTCTGCCTGAGGGAGGTTTTCCTTCATCACCATGTGGATAAATGTCTCCACAGGAGGAGAATGACCTTTCTCAATCCACATGTTGCGAAAAAAAAAAGCCAACCAGACAATGCAAGAGCATCCTGCATGTGCAGATCTCTCTGCTGGATCGCCTGCAGAGGCAGTTGATTAATTCCAGATTAGATTAAGTTTCCTGGCCCTTTTTCTGTTGTGTTTGTAAGATCTACACTTCCTGACCATCATATCGAGGTGTTAGCTGCATAAACACATCAGTGCATGAATCTGAAAATTTCTCATTAGTGTTCTTTGGAACCATCTCATCATCCACTCCCACAGCAGACCAGCTTCTTTGGGAACAGATTCCCACACCTCCAAATGCATCTGTTGTTGTGATTCTGAGGCCAAATGACATTAATGGAATCCAACAATGAAGCTATTTCACAGCACGAGAGGCAGTTTTTGGAGAGCTGTGCTCCTTTAATCTAGCCTCCGCACACACATGCATGTATACCCCACAAAGCGCCACTTCGCCCCCACCCCACCCACAAAATGAAACAAATATATTCATTCATTTATTCATTCATCCAATCACCGTGGCCTCTTCACTCTGAAAGGAGGTCGAAAAGGTGCGTGGTGCTGCAACATGTGTACCTCTGCAGCCCCCGAGCACTCGACAAATTTCTGCTCCCGCACTGTCCTCTTAAGAGGAGAGAGCTAAAATGAAAAGCTCTGTCTTTCCTTGCTTTTCTCCCTCCTCACTTGCCCCCTTTTGCCATCATCTTCCCATTCTCCTCTCCTTTCCAAAAACAACCCATAATGGGGGACTGGAGGCTGTCTATCTGTTTTTCTGCCAAAAGAATGGAGGGAGTGAGAGAAAGAGAGAGAGCAAGGCAGAGAGAAAGAGAGAGAGAGAGAGAGAGAGAGAGAGAGAGGGATGGCTCATCATCCTTGATTAGGCCTGTCACCACCAGGTAGGAGGCAGCAATTAGCCTTGGCCAGGCCTTTTCCGCTGGGGCTCACACATGCACACATGCCCACACACTCCTTCACACACACGCAAACACACACACACGCATAATTACACAGACACAACAGACACACACTCGCACACTTGGGAGATGGAATGAATGAGCGTGGCATCTGTTAGAGAGCGATTTGGCTGCTGAAGTGAAAAAACGGATGGATGAATGTGTGGCACGCAGGGACGTCATGGTGGCGCACTGGCACAGAGGGATGGAGAGCAGGAAGAGGAGTTAGAATGAAGGGCAGGAGAAGCAAAGAATGGCGGGTGGCAAAGTTTTTAATGAAATGTTATTGACGGGGAGAAAACGGTGAAACGACATAAGTGAGTAGTAGTACCACAAACATGACCGATTTATTTATTTTAGTCCTTAAATTTATTTCTTAAAGGCTGAAATCAGCTGGTCTGTCTCACATATCCCAAACCTTAAAAATCCTCTAGTTCTGCTGATGATTCTGTGCTGTATTTAGTTATAAACACAAACTAGGTGGCCTCCTGGAATTTTCTCATACCCTCCTGGAAAGTCCTGGAGCAGAGTATTGAGGAGTGTGTCTTGTGCACCGCTGCATGCTGCAGTTCTGGAGGAAAACTTTACTCCATCAGTGACATGATTTCAGCTACTGTTTGGCCTGCAGAGTCCAGAAAAAGAGGACGCAAGATACAGTATGAAGACGACAATAACAGAGCCTTGGATCCATCGCTTCTGGAGGGACTGAAGCGAGAAGAGGAAGAGGGAAAAGAAAGGGAGATTATAAACAACACTGCTTGAAGCTTACAGTTGGAACTCACTGAGATGGGATGGAGGAAAGCAAGGGACGATGGGCCCATAAAAGAAGATGCAGGGATGAAGGGAGAGGAGGGCAAGGACAAATGGAGTGAGGGAATGGAAAGGAGGAAAACAGGCATGAAAGAGTGGGGAAGGAAGAGCGTGGCAGTATAAAAAGGATGGGTGAGAGGAGATTGGCTGTTTGGTTTTGATAGCATGAGCCAAATCGATTGTGGCTGACTAATCCAGTTAGTTATGGCAGCAGCATGCAGAAGAGGCGCTTATGGGGGTGTTAGGTTATAGTGTGTGTGTGTGTGTGTGTGTCTATTTGTGTAAAGCATGTCCAAACCTGACATGAGGCAAAGCTACTTCCATGCCGTGAGAGTTTAACATTTGGACGAGAGAGAGAGAAAGAGAGAGAAAGTGCACTGTTAATATTCACATGCACGTGCAAAATAAGCAATCAAACGTTAAGATAAAGGAACTGCCTTGACCAGAAACAAAAGAAGACGTGGCAGCAGGACAGAAAACAAACTCGAATATGCCATCCCGATTCATTTGGCTAAATAGTATTAATTAGATTCTTTTTAAGAACACATTTCAAGCAAACACAGATGAGGACAGATGGAGTCTGCGGGCAAATATTAGCAGAATTGAGGGTTTTGCTTCATACGCCAGGGAAGCTGTTCATTGGCTCAGCTCCTCTGCTGCCCCTATTTTACAGCCCAGGAATATGCTATATGTTTTGTCATATTCCATTTAAAGACATTGTCAAAAATCATTGCTAAGGCACAATAATAATGGTGACTGTGCTATAGGGTGCTTAGCTTGCGCTGGGGCCCTTAGACTGCTCTTTACAATGAGCCACTTAAGCAGAAAAGGGACGCTGGCATGTTAAATCACTTCATCTATAATTGCCTGCATTTACTTCTCCTCAGAGGCTCAAACATAAGAAATCCTCGCAGGGCCAATAAATTCTCCTGCTGACCGTATTTCTGATTAGAGGCTTGGGGGCGGAGGAGAGGGGTTTGACGCTCATTTTTCACAAACAATTTTTCCATTTTTCTTTACAGAAAGACAGTTGGCATTAGATTAGGACAGGCCTAACAGAGGCAGGGCCTCTAGCAAATTGTGCGGCTTGAAGGGCAAATGCCCCTCTGAATTTATCAACTTATGGCTCCAGTGAGCTGCGAGGGATGTTGATGACCTTACGATACCCTCCTAAGGACGCCTTTTACCGTCACTCCTCGCTACACGCAGAGGCTCTTTACAGGGCCATAGGCTACAAGTCTGAGTGGTTGTTTAAAAGTTTCATCTTTATTAAATCTGCACAGAAATTGGCTTTACATGTTTTTCTGGGTTTTTCGTTTCACATGAATGTACCATTAAACAATACATAGCATGAATAACACTTGTGTGTGCATGGAACAGCTTTTATTACCTGTCTCTAGCCCCATAATACAGCATAGTTAGTTATAAAAAATCCAATTAAAATCTGACAATAATTGTTTTCTTTTTTGGTGTCAGTGAAATCCGCATGTTAGCAGCTTCAAATAGAGAAATACACAGCAACCTTTAAAGTCAGACTAGCATCTAACTTTATTATAGGTAAGGCTTTAATGAGATAAAGCGTGCATATAAATGGAATCAGTGTTTGTGATGCGATATTTAATGTTGGAACAACATCACAGGCCCTGCATAAAAACCAGGAGAACTTCATGCCTGCTAATGATGTTACAAGGATAATACATGAATATCATGGACTTATTACATACATATGATTTAATACTCTTACAGAGCCATTTATTCATGCTGTAATCATCATGCAATCTAGATAATCAAAATGCCTGTTAGTAGTGTGGTGCAAAAGGTCAGCCTTGCTAATGCCTACTAAATGAAAAATGATATGTTTCAATATCATGCTAATCGGATAGGCAGTGGCAGGCAGCGACCAGTGGGAGGCACTGACCACAGCCCACTTCATCATAGTTACCTATAGAGGGAAAGCAGAAGAAGAGCAGCATGAACCATGGAGGGCATCTCACTGATGATGAATAATGTGTCACTGACAGCTTTTTTTTTATGAAAAGTGTGGCGCTACATCATGTCAGATTAGCTGTAGAGAAGCACTATTGAAACAACTGATTTAGGCTTACTCAGTTGTTTTTCCCAATGCAAGAACGTCTTCCTGGAAACTGAAAACTGACTCAAAATAAAAGAGTCAGATAAACAATAACTAAGGTGTCGTCTCATCTGAAAACCACAACCCTAACAATCTTCTCATTATCACTATGAAGGGAGTTGTTTTGCCTGTCAAATCCAAAAAAAAAAGATCTACAAATCCAGCCTGTCTGCCAAGGATTTGGATGGCCAGGCAATGCTGTACTCTGGTCATGTATTTCACTGCTGTTAACCTTTGTCTTAAACACGTCTATATTTGTCTATCTGACACACACCATAACCTTATCTCAACTCCGTTTTAACCTCTAAACGTAAAAGTTTTAACCCTCAGATAGCCCTTAGAAGTTTTGAGGACTAGTCAAAATGGCCTCAGTTCCACAAAATGTTCTCACTTTAAAGAACACCAACAGGATATTGGCACATGGTTAATTTAAGGATATGCTATAAGATGCTAGAATGTGAAGTGTTGCTGCATGTTCACAGCCAGTAGACTGATGTGCTATTCCCCTGTATCACCAGCAGGGTGATACAGGGGAACTGATACAGGGTCCTGCAGAACCCACAGCCTGCTGTTGAATGTGCATCCTTGTTGAATGTGTATCCTGAGGTTTCTGACCCATGAAGTAGAGGATTTCAAACAAATAACAAAAGATTATTTGGGGTTGGTTACTTCTTGATTTTGGCAAGCCGGCACTTTCTTGTTCACTGCACACAGTGTCTCACATTTACAAAAAAAAAAAAAAAAAAAAAATTCACCATATAAGCCTCCACATAGAAAATGTTTTAATGAGTATGTAAGACGATTAGCTGATTCATGAATATTTACACTGTGACTAAAACACACCTCAGCTCCCCCCCCCCCGACTTAAAATTTCTGTGACAGCATTAATGGCAGTAAAGCGGAGGAATGAAATCATCTAATGCCGAAGTGAACACCGAATGTTAATTGCGGAATTAAGGTCTCGGGGTGCAGTGTTTACAAGGACCCCACCGCACAGCACCGATATGACCTTCTCAAATTGGAAAAACTCCAATGCTGGGGGATCAGTGGGGGTCTCGTGAACAGCCTCGCCAGCTGCTCACAATCTTTCACAGTAATAAACTTCAGATAAACCTGAAGCTGGAGTCTTTGGTTACACCACATATAACAGTCAAATACCCTGTATTTACATACAGTATCACCTGAGGAATATGCAGTCAGGACAATGGCTTTGCTGAGGAGACACAAATAATAAAGGAAGGTCATGAAACTGTCCACCCAAATGTTCTTTTTCCATACAAGTTTTTTTTAATTACAGGGGCTAAAACATAAGCTGCCAATTTTAGTGTAAATTACATACCGCAGACTGTTGAGTAACGTCTAATAATGACACGTCCGTTTCAATCTGTGTCCCTCAATGAATCAAATCACATCACAGCGCCCGCGATGCAATAAAGACAAGTAGGATCTCTTGGAAATCAATACAGTTATTGTAATAAACAAAATCAGGCTGTTACGATAGACCTCTGGGTCCCAACAACGTGATTCTCCCAGCTCTCGCTGCTCACACGGTTACAGCTGGATTGAGTTAAATCTCTTTCATAACCTCAAGTCTTGCAGAGCTTAGCAAAGCAGCGACTGATCCAATTCGCCACTTATTAAAAAACAAAAAACAACAACAAAAAAAAAACAAGGCAGACAGAAACCAATAATCAATGGGTGATTTCCATGCTGCATGTTTTGCGGGCGTTTGTGGTCAAATGCGATTAAAGCTGTTGGAGGCTGTAAACCTCCTCTCAGTCGTCAACATGGCTGGAGCTGTTGAAAGTCTATGCAGGCAGTTTTTTTTTCTGTGTAATATTTGCATTTAGGGGTGGTCCCTCTTGGCCCAAGTCTCAGTAATTGTAATACAAGCAAGAGACGTCATCAGGTTACCTATGGAAGGACTAAAATGTCAATCTGGCAAGAGGGCAAGGTTCAGTTAAGGTACTGGAGAAAACTACATTTCATCAGTCATCGCTAGATTACTTTGAGATAATATGCTGAATATTCATGTGTCATATGGGAAGGAAGATTCTGGGTCCCGAACAGCAACAAATCACCTTTTTGAGAACCTAAAGATAATGCATGCCAGGGTATATTTCTATGAAACTATATATCCTTCCCAACTTGTAACAAAAAAACACCATCACACCATCCTTGCTTGAATAAATAATCCCCATCCCCTCCCCCACCCCCAGTATGCGGACACATTGAACACGTGTTCGACACCAACCCTAATACGCCGCTCGCTGCTCTTTGAACAAACAAACCCGCCGCTATGGTGCAAATCCAATTTTCAACACCCGATAGGTGTCACTGCGTACCGGGTGTCACTCTCTCTACTTTGCGCATTCAGTTCACATCATAATAATTAAAACAGCACCTATCTGAGAGCGGAGCAGCTTAATCAGTGCTCCATACTGTCTCTCTGTAGCATGATACAAACCGTGCCACGTGTCACTTTCTTTGCCCGTTTGTTCAAATCATGTTGATTTCACTCAGCAATGACAATGAATGAAATTACATTAAACACATTCACACAGAGAAATGGCATCACAAGGACATTTCATACCTTTCCATCATCCTAAACACTAAATAAAGCTGCAGACTCACACAGTTTTGGTGTTTTTCATCCACATTACTCTCTTAAGACCCTGGAATGAGGAAAATGATTATATTTCTCTCCTTTCTTTCCCCCCCTGCTTGTTAATGGCATTACATCTCTTTGTTATGCCTCGCTGGTGCAGACAGCAGTCCCTCAGTAATTAAGTACAAATGCTGTGGAGAGAAGGAGAGTGGCAGTGGGTGAGAGAAAGGAAGTCTCAGCTGGTTCCCTGAACATATAAACGGGCCTAATTAACAGCGTCAACTTCACACACGAGATTGACTCAAAGGGGAGTGAATTTTAGGCAATTACTCATACAGAATATCATTTATAGACAATTCATTTGAAAACTTGTGCCAATTTGTTCCTCTTGTTGGCCAAGAAGACCAGAATAGTCAGATCCCTTCTATAGCGTTTTAACTTGCACGTTTATATAGAAATAATATATACTCTTGATGTGATGTGCCATTATTTTTACGTTTGGAATGCAAATTTTTTTTAATTTAAAATTTTAAATGCTGCGTGCTGCTAAAGTCCACTTCCCCACAGTTGTGTGTGTAATGGTGCCGGGTGAAGGAAGTCAAATGTAGCTAAATCCCATGTTGATTTTGTGTAGCATTGTTCCAATTCCAGAATGAGGAAGTTACCTTATGTGTGGATAGTGCTTTGTCATCAAGTTTGTTGAACAAGAGGTGTGTGCGTGTGTGTGTGTGTGTGTGTGTGTGTGTGTGTGAGAGTGTATGTGTGTGTGTGAGTGGGGGGAATCCATCGTCTCTCCCTCTTCTTTTCTTTTCAGCAGACATGATAAATGGCTAGTCAGCGTCCCACTGGAAAAGAATGTAACAGCCTTTACTGTCTGTCCATGCCTCCTGTCTCTACTTCTGCCAGCATTTTCCATTTTCCCCTTTTTTTCATATAAAAACTTGCTCTCTCAGATTCTCTCCATCCTACACACAAACACACACACCCACACACACACACACCTCCCACCCATCTTAATCCTATCTCCTCTGTCTGCAGCCCTCTCTCTCTCTCTCTCTGGTAACCCCTGCATCATCTCTCTTTACTGCCCCCCTCACTGATTTGAGAGGGAAGCCAACATTATTCTAGCAGAGGAGCAGGTGAGGGTTAAAAGGCGACCGCGGCCTAGTCTTTCAGGAATTAAAGGGAAAGAGCTCAGGGAAGCAGGGGATAAAGACAGGGCCTGTTTAAAATTCTGACACCTCTCTGCTATAAAGTAGGATTTCTGAGCCACTCGGGGGCACGGGGAGGAGGGAGAGACTCGAGCAGATGCAGAGGGTAAACGCGAGGCTTTGTTATTTCTGACAAGCCCACAGAATGGAAACGTCATTAACCGACTGTAAATATTCAAACTCCATCTCCCTCTCCTCTGATCGAGGTTTTTACATTGTTTTGTCTTTAGGCATGTGCATAGTTAATCCACACAGTGTGGAGGAGAGAAGAAGAAGGAGAATTTCTCTGAAACCAATATCAATAATTCAGTCATATAGGTAGAATAAAAAGAGAGACGAGTGTACGTGAAGCCTCCCCACATGGAATTACTCATTTCTATGCATTCTGAGCGTGTGGCTTTTTGAAGAACTTCAAATGGCAACACTGAACTGCTTTGCATCATACAGAAGATGACATTTATACAAATGCTTAGCGTGGCAGTGTTACACATTGAAACTGCCTCGTGGAGACTTTTCTGTGGCACACATAACTTCACAAACTGAGAGTTAAACTTCCTGGTTTTCCTGAGGTCATCATGCGGCCTTTACGGCCGTGCAGGAGCAGCAGGAGCTTTATAGATGCTTTCGGAAGATAAAGACGCATATAAACACACAAGAAGGGCAAGACAGCATTAGAGAAGGGATACTAACCAATCTAAAATTAAGAGAAAAGAGGTAACTTTCTTTGTACATAAACACAGAGGTGAATGCACACACGTGCATGCACACACACACGGCACAAAAGCAAGCAGATGACAACATTTTCAGCCAACATCTTCAAGGACAAATGGAATAGCGCTGGCAGCCACAGAACACCTTAGGGCAGCCAGCGAAATCACTCCGCAGCACCAACAACATATATTTGTCATTTACCCCTTGGCAATTCGGTCCCCTTGAGACATTTGGAATGCCTCATCAAATGATGCCGATGTTCCCGTTCGCTGGTTTTGTGTTGTGTGCCCAAAAGCTGCGAGGCACATTCATCTTTGGAATAACCCAATCGCTCTCTTTCTTCCCCACCTCACGGGTGTGTTGAGAGGCCTGCTGATGGGGGTTATTTGTCCTCTCGTGCTGAGCAAATGGAGTAAGTATATTTGGGTTGATGTCACAGCGCAGATGCACTGAATTGCTTGAAGCCAGAAGGAAAGCTTGGGTTTTTTTTTTTTTTTTTGGAAAATAAGTGGAAAATATCAGAAACATGAGGAGTGATTGCATGCGTGACATTAATGGTATTGACAATGAGTATGGTCACTTCATGACTTTTATTTAGATTGTGTTCTTCTCTTTTGAAACACAACAAAAACCATTATATCTACATGGCTCAGCTGCTCTTATGAAATCTCACAAATGAGATCTCCAAAGGACCATCTGTGATGTTAGCGCTAGTCCTACCGCTAGTTTGACATTTGTAATGTGAATATAAAAAAATTTGGCGTTTCCACAGCAACATCAGGGAAAAACAACAAAACTTGAATATTTCAATTGCTAGAAGACCTTTGCTATGTGAGTAAATGTGCATCAATTGATGATATTCTCATTAGCATGGTAACGTGGTGGATTGTCACGTAAACAGAAATAATAATACAAAAAGAAAAAATCTAATCAGTTGAGGGGCAAAGTGACAGGCAAGTGTTCATATAATTCTTGCAGATAAACCGTTATAATTGAATAGACATCATTTATCTATTTAAAGTCAGCGATTTCCACAGTGTGTGTTTCAGTCCCGTGCAGGCAGCTCGTTATGAATAACGGGAAGGTACCGAACATCAACAGCATGCATGACTTCTTTTATGAGTTGTGCACAGTTAAATTGGTGACATTTGGCCTTTAATGGGCTGGCTGAAAACTCATCTCTCGTTTAACTGCTGAATGAGGACTTCTAATGAACACCCATTCAGCTACAAAAAGTTGGCGACCAGTACTCAGCGAGCTGAAAAACCAGGGAAAGGCAATTATCGAGGTTCCCAAACATGTCTGATGGAGAATTGCTGCCCAGAGCAATTTTCTTAACCTGGGTTTGGAACCCTGCTCACTCGGCAGCACCCTTGCTGGACTTGGCTTTATTAAATAAATGCAGTTAGGCTCTTCTCAGCTAGGTCCTCATAAATTGGATCCTTAAAACAGCTGATAGGGAAAGAAAAGTCAAACATATACTTGTATTTACGGTCCAGATTTAATCGACTTGCACTTGTGAGTCTTTGACAACAGTATGAGCAACCAAAACCTTCGACATCAGCTTGTTGGAGATGCCGCGAGGGCCACATGGCCCCCAACTCCCTGACACAGCCGGCTGTAAACTTGCTGAGAAGGAACCTATACCACATGTTTTACACTTCAACATCACTTTTCATAGCTTCATTTTCAGCACCGGGTGGCATTATTGATCTACGTGCGAGGTGATTGGACGCTGCGATTAATGACCTTAGATGAAAGAGGGTATTCCTCTGTGGTCCATTCCCTGGGACGGCGCTAGATTACCTTCCACCTTCCGCCAGAGCTTCATCATCAGGCTGAGTGATGCCTGACCAGGAGAGGAGAACAAATGACGTGCCCTCAGTAACAAGAAGGCCCCGTAAGTGTAGAGGTAAGGTAATTTTTGTAAAGACTTGAACCTCCATCTCTCTCCGGCTGTCAGTTTTTCATCCTCTCATTCTGTTGCCCCCCCCCCATCCCGCATCCTAACTCCCTCTCTCCGTCACCCCTCCCTATGCTCTCGCTCAAGTCCTCAATTATTTTCCGACTGCCAGGCACGGCACTGTGGGGACACAGGGGACCATTTGGACTTAGTACATTAAAGAATTCATGATTTGAAACCACCACAGCCCACCCTGACGACTCTATGATATGACTTTTCAGCGCCTGAAGCTCCTTCCTTCTTTCTCCTTTTTTTTCCACCAGACTGGCTTTCATTCCCCCTGACGCCTGACATTGATCTATCCTTGAGTCTTTTAGCTCCAGGACTCCCACACCTTAAACTTCTGACTCCTGACCATTAAAAGAAACAGAGCGGCTGATATTTATGAATCTGTCCGTAATGATTTCCTCGTCTGTTTCGCGTCTGGGGCCGTCTGTAAATTGCTGTGTTGGTATCAGGGACATGGGGCAGCAGACATGACAGCGGACGGCTGAAGGGAGATGAAATGTCTCGGCGTAACGTGTGAAATCAATCTATACTGAAAGTGGGCCAGTTGTTAAAGAGAGAGGGACAAGGACGCAATATCACAGTGTCTTCAAGTGCATGCAAACATTTTGAAAATATTGGCTGTTGGACATAAAATGCTACTGAATATTGGCTTAGATGTGATGTTATGTGGTCACATTTGTGATGATTCTTTCATTCCTACAATATACAACAAACTTATTTAGTAACTGATACTAAATAAGCATGGTACATGCTTCTCAGGATTTTTGCGGCCTCCGCAGACCAAACACGTGGACACCATTGTACTGAGTAAATAGGCAAAATTTATTCCAGTGCATGGAAACAACAGAGAACCATAGCCCTCAGGAGGACACCATTATACTGACTAGCTTGAAAACCTTTTGTGATGTCACAATCATGCGTCATCTACATTGTATTCAGCATTTTTTAACGATGGTGTTAAATAGTATTTTTAGGACAAATCACTCCGAAACGGCTGTGAGAGTATAAAAATTGAATGTCGTATATTGCTTGATAATAAATAAACATAACATAAAGCCTTAAAACTCGGAAAAAGAAAACGTGGGTCTGGAATTGTGCTTTAGCATAATTCAGTTTGGAAACGATGACACCAAATGACCCCATGCTGGTTTCAGTGGGGACACGTGGATGTCTATTCTAATTACAATGGCGCCATTCATAGATTTCAGCTGCATATGCGCAAACAAACAAACAAACAAAAAGCTAAAAAAATAAAGTTATGTCAATTACATGAGAAAGCACAGGTGTGCTGTACTCATGTACTCTGTTGGAGGTTTTTCCTGATTTCAATCATTTATAACTTCAATGTTTGGCATTGTTTGGCGTTAAAAAAATAAAAAATCAAAACAAAACAAAACAAAAAAACATTCAGTCGTTCAACCTCTGCCTCATTTAAGCCCCGCTGCGAGTATTTACGCTGAAAACGTTGAGCTTGAGATGTGGCGGGGACATACTGCCATCTGCTGGCTAGAATGTGTAAGAGTTTTCACTGGAGTGTTAATGTTTGCCTATAGTTTCCTCTTGTCCAGGCTGGTGTTTTTGTCAACGGTGCACAAAAAAGGACACAATGCAAAGGAGGAAGTATGGTGAAAAACAAAGTGCCTCTGCAGCATCCTGCTATTCAACATATTGAACATGTGTTTCCATACATTCTTGGCTATGACACCTGATGTATAAAAAGGCCTCTTCACTGTGGGCAGCATGCAACTCCCAGTATGATTTCTATAATGGCCATAATGGAGGACAACACCATTTGTTATTAGCAGGAGGTGAGGTATGTATACCGCTACAATTAAAGAGAAAAACATCCCAGTACTTGCAAAGGGCAGTAATGTGACTCTGGGAGTGATGGATTCTCGGAGAATGAGTCTCTCAGGCCGGTGGAAGTATCTTATTATCGGAGGCGGGTGGGGGATCCGTCATTGAGGTAAATTAGAGAAGCAACTGAAGCATAATGGAGGAAGGTAGCAAGAGGGCTAAGAGAAGGAGGTGGCTTAAAAACTGAAAGACATAAGAGAAGAGATAGTCGTCTGGGTCAGAATAACAGTAGAGCTTCACTTAGTACTCAGGCCCACATTAAAGATGAATCAGATCTGGATGTAAGTGGCACCAAAACGCATCATTCATGCAGGGATTTCTATTTAAATACACCCGGGAATCACATCAAGGGTAAAGGACTATTACAAATTGTCAACAGTAACTCCCATTGTTGCCATGGAAGTGCTGCGCGCGCGAGTGTGTGTGTGTGTGTGTGTGTGTGTGTGTGTGTGTGAGACAGTGGGTGGAAGCATTGCTTCTAAATTTGCATAAAACCTGTCAGTGTGTGTTTGTGTCACCGTGCCGCTTTCCTGCAGAATTATTAAATTACCAGTCATTATTGTTTCCTGGCGTATGTGCACGACGATATAGGATATAGGCGTATTGATGTGTACATTTTTGTTGATGTAATCATGTTTTTATGCATGCATGTGTCATTATTCTTGTCTCTGCAGCCATCCAGGGAGCTAATGTCAGAGCGCGCCATTAAAAGCGCGCCTGCAAACGATCATGTCTGCTTGTATATGCGCTTATACAGTCGTTACAGCCGTGCATTTGGATGTATCTGGCTGCAATCACAATCACTGTTTTGCCCGGAGGGGGAGTTGGAGTAGGGGACCCGGGCAGACAGTATGGGTGGTCAATTTCACTGACAGGTGGCAGCAAAGTGAATTAATTATCACAGATCCAGCGCTCGGCCCTTCCAGCCAGCCTGCCCGCGTTCACGTGAAGATGAAGGCGCACGCATGTTAAAAGCCAATGGCATGGCTTCATTCTGCGGGGCCGCAAATGCCAACGATGTTTCCCGATGGCACCACTGGACTCTGACAAATGCAAACGCTAACTTACTCCAAAACAGACACTCATAGATTACCCCCAGTGCAGCCACTTCCTTAACCGTCGCTCTTATGCCTGCGTCTGGCCGTGACATTCTGAACTCTCATTGATTCAGATGGAACATTCATGTCCGCCGATCACAGTTCAGATTCGGTTTGGGCTGGAGGTGAAACGGTGGGTAGATTTCATTACTATAGACGACGGGTAATGTCTACCTCTGACACAGAGCCAGGTCTCCTGAAATCAGGCAATCAGGTGAGGTTAACTCTCCTCTGACTTCTATTAGGCTATGATGGATGTAAAGTGATTGAACTGATGTCTGAATGGGCTGAATGTTATAAAGGCGCATGTTTCGCAAGCGTGGTGGAAATTGAAGCCTGCGGTATGTGTTTCCAAGAAATCTAATCGGCCAACAGATTCATCACTGATTACTAATGAACACGTTAATGTGTCACTGGAAAAAGAGGAAATGTTGCTAGTAGGTGGTGGAAATGAAGACATCTGAAGAATAAAGGACCTGACGCATCATGATACAAGGATGTAATGTGATTAATGTTGTATAATGTGGACAAATGCAATTATTTAATTGCAAACAGTTTGGAGTACAAGTACGAGGCTGGACTGTTCCATCCGTGGAAGAAAAGCAATTGGTATTTTCCGCATGCATGGGAGCTTGGCTACTGAGGAGGATCCTATTTAAACCATGCTGATATGCTGTGTAGACACCATGCAACATTTTTCCATCTCCACCTTATCTGGATAATCCAAAACTTCCAAAAATGGGAATGAAATGTCACGCTCTCCTATCTCATATACATAACCGTGGCATTTCTTGAGTGTGGGGTATAGACCGCTTATCCCCGTCCATGTGTGTGTGTTGGTGCTGCTTCCATGCATATGCATTTCTATCTTTTTGAGTGTTTATTGCATGCAGGTCCTGTTAGGCCTGTTGTGTGCATTTTTTCTTTATTTCTTTTTTTTGTACATTATGACGGATGTCCTTGGTTTGCGATGTCTGTGTGTGTGAGTGGTGAGAGGCAGAGCAGTTTAATGCACAAACAGATAATCCCCAAGCCCTGCGGTGGATGCAATATGATAAGAATTTTATTGTCGTACAACGGCTTTCATTGATTTTATCATCTGCCAATCACAGGCAGGGGTGCGCAAGAGAGGAAAAATTGGGGAGCAGAGCAAAAACGGCGACAGCTACTGAGACAATTAGTCATGAAATGATTCTAAATGAGCATGTGTGACAATAAGAACCTATTCAGCCTATCCAGAAAGACAGAATGACAAAGACAGACAGCAGGAATGGGAGATAGAGGGAGACAGACGGGGGACATTAAGCCAAAGTTAAGTAACCATCGTCTGCTTCTTTATCTCACCCAGATATGCTAATCCAGCGAGCCTCTGCTGATATACGTTTAACAGCATGGCTAGTGTGTGTGTGGGTGGGTGGGTGTGTGTGTGTGTGTGTAAAGACTCACTAGTCTTTTTTTTTCATCATGCTTCCAGTTCCACTAGCTCTGCTTTGCCAGTATAGGATGACACAGTTATAATCTCATTGCAATGGAAAAGTGAGTATAACTTACCCCCAAGGCACCCGGTAGGATGTGTATGTGCATGTGTGTGTTGAAGCAAAGGAAAAACGTTGTGAGACTGTAAAATGAATTCATATGGGTGCGCCAAGGAGGTGGAGGAGCGTACAAGTGTGTTCTGTTCACAGAGGATGGGATTAACGCAAGCGTGCAAGCATGGAAATATCTAAAACAGGACTGAAAGTATCGCTGCTCAAGGGTTTTTGCTAATAACATGCAGAGCCACAATTGGTAAATATACATATTTAGCCCCGGAGGCCAAGGTCATGTACACGTGGGTCTCCATGTCATCAGGGCAGTGTGTTGCCTGAGCAGGACGAACACATCTAGATTAGCTTGTCCCATGTGACCCATTTCCTGCTGATGAGACATGACTGAAATTCAGCACCTTCGTCAAGTACTTTGGGGGATTAAAATGTCAAATATTTACCTCTGCAGCTGCTTTTTTACAGCCTGGGGAGAATTTAAAGGGAGAGATTATCCAAGAAGGCGTGCAAACTGCGCAACTCTGCAGAGTGCAAAAGTATATTTTTTTGAGAAAATACGGAGGTAAGAAGACAAGAAGACACTTATTGTAACTTTAGCTGAGCGTCGTATTCTGGAAATTGTGATTATCTCTGAGACTTGATTTGGATCCCTGTTCACTTAGGCATGGGACCAAGCCAGAACTTCCATGTTGGCGAGTCCGCTTTAGATAAACCTTGTTTCTTTTACAGTGACACATTCATGAGATGCCGGCCAGTATGACAGATGAGTCCAATCACCGCTCCCCCCCCCCCGAAGAAAACATTGACAAAGTGCACGTCAGTGCACATGCTGTGAGATCCGCGTCACATTTGCAAGCACGGACATGCGTGTTCACTCACACAAACACACACCAGAGGTTTCAGAACCCTTTTCTGGTAAAATGGCTATTTCAAGCCCCAATGCTTAAAGTGAATAAAGCTCCATTAACTCCATCTCACTCTCTCCTTTTCTCTGCAATTCTCCTTTTCTCTCTCTCTCTCTCCCTCTCTCTACTTCCTCCCTGCTACCTTGTATCCATCTAACTCTGCTTTTCAGCCCTCTCTCTAATATCTCCCCTGCAGCCATTTTTCGGGACTCTACAGGGAGGGAAGCAATCTTAGATTTATTTTACCTCCAATTTCCAATTTGAGAGACCCCTGCTGCTGGAGGCGAATCTTCAGAGCGCCTGATGTGAGTCATCCTGTTAAATTAAAGTCTGTAAAAAATGGCAAAATATTTCCATGGTTTCCCATATTTATACAGCAACATGACAAGAAAAGCGTGCATGCGGTCTAGACAGCTTGGCCTATTGTTATTCTGATTCCTCGCCCCGTTCCTGTATAGTACGAGTACTACCAGGGCTTCAATAAAATATACAGAATGTTTTTTTTCCTTAATAGTAGTGTAATGTTCTCACTGTATGTCTCATAAAGAGACACAGCGTACCCTGAAGCAGTCCCTGCTGCAAAACAACGTTTTCTTAAGATTTTTAAATGTGGTTTCTCCATTAAATAACACTTTACTGAACATCCTACCCCACTCTGGCGGCAGTAGTATGGCATAAAACATGCCTCTGCATGTGATCAGAAACAATATCAAGACCGAAGAGCATCCTTTTTGCGAGGTGATTGACAGCTCGCGACCAGCAGGTCTGCTAACAAGTTGCATTTGCAGGGTCACACTGGTGCAGATAAAAACACCTCTGCAGGGGCTGTTTTCTGTCTGATGCTGCCAAATTGCATGTTTATGGGGTTTAGGATGTAAAGTGCTGTCTGTGGATGCAGGACACTTGTGTGACCACCTTTTGTGTTTTTGGGTTCTTGCAGCAGCGTGCGTCCGGGGCAAACACGGACTCTACACCGAGCGCAGACTTTCAGCAGTTACACTGGATATCATCATGAAAGCTCGGCCCCTCTCTGTGTTCCTGCTAATCTGACCCCCTGCCAAATAAAAACCCCATCTCTTCCCATAATGGCCTTTGATAGTCCATTACCACTGAAAAGAATACAGTCGGCCTTGTACTACCCATATGTCCACTCTCAAATCCTTTCACAAAAGAGCCACACACAATATTTCCTTTCTTTCTTGATCTCACAGAAAAACTCGCGCTCTTGGAAACTCATATACTCCTCCTTCCACTTTCTGCTGTACACACACACACACGCACATATTACATTCATGCTCACACAGTACACGGTGCTCTATTCCCAGTATAAAGCCTGGAGACAGGTGTTGGATTAGCTTTCTGGAAGAAAAGAGCTCAGCTCCTTTGATAGGAGCTGAGCTGGCCTGGAGAGCAGGGAGGCAGGTGCACCACGAGAGGAGAGGACGGGGGGACGTGCATGTGTGTGTGTGTGCGCAAGAGTGAGAGAGGGAGAGAGAGAGGGAGACCGAGAGAGAGAGAGAGGATATAGCTCAGTCATCCCATCTTGGGAAAGGAAAAGTGGGGGCTTCTGGCCAGTCTTGCTTCAGTAATTGGAGAGGCTAGAAGGAAAACATGGTCGGGTGTCGCAGCTCTGTAACAATTGCTCGACAGCCAGTCTGTCTTTGCACTTGCACGAGTGTGCACGAGCGCACATCACGGTCATGCTGCCAATGTCTCCTTTGATCGGTTTGAAAAGCAAAACCTAATCTGAGATTTCCATAATTTAAACACACTTTTTTGTTTTGTTTTTTTCCCTGGAATAAACAATATTAACTGGCACAAGTTACCACTGACCCCTCTGGATGAGGCCACCCAAATAAAAAGAGGTGGATTCAAAGACAAATGCCAAAATTCACACAATTTTTCTTATATATACAAACCATCACAGTGAGAATGAATCATAAAACACACAGACAGGACAGTAAACGAGACAACAGCCGGAAGTATTGAATACAGACAGTGAGATACGCTGATTTATCCACTGCAGCATTATCTGACAATATTTACATATATATAATCACATCTTTGCTTCAATTACAGCAAAAAATAACTAAAGCCTGACTGATAATCCATCTAAGTAATAAAGCCATCTATCCTTCAGTCCTGGATATCAGCCTGACCTGTCAGAACCTGACCTTGCCTATAGGCTACGCTGTTGTAAACCTATATGGTGTGCGTGTGTGTGTGTGTGTGTGTGTGTGTGGGTGTGTGGGTGGGTGTGTGTGTGAGTTTATAGGCGGCATGATCCAGCATGATTAATTGCAGTTAAGTGTGCCCCTCATAAGTGATGCCGTGTGTAGAGAGGAAGGCAGAGACGATTATTACGACTCAGTCTCGTACATCAAAACCCCACAGACCGGTGACTGATGACCACTCAGCAGAAATGTTTGAAACCATACAGTTAAAATATGGGGGTAGCTAAGGATCAGTGCAGGAACGCCCCGAGAAACTGTGTCAGAAGGGAGAAAGGCCTGCAGTCACAAATCACTGGTTATTCATTCACCGACCTCAAACCAGGAATATTTTTAATCTCTTATTCATTTTGAAACCTGCAGCTGTGGCTTTACAGTCCTAACCTGATTCTCTGTGTTCCCCCTGAAGCTTCCCAGCTCATTAATAAATGAGTACTGGAAACATGAGCAATGTATTTCCATAAATAGATTTGTTGAGGGTGAGTAAAACAGATAGCCTTTCACATCAGCTGTAATAGGTGGATATTTGTTCTAATGTTTGGGGGTGTTGCAATTAAATTCAAATTTTATTGTATTTTATTTTATTTTTTTGCCGTGATTCACAACTGTGTCTGACTTGAAAGACTTGAATATTCTTTAAATGTCTGCATCCTTCAGTGTGTTTATTGCACTGACTTCCATATTTTTCATTTAACAGAAGTTTCTCTGTTATTCGTAGTTGCACAAACGCCGCTCTGGTTAAATGTCTCAGTGGTTACACTTTCGACAGCCAGTGTCCATGAAGGATTGCTTCCATCTGAGCGGCACTTTCTTTGTCGTCTCCCCCAATTCCTCCGGTCAACATCTATGAAATATAGCATGGCCCAAGTGTAAAGTCCAGGCTTCAAGCTGCAGTGTGGCAGGACGACAGGGGATCAATAGTATGAAAAATGGACAATAACACCAAGGCTACGCTTCCTGTTGTCAGGTGTCCCTCCCTCTCATCTATCATAAAACGTGGCGAGATGGGATGGCCTTGGTGCAAGTGAAACTATAAGTTCTATGAGTAGTGCGACAAATGACACAGACGAGAGTACATGTCCATTTTAACCAGTTCAGTATTATTATTTTTTTTATATTATAGTGTTAAAAAAATAAATAAATATATATATAAAATTGAGGAGTTTGTGATACAATTAATTAAATAACAGGTTTCAGAAGGACCAATGCCATTTTTCTTCTGTTTTCTACTGATGGCAGTAATTTTTAAAAATATTTTGTATGCCAAATTATAAAAAATTCTTTGTGGATTTGAAATTGCAGACAGAATACATTTAGGCAGCTGATTATTTGTGGGAGCCCATCCTAAGCAGGTATGATCCCAGACAGTGACGAAATATTCTGAGCTTCCATTACTACCACCGGTGTCCACTAGGTGTCACTCTTGTTAGTTGGGAGCAATTTTTGACTGCTGGTGCTGAACAAGAGCGTCTCCTCTTCATTCTGAAATGAAGTATTCACTGCTTATATTTATATGTTTAAGAGATTTAATGCCCTTAAGGTCATTTTTAAGTGCAACTACATTATAAAAATATTTTTGTTTATATAATGTTCAAAATATGCTAAATGTAAGCCAATTATTATTGTCCATCCATCCCATCCATTTTCTGTACCTACGTTATCCAACTTTTGGGTTGCAGGGGTCTGCTGGAGCCTATCCCAGCTGTCAAGGGGCGAGAGGCAGGGTACACCCTGGATAGGTCGCCAGCTTATCGCAGATTATTATTGTCTTTCATAGATTCATGTAAAAAACAAAGGTTAGACTCAATGCAGAACCTAAATTGACCCAAAGATGAATTTTCTCCTCACTGTTAAAAGAGCTGAGTCCTGTTAACATGACCCTAATTTTATACCGCTAACATGAGCCACAATGTCCTGGCAGACAGGCAGCACTTCCCCACACATGGGTGACTGTGCTATTATGTGAACACATGCTTACGTTTGTAGCTGGCAGTATCATCAGTTACCTGTATCAGACCAGAGATCACTAATATCTGCTCACCTCTTCTGTTGCTCCTTTACTGATATATAAATGATATTAGCATCACACGCTGCATTCTGCATTAAATGTGTTACATGTGAGAATAGCAGATAAGAACAACCTGTGAACTCAACACATTTCTTGGACGAACATTGTGTAAGTGTGATATACCATTAGTGTAAACGCTCTATTTCTTTCCTTTGCCCTATGACTAATAATCTCCCTGGATGCCCCCCTCCCATCTCCCTCGCTCTGCCTCTAATGAGCTGTGGTCTGTTATCAGTCATTACAGCAAGCCTGATTATCCAGCTGGCATTCAGCACACGCTCCCAGACAACTTCCTGAAGGTGACCTTTCCGCGTAGCCATAGAAACCGCCTCTCTCTTTCTCTCTCCCTGCTTGGAGATGCTCACACTGCGTGTGGAGTAACGAAAGGGAGACAGAAAATGACAGAACATTTTCTCCCCAACAAATGGGCATTAGTGTGCTGCTACGATGAGATAGCACATGCACGTCATTTAATGATGTGATAGCACAGATTATTTTGCCGCACGGCAATAACTGACTCTTAACGTACATGGGGAATAAAAATCTTCAACCTCCATGATAAATAATAAAGGTTGAAGGCAGTTTAAGCACACGCGAGCTCCATATTACATTCAATATAGTCTGCGAATGTTAGAAGAAGTCACTGAAGCGAAGTGATTTAACACCGGAACAGAGCAGAGATCTGTTTAAACATGACATCATCTGAATGTGGCCCACAGGCAGGAACTATGTGTGCCATAACCAGAAATAATGCAAGCGAGCTAATGAATGTGCTCAGTTACATATTAATGCAGATAAATATGTACTTACTACAGTAAGTTATTAAGCTCCAACAATAACACATTAGACATTAACCTCATCTTTGTTTCTTTGTTAAAAAAACACATACAAGAACAACTGCTTTTGTGAAGAACAAATCAAAGTCTGTCATCTGAGCCGTAACAGCTTTTACTTCCAGAACGTCCCTGAGGTCAGTGAAAGCAACATCTGCTCCATTGTCCTATACCATTACCAGCAGCCTGTGCGTTGTGCATACTGATGTCTCTGGATGTGCCAGACGCCTGCCAGCGGTTTGTCAATGTTAACCGGTTTTGTCACCTGGCACGGGCACCTCTTTGCTTACCATCTTATCCTTGCCTCAGTGATGTTTGTTATCCTTCATCACTTTAATATGATGTCTAATTTATGCCTTCTATCTCTTATCAGAATTCAAAGCACTGGATATGCTGCAACAGTGAATTCCAGTGTGGGTTTCACTGGCCATACAAATCCACCATAATGTTAATTCCAATTGGACTTGAAATGTTCTTGAAATGTTTGAAACAGGTCTATAATATCACAGTTCTATTCCAGTCAAAAATATGACACCATGCTCACTGTTACCACTGGTAGCTCCACTGCCAAACAGGATTTTTCTCTAACGAAGACTGCAGATTCTGTAGCTGTGTCATGATGTGTCCGTATGTTGGCCATCATCCTGCTCTCCAGGGGAATGTATACTGCAACCGGTGATAGACTCTTCAAAGCTTTACGTCACTGAAAGAGCTAAAAAATAGTTCCTGTATGTGACTGGAGCATGAGCGTGCCCAATGATTTCAATTTATAATGCCGATGCAGTTTTTTCACCGTCTGTGTGTGTCGACTTTTTGTCTCAGTGTTACAAGCTCTAAACTGCTCACGGCGGATTCCTCTGCAGTCGTTACTAAAGTTGCCAAACTAATAATGAATATGAATATGAATATGCATATGTTTCACAGGAATCTGCAACAGAGGAGCCACTTTCAGCTCGACATGATTGAAAATCTGATGAGCAGAGCTGCAGACAAGCCGAGGGAAGAGGCTGAATGGATTCATTTTAGAGGAACATGGCAAGGATCTGCAGCCTGATGACACTTTCTTACTGCTTTTCCAATTCAGCCCGTTCAGTTATATTGCACATTATAAAAAGCACAAGATTTCAAGTGCCGCTCAAAATGTTTAATATAAAATGTTAGGTGGGATCTCATGACTTATAAGCACATGCTGAACATAGAGATGAATATACTTGTCTAGTTTTCAATAAGACGAAGAGGGTGACTCTTCAAGGAATTAGCTAGTCTGAAAATTCCCTGTACAACTCTTTTTTTTTAATTATCCACTTCATAGTACATTTTGTTCTTTGTCCAAGCATTCTTCCTTGAACAAAATCAGTGCAGTAATGTTATGCTCACTACAGTTTTAGTACATTGTGGCACCTTTTGTTTTTTAATTTTTTAAATAAATAATAATTTTTAAATATTTTTTTTAATGATAATTTTAGCATGTAATACATATATCTGTTGTATTTATTAAATGAATGGACACCGCAGAGTACACCATCTTCTAATCGTTGCTCCTAATTGCTTTCTCCTCATCCACTCAAAACGGATTTGCTTCCGTTATTCCGTCCATGTGAGGCCTCACATGTGAGCGTTTTAGTGCTTCACGAACCTGTCTGACGTCACCTGTAGTCCATATGCATTTATGTAGATGTGTATTCGTACAGATTTCCATGAAGTATAATAAATTAGACCTATTTAGTTTGCGTTGCGCTTTACGCATGCGCAGTAATCTGCGCGAATATCTGATTCATCGAGGGAGAGTGAGAGAGAGAGAAAGAGAAAGAGGGGGGGAGAGAGAGAGAGAGAGAGAGAGAGAGAGAGAGAGAGAGACTGTAGAGTGATGGGACCGGGCTGAGGAAACAGCAGCGAACGATCACTCGAAGCTGGTAATGACAGGTAACGATTTTAATGATTTCAGACGTTTCCTACGTTCGTAATTCCGATCATTAATATTTTAATCGTTCTTTTTTTTATCTATTTGTTGCTGTACTGGTTTCTTTAGAGGTTTTTACGCACGTCCTCTGAAAGGTCTCTTGCGGGGTAAATATGTCGCTCATCTCAGCTTTCACCCCCGTCACTGTTTTCTTCGTGCAAACACCCCCCGGACGTCCTTCCAACCCAACTGAATAAGTGAAAACTACATTTCTGTTTCACGCGTTCAGGTTTTTGGGGAGGGCATTTACCAAGCGCGTTAAACGACGCGCGAACTGATTTATAGCTAAAACCCTCGGCTGTGAATCGCGTTCTTTAAAGTTTAATTGAAAAGCTTGCGCACCTATTCGCGTCTCATGAGGGAGGGGGAGGGCGGACGGACGAGGTCTGTTTTCCAGACTGGCGTCATGCATTACGTCTGTGCATTTTCCTGCGGGACTCCAATCTCCATGGGAACTGGATCATGGCGTTCAGCACCGTGGACAGCTCCTGCTTCCATGTACTGTTAACCATTGAGCGTCTCTCCATTCACTGACGATTACATCGCTATATTCTGACGTTGTTGCTTTAAATTAGCTTTGATTTCGTAGTTTTGCCTTGAGAATGTGTTGCTAGAGTAGGAAAATGTCAAAGGACGATTCTGCAAACAAATGAAAGTGACCTCATGAGCCTCGTCTGCAAGCTGACATTTTATCCAAGATGGCCTAGTTCATTCTTTATTTTATATTCAGTCAATAAAATAATCAGTCCGGGGTCATTCATGCTGGTTCTTTTATAGACTCAAAATGCTTAACAACAACTAAAGCTAATGCTGTTCTTTACAACAAACCAGTATTGTAAACTGAAATGTAAAACACATATCTAACTCACATGCTACAAATATAAACTCATGTGAGTCTCCTATACATATTCATAATACAAAAAGAAATGTAATGTTGTTTGATATCCTGGCCTATACATAGTATTCTGGGTGAATATGAATATGAGGTTCTTTTATCTGATTTAATTTGGTGACAAACAGTTTTCTGCTGCTTTGGAACCAGGACACATTTAAAATGTGTTTCTGCATAAAGTCATTTTTAAGAAATGGGAACAAGTGGCTGATTATTTTCACTTCATTTCTCAGTGTCTTCTTTAGAATCTGCCACAATCACTGCCACAGATTTGTGTGTTGATGCACAGCTCAGAAATGTATCCTGCACTATTTCCCCCTAAAAACCAACACTGATCACAAAAGCAGGCTAAATCAGCCGACATAACATAAAGTGGAGGCAATATTTAATGGCTTACTTCATATGAGCAGAAAAGAAGAATGCATCATTTATTTCAATTCCCCCGTCCATTTATGCCTACAGCTCAATGTTACATAACATCCACGCAGCCCGAGGGTACTTGTTGGTGGTTGTGTAAGTACAAATAGTGCATTATGGATATATAATGAAATGCAAATGCTCAAGAAAGCGTTAAAGCTGAAGAGAGTTCCGTGGGCGTATTCTTGAAGGTCGCTTGTCATGTGTTCATTTTCGTAGTTATTAAACAACGTGAATGTAATTCTGCAATTAATAAAGCACTTTATTTTGAATTTTAGCACATACTTTCATATCTTCTACTGACAGTGCACCTGTTACTACAAACCCCGTTGAAGGTGATTGGTCAAACTGTGTAAAAATCATTCACGATTCACCAAACGTCATACCAAAATCGGAAACTTACAGTTTATCGCAGACTTTACGGCGTTAATCTGTCGATTTATTCAATCTTTTATGACTCAATGGATAAGTATTTTCCCAGGTGAACATATTTATCCAAGTGTTTAAACAAAACTCTATTATATTCGTTGCCTTATCGCGACTCTACTCGCTTCCGTTTCTTAGTAGGTTCCCACCGAAACTCCGTGACTGAAATTGGTTCCGCCACGACCTCCGATCCTACATTCAATTTACTTTTTCTAAGCTCTAACCACGTTTGTTTCTGGTGTTTCAGAACTTTTAACAAAAAAAAAATAAATAAATAAAGAATAGTTAAAATTTCAAAAGGTTAGAATGTGTGTGTCATCAAGCAGGCTTACAAATGTAAAGGATGACTTCCTGCTGTGGGTCAGAGTATGCTGAGCAGACTCAAGCCAAAGGAAACTACCAGCAATATGGAGTCCGCTCCTACCTACACCAGGTATCTTTTTGTTTTGTGTTTCACAGACAGTGCGTAATTTGGAATTAAATATAAAGACTCTCTTCCTGTCAGTTTTATGAGGAGTGCACGGCTTCAATCTGGGAACGCGATGAAGATTTTCAGATTCAGAGATCACCTAGCAGGTGGAGCTCTTTACTCTGGAAGGTGAGGTGAAATTCCAACCTCCTACCTGCTCTGTCTTAGTCTAGCCTTACCAGCATTGATTTTCTAATTCCTTTCATATTTATTTCATTTATTTCCCCTTTTCAGGTCTGCCTCGTGTTTGGCACCCTGATTTTGCTTGCAGGTCTCATCGTTGTTTTAGTGGGCTATGCCACGCCAACCAGGATAGAAGCTTTTGGTGGGGAGGATCTCCTGTTTGTCGACAGGTGTAGGAACAGTACAGATTACCAGTAATTCTTGATCAAAGATTTTAAAAGGACTTGTAGGAGATTATCAATCAAAAATTCTAAAATAATTCTTTGCAGTCTAAACTTTAATAGATTTGAAAGTAACACAGTTAAAGTTAATGAACCATTAGAAGAACAATCATCCATCTTCACTTCCTTCTCTTACACTATAATTAACTAATGCCTGGAATAGAAGCAGTGTCACCCACCGGTGACATCATTTGGTGTCACAGTCACCTATACTTATGTTTTTCAACTGTCTTAAACAGCCATGCTGTCAGCTTCAATCGCGCCCTGGACGTCTGTAAGCTGACTGGTGCCGTGCTCTTCTGCGTGGGTGGCACTTCCATGGCTGTGGGGCTCCTGCTGTCTGCTTTTGCTAAAAGTTATTCCAAAGAAGAACTCTACCTGCAGCAGAAGTTTAAGGAGAGGCTGGCCGATCTGCAAGCAACAGTCGGTGAGTATTTACACCCCCCGCCTGTTTGAGAAACATGACGTGGGGGAAAATGTCAAGATATGAAAGACAAGAATGATGTGGCACCATTTACTAAAGCTTAAAACTTGAAGGATTACTATTTGTTTGGTAAAAACAGATCTACTCTGACTGGATGTAAAATGAAATGATGTCAGCAAAAAGTAGAGCTTGACAAGGAAGATTTAGATCAGTAGTCTTCAACGCAGTCCTACAAGACTTGCAATCCAGAAGGGTTTTCTTTATTTCAATGATCATTTCATTTTATTCATTTATTTACAATTTCCAGGATTCTGTGACCACAGTAGTGCTTTTCACACAGGTACCCCAATCATGAGAGCACCGACCCCCGGGGAGGGGAAGGTGCCAGCCACACTTTCCAAAGTCCACAACATTCAGCCAACAAATACCAAGTCAGAGACCTGACAGAAACTGAAATGAAGACCAACGCAACACCGTGTGCATAACGATCGACTGAAGCAGACTATGCGTGAATGCAAACGTGCGTGTATGTCAATCACTGTGTATGTGTGTGAGTGTGTGTGTGTGTGTGGTGTTTTCTCCTGAGAAAGGTCAGCTAACACAATAGGATGTAGAGTTTTGTTTTGTTTTTGTTTTTTTTTAAATATATACAGTATATGTCATCTGCGTTTTAAAAAAAGAAAAGCTAAGTTCTAAGGCTTCTAAGAGTCAATACATCTGTGCAAAATGTAAGTCTGCTGTGTGATAATCAGCTTTACACAACTTTGATTGATCCATCAGGAAAAACAAACCACAACAACAAGTGAATACAACAGGAGAAAAGAAAATGGAATATTGTGCTCTAATGATTTCAGTGTTTCTGCTGTTATTCCTGAATCGGTCCCACACACCGATGATCAAAAGAACTGCTGAACACAACTATTACCTGTCCAGACTTTGCGGGGAGTGTGAGCTGTCGATCAAACAAGCCGAGAGGATTCTCACGAGTTCTCTGCCACAGATCACCACACAGATAAGACAGAAAACACACTCTTTCATGCAAATACAAACATATAGATTATGAAAGAAGAAGAGAGAGGAGAGGAGTTAAAACGGAGCTGTAACACCTCACCCGTCTGCTTCTTCCTCACATCGATCGGTAGGGAGCAGTGCAGCTCTGCATGTTTGCTTCATCAGAAACAGAAGCGGCGAGAGTCACATTGCATAACTCAAGGACAGAGCGGGCACCGTCTGCACACACACACACACACAACAGCCTAACATCGACCAAAATCATTGCATATTTAATGCAGCAGTAATAAAAACCTCTGCTCTAACTTTTTTCTTCTGCATCACAAAACAGATGCAAAATAAAAAGAGAAAACGTCATTCCTTATGATCTCTGCACTCACTCTTATTACCCATAATGCTCAGTTGTGTTCTGCCGCTTTAGACTGCATTGTTGTCTTTATGTTTGGAAATGTTAAATATTTGACATATTGTGATCACACAGAATTAACTTTTTTGTGTGTGTGTGTTTTGCTGCACACAGTCAAGTGTAAAAGTAAATATATTTCTAAGTCAGTAATGCTGATAGTTGAAGTGCCACGAACAACATACCACTGTGTGTCAGTGCTGCAGGCCCTTCCAAGCTCTCTCCTACACTACTACCCGTCTGTAAGCTCCCATAATTTAACCTTTGTTGCATTTTCCCCTACTGGTCATTCTTTATAAATTCTCTTGTAAAAAAGATAGTGTCAATTTCTATTACTCTCAAAAACAACACATAATGGTTTGCTAAAACACTTAACAATTGAGCTGTTAAACGACCTTCCCCGTGGTTTGAGATTCCTGTGATCAGTACTTCCAATGTGTCAGTTGTGATTTTCTTTTATTCTCACAAAAAACAAAGTTGATGTCTGCGATCCGCAGCTGATGCTCTTCATCTTAATCTAGAGAAATAGTTTCAGTCTGTGCTGATCTTCTGCTGAACTCTCCCAGCACCTACTCCATACCCACCAAACAAATTGGATAAAGAAAAAAAAATCTCTCTATACGGAAATGTCTATGTACAGTAGGTTGTCTATTTTTCAAAGAACACAATAAAATAAAAGTATCCAAAGCTCAAATCACAGGAATGTCGTATTTGTCCTTCTTCACCGACACCATTGGGGACACAGACGTCAACCAGGTGACTTCCTACAGGCTATAAAATGACTTTGTTGTGTTTACAGCTCTGATGTGTAAGTCATTTTATACAGGAACTTTGTGTTCCAGCATATTTTACTGTGGCTGCAGAGGAAAGTAGTTTATTCAGCAGGCTGCACACACACATACACGCACCCACACACACAGGCACAGAAGAGATAGGACAGAATTGATGGCAAGTCCAGAAATAGCACCTGCAGGATCATCACCCTGATGAGTAAGGTCGTATGACTCACACGCGCACGCCCGCCCTCACCTCCGCTGTGTCCTTCTCTTTCCCTCCACCCCACCTCCACCCCTTTTCCTCTAAAGGGGGATGGTGAGTCACAAATTGACCGAAAAGCTGCAGCAATGTCTTCCACCTGCTACCTGCAGTTAGAATAGTGAACATGCAAAGGGGCTGATGGAAGACGCCGATACTGCAGTAAAATAACGACCATCACAAATAATAATATGTCCCTTTAAAGCACAGGAAAAGGTGGGAAAGATTATTCACACTGAACTGACAGGAATGAAGAGTTTTATTAGATGATTTCAAGCTGCTGGTTTATATATCCTGATAGAGAGAGATCAATATATGCATGATGTAAAGAAAGCATGATTTCTAATAACATTTCTGAAGTACATTAACATATACTCAGACTTGCACAAATGCCACACATGCAAAAAAATTCTCTAATATCTTGAAAAATAGATAAAGTGTCCCTACGTTTTGCAGCACATGAAGCAGATGTGGTTAAGCAGAGAATTAATGGCAAACACATGAACTATTGCAGCTTTGACGTCTTTTGCCTCCATCGGAGACGACGGGGACCGTGTTTTGTTGTCCAGCTTAGAACGTTTTGTTACATTCTGACAGCATCTTTGTGGTTAAAAGCCTGCCATTCAAAGCTTTTATGCACTTGGCTGACATTGGCTTTTACTACCAACTGCTTCTACAAGGCCGCTGACGCCATCATTGCTGAAGGTGAGCGCTGCTTCCGTGGCCTTTATTTTTTAGTGACCTTCGTTAGTTTTATATTTTGTCTTTCTTCACTCTGAAACCTTTTCTCGATTTTCATCCCTAACGTTGCTTCCATCTGGGGTGGCTTGTATGGTGTCGGTTGACTTTTTCCCCCTCGCCCTCCTCCTCCTCCCTGTTTACAACCATCTCTCCATTTTCCTTCTCTGCTCTCGACTCTTCCGCTTTTGTTGCCCTCACATCTTCCTGGTTACTGTTGCTACCGCTCTCCTCTGTCTCATTGAGGTCGGGGCTGACGTCCTCCTCTTTTTTAGTCCTCTCTGGATCCTGTTTCTCTCCTACTTCCTGTTTCTCTTGCTCATCCTTGTCAGGGTGAGGAGATTCATTACTCCCATACTCTTCCTCTTTATTACTCTGGGACTCCTTCACTTCCTCTCCTCTCTGCTCCTCCTCTTTCTCCTCATTCTGCTCATTTTCTGCCTTCCCCTTTTCTATCTCTTCATCACCATTACTCTCTTGTTTTCCCTCTGATTCTTTGTTGCCATCAGGAACTTCTTTTTTTATGGTGTTATCAGCAGCAGGGGCTTCCTCCTTTACTTCCTCCCCTCTCTGCTCCTCCTCTTCTTTCTCCTCACTCTGCTCAGGTCCTGGTGGTCTCGCTAGCGCTCCTCCATCCTGTTGCTTATCACTTTTATTCTTCTTCTTCTCTATCTCTCCTTCACCATTACTCTGCTGCTCTACCTCTGACTCATTTTTGTCGGAGGGAGCTTCTTCTGTGGTTTCTTCAGCAGAATCCACCTGCTTCTCTACCATCTTTTCAAAGCTCTCCTCTACATTTACCTCCTCTTCTACAGGCTCCTGTAAAGCAGAAATGTCACAGAAACAATTTACACTCAGATCTTTAAGCAGGCGTGGAGTTTAATTTGATTGTTCTCTCTGTCATTTTCATTTTCCTCAAACATTATTAAGTCACAAGCGAATAACTAAGTGGAGCCAAAGCTTTTATTTTTTTCTTTTTTTAATAGTCAATTAATTTGCAGTGAGTATGAAATAAAAACTGCATTTATATTTCTGATGGCTCCTGATTCATGTATATTAGATAAGAGGTACTAAATTAGACATAATTATACTTTTTGATTCAAGTAAATAATTGTTATGGAGTCATTACACAGAAGAGTGATATCTTTAATTATTATTACCGTTTTCCTGAAGACTTAATCGGATAATATGTCTGTTATTTTAGACTCTGCAATGCTCTGCATACCGTAGAACAATTTATTTTACAGGAATGCATAAGTGACGGAAAAAAAGTGGTAACTATAATAAAAATAACATCAGTCACATTAAATAATCTATCATTTAAATGCACATCCTAAAATATTATTTCAATATATCACACACATTGCATTTTATGATGTTTCTGCTATTCGTCATCATCTGTACTGAGGATCATAGTTTTATTTATATATATATATTTTATTGTTTTTATTATTATTTTTAGGGATCAGAGTCTGGCAATTACAGTCATGTTGACATAATCTCTTCTTCAAATAAGCTTCAAAAGGAACAATGAGCCAGGACCTGCAACAATAAGTCGCTGCTCTGCATCAAACAGAATAAACACTGACGTGCCTTTACAGCGATGTCATTATTTCTGCCTGTAATCATGCGCTGCATATTTACCTCCTCCCCCAACAGGTCTGAGGGGCCTTTGTCCTGACTGTTTCCATCATCAGGCTTCAAATCCAGATCAGCTTTAGACAGAGGAAAGCACATTTTAGATTTTTAAATTAGCACAGCATATACAGTAAATGCCAGATTTTACCGATATGCCTCTCCACACCTTTGTGATTTTTTTTTAAACACCTGTCTGAGTGTGATAATGCAGAACCTGATGTGTTTCATTTTTGTGCGACAGTTTTCCCTGAACGGGCTTGTTAAAGGCAATGTAACATGAAGGTTAGTGATGGTTGTCAGTCTGGTGTGAATTTGATCGGACCATCTCACACAGGTTTGACAGTCCAAAGCAGACAAAATAGTGCATGTGGTATTCAAAAGCGATCAAGAATACAATATTACCACATTATTTTAATAATTACCAACTGTGATAAGTGCAATACGGTCCATGAATTAGTTCTGAGTATTTAAACACATTTCATTCCTTTTTTCATTGCTCTCACAAAAACCCTGAATGTGTCCATGACATCATCTGAGAAGCCTTTCCTATAAATAAGAGGACATTTATTCATCCTTCAGTAAGTGACTTGTTGAGACACGCCTCCAGCTTCACACCAGCTGTTTTTTTTTTTTTCTTCCCCTCCCTGAGCTGGAATAAACACGTCTCAAGAGTGACACCTAGTGGTAGATGTACTGAAAAACACACAGAACGGAGAACACGTAAACAACTTCCCCTCTAAAGAGGTGACCCGGGACCGGGGAGGGTCAAAAGGTTTCTTCATACTTTTTACTGCCATAAAGTGCCCTGTTAATTGTAAAATGGTGGAGTATGATACCTCCACACAAAATTATAGAAATATATATTTTTTAAATATATATATTTTAGTTTTAGGAAAATCCTTAAATCTGACTTGAAATCCTACACAAGCACCCAACAATCCTTCCTTTGACACGCTGGTCTGTAACCTCCTACCACAACGCGGCTGCAGGCCTCCACCTGTCATCATTCAGCTGCACTCCGGGGCTGTAATTAGGACCCCGCGACGCGCTCATTTTCGACTGCAGCAATCAGCTCGTAGAGGCAGGTTTGTTGAAGTGCAAAATTAATAGGAGAGTTTTGCTTTTCATGCGAGCGTGCGCATCAAAACGCCTCAGAGTAATTAACCCAAAACATCATGAGAGGAACACAACTATACGCTCTGATAAACAACATAATTACACACTTGTTTTGGGGGGTAAAAAAATGAATGAGACTGAAAATTCCAATCAGAAATAAGCGGGAAAAAGGTGCAGGGGAAAAAAAGAACAAAAAGTGTAATTAATGTCTTTAATATTAGTTTCTCTTCTCCACATACCAGTTAAAGAAGAAAAATGACTCTAGTGGAGATTAGAAGAGTTTATGGAGACATTTAATGCATTTCAAATGCAAAACTGATTGAAGTTTAGCTATGGTGGGAGATGAAACGTTATGGTAATCGTTACGGACCTCTTTAAGAATATTTTATGGAAATCACCAGCATTCATTAACAGCTAGGGCCGAGCGGCTGCGTGTAAGCAGTGAGCGGCGGCCCAAGCAACATAACGTGATTTAAGGATGAGGCATCGGCTCGCCAACGCGCTAAATCAAATTAAACACAATATTTCAAATCTCCTCTTCTTCATTAAATCCAGTAGATTTGTGTTCCCGCGCCGCAAATGAGTGGATGGCTTTCTGCAAGTTTCAGAATGCGCCCTCACACCTAATCAAACACACACACACAGACGTGCGCGCAGACCAGGACTTCAGAAGCAATGTTGTGTGTCATCCATCAGTGGGAGCTAACGCAAGGATGCAAATGTAAGTGTGGATAATTACTCATAGAAATATGTCTTGCCGTCATATTTCTGGAAGCTAAAGATACAAATGATTGTTGTTCTGGGGATGATGTAATGAACAAGAGAATTGGTCTAGTCCTCTGACCAACACGAGTGCCTACTGTGAAAAAGGGCAATGGAAGATCGAGAGGGCAGGAAAAACAAGTAATCCTGACTCAGATAGGAGGCACTGATGCGTTTCCCTCAGAGCGCCGCAGCAGCTACGCTGGGCCGCCACGAACACATTGTTCTGTCCCTGCAGATGGGACCATGAACGGACGTGGGATATTTTAAGGGCCTGTATGGCCGTTGGAGGAGAACGCTATTATATGTATCCAACATATCCCACTGCTGCACAGTCTAACCATCAGATTAGAGCTCACATTGATGAGCTAACATCTACAGCAGGTTCAACAGCGGCAGTTGTTTGTCCACAGAAACTAAACCATGGGATTAAAGTCTTTCTAAACCTATTTGGAACGAGTGCTGACGGATACGCTTTAGATGCCGTTAAGATCGTCACGTTCAGGAAAAGCTGAAATAAATATAAATGTAGGGATGAAACCAGATGTTGTAGCTCTAAATAAAGACAAATCTTCAATGTGGTTGTGCTCATAAACCAGTCCAGAGTAGAGGTGATCCCACTTTCAGCAGATTAGCCGCGCGGTGTTAAATACACACTCAGGTCCTGATGTACTGCTTAATGCACTTAAATCACTCCGGACAAACACGCGCTGTCTATCACCAGGCGCGGCTCAGTGTGTGGCTAATTTACGCACATCAGATTTAACCCACTCAGCACATGAATGAGTTACAACTAACTCGGAGCGATAATTATGAAATGTTGCAGCTCAGTTACTGCGTTCCACTCAACGACTGGGGCCTTGTTAAGTTATTTAATGAGCGGCGTGACCAGCCGCCGTGTAAAAGGCCGGGTTGGTACCGGGTTTATAGTGATTCCACACACAGAAAAAATTATCCCGCTGCTGTGCGTAAAAGCTGATGACCTGACATTTGCGTGTTCATCAGAAAAGATACTTTTAGTCATCACGTAACAATTAAATCAGACCTCAGCCTTCAAGGTTACCAACCGGAAGCTAATCTAGCATACAATGTTTCTGACAGGGGAAAAGCTGCACAAGGGCCTCAAACACAAGGAGCACTTACATTTTACACAGTATTTATTCATTTTTGTATCATTTAATGACTTCTGTGGACTTTAATGCCTGACAACCTGAGTTCATCAAGGAGATCTGCAAAGAAATATTGCAAAAATCTTAAAAAGAAAAATCCTTGGGATGTTTTTTTTCCCCCTTTCCTGTCCTCAAAATTCTGCAGATCAGTTAACGTGTTAATTCTGGAGCCTTCATTTTGCCCTCTCATCCACAGCCGTGCGTTGTAGATTAGCTTTCACATTAAGCACACATTGACAACGGTGCAATCAGACAGGCGGACTAATATTTATAAAAGATCAGGTCTTCGGCTCAATTAGTTTACTCAGTTTCTCTCCGCTGTGGGAAATTTTACCCACCAGTGGAAGAGCGAGCAATATGCAAGGCACTTTTCTCCACAGCCTTGCTGCAAACTTTAGATCTGCTCCAGTGTCAGGTGTATCTTCAAGGATGTCAAAGCCGTTTTCAGCTTTGCAAATCCCGCAGATGACGATGTCCCCGTATATCAAGTTTTGGAGATGTGCATCACCCAGCTCCTGCTCGAAAACATTCTGGATGGGTAAAGCGGGAAAGATTACTGCAGCGGTGACAGAAAGGAAAGTTGTGTGGGTGAACACGTCAGGCGTCAGCCTAACCTATGCTTTACCTGTCAAAGGCGGCGCTGTTGTATGTCACAGCAGAAACACTTGTTAACAGATTAATATGGCAGATTATTCGCATTATCCTGCTCTTTAATCCCATAATCCCGCATCAAAAGGGTCATATGGAGAAAACGCAGATGAAAGTGGAGAATCGAGAAGGATGGGAGTGTTGCAAAGATGTACATTTAAAAAAAAAAAAACAGGCATGCAAATATCTGAACAGGACTCAAAAAACCCGCACTTTCTAAGAACGCAAAAACGCTGCCGTCACTCGTCCTTCGCCGTTGAGCCTGTTTTTTTGACACGGGAGCTCGGTTTAAGACACACTGCGTCTTTGTGCGCGCCTCTTTCCTGCCTCCTGATACTGTTTTGAACCCTCTTTCACTCTGACAGGAATTATAGACACATATGCTAACAGGGCTAATTCCCAGAGGCAGTGTCACGTTTTATGACACCAGAGAGAGAGACAGAAAACGACCGAGCGAGCGAGAGAGAGGGGGGCTTTGTTTCACCTCCACTCCACTTGGAGATTGTTTCCATTTTATATATATTCCTTTTTATTATCTTAGAAAAGTAAAATTTCACAAAAATGTTCCTTGACTTTTAGCTGAATCAATCAGAAGTAAGAGGAATGGACACAAAAGAAGAAAAAAAAAAATGTTCTTTTGGCATCAGGCCACGTGTGGCTCTTGGTGAAGTGGACGTCCTTGAGGTTCCAGTTCCAGCAACGACGGTGTGTTTTCCCTGTCTGTGATTTGTGATTTGTAGAGGAACGGAGGGGAACAGACTTTTTTCTGCTCAGGGTGAAATCAGCACCAGGATAGTTCGCTGTTACGGTCTCCACGTGGAGAGACTTGCGTCAAACACAACTGTGCAAATAACGTTTCCTCATTACTGCGCGAAAGGGAAAATATCTCCAATCAGGAGATCTTCACTTTTGTCCTCTTTGGTTGATTTTTTAGAGGCGATTGGCAGCGAGGGGCGAGTGAAATTGTGCTTTGATGACTCCTAAATGGAGTGATTATCCAAATGAAAGGCAATTATCCAAACCCCACCCTCCCCTCTGCCCTTCAATATCTTTCTTTTTTCCCCTTTTCAGATTCCACCCAACACTCACGCTCCCCCATCTCGGGCTATTCATCATGCCCGGGACTTGATTCCACCTGTACGCCATCTTTCCTTCCTCTCATTGCTCATAATGTTCCCCTGCGTTCACCGTCTCAACCTTTTATTCTGTTCTCTAACCTCCTCTTTTATGTGCCCCTGTGTTCCATCATCTGTCACAACACATTTGTCCCTCCTCTCCTCTTTTTTATTCTCTCTTTTCCCATTTCTGCCGCTTCCCCTTTTTACAGCTTCATTTATTCGCAGGGGAGCCATTAACCGAAGCACTCACAAAGAAACCTTCATGAATAAAAACACTTGAGGAACGTCCCGTTTCTATTTTGAGGTCTGCGCCAACAGTTGTTGGAATATGTTGTTGTAAATTGGCCCAATAATGCGCCACGGACAGCTGGTTGGGTCAGATGTCTCCGTTGCTCTGTGTTCAGACTCATATGGTGACCTCTGCTGTCACTCACCGCCGTGTTGCTCTTAATGAAGTAGGAACCTCAGGAAGTCTGAGAAGAAGTTGGAGAGAAACTGCTGGTTCCTCTCCAGCAGCTTGAAGATGGGGGGAACTGGTATGGCAGCACACCAACGCGGCAGAGTCACAACAGGCCAGAGAGACTGTGTCCAGTTTGTCTTCTGCATTTTGGTTTTCCTGACATATGTCTCTTGTTGTCTGGGGTTTGTTGACCTGACTCGTCCTTGTGGTCTCGTCAGTATTTTCCATCCATCCATCCATAGGTTTCAAAAATGCCTGATAGATGTGAACTGACCTCACTAACCCTGCTCAAAAATGTTATTTTATATATTGCCTCAAAGGTGATGCAAGGAGGATATTTATTATCACATTACACAAAACATAAGCAAGCATAATGTAACAGCCCCCTTATAGTCAGCTAGAATACTGTTCATCAGACCGGATCTATTTGTTTTTAATAAGTTATTTGAAAATATAAAGAGGGTGAATTGTTAAAACTGTCAGCTGAGCTCAGCTTGAATCGGAGGGACGGACGCGTGCACAGAGTTCAGCACCATCGTGCCAAAATGGAATTGGAAAACTCGTTGCCCATCATGTCAAGTAGGAATGCAACAGTTGAAAGAAGAGCACAACAATTGAATACACTGCAGAGGGTAAAAGGCAGGGACGGAACAAATCTGGGAGAAAATTAGACCCCAGGGGGAAAGATTCCCCAATATGCCAGGGACCAAGCATCCCAGAAGCATGATAATCAGACTCCCAGTGTGGTTTGACACACACCTGAAATCATCGCCTGAGAGTTCTTGGTGATCAATAAATCATCTGAGCAGAATTTGTTCTGCCCGTGAGTCTGCCTTCATGCCTCCACATCCCCATCAAACCTGATGATGACACCTGCCTAACAACCTCTGCTCTCGCTCCGATGTTCCAGGACGCTGGGATCTCGGGTTTGGCTTTCCATTTGGTTTGGGCTGCGTTTTTTTTTTTTTTTTTCTTTACCTCATGAGCGTGTCGGCGCAGGAGCTCTTGTGATTCGCCTCAGAGAGGTGATACAAACCAGAATATTCAGTCAAGATGAAGAAAAAACAAAAAAATAACACCTTCATAAGCTCAGAATCAGCTGCCACACAGAGACGGTCACGCAAATACAGCCTTTGGATCAGATAGGATAATCCAATCAACTGTGGGAAATGTTAATCCCAGTAAGCATGACAGAATTGGGAATAAAAGGGATTTTTGTAGGTGAAACACGGAGGACTGGATGAAAATACAATATGCTCTCTGAGCCATTCAAACCAACAGGTCGAATGCCTGATCTAGTTTTCCGGGCCGTCTGTCTGTTAATTCAATATCTGGTCAATGTCAGCCAAGGGGACCAATAATGCAGCATGTTTTCCCTGTCTGTGATACCACATGACACACAGAGGATTCTGGAGGTGAAATTACAGGTTTCAAACGTGCACGCAAACACACACACACACATACACACACTTTCCTCATCCCTCTTTGCTTGATATGAAATGCCAGCTCCCCTGAACCACAGACACAATTCTCCACGCTCCTCTGGGCTCCGGCTGTCAGCCCTCCCGCCAGAAAAGGAAACAGGCAGCATCTATCACCGGGCCGCAGGATGACGTAATGCGGTTGGTGCCGCAGCACGTTTTAGAACAAGGTTGCGAGCGGGGTCCAGAAAAAACAAACAAACGACAGTGTGGCGGCGTCTCTTTCACACTCTCACCTGCGGCGTTTACACCATTCAAAGTGAGCATCTGTTGGCGTCCCAGCGCAACTAAACGTCTCAACGTGCACAGCAGTGCCGGCTGCCGGCCAGCGCAGAAGTTGGGTATCTGCAGGACATCACAACACAGCCCTCGCCGAAGCCAAAAGATGACGTAATGTGTTTCTTGTAAAATGAGTAAATGTCATCATGCAGGACCTACTTTCAAGGCTCTGACTTGTTCCACTGCAGAGCAACAGCGCCACTGTGTGGAATGCTGGGATGCAGCAGGTTACATAAGATTTTACAGGGGGATGCATTACATCATCTGGAAGTGAACAACGTCTGATTTGTGCATCAGAGACAATCACGTTAAATGTTGAGAGTTGAAAGTGATGATCTTTGGAAAGACCTTAAGATTTGCGCACCACTTAGCTCGCAGTTTTCATAAAACAGGTGAGAAAACATCAGCCCCTCCATTGTCGATCATTAGCTGCCGGAAACATCCAGTGAAAGTTAAGCGTGTGCCCAATTAACACGTACATCTCCAGAGACACTGAAATACATTAACATATACCAGAAAGACTCTGATAAAGCAAAGCGGAGAAACTCAGATAAAGATAAGGAGAAACTGTTACTCCAGCTGTAAAACAGGTGGCCCGATGGGACGAGCCGTCGCAACATTACCGTTGTCAGAGATGCTGAGGGTCATGCTCTGCCTGCTGCTCTTTTTCCTGAGGGAGAGGAGCCTGGCCTGAGAGATCTCTCGGACGATGGAGGACAGGTGCTCCTTCTTGCTGCTGCTGAGGCGTGGAGGAGAAGCCTTGGAGTCTCTGGTATCTGCACTATCAGTGCTGGTGACCACAGATTTCCTCTGAAATTGGGGAAAATGGGCTCACTGGTTGATCTGAGAGTACTGATGTGCAAGGTAATGATGGGAAATGCTTCTGTGGCCTAAGTCAGAGTAGACGTCCACATAACCCATGCAGTTCTTACATTTCCGTTCTGCTTGGTGAATCTATACAGGGGTGGCAGAGAGTACACTTTCATTCTGTAAACAGGGCAGAAAAACAAGGACACTTTTATTAAAGCACAGGAAACTCAAAAAGCTAGTGTTATCATACACATTTACAATGCAATAAATAAAAACACACAGAATTGAATAATGTGGTTTGTTAATCAGCTTTTTTTCATTCGTTTTTTCGTTTGGATTTCTAACTTTAAATCTGATTTACAAAAAGATAAGCGCTCCATTCCTCTGTGGCGTCTCTACGTTAAACCTCCGCGAGATGTCGCTGTTTAACGCGACATTTTTTGTGCAATTTCTTTTTTTCGTGGAGAAACTGCATTTATTACATGGCAAAGGATTATTACGCACTCCATTTTTGTTACTTTATCGCTTGTATTAAAGTTTCTAAAATCAGGAGATATGAGCTTAATCCCATAAAGCATAATCCCATTAAACTATGTGTCATCAATACCTTAACTGGTGAGCTACACTTCTGTTTTGGATGCACCGGATGGCCTGTGGGCTTTCATTGATCCCCAGTGGGATTTTTCTCCGGCATGGCTAAGAATATTTTCTGCGGCATGGTGCTTACCCATGAACCCTCCTCGTCCCTCTGGGCTTGGGGAAGAGCAGGTCAATGTAGGGCAGCTTCTTAAACCTCTCCCTCCCCACAGCCACGTAAAGCTGCCCGCTCTCCAGCTGATTCCCGTCATTCACTTGTGTCCCATCGTACGTGTAGAGACTGCAGCACAGCACACACGGTCAGACTTTTTGAGTTCAAATACTCGACTTAATGGGGAAAGCTAAACTATTACTAGTTTAAAGGCCGTGGCCGATCGGTTTATGTGCCTTTTACCTTCGAACGCCCCCCAAGACTCTCAAGCCCATCTTCTCAGTGATCATTTCCAGTACCCTGTCAAACTGCCCCAGCATCCTCTGGTGGATCAGCAACCTCACGGCAGGGTTCAAGACATCGCCGTTCGCCACCACGCTGCAGAGGGTACAAAAAACAAGAAAAATAACCAGTGTGCCAATCTCTGACGCGGGCTGCATGTCTCATCCACGATGACCCCTCTGATCATCAAAAATCAATGAGGAAAACTGTATCTGCACCATGTGGTTCATGTGGTTGCTATGTTTATCTATTTTAGGGCCCCGTCTCATTTTGGAGAACCATCCCAGGGTTACCAATAAATATATTCTATTGATCTATACTGGAGCTAGTTTACATCTGCAGTTTTCCAGGCAGGAAACAGGTTAAAAAGTAAAATGAAAAGACATCTGCTCTCTCAGTACTCTCAAAAGGTCAGACAACTGCAAGCGTTTTAAAACACAGGAAGCTGAACTTACAAAACTGTACATGGCTCCTTGATAGGTTTGAGGAACCTTGCTGACACGATGATCCGATTCTGTGGAGGCAGTTTGACCTGAAAAACAGACAGAATTTTTTTTTGTCTTTATGTGATAAAACATTAGAAAAAAAAAACACTTTTAAAAGCTGTACCTTCTGTTTCCCATTTTACGGTAAATTATAGAGGCAGAAAGAAAGTGTGCCATCAAATACATTAAACCCTGAAGGCAAAAATGGGAGGGAAAAGCTATAACGCATTCTAAAAGACTCCTCATCTCTGTGACAGCTAAACAATAAGATTTGAGTTATCCTTTGAGGTTGTGACGGAGCGCTTCAATAAGATCTGGGAACCTGCTGTGACTGAGATTTTAATGATGAGAGACGAGGAAGAAAGCGATATTGGAAGTCTTCTGAGATCTGTGAGCACACCCTGGCAACAGCCGCATGGAGAACATCACCTCGACGATGGATACGTCCATGCAGCGGTGCAATATTACATCTGCATCATTCCAGACTTCATTGGCACAGCTTGCTTTCACTTTCATTAAATTATGCCACTTATTAAACTACAGCCATGTAGGCTTTACGTGAGGTCACAATATTTTTGACCTTTGTAGTCTAAGAGAACCTTAGTGTTGGTTGAACAAAATGGCGTATTGCTGCCAGTGTGTTCCACCAATCATCTTTCTCTAACACAGCCCCTCTCCTCAAGAACTCAGGGGGAAATCTTAAAGGTCAGACCCTCTATGCCATAGAGCATAGAGGGTAGAGGAAAAAACTACCCCATAGAGTCTATGGGGTAGTTTTTTCAGGAAAAGTTTGGGTTTTTCCTGGGTAATTATGGTGGAAACATGCCAAAGTTTTCCAAAATCCCTGGTAAATTAAAAAAAAAAATCCTGCTTATCTAGTGCTCTTCAATGCTTTAATGCACAATCTGAATCCATATGCAGATGTGTGTAGCAAAACTAGCAGATCTGGGTGCCGCATGAAGTGGATCCTTTAAATAACCCACCAAATATTCTTCAAGGAGAGAGAAAGCCGACAAGCTTCTCTGAAGGACACTTATTTTCAGAATAAGCATCTTAAACTAAAAAAAAATCAACCACATGTCCACCGCTAAAAGCTACATCTGAACCGCTAACCTTTCAATAATTAGCCCTTAACAGAACCACTGACAGAACCACTCAATGAGGACGAGAACACAATTTTGCAGCACAGAGTTGCAATCATTAATAGCAACAATCAGGCTGGTCAGAAGAGTCCTCATCCTTAGGAGAACAAGAACAAGCAGGAGAGAGTGAGCACTTCAGGTTACGGTTCAGAGGTTTTGACCCTGTGAAGAACACAGGAAGAGGCTGTGACTTTGCAGCAGAAAACTGAGGGATGATTACAATTAATGAATTAATAATCCGCTGAGACCAGGACAAAGTAGTTCTTCGCACTGAGGACTGTAGCGATTGAGGCCAAAAGTTCCACTCTGCATGAACCACAGCTGTCAAACTGAACAGTGGTGGCGTGGGCCTGTCTGCTGAGGCCACCTACCCAAATCCTCATGTATTTTGTATCTGGTGGCGGTTTCAGGTGTTGGGAGGTTAAATTTAGCGCTGAAAGGTAATCCTCGCTGATGACGCCGTTCATGACCCTGCTGACAAAGTTCAACAGGACGAAATAGACGCTCCAGATGCGTCACTTACACAAATGCAACGTCTAAGCTGCAATTTAAATTTGGGATATATGTGTGTCTATTGGACTGGTAAAGAATGTTCTTCAGTCTGAATATGAAGATTCTGCTCCTCAGCCTCACCTGAGCTGGGTGCAGCATCCTCTTTCTCCTGGAGCCAATCTCAAGGTAACTGCAAAGAAAAACACACATCCACTTTTAATATTTCATGATGAGCAATTCTGGGAATCCTTCAGGGAACTGGTGACATGCTGCGCGGGGCGAGAAACAGAACTTTAAACATAATTCTAATGAGGTAAAGTTTGCACGCTTTGCATGGCGGCAACTTCAGGGCACTTTTGACTCAACAGCTTCGCGGTTCCAGGGTGTATGTTGGAAAAGCTCATTATCCCTGCAGAACAAATCCACTTATTTTTAGGCCAGCGGACAGCACACACTTTAACTGCTGCTCTAATTCTGGTTCTTCGGACTTGACACAGCTCCATGAACTAAAATGACGTCTCCATCCACGCGTGTGCTTTCTGTCATCAGGCTAATCATCTCAGTGATTATGAATTATGAATAGCAGAAAATGTTTTGGCCTTACTCTAGTTTCTTGAACTTCTCCCTTCCCGCAGCCACGTATTGCTCTCCACTCTTCAGGTTCTCCATAGAGTTCACCTTATGCCCCCCTCTCGGCGTGTAGATGGTCCTCACGGCTCCAAACGGTGCTTGTATCCCGCCGGTCACCTCTCTAAGCAGCGTCTCAAAGTTGGACACTCTCTTCTGGTTAATTACGATCCGACGAGCCTCATAGTAGGGGTCTCCGTTGCGGAACATGAAAATGTTCTTCACGATGGGCTGCGACAGAAAGGTCGGCTTCTCCGAACTCATATTCGTGCGTAAAAGTAGCCTGCCGGGCGCGGCGCGCTCTCCGCTATAAAAGACACGCTGTCGGTTGATCGCAGTTGTGAAACAAAGAATTACAGGCCATTATAAAAGCGTTAAAACTGATCCCGTTTGGGGTTAATGAATTTTTGCGTCAGCGCTGCGCGCGTGGCTTCGCAGTTTGGAAACAGCAAATTAAAGATTCTAAAAACTACAACTTTCAGTCGAGAGGTCACACAGCTGCGACTTTTGCAGAAACGACGGAAACACTGGCATCGGAACAGAGGTCTTTATGAGCCTTCTTCAGGATGTAGGTTGGGCATCATGGGAACTCCTCTGTTGGGATGTAGCCATGGCAACCCGCCGCTGTTCTCTCACCAGGAGCTTCGCATCTAATTAACAGGTAGTTAGTTATTACAATATCCGGTAAAATAAAAAATACACTCTTTAAGTACGTAACAAAGAGGTTTGCTCTGGTGTGATGTGTGTGTGTGTGTGTGTGTGTGTGTTGTGCGGAGTGATGTGAAGAGAGATAACAGAAATATAGATTTGCCATCGCGGCGTAAAGGTGGAAAACTGCTACTGCCGTTAATTGGGCATCGAGGGACTAATTGGAAACGTCGCCGGTGGCACCTCGAAAATGAGACCAAAACATGTTTGTTTCGTGTTCTATAATTGTGTTGCACCACACTGCGACACCGGTCACACCGCGTCCTTTTGCTGACTATTGTTCAGGGACAGGATTCCCTCCACTGCGCCTGGAAGACAGTAAAAAGCAAGCCCGGAGTGGCTAATCGGGAGCACCGGGAGGATTCCCGGTGAGCTGGCCGCTTGGAGAATTTGCCAGAGCTACACAACTTCTTTCCCCACTTTGTGATTGATTGCAGGTGCAGATGAGTCTGATAGGGTCACTGAGAGAAGTGCAAGAACCGTGTCCGCTCAGCCTGTGAGAGAAGCTTCTCAACGGTTAAATTGATCAAAAACAGTCCCAGGAGCACATTAGTCCGGAAGCATCTAGAAGCATTTGTGCTCATGTGCACTGAGAAAGAAATTCTTGTCTTTAGACAATGATACTGACAAAGTTGCAGAGAGTAGTGCGCTCCTCAGACTTTCATTGCTGTTTTAGGGATGGTCAGGCTCCTTAAAGCTCAACAGAGAAAAAGAGTGTGAAAATAAAGTAGTTTTGAAAAGTTGTCGTGTATGTGTTGTTAATTTATGGTTGTGAATGACATAAAATGGGCCGTCCGAACCATGAAACTCCAGAGCTGAAAATGAGGGTCACTCCAGCCCTGGTAGAAAGAGACATTTTGGTGTATCCTTTGAATCTGTGCGTTCGTTCGGGTGTGTTAAATGTATTTCCCCTTTGTCTTTGCGTGCTGCTTCAATCTACCAGAGCCCTAATCATGACCATAAGTCCCTCATTACCCCCTGCCCTCACCTTTCATCAGCGGGGGCAATCAGCTCCACTTCCCCACCGCGGTGCGCCACAAGTGGCCTAATAGGTAATCACGGTGCGGCTCCTCCTGCTGCTGATGGTGAAAGTGGTCAAAAAAGATTCAATCTAAAATAAATATCTGTGCAAATATAAACGCGAGCCAGAATTTTGTTCTATCGGGCATTTGCATTCTTCTGTAAAGGGGTGGGCTGTACGTGGGGTGGGGGCTGAGAAAACAATACTGCCTTGTTAACGCTGGGATCTGGACTTTAGACTCGATTTCATCGTTTCAGTGACGTTAATACTACTTTACAAGCTGGGACATGTAAGGCGTGTGTTCGACCAGCAGAGGGCAATGTAGGCCTTCAATCATGAGTGGCTCAACAAATAGAAATAGGACAAATAGAATCTTCCACCAAGATCTGGAATTATCAAATGTTTCTAATAGCATTTACATTATTATACGTGATTTTTGTCATCAAACACAGATCCTGTACGTAAAAATATTATTTAACAAGAATTTCCAGAATTAATTATTGGAAATTCATGGAAATAATGCAGCTAAAACCATCCTGCAGCCAGTATGGCAAAGCAGACATAAAAGCCCAAATATAAACACATTTGATTCCTCTTTGCACGTCTGTTCAAATTCGACACTGGTGGCAACTCGTGTAATGACACATAATTGCTGTTGTTTATTTGATGTGATGGTAGACCCTTTAAAAAAAACACACTAAAAAACACTATAATTTCCAACATGCAAGGAGAGGTGGATTCAGTAAATCCCTTACCAACAAGAGTGACTGCTATTTAATAATGTTTAACTAACAGGTTAAACATACATACAGCAATACATGATTTATTTAATGTTATATTAGCTTAATGCTAATGTGCAATTTAAAGCTCTTCGTCATGTATGGACAGATGATACAGTAAGTTTCTTTGGTCAGAATTAAATCATTTTGGACCCATTTGGTTGAATTAATTACCCAGTTAATAACCCACCACAGCTTTATTCTCCATGCAAGAAATAAAGAAAAATTATGTCCTTTTGCTAAAAGCCAATAATGATGGGAATTAGCTGAGAAAATGCCAACAAATTGATGATGAATTTGCAGAGATGTCAATATGTCTGCAGGCTTTTCAGACAGTTATCTGTGTCCCTGGGACACCATGTTGTGTCTGAGTAATGAAGCTGACTGTAATGAACACCAGTGATTCAGTCTCACGCCAGCACCCTCCACCTTCCGCCTGGTTGTCGTCTGTGTCATAATTTACAGAAACAAAAATAAAGTTTGAAACCTCAGAAAGGCCAATATTGCTCAGCAGTGTGTGTGTGCGCAGAGTGACCTGGAAAGCGTCAGTTTCACTCATTTTACTTTATTTGACAGTACAAACCTAAAGTCATACAGGTGGAGACAGCACGAGCCACAGCACAGCAGCACAAGCATGTGATCAAAGACAGGATGAACCCTTCAGTTCGTCACATGCACCACGAGGTGATGACACAGGGCACCTTTAATACGGTACGATACAACAACAGGTCCCTCTACGTCACATTTACACTGATAAACTGAGTTACTTTATATTTTACATCACTCATGAATTCATGGTTGAACAGCAGCTTTTAAAACAGTCTCAGAACACCCAATATGTAAACGGAAAGTTTAAAGCTCTCTGGAAAATAGGACCGTGTGTCTGTGTGTTGGAGGGGGTGAAGCTTAACGTTAATGACTCAGTGTAGACCACAGAGTACGAGGGCTTTTTTTCGAAAATGTGTCTTTGGATAATTCAATAATCTTTCCGGAGGCGTTTTGTCAGGAAAAGATGAGAACGTGTCGCTGTGGCGACTGGTTTTTAACTCAAAATACATTTGGGAACGGCCAAGCTGTGTCCAAAGTCACACACTCGTTCTGTACTCCCTACACCAGTCGGATGCCACGACAAAATGGGGTACATCCTAGTTAGTGACTAGAAAGGGAACAAGGAGTGTGTTTGGACACAGCTAGTGAGTTTAATATTGATGTGAAAATAACAGTAACAGTGTTTTCCAGCCGGAATCGTGTGTATTATAACAGTCTTTAAGGAAAAACAGTCCAACCAAAACAAGATGTTACATGACTGGTGATGAAAAAGGAGGATTGTTGACTCCAAAGACTCAGAGAAACATCTACTTCTGCTTGTTTTGTATTTGCAATTCTACCAACATTTCTTGTGTGACTTAAAGAAAAGATACATAAAGAGGCTGATAATTCTGGAAATGCAACTCTTTCTAGATTAGATGGAAGAACCAATCTGAACACATTTGATCGAACCTCGATCACAACGATTTCAACACATCCACTGCAGGAATCTAAGGACGAGACAATTTCTACCGGTTCGTGTCGGCGCTTTGGAACAAAACCGGCTCCTGTTGTTAACACCAAGATAAATTCCTCTCCTCCACTTTACGAGTCAGACATTGGCTGTACATCCATTTATCCACCTCATCTCTCATGCACTCAGTCTTTCTCCGTATGCGTTCGCTCGGTCGTGGTTGTTAGACCACCAACCAGTGATGCAGCTGTGGGAAAAGGGGAAATATGCTAATGAAATAGCAGCGATATCTATAGAATATCGATATTTGATAAGACGTGATATCATGATGTCATCTCACCGTGAACTGCCGGACCTCCCCGTTGTCCACTAAGTGATGTTCCGTCTCTGGGGTGATGGCATAAGCCAGTCTCTGTTTCAGGAGAAAAGGTGAATGTGCATTTATCACACGACATTTCATAAGAACTTGATTGAAAAATCCCACGTTGGCGGTGGAGCTTACGTTGCAGAACTTCCCCGGCAGCACGCACAGCTTGTAGATGGCGTAGAGGGGCACCATGGACATGGATGACATGGCCAGACACCACCCCATCATGTTTGCCCATGGAGGGAAAATGTAGGAGCCGTAGACGGGTGGATTGAAGGTGGCAAAGCTCACCACCACCATAAACTGCAGGAGAGAATTCCAGATTCACCTGAAGCAGCTTCATGATATCATCCTCTGCAACTTCCCTCTTCATTTTTGGACTCACCAGGAGGAAGCAGGGACTGACAAACTTCCAGCACAGCCTCCAGTACCATCCCGGTCGCTGGCCAATCATCTCTTCAATATCGTCGCTGAATCGGTCCACCCCTGAAACAGTTGGAAACACTAGTCGAGCAAAGTAAAATCACGAGTGCAAAACAATATCAAAAACTGCAGTCAGTGTGTAAGGTCCCCTTTCTCCCCCTATTCAACCCACCCCAGAAGCTCCTTGCCTGGAAGGCATCTCTGAAGAATTTACCCAGTCTGACAAGCAGGTATTCGGGGAAGCTAAATGTACTTATGCGGCGGACAGCTACAGGAAAAATCACAGTAATCGGGGGTCAGAGGGTCCCTGCGAGCAGTTATGAGGATGGAGGAAAGGCCCAGTGACGCCTAAGGCTTGATTTATCCAACTTGCTAAGGTCAGGACCCACCAAAACGGGGAAATATGCTGACCCCATGGCAACCATTTTGACTCGCCTTAACCTTGTTCTTCATCAACTGTGTTTATCTGTTTGCATTTCAAAATAAAGACGTGTTTCTGTTAATACTCAAAACTCACTGCAAAAGCAGCTGTGGTCATTTAAATTTTAAAGCGTAGACGCAGTGTAGATAATAACAATATGAAGCTTGTCATAGCTGCTAGTTTATTTGCTAGCTAAAATAGTTGTTGATGTGGAATGTGCATGTTCCTAAAACTTTACATGTGACAAATAATCATGGGAAATTATTCTGACTGTTGCCCCTCAAAAAAAAAAAAAAAAAAAACAGGACCTGGACGTATGTGTTTGCACTGCAAATATGATGACATCTGCTTAACCAAAACCTGACCACTAGGGGCACCAGAGAGTAAAACAATTAGTACAGCTTAAATGGTCCTATTCAATAAATGTACTGTCACAAATCAGCAGAGCTTTATTCTTCTAAATAAGGTTGTTTCAGCGTCAAGGTGCTATTTTTTTTTTTCCCTTTTAAACTGAGTGTCAATAGAACTTGGACATCTGGAGATAAAATGACTTTGAGGGCCCCTCCTCATTCGCCACCCACAACAATCTACAACCTAGCTATTAGACAGCTGACTCCTGTTGATGTCAAACGGGAATTGCCTGTTCCTCAGCTGCAATTTTCTGCGTGTGGCTGTCACGCCACCGCTGAGCGCACACAGAGGTGACACAAGCAGCGGTCAAAGCCAGGGTTGACTCCAGCAGGCTCTGCGGTACGTTCTGGTCCCCAGCAGACACATGCACCGAAACTGAAGAGGCTAAAACCATTAGTAGCCACAGACCCACCAGTGACTGTGTCCTTTGGTCTAATAGAAGTGTGACTGGTTGAGGCACAGCAGATCTATACCAGCAGATTTCTCATCATGGAGCTAATATAGTATCAGCTTTGCCGACCATGAAAACTGGAATCGTCTGTTTTAGTCCTCTCACCGTAGAACCAAGCAATGCCGATAGCTTCAATAAGCACTCCAAAGAGAATTGATGTTCCTGCTGCAAAGTGATCCAGCAGAGTAAACACATACATTCCCCCCTGAGGCAGCACAGGGAAATAAAGAATAATTAGCAAACATGTGCAGAAAAGAAAGTGAGGATTCAGTTAGCGATGCTGCTAAAGGTCAGGGTGCAGGATGGAACTTACATTTGTCACACAAAAGAGAGATATGAGGAAGGTGGAAACGACGATGAAGAGGGTAAACTGCTCTCTGTGCTTGTGGAGGAATTTGAACTCGTCGATCAGCCCTGTGATCACCGATTCCATCCCACCCATCTACGGAAGGGAGACAGAGTAATTGGTATAAACTCTGTGGAAACTCTGCTCTGGAAAGGGGCTGGGTAACACGTTAAGATAAGAGCACAAGGATGTATATGCGTGTGTGTGTGTGTCTGTGTGTGTGTGTGTGTGTGCAGCCTCACAGCACTGTCAATGCCCAGCGTAAGCAACATGATGAAGAAGATAACCGCCCACACCGATGACCCTGGAAGAGTTGCAATGGCTTCTGGGTAAATCACAAACACCAGACCAGCCCCTGGAGGAAGAATAAACATGGAGAAGGAGAAGCTATGTCCACAACAATCATAGAATAACACCCAACTTTCATGCCTTCCTGATACAAATGGCTGTCTCTCTGATTTCAAACACCAAATTATTGAAATGCTTAGAACATGTAGGTTTAGCAGGCGCTAATGGTCAAGTATACAAAAAAATGGGTGGATCAGTTAGACTTTACCATCTCTGGCTACTTTGTCCAAGGCTACGTTGTGCTTGTGGGACATGTACCCGAGGAAGGAGAAGACCACGAATCCAGAGAAGAAGCTTGTTAAAGAGTTGATGGAGCTGGTGATGATTGCATCTCTGGGTCAAGATTTATTAAAAAAAAAAAAAAAAAAAAGACATACTGAAATAAAGTGTTCACAATGAGAAAGTGACAGATTAATGGAACTTTCCAAAGCAGAGACTCTTCCAGGATCTCAGCATTCTCCAAAAAGATGGGAAAATTAACAAAAAAAACCCACGGTATAATGAATAAGATTACTTTTGTGTTTTTTTTTTTTCTTCTTGGGGAAATCCTCACAGCAGCGTGTTTCACTTCTCAGAAGCATTTAAAACCAAAGCAGGAGATAAAAGCCGCCTGTGGGACGCTGCTGATTTTCAAAGAGCGCGACAGTTTTGATTGGCGCTACAGCTGCCTGTTGCACAGCATGGTGTCATCGGCGTAACAGGTTTCAGGCAGCTTCAAAGGTTATGAGTGTGTGTGTGTGTGTGTGTGTGCGCGCGCGACGAAACCACTTCCCCCCGTGTTCCCTCTTCACTTTTACCTGTAACAGTTGTTGGTGAATTTGTTGTAGCTGGAAAAGGCGATCAGCACGCCAAACCCAACTCCCAGAGAGAAACAGATCTGTGTTGCTGCCTCGATCCAAACCTGCGAGCGGTAGAGCAGCCATACTTGTGTGAAGCGGTAAACAAAAGGCACAGGCGAGGGGGGAGAAAAGCCATTATTAGGGATAATTGCAGGAAACTCATTCAACGGTAGTAGATGAAAGAGGCGAGTGAATACGGGGGGTAATTTTGCAAATTACGGCTCCATGCATCTATCTAATCTAATTCTGCAATTGCTGCCGCGCATCTCCTGGCTGCTGCAGCTTCTTCCACTCTTTATAACTGTTACAGCATCAACACACTATTAAGATAAATATTGTGCCATTACAAGTGATCCGATCAAAAAAGAAAAAAAGAAAAAACACGAAACACATTACTAAAATAGTTCCGCTTGTTTGTAGCTTTTTCTGTATAAAAACAGCACTTTTGTGTCCCAGTAACACTAAATTTAGCTCCAGCCACACCCTCCTGGACTGCTGATGTGGTCATGTCACTTCTTTGGGGTTGAGAAATGTTTTCAAGTTCTAAAGACACAATTTAATCTTATCTGCTGGACTCCCCAACAGCATGTCACAGAAGAGTAATGGTCCGTTGTTGATACTCTTCTTTTATTTCTGCCACATCACGACTGCTATCCTTCTTGCCCCCCCCCCCCACTCCTCACTCACCTTTGCGTCGCAGAGTTTCAGGAAGTCCACGGAGAGGTAGGCCTTAATGCCATCGATGGCTCCGGGCAAAGTGACTCCACGGAGCAGCAGCACAGTCAGGACCACGTAGGGCATCGTGGCTGTGATCCACACAACCTGAAACGATCGAACGGGGCTCACGCACGGTTATGCTCGAGTTAAGCATCGAGTTAAGGCTGCCTGGAACACGGCTGCACTTAAAGGTTTCCCTCCTGCCTTTGAGTGTCAGCTGATCAGTCTCACGTCGCAGCCGTGTCATTCGTACCTTTCCAGATGTCTTTACTCCCTTCCAGAGGCTGAAGTAGAGCAGAATGATCACCACACCAAGACAGGAAGTCAGCTGCCAGCGTGGCCGTCCGAGATCACTGATGCCATTGCTGTCCTGAATGTGGAGGACCCCCCGTCTGAGAAGGAGAACAGAACCGTAAGTGTAAGTGTTCTGTCTAAAGTGAGCAGCTTGACTTTAAAAAAATAAGTGCAGAGAGAACATGAACAGTTCTTTTTAGGTAATAAAACATTGTCTATGTCAAAGGTGGGCAAACTAAGGCCCAGGGGCCACACGTGGCCCAATGAACTATTTAATCCGGCCTGCAGAGCCTTCACAATAATTTCTCCAAAAGCCAAATTAAGAGGGTTGTCAGCTTGATTGGTCAGAAAATGGTTTAGACCACCCTTCACCTAGCATGCTAACATGTCCTCTCAAGAGGACCAATTTACAGGCTCTTTAAAATATTTCCTCTGTGAATAATCCATCAAGCACAGTTTTTAGTTAACCGCCAATCCTCATTTGGGGGGTTAGTTTCCCGCACCACCTGGCCCGTTCATCAAAATCTAAAACCTAATGTGGCCCTTCAGGCAAAATAATTGCCCACCCCTGGTCTATGTGGTCAGATTGTCTCCAGGTGGTTCTTTTCATCCAGAACACCTGAAATGCCTCAACTGTCACCAGAGAACAAACCCCCTCACTTTACAAGAGACACCTGGACCACTTCACGGGCTAAATGTAGCCAGACGCTGAATCCATTTAGAGGTAAGTACACGATACAGGAAGAGCAGTGCACGCTCATCTCAGAGGATGGCAAGTCTTTTTCAATTTGTACTCCCGGCAGTCGTCTTTCAACAACAATATCGGACAACAGTGCATAAAACCCGAAGGTCAACTTACTCAAAGTATTCCTGGGCAGGGGTGGCTTTGTAAATGTCACTGACGGAGCTGTTGTCAGCCCAGGCGGAGCAGTTAGGACTGTTCCACGTGTTGTTGCAGTGGACCCACGGCAGCTCGCCAGTGAAGGAGGAGAAGAGGTAGAACAAGGCCCAGGAGATGATGACGTTGTAGTAGAAGCCCACGTAGAGGGAAATGAGGATCACTGTAAAGCCTACACCTGTCAGACGTTCATAAAAGCAGTTAAAGATGGAATCAGCATCCGCCCCTGGTTCCAGGAGGGGTTTTAAAATAAACCTCCAAGTCTGTTGAGTCTTCATGGACTTTTGGAAACCCTGCACGAGATTCTTGAATGATCTACAGGAAAATTCTGTATTTTTATAATTTGACTGTCTTAGCAACAAAATTTATCCAACTTTCCAAGTACAAACCTGACAACATAAGCAGTGGAAATATATTTAGAAGACCCCACATTAGAGTGGGGAATATTGTTATTAGTTAAGTTACCTGACAGGAAAGACTTGGAATCCTGATATGTTCACTGTGGTCGGGCAGAAACTTTGAAAGAGCACTCTTTCATGCCTTAATCTTCCACCCATCTACCATTTGCACCAACGCTGACACTTCTAAGGCTGATTTTATTTGTCAACCTTTGCTAACAGGCGCGACCGCGACGGCACCTTATCGATTCCTTTGTAATATGGATGTGATATTTGCGCAGGCGTCGGCGCCTCTTATTATCGCCACATGAGGCCGCGTTATCTCTGCGTCCTCCCTCTGCGCGTTGGTGTTCCTTTTTTTCCCCCAAACGCATTGATCAAGGGAGGAAACCCGCTCGCTGATCAGAATAATTACTATCAATACGGACACGCGTATGTGCGTGTTTGAATAATTACTGTTATTCCCCCCCCCACACCACACCACCACCACCACCAGAAAGAGCGCACCAAGTGTGTGATTAGAACGTCAACCTACTCTGTTTTCTGACAGGCGCGCACACATGGGTGGGCGCGTACCCGCTCCGGGAGACGGTGGAGCAGTTCATACGTACATGTCACCAACTAAGCTGAAGAAGTTGCTGAAAGCACACGTGCGAGGTGGAGGAAGAGCAAAGCTATCATTATATTTCCCCGCAGTGACGCTGCTGCGCTCCGCTCATCGATGTGTTAAAAAAATGACGTTTGACTCGGGGATTCGGACGATCGCAACCTAAAAGCGCAATTTTCATTTGCCTTCCATCTGAGTGCCAGCAGACGCCTGACATCCTCGCCTGCCCTAGAGGAGAGACCGACGCGTGGGCGGGCAAGCGGACGGACAGACAAACAGACGCGGAGATTAAGGGAGGAAGTTCCCGAGGACGGCTGGACACGCCGGGACAGACAGCTCTGTTGCACATATCGTGGGCGATCCGACCTTTAAATACGGGGCAGATCTTCCAGACCCCCGCAGCCCCTTCTCTGTTGTACTGTCCCAGAGCCAGCTCCATGTAGAAGAGAGGCATGCCCGCTATCACCATGAAGAAGAGGTAGGGCACCAGGAACGCACCTGAGGAAGAGTGGCATTGTGGGTAAATCAGGTCTTCCCATGAAAGCGCAGGGTTTTGTCCGGGCTATGGCTTCATTGTCATTTAAAGCTTTTAAATGTTTTATGTTAAACAGATGCAATTAGGAGTAATTGTTTGCACTACCCCCCATTTTGATCCCAGGGAGGACACACATGCATTTATTCATTCTTCATTTTTATCCCAGTTCCCCCACCCCTTCTGAACACGAACTCCACCCTTTTCTTCCAGAGAAGAAGCTCCCACCCCAGCTCACCTCCTCCATTCTTGTAGCACAGGTACGGGAACCTCCAGACGTTGGCGAGGTCGACGGCGAAGCCAATCACGGACAGGAGGAAGTCGATCTTCTTCCCCCAGGTCTCCCTGTCCTCCTCGCCGCTTGGGTCGGTCTGAGGCGGGGGCGCAGCCACCAGGGCGCTGGACGTGAACTGGACCCCGTTCTGCTCTTTGACCAGGATCAGCTCCACCTGAGGAGAGCGAGAGATCCAGGAGGTCAATGAATATTTGCACGCATACAAGTAACTCATGCTTCATTTTTTAGTAATTACGCGATAATGTTTTTTCTTCTGAAAATAAACTAGACGAAGGAAATAATAGTTCATATTTACACATGAAAAAAAAAAAAACAAGAAATGCACAAAACTCCAGGACATAATCTTATTGCTTATTGAGAATAATCACCTTTAAAGGTCCATACATTATGAAATAAAGGTTGCAGAACATATGTGAAGTGATATTTTAATAAAACACACTGATACAGTTTTTTTTTTTTGGTGCCAGGCTGGGACTGACCTCTTTGGGGCCCATGGTGTTAGAGGCCGTTTTTTCCAGGGCGACAGTTGAGGACATGAGGGTGACGGGGACGATGTCCGGACGTCGGGACAGTCGAGGCTGAGGGAGAGAGGGCACAGCTGAGGCACAGGTAAGGAGCAAAATTCTGCTCAAAAAGAATAAGGGCAATTTCAAACACAAATGACATTTAAATGATTAGGGTTCCACTCATCTCAGAATGAGTGTGGAGAAGGACAGAGTCCCCCAGACGGCTGGTGTCAGATGAGCCTCATTTCACACTGGTTGATCGCCATTTTACATGCCCAGATTGGCCCTGGGGTGGTTGAACCACTATTCCTACAGATTTCTGCCAACCTTTCTGCAAAATGTAGCTTCTCTCGTGTTTTTGCAATTCCAAAAAAAAGGAGTTATTTCCATTTTTCTGACCATTTTAAGTCCTGACTTTACTGATGTTAAATCATCAAATTAACCCTTTAGAAGTGGTGGGTCGATTTTGCTCAAAGCTAAGAAATTATTTTCAGATCTAATCACCAAAGATGAGCATTGAGTGTGAAACGCAGGCAGTGATGAAAAGAGAGGAATGAAACACTCACCTTTGATAAAGACGACAGGTGCAAACTCCTCCGGCTGCCCTTTCGGATGATTTAATCCCAGTTTGGCTGATGCTCTTCGGTGCAGAATGAGCAGGTGCCGAGCATAGTGCTGCACGCGGTCCTCCACAAGTTTGTCTCGGAGATGGTGGGAAAAAAAAACCCAGTGAAGAAGACGTAGTCTGAGTGTGATGGGGATGAAGGTAATAGAAGATGGAGCTGGGGTCTCTTACCCTCCCACCCTCTTTGGCTTCAGTGATGGACACACTGAGCCCAGAGAACCCTCTGGTCTGGTATAGAGGTGCATCTGTGATACCACTCTTGTATGAGAAACAATCAACTACAACCAGCCCCCAACCCTCCCATCACTCCCCTCCCTGCCTCCCTCCCTCCCTCCACAGAGAGGCTTCAAAACGACCCTTCCGCCTGACACAGGGAAAGGTTTCAGCTGCGTGAATCCTCTGAAACTGGACAGAAACGCCAGTTTTGCTTCTGGAAATCCATTTTATCTCCATGGTTCATTGGTTTGAGAGCGAAAGGAACCATAAAACATCTTTGTACTGGTCACATCCTTCATTTGAATATTGCTAAGCCCTCACTTGTTAATTGCACACTTAAAAACTCCCAGGAAACCATTAGTTGTTTCCCTCTCCCTCCTCGTTGCTTCACCCTTCAGCAGACCTCCCAGTGTCCCCCCCACCCTTCCCATCAATGCAGCCTGAAGGACCTTATTACCAACAACATCTGACACTAAACACAATCAGCCCCTTTGAAATTACCCTAACAGGAGCGGGTCCACTGTAGGCCACAACCCGGGCAGATTTATGTCCAGAACGGCTGCGTTAAAGTGATCAATTGGACCCTAATCTCCAACATTGCCGCCGCCATGGCGTAATCGTCCGCCAGGCCTTCTGGCTTCTTATCAGAAATTGTTAGGTCAATGCTGGGGCCCTGACAATGATGAGGTGAAGATAATGGAGTGTCCTGTTTTCATAGATGCAACAGCTGAGACTAGGTGAAGAGGACATGGGGAGGAGGTGTGGAGCAGGGAACGGATGCAGAGGAGGGTGACCTGGTGGAAAAGGGAAAGAGGAAGGGCAAGTGTGAAAATGAGGATAATGACTAGATTTGTTCCACAAATATGAATGCTCATTTACTTATTAGATATTAGAATTTTGGTGAGCAGTCTGTTTTCAGAGGATCATCTTTTTCCTTTTGGTGCTTTTAGCTTTTTTCTTTGATCCAACAGCCATTTTTGATCTTGAACTGTAGGACAATAAGGGCTCTGTCAATGTAAAAGGATAATAGAATGATCACCCTTAGAAGCATTAATATCAAAATTGTAATTCTGTGTTATGTCATTTTGCTATTACATAAAAACCATGACAGCCAAAGAGGGCGTTTTCTTTTTAATTCACTCCAAGAGTCACATAAACAAGTTATATCATAGCAGTCCTGAACAGACAAATTCAAAGCAGCTTGCATTAATGACTCTTCATCAAAATGCATCGATAAAACAAAAAATTAGACGGGAAGTAAACTACAGAGCAAACCCCCGGTTTCAACACCTGCGCCACAGCGAGCCATCAGAAAGACACCATCGCTCTGTCAGAGTACACAAGTCTTTCGTCTTGGGCTCGCCGTGGTAAACGGGCAGCAGCAGAAGCAGAGCTAGTCGCTCCTGTCTCGCAGGTTTACATTTCATCTGAACCTCTATGGAGGCATATATATATATATAAAAAAAAAAAAAAAATCCTAAAAATGACTCCCAGTCTGACGCAAACATGGAATACATATAAATATGACATGCTGATGAAAGTGAGGCATCCTGGAGATGCTCCTATGGACATTTTAACTGGACACGGATACCTGGGAGGGTTAGAGTAGATCAAGACATCTCATTCTGGGTCACCAGGGTCCCCACATATGTACAAACACAGCACAGGTCTTCATTAACAGGAGGGGTGGGGGGGGGGTTACACGAGAAGCACCTGCTGGAGGTGAAAACTAAAATCACATTACTTAGGAGTACATTTAATACTTGTCTAATCCACCGTGCAAACTGGTTTTTACTCATTCAAATGTGTGTGTTGTTCCTACAAATTAGCAGCTATAGCGAGCTACAAGATGTATACGATCCTGAGAAGGATGGTCTGAGGGACGTCCCATCGCACGTGACAATGCCTGTTGTGTCCCCGTTTTTGAAGCGAATATGAGAAATGTGACAGTACGGCAACTACAAACGTAACATTCTTTGCAGCATGTTTGAAGAATCAAGGAAAACTAAAGTGCAATGACAAAAAAATGGAAAACGTACTACGATAGGAATAAAAGGGCTGGTGTGTGGAGTGTTTCTGCGGTGCAGCCCGTCATGCGGTGGCAGGTTTCACCTCAGGGCCTGGCAAAATCGACGCTTCTGACCTGCACGCCTTAGGCTATTTAAAAAAAAAAAAGGCTTGCAGAAGTTTTTTTTTTTTTTTTTAATACCAAAACCTCTTAGGAAATGTCCACTGTGAATCAGCGCTTCTGATTGTGACAAGATTGTCTATACATTCTCTTTAGCATAAAAATCCTATAGGTTCAAGGCTACTGGTTTCCATAAGAAATCTGCATTTTGTTTCTAAGCAGTCGACTTAGCGGAAATAGCAATAACGGTTCAACTTGACACTACGTAGCACTAAATAGTTGCAGTATTAAAAAAAGAAAAAAAAAAAAACACAAAAAAGGAACAAATGTGGCTCATTTTTCATCATCGGTACAATCTGCGAAGGAGAGATCACAGATCTTTAGTCATGGCAGTGGAAATAATCATTCATATACAGTACGTATATCAAAAATTCGCTAAATGTCCCGCATTTGGAATTTCAAAATACATATCAGAACTCTTTGAAAGCGAACATCTTGAGAAGGCTTCAGAGATATTGCTTCACAGAAAGCTGTAAAGGGAATGAGGAGGGAACATGTACAGTCTGCAGTGATGAAAGTGAGCAAAAAACAAACCATATGTGCAGAAAACTGAAACACGGCTGGCTACGGCTAATAGTAAAAATAGCCCCATTGCCTGATTGGATAAGATTTTCTCAGTCTCTTTTTAGATATTAGTGATTTTATGTACTTTCAAACTAACAAAGTGAAATAAAAAATGACCTTGATGAGCTTAAAAAAATGTTTTATAAAGATTTAAATAGTTGATTGTGGCTTTAAGAAAGAGGAAAAAAGGTTTTCCTGATTTTTATCATTCCTTCATTTGAAGCCAAACAGGTTTTAGGACCGTGGACTCCAGGTGAACGTAAACTGAAATACTTTTGGTCACAAACACTTAGTAGCAGCTCATCGGTAACAGGTTGTTTTTGTTCTCCAAATTCAGTCTGGTTCCTTAATGAACAGGTGAGCGTGAAGAAAAATAGCTGCAAAGCATCAAACTGATTGTAGGGATGTCATCCATCAACACTCACCGAACAGTGGGCACTGAATTAATCGGCACAGAGAGAGATGGTGACGTTAAAAAGTCACCCTTTTTGGTCCAAGTGGATTCGTTTCAACAACAAAAAAGAAAGGGTGATGACTGCCAGAAGAGAAACATGCACAGAACCTGGAAAGATTATGACATCATAAGATTTGCTTTTTTTTTCACCAAACCCTGAGCTAAATAAAATATTTCATTGTATGTGTGTGTGTGTGAATATCCTCTCCTGAAGACCCGGGTTCACCTCAAATATGGCTCCTGTGAGCAGCATAACTGTCACTGGCGCCCTCGGGTCTTCCCCTGTCAGACCTCATGAACTCTACCAGTTTCAGTTAAAAAAAAAAAAAAAAAAAAGGCATCTACCATAAATGAGAGGAAACAAATATCAGATTTAAAAGTGAGTACTGATTTCACTGAATGTTGGACTTCACTTTCCTGGGATTAGGTTTTTGTCTCATTTCCACCTGTATAAGACATGCAGTCAGGAGGATAAAATATAGGCCTGTTCCAAGAGTATCCATAAGCGCTTGCCCTTTAATAATTCAAGCTTCGTAAATGACGATCATTATGTTAAAAAGAATTATTTCTTTTCATAAAATAATCCAAAAACTTAAAAATATCCTCGGAGATTTCATGGAGCAGATACTGATAAAAATGAAAAAGTTGCAGTTGTGGTTACTGAAATATACACTATCCCTTTACAACCATGCACCCCATACTGCTTCACACACATACAGGAACAACCACCTCTCACCAGGAGAGGCCTTCATTTCATCCCAGCACGCCGCTCAGTTGTGTTTCTTGAGAAGTCCGTCTGCTGCCATGTGGTCGTGGGGGCTGAAGTCGGGGCAGATGCCGTTGCTCAGTTTGGGGATGGCAGTGCCTCGCAGGTTCAGGGAAGACTGGCTGGTCTTTATTTCATGATGGTGGCAGGTTCCACTGTGGAGGTTTGGGTTTTCTGCATACAGGAACTCCTCAGCGAAATCTGAATTCAGGTCGATAAAACTTCTGAACTTTTCTGTAGAACGGCCACAAGAGGGCGCCAGAGACAAACGTTAGAAAAGACTTGGAAATACCAAGGCAGCGAAAGACTCCAACAGCCTACATCTCTTCTGAAGTTTAAATGGGAAATTCTGTTCATTCACTCACCAAATGTGATCTTCCCCGTATCTACAACATCAATGGCATTAAACAGACGGGACACGCCAAGATGAGTCACACCTAAAGCCGTCTTCAGTATTACTGCCAGCTCCAACTGTGTGATGGTGCCATCCTCCTCTGCCTCAAACATCTGGAAAAGATAAGGTGGGAAGAACGTCATTAATCCGACTCTGACGTCAGCGATAGCACTGATGGGGGTGAGCCTCAAACATTCTGGCATGAGAGGCCTTCTGAACATTAAAGTTACAACTACTTAGCTCGGATCTGAGCATGAAAAGAAACAACACACTACAGGCTAAAAAATATGAAATGAACTGTGGCAAATGTCTTCCTTCGCATACACAAAGAAACATGGCCAATGGTTAAACAGCACTTGAAAAAAAGGAAAAGAATGTACCTTGAAGGCCAATTTCATGGTTTCCAGAGTTTTGGCAGGTCTGCATACAACAGATAAGGCTATCACATACTCTCTGACATCAATGTAGTTCTCATGCTGGAGAAACAAAAGGAGAGATGAGAAGAAGCAGTTTGAGATCAATGTCGCTTATTTATTACACACAAGGAATGTTATTAGAAAGCGGAGCAAACCTTCTGTCCTGTACAGTAAGTACGAGTTAAAATGAAATGTGAAGCAGTTCATGAAAAAATGAGCGTATCCTAATTTGGAATGAAGACTCTCCGGAGGGTTTACCTCATCGAAAAGACTGAACATGTCACGCAGCATATCGGAAACTGGCACATCCAGGAACTGTGCAAAGCTGTCCAAGTCCAGCTTCTGCCCCTCCAGTTTCCTGGCTCGGTTTCCGTACTCCTGCAGAACTTTCTCCATGTTCTTAGGCTTGAGTCTGGCACAGCGAGTAAACAGATTACAAGGAAATTAATTATGTTAAAAACAGCCTCAGAATTGAAGTTCAGATTCGGTAGAGAACTGGGTCCCTCATTCTAATATTTAGATGACCGATGGAGCTCAAACGGCCCCTCCAGACGCCTCTCAGTGACTCATTAGCACAGCAGTGAGGACACTATCCCCAACTGTCCTCCCACCTGTGCACATCGCCTGATGAGCTTCCTGGAATGCACGGTGAGGTCAGAGGTGTCGTTGCCTGGCTGCAAATCGACACCTCTGGTGTTTGCAGAGTGCGTTGCGTAAGGGGAAGGTTGAGTGACTCACCCCAGCCTCCTGACCAGCTTGGCATACTCCAGCAGGCAGGTGTCAACGGGCAGCCTCAGCTGGCCCTCCGCCATGGCCAACTGGCAGTCTTCAAACGAATAATCTGTGATGGGTACCCCCAGCGCTCTAAGGAGAGTGCGGAAGAGACGGCAGATCAGTTGGAGCCAACTGGTGCACTGTTCATTCTGACTTATCTAGTAGAATAATTATTCATTCGAAATGTGAACTTACTTAGCCATGACACGCCTCACATTGATGGCAAACAGAGCGGGGTTCCTTTTCTCTTCCTCTGAGGGTGTGTAGACAGGAAGGAACTGCGGACAGCAAAGACAGGGTCCATAATGACAGAGGACTAAAAGGACACTGCATAATCAAAGTGGGACATGTTCAGTTGCTCAGCGCGGCATCGCACTTACCTCAATCACAAACTCGTTGTGCAGCTGGCAGAGCGTCAGCCACAGGATTTCAAACCTGGACACAACAGAACCCTTAGGTGTTATTTATTTTAATAATTTAAGTGCACAACTATGGAAAATAAGGTCAGTACTTACGCTCCAGGCCCCTGCCACGTCCATGTGATTGTATCCTGTGGAAATGAAACGACACTGATAAGAGAATATTTTTGGAAATTTAAAAAGTCATTTTTAGCTCGTTCATATGACAAATGTGGTGTTTAGGACCCTGTAAAGCGGCATCTGTGACAGTAGGAGCTTGATTTCTACAGCGCTTTTAGTTGAAGTTGGTTCTCAATTCACCGTCGAGCCTGAGCGCTGCTTTGGACCCTGATTATCAAGATTTCCAGTTGAGCCATCACAAAGTTACATTGCCTGCTTCACTGAGCTCATCTCATTACCAACTTCAGCTGAAGTTCTCTGGCCTGCCAGTAGGTGACTCCCAGCGTCAGATTAGGGGCATGTCAGGCAAAAATGAAGACGTACGACACAAAGTAAACAGACCAAGTCCACACTTTTATTATTACAGCTTTGTCTTCACATGCTCAATAGGCTCCCAGAGTCTTTAAACACACCACAGACGTATTTATTTGTGGATTTAAACTAACTGTTGTTGATGCAAAATAAAAGGATGAGACTTCCACATCTGAGAGAAAGAGAAAAAGCTTCACTTCTCACAGCCAGCTGGACACCTTAACTGTTTCAGTCAGAATCCGAAATAAACACCGATCCCTGAGGGGACGGCGATATCAACAACCATAAACAACCCACCAAAACCCTCGGTTTAAGGGCGGTATTTATTATAAAAAACAAGATAACAAAGGCAGCGTTCAGGGTTTAGCTTCAGTATGGAGTGGTTTATAATTTATTAGCAGCATTTGTACTCTGAATCAAAAAACAAAAAAATCCTATCAGCTTCCTTGAAGCTGAATGAAAGATCCTCGTCCGTAATTCTTTATATTCTTCACTTCACTTCACTTCTAAAGATGCCATATTTGCCAGATGGTGGAATGATTCTACCCACAAAATTCACTCTGGGCTGCTCACCTACATCTCTGTGTGACCTTTCCATCTGACTATGAAGCCTTAACCGCTGGCACCAGCAGAGTGTGAGCACGCCATTGTACGTAATTCTGCATGTTTGTTTGATCATTATGCTCAGAATTAAGGGCCATAACAAAAAACAGTTGTAGAGAGACTGAATGTACATTTCTGTCAAGTGGTTGCACTGAATTCACACACTCAGGCGTAGATGCTCGCTTCCTGTCGCTACCCTGAGTCTACAGTAGCTCTGCAGTTCTGTGTGAACTTACTGAGAGCAGCGGTTGATGGTATCGGTGTGTGACCTTTACATTTTAATAACTGACCTTTAAGGAAGTTGTAGCTTTAAACACACCTTAATTGTTAAAATCAACGCACAATAGCATGGGCGCGATGCACAAAATTGTGACGTTTAACATATTTTCATAAAACAGCTTACCAGTGTATTGGGGTAACGGATGACGACAGGCTGCACTGGTACAGCTGGGATGAACGCTCCTGCAAAGACATGGCAGACACGGCTGCGCGGTCACGTTTGTGTTTCAGTTTCACAAACAGTTTAGCTCAGCAGCTTATTTTATGCTGTAACTAACCATCAGGAAATGCAAAGACACGCTGAGAAGCCTTAACCTGAGTGAGAAAAGACGATGTGCAGGAAGAATTACCTGGCTTAAAGGTGATTAGACAGGATCTGTTGGTGCACGTTCCCTCGGGAAATATCATGATCTGTACAGCAAAAAAGGGAAAAAACAGGAATTCAGAGATTTGAAAACAGGACAAATAGTAAAAGTGCAAGACTGTTGCACTGCAAGCTAAAATAAATAAATAAATAAAAATAACTGGGACTGGTCAGACTTCTCCCTTTGAGTCAACACGCACACTTGACTGGAGTCAGCTGAGCGTGCAGGTCAGCCATACAATGACTTCGGGAAAATTGATGTCACATGTGTGGATCAGCCAGCACTTCCTGGAAATTACTACAATTCCAGTAATGTTATCAAAGACCTCTTTGAATCTGACCAGTGCTTTTCTGGTCTGTCCATTAATTTCATTTCACTGACATTTAAGACATCCTGTTCTGAATAATTCCACGTAAATACTCAGGTTTTAATGTTTCCATCCTGCTGCTAGAAGAGTTTCATAGTTCTACCTGAGGCCATTCTCCTCCTGAATGTGCTCTGCGTTTAATCTCTTCCACCGTCTTCTTTCTGGAGTTCTGGTCAGACCGCGACACAAACACTGGTCTGATGTATTTAATCAAAGCTACGGGTAAACAGAAGAGATATAAAAATATTACTTCCAAAAACACCAACACACTGGCTCATCACTGAAACTGTGCATTTGCAAACTGCAACCACAATGTAACAATAATAATTCTCAGACAAAAAGGAAATGAAAAGGGAAATGTGATCTGCTAAAAAAGTCCGGTATGATTTACGATGCAGGAAACATTTTTCAGTTTCTCCATTGTTTCTCTTTTCATTAAAAACACATGTTCACACACACACACACAAACACACACAACAACAACAGTAGACAGTCTATTCCAACAGCAGATTATCCCTTCTGTCGCTGTGCTGAGGGACAAATTACACACGTCACCGTGGCTGATCACGTCTTCAAGCGCAGACGGTGGTGTCTGTTCTGATGATTTGGCAAAGTGAAACTACCTCAAATTCTTTCTGCACCTCCAGGAAGACAAACTGAGCTTTTATTGAGACTTCTACACACAAGTGTTGGAGGAAAGGCACAATGATGGCACCTTTTATTAAAATATTTTTTTCAGGAAGAGGAGAAAAGAAGGATCAAAGTAGACACCTTGGTCCTTTTTTTTTTCAAGTGTCAATGTGAATAACCTCTGCAAATGAACTTGGCACCTATAAGTCAACTGACGCTGGAAGCCAGTTAAGAGGATCTGCATTTACAGTAGAATGTGTACGGGCAGCAACTGAGCAGACTGCCCTTGAACTGTGCATCTGGGCTGGGGAAGGGCAAATGATTAGCTGCATTTACTACAATATTAGATGTTCATGAACAAGGATGGATAAGGGATGAAACAGGGAAAAGTGGGCAGAATGAGCAACTTCTAAAGCTCACGCTTCACTGCTAAAACACAGCCATTCACACAAATTTGTGCTTAAAAATAAAAAAACAAGAAAAATGTCTCCAGTATGCTACTTACTGCCCCAGAGTGGGATATCTTTGCTCTCAGCCTTCATGACAATGGACGACATCGTCATGGTGACAGGGATGGCATCAAAGTACGAAGAGTGGGGGGCTAGAGTGAGGATGGGTGCTTCTGCAGGTAATGCCCTCCGACCTTTCACCGTCATCCAATGGAAGCCTCCCGCAAACCACATGACCCGCATGATGATCTTCAGAATGATGTCTACCAACCTGGAAGGAAGAGACATGCACATCTGAGAATGAGTAAAGTTTCACGCCAGGACTAATTGCACATATAGAAAAGGTGCCTACCTCCTCCAGAAGCACTGGGGTTCGACGGTGGTCTCTGAGCGCCCGACTGTGGCCAGAAAGGCGAAAGGCCAAGCCAGCAGCATCATGAAAGCAGCTATGAACAGACGGATGGGGAACAGCGTGACCGTCATCAAAGCGATCTGAGAGACAGAAGGAAAGAGCAGGAGGGATTAAACATATGTCTGAATATGCTCCGTCATCCTGGCAGATTACAGCCTCAGTCTGGCACCAGCGTCTCACCCGTTTAACCTTGGATGATGTCACTTCCTCTTTTGTTTATGTATCATTCCATTAGGTCTTAAACCTAACTAAAATGTGCATTTTAGGAGAAGCTTGACGGTGATCAGTCTGCATAAAGAAGAATGTTCTACTGCTGTTGTTGCTAATCCCAGCCTTCTTCTGGGCTCCCTGCTGTGGAATCAGCTCCCTGTCCAGGTCTAAAAGGCTGACACCCTCTCTGCTTTTAAAGTGAGGCTTAAACCGTCCTCTCTGAGAAAAGCTTATGGCCACTAATTCTTCCCGTCCTTCTTCCTGCTGTATCGCCACAATTCTTCCTCCTTTACCCAGCCAGCCAACAGCAGGAGCGTCCCAATATAAGCCTGGTCCTGCTCAAGAACCAGGCTGTTAGGAGGGAGATTTGTTTTGCAGGTTGGGCTCTGGCACCTTTAGCAAATGCTACAAGTTAAAAACAATTTGTTCACCATTAAATATATGGCATTACAACTGAACTGCACTGTAAAAGGTGACGATGACATCAGTTTTCCAAAGAGATCTATTATTCGTTCATAGTTTAACAAACTCATTTGTTTCCAGTTCATGCCCCTGTGACTTCTGAAGAAGCTCAGTATTTCTGCTCATCAACTCAGACCTGAACAGTCCTGAGCCGAAGCCTGAAGGTCTTTGCGCTGCCATTTAATGCTGTATATTTAGTTTACAGCCCACTATCTCTCCCCTGATTGCTGTGCTTATCTTCTGTCAATGTTTGTCTTGATAACGAGCAGGAAAACTGAAGGGCCTGGAAATGTACCCATCGAGTAAACCAGCTCCAAATCAAATTTTCATTCACGTTTGCTAAACCAGAGCTGACAGCCGTGGAACATTTTACTACATCACAGCTCTAAATAAGAAATGATATGGCTCATTTGCATACTCAGGAACCAAAACCTCTGTAAATAATGGAACTTTTACTTTAATAAAAGAGCATTTGCAAGAAATTTCTGAGAGCCACTGTGCTGCATAATGTAATTGATTAAATATTTATTCAAGCTGTAGACACGACAATGCATAATAGCCACAGAGCACAACTCAGCATTTTAAAATGTGAAAAATGTAACTACGCTGCAAAGACCAGAAAATGCAGACTTTGAACAGTGACTTGGTAAATTCGCTTCCACCGTTGACTGCAAAGTCTGTACACATACATCCGTTGAGAAACAGAAGGAGGATGTCCAGCCATGTTTTCCATAAGATTTCTATTTCTAATAAGATTCTGTGTCTACGGTAAATCCCCATTAAAGTGGGAAGAATGCCTCCAACAAAGCAAAAACATACACGTTAAGATTAATCACTATCCGTCTATGGAGTGGAATTGTAGACGTGACTTCCTGCTTTCAGAGCTGCATCTTGGTTCAGAGAAAACAGCAGCTGATAAACACGTTCATTCAAAAAGTGAATAAACTAGAGTTCGTTGTCATTTTGAATTAGCCCTTTATTTCACGCACAGTATCTAGAGACAACTAAGCAAACAGCACCTTCGATTGATATATATGACTGATTGATGGAGAGATACATTTGTCCATGAGGCAAGCACAAAAATTGCACACTTCTGCTGCTAATCCATAATACAGAGGGGGTGTGTATGTGGGTGTGTGTGGTAGATTTATTCCGACACTATAAAGCTTAAAAGCTATTGACTTGTTTCTGCCTTTGTGGGATTAAAACAGATTTATGTATTTGCAGAGTATGCTAATAACTCATACAAGGACTGTAAATTGGGTTTGTCAAAGCTTTCCTTGGATTTAACAGTATTACCAGCATGGCCTTTGACCCTAGACCCTGAGGTTTACAGCTGGATTTGACGGAGGAAAAAAAGCCAATACGGTTTGATCTTTTAACAATGATGCTCTACATTTTGTCATCAGCTGTAAAGATTAACAAACTGGGTTATGGATGCACAAGGGCAACATTATACTGTATATACATGAAGTCATGCTGATCCAGGTATACACTCAATGTTCTGACTGGGTCTGTGTGGGCTCAGGGATCTGTGACAAACTCAGTGCGTGACTGTGGTTTCTGTTGAAAATAATCTGCGACACCGCTCGAGTTCATCTAGTTCAGTATTTCGGTTCACATTTTTCCTTCCCTAACCGAGACATTTTTGAGAGTTTTAATATAGATTTAACATCATTCTGACTTCTCACACTATAAACAGCATGTTTCTTGACTAAAATGTTTAAATTACTAACTGTCTGAGCTTTGCTGAACCTAAGATTTGAAGAAGTGTGTGAACCTCCATATGTCATTATTCTTAGCACCATTCCTAAAAGTAAGGCTAACCCTTCCTGGTCCTGCAGATACCTTCTAGCTGTGTCCCTGTTTCAAATTTTAATGGTTCCTTCAAGCACACAAACCCACTTCTAATGTTATATTCATGATATATGTTAAAAGACTGTTTCCCTGTGCCGCTGTGGACCTGAGGGAAATGCTGCAAGACATAATTCAAACTGCCGGTTCTACAAACTGCGACTATTTCACCCCATTCCAAATGCTTTATCAAAAGATGGAAAATAATAAAGAAATGTATTTCTTTATATGGGCCATATAAAACACTAATTTAAATAGAATGCATGCCAGAAGAAGAAGCTCTAAAAACTCTGCAGAGGTATGCTTCATTAAACAGAGATCAGTTCACTCAATATAGTCACAAAATAAGAGCCAAGCTGTGGCCCTGGGGTGAGGACATGTACACTCAAACAGGCACAAAACCTCTGCCATACCTACTCAAACTTTTCAGAGAGATCATATGAGGTAAACTGAAAAAAGGAACCACGTGTGCCTGATTTATAGACAGACCCTGTTTGAAAATAGAAGCCATGAAGAACACTGATGAGGGTTTTTCCCCCCCCATCTACACGTGTTTGGTTGTGCTGGTCATAAAGGAAACTCTTGCATGTGCACCGTACAACATGCAGTGGGTACGGAAAGTATTCAGACCCCCTTAAATTTCTCAGTGTTATATTGCAGCCATTGGCTAAAATCATTTATTTTTTTCCTCAATGTACACACAGCACCCCATACTGACAGAAAAACACAGAATTGTTGAAATTTTTGCAGATTAAAAAAGAAAAACTGAAATGTCACATGGTCATAAATATTCAGACTCTTTGCTCAGTATTTAGTAGAAACACCCTTTTGAGCTTAATACAGCCATGAGTCTTTTTGGGAATGAAGCAACAAGTTTTTCACACCTGGATTTGGGGATCCTCTGCCATTCCTCCTTGTAGATTCTCTCCAGTTCTGTCAGGTTGGATGGTAAACATTGGTGGACAACCATTTTCAGGTCTCTCCAGAGATGCTCAGTTGAGTTTAAGTCAGGGCTCTGGCTGGGCCATTCAAGAACAGTCACAGACTTGTTGTGAGTTGAGCCGCTCCGTTATTTTAGCTGTGTGCTTAGGGTCATTGTCTTGTCGGAAGGTGAACCTTTGGCCCAGTCTGAGGTCCTGAGCACTCTGGAGAAGGTTTTTGTCCAGGATATCCCTGTACTTGGCCACATTCATCTTTCCCTCAATTGCAACCAGTCGTACTGTCCCTGCAGCTGAAAAACACCCCCACAGCATGATGCTGCCACCACCATGCTTCACTGTTGGGATTGTATTGGACAAGTGATGAGCAGTGCCTGGTTTTCTCCACACATACCACTTAGAATTAAGGCCAGAAAGTTCTATCTTGGTCTAATCAGACCAGAGAATCTTATTTTTCAATCAGGTGTTTTTTAGCAAACTCCATGCAGGCTTTCATGTGCTTGCACTGAGGAGAGGCGTCCGTCGGGCCACTCTACCATAAAGCCCCAACTGGTGGAGGACTGCAGTGATGGTTGACTTTCTACAACTTTCTCCCATCTCCCGACTGCATCTCTGGGTTCTTCTTTACCTCTCTCACCAAGGCTCTTCCCCCCCAATAGCTCAGTTTGGCCAGTTGGCCAGCTCTAGGAAGGATTCTGGTCGTCCCATACGTCTTCCATTTAAGGATTATGGAGGCCACTGTGCTCTTAGGAACCGCAGCAGAAGTTTTTTTTGTAACCTTGGCCAGATCTGTGCCTTGCCACAATTCTGTCTCTGAGCTCAGGGAGTTCCTTTGACCTCATGATTCTCATTTGCTCTGACATGCACTGAGCTGTAAGGTCTTATATAGACAGGTGTGTGGCTTTCCTAATCAAGTCCAATCAGTATAATCAAACACAGCTGGACTCAAATGAAGGTGTAGAACCATCTCAAGAAGAAATGGACAGCACTTGAGATAGTGTCACAGCAAAGGCTCTGAATACTTATGACCATGTGATATTTCAGTTTCTTTTTTAATAAATCTGCAATGTCAACAATTCTGCGTTTTTTCTGTCAATATGGGGTGCTGTGTGTACATTAATGAGGAAAAAATCAACTTAAATGATTTTAGCAAATGGCTGCAATGTAACAGTGAAAATTTTAAGGGGGTATGAATACTTTCCGTACCCACTGTAAAAAATCGCGTCTGACACATCTGCAGGCTGCATTCAGTTACACACTGTAGTGTCTCACAGCAGAGCTTAATCATTAAAAAAGCCACCAGGAGCTTTTAGCGACAGCTTTTGCACAGAAGTCTAAAAGCTGTAAATCTGATTATCAGCGGCAACCACGGACAGCTCTGTTGCACATTGTCTTCTAAAGTCGTAAAACTCAATCAGGAATTCTTTCAACGTACAGGCGCATTTGTTGCTGTTCGAAGATAACAGTAATGAAGCAAGCGGAAAAAGTGGGGGCTGGCAAAACATACCACGTGTAATGGCTGCAGAAAACAATATTTGGAAATAGCTGGTTAACAATTTATCAAATCCAAAAGCAATCAATGAGCAACAAGCTAGGCCAATCGTGGAAAGTCGGTTCAGCCAAACGGCTATATTTATCTTTTATGTAAATGGGTTGTCGCCTATAAAATTAAAGTTTCAGGTCTATTATTGATAAACATATCTCTTTAAGAATCTGCCACAGAAAACACATAACGCATCAACAGGATAAACAAGCATGACTGTAGCTGCCGTTAGCTGGCTAGCTAACATTAGCTCAGTACAGTGCATAGATGCAAAATAAATATTCCAAGATTGACGGGGTGACACCACTACAGACTGACTGTGCAAGACATTAATGATCTCTAACTGTAGAAAAGGGAGTGTTTATTAATTTGATTAAAAGCGTGAATTTACCTTAGCCTTTTCCAAAGGGGTGAATTTCAAAACGTGCACAAAAGGGTTTCTGAACGGAGGAGCCTGGTCCACCTTCTTTCCATCGCCGTCCATCCCACATTGTCTGTTATTCGGCAATTTCATTCTCACTCGCAGTAACGTAACGACGTTGCAGCTAAATTCCGAATATTTACCGTCTCTCTGAAAGTAAAGCTCCTCACGCCAAACGCTCTTCACCTTATCTGTCCCGTACGGTGGCTAATTCAGGTAGCAGACCAGATTTATTACTGTTATCTTTCTTTCCCCTACCGCATGGAGGGATAATGCTTAGCGCAAGGATTAGAAGGGGATATTTGAAGACGCCGATATCCTTCTGCTTACAGTGCGTAGGACGCCTTCCCTCACACCGTGTTCCTCTAACGTTCCGTTAGCTCCCTATGCTAACAGATCCACGGTTACTCTGCTCGACAGTGCGCATGCGCAGAAAACCACCGTCGCATCCTCTCCACTGGCTCAGCGCTGCGTGATGCTGCTTTCAAATTTCAGCCAAATGTCGTAAATTCCACCTTTATGTACATTTCCATTATCTTGGAAAAAAAAAAAAAACTAATTTAAACCAAAATTAATCCTAAACACGAAGTCCTTGGTAAGGAATTTTATCTGAAGCTTATCTGGCAATATTAAAATACCTTAATAAAATCTATTTCTATAAACAGGAGCTTCTCAAGTGTGTCTTTTTTGCATGGAAAGACATTTTTAAGATCGGTGTCCGGGTCAGTGGGATACAAAAATTGTATTTATTATTGTATGAAATCGAATTATATTCTATATAGACTATTCCTTTTGATAATTTAATGTACCCAGTTTGATTAATAGTGGTTGGCGGGATTGTAAGCCCATCTCAAAATATGTGCTTTTGAAAATAGATAACTTTGGAACTTGTTATTAAAGAAAGGTAAAGTAGTATGCAACTTTATGTTTCACAGCTTAGAATCAGGCCGTTGACAGAACTCTTTATTAATATTTAGAACAAGAGCTATTTCAGGACTTCATAACTGAGGAAATGCTCTCATCTAGTGGTGGAAATGGTGTAGCGCGTGTTGCCGTTGACCTCGTTTAACACAATTTAATGCACTTTATGTACACGCGATACCCTCGTATATTAAATGTTACTTCTAAAAAAAAACAAAAAACAAAAAAACCCATATCTTAACCATATAATTAATCGCACAACGAAATTTCAAGGCCAGATGGAGGGTCAGTCCTGAGCCGCTCCAGCTTGGTGCACCGCCACCGTGATCATCCTCGCCTGTATGGTCTAATAAGACTACACTGGAACAAATTAACTGACCAAATACAAAAGTATAATGCATGTAAGGTACATCTTTACAGCAATCAAGTCTGCATTAAATGACCTCAGTTGAGTCTAAACCCAGACTGTCTGTGTTTCAGTTACAGAAATTGTATGACTTTTTCAAATTTTGCATTCCTAGACTAACACTGTCAAAAGGTTTTGATGGCTGATTAAGTTGATGATAATGTAAAGAATTTTTCTCTAATTTTTTTGTGAAATGAGAGTGAGCTTATGAAAATGAATAAGTAAATGTAGAGAAAACTAGCTTTTTTCTTTTTTTTTTTGGTCCCCACATCCTTTATGGTCCTGCGTACATTTTCGTCTGTAATTGCAAGCACATCAACCTTACAGTCCAGGTTGGTGGGGGGACTGAATGCACACCATTCAACTTCTCATTTTAATTTGGTTGGAAAACACGCAGTCAAAGTGCCCCATGGGCTGACCATATCAGGTCATGACATTTGCATTTGACAGGAATCACATCAGACAGAGTTAATACCAGAGAAGATGGAGGGATAGACAAGGAAGGAAACAGTGGAAAAGGTTTCCCTTGTTCACTCCACGTCCCCCTCCGTCTCCTTTCCTCCCCCTCCTTCAATTCCATAGGTGTGGTGCTTAAATTAAAAAGGAAGAAATGCAATTTAAAGACATGGGGTAAACAATCACAAAACACTTGTTTCTGCAGGAGACACAATTTCCTGGTGCCTTGTCCAATTTCTTATGGCCTGAAGGGCTGCTGCATGCGTTTTTAACACCTGGTTCTACACTACTGATTAAAATTGTAATGCCACTGTTGAATCAATCCGTATGACATTTTGGAAACACACACACACACACACACACACACACACACACACACACACACACACACACACACAACACACACACACACACACACACACACACACACACACACACACACACACACACACACACACGCACACACACTGGGACATTTTATTCAGCATTTTGTTTAAGTTGTTTGCATTTGGTAACAGAAAGGTGCAAGGTGGTGCAGGAAGTGAGGAGTATGCCTTCCAACTGTTTGATGAGGGGAAAAAAGGAACGTTTCAACATCCCTAACAGACTAAAACATTGTTATCAGTGCACTGAATTCTGAGTGGTACCACGAGTGGTGCACGAAAAGGTCAGGATCATTATTAGTATGAATATGATTTATTTTTTTTTATTAACTCCTCTTTAATTTCGCCTCCTGATAATCAAAAGATGAAAAAAAAAATCTCATACACTATAAAAAAAAGTAGACCCTTAAAGGTAATTTAATTTAAATAAAACCTAAAATGAAAGAATAGTGAGGCCGGGATGAGAGGAAATGAGAATAAGAGAGTGAATGTCCAGATTTTGATAGCAGTTTGGGCCCTGGGGCCAAACATCTGAGGCAGAGTGACAGACAGGCTGTTGTTTGCGCCACGCCACAGTAATGTTTTACCAGCCTCTGCGCCCGTGTCAATCAATGGTCGGCATGTTCCAAAACATATTCGACACACAAGGAGAACATTTTGGCTCGAGGAAATGGATTGAACAGGAGATTGGCAAGGTGGGCTTGGGGGTGGGGGGTGGGGAGGGCTCTCTGGATGTGTGGATCACTGAAGGCCTCTTTGTTTTACTTCCGCCGCCAGCTTCAGGAACAGACACGTTTCCCTTTTGTTTCATGTGTCTTTGTGTGTGATATTGAAGGTTTTACAATTGCCTATGGCCTGTTTTTGACCGGAAGCTGAAACAAAAAAACCCCCAAAAGATCCCACAGAGAAGACGAGGCTCTGCGACAATGCTCGGTCTGTGCACTGCCCTCTGGTGAGAGCGCTCGTTTCGTTGTGATTGGGGGGGCAGACAGTCGGATTGTCTGTGTTTGAAACCACAATTTCACATTTGAAATCCTAGAGAGCTGCTCATCTTCTCCCTGGCATGGACTCTAAGCCTCTTCTCTCTGCTGCTTTTCTTCTTGCCGCTTCCCTCCTTTTTCTTCCTGTCTGGCCAGTCCAGGTGCCCGTTGCTATCTCGCGGCTAGCACTGGAATCCACGAGCCGAGTACATCCGCGGCCCTTTGAAAGAGAAAGCCGATCATCTTGGAAAGCGCCTTCCACCGTCCTCTGAAGGCGGCTGACGCTGGAAGGGCGAGCTGTGAAACCGAAGATCCATTCTCGGCAGGACAGCCGGTTGTAAGACAAGAAAGATCTTTGTGGTGAACACAAGTGCTTGGCTGTCCTCTTGCGTGCCAGTCCGTCAACATGGCGGCGCCTGCGGGACACCTGTACAACTGTAATTTTACACAGGGAAAAACAAAACCAGGCTACACATGGGGGGCATATAAAGGGGGATTATCCAGGCATGTGTTTTCCTGGTGAAGAATTTGGTGAGTGCTGCTGAGTGCCCTCTCCTGAAGGGCAAAGTCTGACGGGGAACATCATCACCCTCCATCTCCAAAGGCCCAGCCTTTCAGGAGGTGCGACTGATACGCGGAACACATGAATGTGACATTTGACACTTATGACAAATGCTGCTGGGACGCTCCAGAGATGACCTTTGACCTTGAGGGAAAGCCTGGGCTTTTCTGTCTGAGCCTGAGAAGTTGGGATTTTTGGTGTTTTTGCTTCACTTTAGCCAGGAGTTCGAAGGACGGCGATGCCGACGAACCGTCGACGACAGGGCAGGTGAAGAAACCGGGCTGATTGGGACCAAAAGGAGAGGTCACAGTTCTGGAATGTGAAGAAAAGATAGAAGCAGGAAGAAGGAACAGATAAAGTTCTGCCTGCCACACACACAGACGAACCATCAGTCGTGCACTCTTACGCTATCATCAGGGGTCGAGTGTCAGCCGACAGAAACCACTGACCTGCCTCAGCACCAAAGCGGTGATAAGGTCCTCGCATAGCAGGCCCCCATGCCTCAGTGTGTGGTCGTTTTGAGTGTGCTCACAGTATGAATCACAACAAATGTGAAATCAGAACATTTCTTTCTTTTCTTTTGTAAGGGAGGGTCTTTGTCTCTTCTTCTGTATTTTTTCCCCTCTCTTTGTCCCTCACATTTGACCTTTTTCTTCTCCAAAGTAGATAATATTTAGTCTAATTGGCCATCTTTGGTGATGACAATGGGTATCAAAGGATTTCCATTACTTACTCTCTTTTCTCTCTTTTCCTGTCTCCCCCCGGGCTGTTTCTGTCATCTTCTCCAGGATGTCCATTCCAAACCTGTATGACCGCGATGACAACCCAGTGTCTGGCAATGGTGGGATCATATCCTCCCCAGATTTGCAATAATATGAGTGTATAGTGTGAACAAGTAAGAATTATCCACCTTCTGGTAACTTTGCAGATTACAGACTAACAAATTTCACTGGAAACTGGAAATTAAAAAAGATTTTTAGAGAAATAATAGAGCAGTAATAGAGCATCTATGATGGGTGTGATAATGAGTGTTAATCTAGAAGAATGGTGTTTATATGACATAGAAGGCAATATATTTAATATAAATTTAATATAAAGTAGACTTTACAAAACTGCATTAAAAAATGAATACTCATAAAAGCAAATCTTTCTTTATTTCATTGGTGCACTTTTTTATTTATTTATTTATTTTTTTTGCCGATGCCACAAATTTCACTAACTTTAGAAAATGGTTTGGCGCTGTAGCTGCAGTACTGAATGTGAGCAAATGGAGGCGCTCTAGTAACGTTCTTTCGACATGATTGTGCGTGTTTACTGCTTGTACATTATATGTCATGAACGCAACAAACATTCGTGTCATGAGTGTCATAATGTAATTCTATTAGAATTTATTCCGAAAACATATTATTTACACTTGATACATACATAAATATTTTTTTTTACATCATATCGAGTGGTTTCATGCAACCATGTTAAGTAATAAACATGTTGCACACTGTATGTATGCACTTACATGAGGCTTACATTAAATGACTTCTGAGTACCACATTTTGTAAGGTTATTAAAGCAGTGTCAATAATAATTGAAGATATATATGAGGAATAACATTATTGGTCATTGAATATGCTAATTTAAGATCATGTTCTACAAAAACTAAAGGAGAACTGAGCAATAAGCTTCTTGATGAATTTTTTTCTGACGCTCTAAGTTAGTCGACAGCACTTGACCTCACCGAAGACAAGGTCGAATATGGACTCTTCAGGGTGACACAAACAAGGGAAGAACATAAAAGATTAGACTCTTAATGACAAAACAGACGAGGCAATTCTCTTCAGTGCTGATTTCGGCTGCAGCTACATGAAAGGAAAATCAAGAGTAGATTATCAAGCGGAAACATGCCCTCTCTGCATGTAAAACCCGGCCGCCTTGCAGCACCGGCACAATGGCTGACATTGTTTTAGCAGCAAAGGAAACAATGACCCTACACGCTCCCAGCAAACTCTTCCTTAAATCCTCGTCTTTTAGCCCACTTTCATTCTGCGTCCTTCGGCCTGTCCCTGGCTGTGACAGAAGGGATTCTATGTTGTCCACTCCTAAAAGATAATACGAGGACAAAAGACAAAAGGACAGCAACATGCATTGTGCAATTATTTGCTTTTGGAGGGGACGTTTCAACAGACTGATGGGAGATGGAGGGAGAAGAGAGCAGTACAACATTAAGTGAAAAAAAAATTGTATTTTTGGACACAGAGTTTTCTGAAATAAGAACAAAGAGGAGAAAAAAAGAACAGAAGAAAGCATTTTCTTTTTACTCTCCCTGGTTATCGCAGGTCCAGGCCAGCATCTTTATTCCACCAGGAGAAAATGCTAATCATCAATCTCAGGCTGCTTGCTACGTCTCTGTTTAATGGCTGATAGCAAGTCTCCACAGGCTGCTTTGCTGCTTTGTTTAAAATGACATATAATGGGGCCAGGCCTTATCAGCGTCTCAGTGCATCCTCTTCCTCTCTTATTCCTCCCATTCCTCTCCCTCTTTTCTTCCCCCTGGAATTGTGATCCAACGTAAAGGCACTCTTTGAGGCTTTCTGGTATCTGAACATTACCTAAAAGATTAACAGCTCATCATTATTTCATCAACGGCAACGGCAAGCTAAATTAGCAAAATGCTATCATTAGTTTTTCACTTGAGTTTTTGTTTTTTGTGTTATTAACATGCAATTAAGACCTGTTACTGTCTAATATACTAATGAAATTGTAACTTCACTAGGATTGTCGTGTAACAAGTGAGGTCTTTCTTAGCTTAGCTTTGTCTTCAATTGTCCTCTAAGGCTCAACCTTATATTTGTTATCATTTTAAATCTAAATGAAATTATTTCCATTCCCTCACTATCGTGCACACAGGGGTCGCTGCTGTTTTTGGCGGTTTCGGGTCAGCTGCCTGTCTGTCACATGATCAGGGAGGAAGGAGAACATTAACATTGAACACGGGCTGGAGCAGATGAAAGCTCTCGGCCTGACTGTCAGTACTCTGAGGTGATGAGAGACGTCATTACTTATTCATGAGTCCTAAATGCAGAGCAGTGGAGATGGGCATGGTTGACCCCGAATCATAGCGGCTGGGGTTGTGTGTGTGTGTGTGCGTGTGTGTGTTTATGGTCGGGATAATAGATAGAAACAGAGTGACTGAGTAGAAGTTTGTGCACCAGTTGTAATGTTGATCAAGATAAACACAACATGAATCTTTCATTTTAATTCATGTGCTGTAGTTACTCTGAGAGCAAAGATGAGTTGGAAGTTTGGACTGGAAGTTACCTCTAGGCTTCTTCCATATGTCTTCTCCGTTTTTTGAGAAAGGCTATCTGTACAAGGTCTATAGCAGGTTTCTACATTAGGTATTATTACTCTCTACAAGTGCTTTAGTATGTACTTAATATAAGAACATAAGAACATAACATAAGAACATAAAAAAGTCACAACACAGCAGATAAAAAGCTCATTGTTGCCTGTTCCCCAAATAATGATCAGCCATCTGTCAGGTTATTTTGGTATCATTCACAGTTTTTAACAAACAGATCAGCCCATGAAGAGCTAATGGCAGTGACGGGCGGTGAGGTTCGTGGTTGGTGAGGTACTGACGTCATCACAATCAGATTTACAAATATATCAACCCTACCGACTGTCTTATCCAATATTTGATTGACAGCATTTAACGGGTTATGTTTAAAGTCTCATATCAGCATTCTTTACACATACAAACTGTAGCACAAAAAAAGCACATTTAATTGAAAAAACGAAAAAAACAAAACAAAAAAAAAACCTTATTGTGTTCTTACATTCACTTATAAATAAAGTCCATCCAAGCATCGATCACTTGTTGGAAGAATTGTTCATTGTCTGTTTTTAGTTTGAAAAGATTTTAGATTTGTAATCTTCCATTTTTAAAGTAAGGCCAGGTGAATAGAAAAAATAAGTTACTGCACGTCTTGCTAACTCTTAATTGACCGCAGTATAGCAGTGTCCTGTCTGCAGCCTCTGAATCATAACAAGAATCCTTGGGATCACGAGCGACCCCTAGTTTAAGGCATGAGCACTGCGTGCCTCACCTAGTCCATCTTTTTAGCCGTTTTATGATCGTTCAGCATAAGAAACATGTTCCACACATAGTTGTTGACAAAAAACGCTACATTATATATTGAATACATCAGCTAAACTATGAAAATTTACTTTAAATTGCGAGAGACAGGGATACGGTCTCACTACAGCATGTAAGGCACAATCAGCCGAGTGATTGCACAATCCATGGTGAGGGGGTGAGCTCTGGGGTCGACACCACAGGAAATGAACTCACTATCACATAAATATTTCTATTTGATAGAGGCCAATGCAAAATATTCACTGGTAACCAACCCCAACGCAGCATTATTGAATATTATTTCCCCCTGGGTGTGTGGGCTAAGGAATAAGCGATGCAGATGTAACCTATAGCATACTGTATCTATACACATACGCGGTCGTGAGGTAAAAAAAAAAAAAAAAAAAAGGTGCCCTGGTGATTTTTCCAGTGTCCTTATCTGCATTTGCAGGTTGCCAGGAACCATCAGTGTTTATGAAGGCAGGACTGCTGTAATTCCAGCACATTTATCCAGCTGGAACACACGTGTGGGTGTTGACACGCAAGGAGACATGTACAGACCAAGTGTGCATGCACATTTTTCCATTAATCCACAAACAACTCTGGCATGGCCCATATTTTCATTTTTATTTATTTTTTTATTTTTCCAACCCAGACAAAAATCTCAAGTTAAAAATATTTGCTAGATAACGCTGGACACCATGAGAAGATAACTAGTTTCAGTTTCAGTGAAACAGACTATGAGATTAGCCTCTCCACTGAGATTAGCCACTCCCCTACCCTTTTCCCCCCAAATATTAGTGATAGTTTGATAACCAAAGCGACACCAGAATCCTGGAGTAAACGTGGAAAATGAATGAGAGCAAGGGACGAAAGAGGGATTCCATTGATGTTATCGAAATTCATTTGATTTGCAGCTCAGGAAGCAAAGCGCCTATCGGTTACCTTCACCTGTGAATGGTTAATTGTCTGGCACATGCATACGGAAGGGTCATTAATAACATTTGAATAATGTCCCAATTCTCTCCCTTTCTTTTTTCTTTAGCTTTCAACATCATTTCCTCTGTAACTTGTAAATTGTATAATTCATTCATTAAGTTTGTGACCATGCTCTACCATTGTCGGCATTCTTCTAAACTATTCTTTCTTAAAAAAAAAAAAAATTGTAAATTAACATTTTTAGATGGAAACATGCAGCAAACAGCTACCTGCTACATTTGCAGATCTCATTCGTCGCTTAGCTCACAATAAAAATCACAAGGGGAAGGAATTTGTCATTATCTCCCGTAGACACCGCTTTTTCCTTTAAAGCCCCATTTGTCTTTTGATCCATTAGTGGAAATATCTGCAGTATCTGTGCAGCAGCTGTAGGATAGAGGAGAAGAAGAGTCTGACAGCCAGTTGGTCCATTTAAACGTTTCAACCTGATGCTGTCTGTCCGCTGGGGCCCCAGCCAGTTCTCTGTGTGTTTTTTTCATTAAAGATAGCAGGATGAAGGTATGTAGACAGACATTACTCAGTGTTGGTTGGCATGGTGACAGAATATCGTAGTCAAATATTCATTTTCAGCTTCTATGAAAATTTTCCTTTTTTAAATCCACCTGAGGCTGTTAAACCTTTAAGATGACGGAAAAAATGATCTCGCTGCAGAGGCCACACAGAGGAAACCTTCCTGGGTCATGTAACCTCACAATAAAGCTGCACCTGGTGAATTCTAATATTGTGATGAAGTTGAGGATCAGCATGTTATTAACACAGTTGTAATTAAGGCTATAGCTGTGTGTCAGGGTGGACAGTTAGGTCAATATACTGAAGTCAGTAGTTCCAGTATGAATCTATGTGTTCACCCATGAAGCCATAAAATCCAAGTCCCACGCTGGTAACAAGACAGCCTGGATGTTCCGCACCCGGCGCAGTGACGGACCTTTGATTTAAAATGTAGTACAGCGGTTTAGTTTTAGACAGACAAGATGTTCCGCAGCTTTTACAATGACAAATCTGTAGCCGGAGATGTATAACGAGTGAACGCGTGTCGGGGCATTCCTGATGGATCATCCCTGGGTTGACATGATGTCCAACAGGAGTGTAGTACAAGCCCCAGGAACCCGTGTAGCTCCTGGTCAACAAGCACTGTACATTTGTTCGGCTAACTGGGCTCCTTCCTCCGGTGCCCTGTGGACGCTTTCCTCCCCAGACACTTCCTCATCCTCTGGAGCTCATTTCCTTCACTTTTCCCTTTAAATTTAACATTTTCCCCTCTCACTTGAACTTTTCTTTACCTAATGAAAATATATCCTTCCAAATTAACATGAACAACTATGAAGACTATAACACTTAAACACATTTAAGTGGACTGGAAAATATTAATTTTATTATACATATTATTTTGCCATCTTCATGTGTGTGAGTGATTAGGGCAGGGTGTATGTATATTCCCTCTCCTGGCCCGCCATCACAACTCAAATCCCCACAGAAAGGCTTCGGTCTCTTGTCTTCCTCAGTTTACTTTGCCTACAAGGGTTGGGGGAGCATCAAAAAATGTAAAAAAAACCACACACACACACACACACACACACACACACAGAGGGCCATTATAAAATGCCAATTTATATTTCATATGTTCCTGTTTGAATATGTTTGGGCTGCATGGTTACAAATGGAGGTGACGTGGTTAAAGTATTTATGCTATGCAACCCAACAGTCTATCTATTAGTAATACAGGCAAGTGAAGGAAAACATATTCTTTTTCTGATATCCCATTTGTTGTCAGGATGGATTCACTCATTCAGCAGGATGCCGTATGAGGATAGCAGCAGGGCGGTGAGGGGCTGAGAGGCTGGTTGTGCGCACCAGGGTTAACAGGGGGAGCTTAGCTTAGATGGGTACTGAGTCTTTATCAGATTAAAACTCATAACTGTTCCATTGTAATCAATCATCCCTTTTTTTATATAAAGTTCAATTTGACAACCTATTGTTGTATTGTCCTAGAATCAGCGATGCGTTCAAGGAACCCTGTCGTGCAGTATGCAACAATGGAAATAAATACGGTTGTTATGGAGATCTTATTGGACTAGTCTTTTTCTTTTTTAAATTTCCATTAGAGCCGCAACATTTATTTAAGAGTTATGGCCTGCAGGCAGAATGATCAATAAACATATTAATAAACAAAAGACACCTTTACTTGTGTGTGCGCACGCGTTTGTGTGTGATTTTTCTTTTTTTTTTTTTTGCCTTTTATAGCTGGCGATTCACACTTGTGCCGTATAGGGGCTCCACTAACATTTTGTTATATCACTTTATAAACCAGGGAAAGTGATGTAACAACCTTGGCTATCGTCAGGCTAACATCATGTAAACAAGCACAACCGGATGCTGCATTAGGCCAAATGACAGTTAAAGCAAAGGCATGCAGCGCTGCCAGCGGTATCGCACGGTGGAGACACTTCAACAAAAAGAAATACGTGTTTACAGTGGTGTGACAACGAACCAATGCCGGGGAGAAAGGTAAGAATTAATAGTTACAAAATGGAGTTGCTCTGGGTGCGTGTTTACCTCTGGTTATATGCATGTTAAACGACTCGGTGGAACTTCAAAATAAAAACAACGGAAACTCCAGAGGCAGGTTAAAAGGACACAAGGACATAATGTGATCACGACATGTTTGAACATAAGTAAAGAGTCTTCCAAAATTTACTGAACATGGAAGCAACATTATATTGCATGTAAGATAGGAGGGCAAATTTGGATGAGATATGAATTTCTTATAAGGCAGTGGCACTGTTTTTTCAGTACCAAAGGCTCCAATCAAAATTAATTATTTCTATTGTTAATTTTTTATTGTCTCAACACACGACTAAGAAAGTGCATTAGCCACTTAGCATCCATTGAATTTTTCATGGCAAGCTGCTTGGAGGAGAAAACAACAGAGGAGAAAACAACAAAGTGCATGATGCAGATGGAAAAAAAGTGGAATTCAGGAATTCTTTGTTTACTCTATTCGTCTATTTTAAATTTTATTTTATATTTTCATATTAGACTAAAAACTAAACTGTGAGGTCAAAAGAAGTGCCCCCAGAGCCCAGAGGCTGGATTATATCGAGGCACAGATTTGGTGAAGGCTTCTTCGCACGAAAACGGTGTCCTCCATCATTCTGAAATGGAAGAAGTTTGGGACAACCAGGACTTTTCACAGAGGTGATCATCTGACCAAAGTGAGCAATCTGAGGAAAGGGATCTTGAGATGCATCCATGAACCCAATGAGCTCTCTGGCTCCATAGAACCTGTGAAGAACTCTCACACTGTAAGCATCATGTTTGGAGGAAACCAGGTTCTTCACTTTGCCTGCACCATCCCTACAGTGGAGCATGGTAGGAGAAACCTCATGCTGCCTGCTGGGTTTAAATAACTGGAGTAGGGAGACAAAATTGAGGGGAAGATGAGAATTTACAGCTTTAATTTCAGTAAATGAAATTTTTAAAATGATATGACAACATAAATCTGAGTAAACATTTTTCTCAGGACTGAACAACTTTCAGTTACATTCAGATTTCTCCAGAGCCGCGGAGTGTTGGTTTGAAGCTAATTTCTATCTCCGAGACCCCTCTTGAGCTTAATGCCACCATGTTAACTGCGTGTGACAGGCGCCATGCATATTAAAACCATTTGTTTTAGTGTCAAGGCATGATGCTGATTTGTCTGGAAAATATGCTCAATTAGCTATTACTCCTTTACCTCCATTCAATTAGCATTTGCTATGGAGGAGCGGGCAGCTGGGGGGCCCGGTTATAACAGTTTGGTTCCAGAGGTACCGGGGTTTTTCAGTCTGATCAATAATACAGGCACTAATGAGGTGCAACTCACCCCCAGCTGGGAAGATTTCATCCAAAATGCATTAATTTCCTGTTTTATTAATCTGGAACCACAAGCTGCGATGTTCAAAGCCACAGGAGAGCCGAGAGCCTACAGTGCAAGAAAAGAGGGAAAGCTAGTGAGAGGGAGAGACACAGAGGAATTATGCATGCATGCCAACACTTTTGTGTCTCTGACCACAAAGTTGTAATGAAAGTCTCCCAACTTTATAGGATTTGTGATTAACAACCACACACGGAGTTGAATTTTCACTAAAACATGTTTTCGATCATGTGATGAATGCCTCTGCAAGGTCAGTTTGAATTCCTATAATACAGGCTAAACCTCCTCCAGACCCCCGCTCCCCCATCCATGCCAAGATACAGTTTTGACGTACACTATTTTTATTTATCAGGGGGTTTGAGGTAACAAGTTGTCATGCTGTTAAACTATTCGGTCCTTTGCATCCTTACTGCGCTAGGGCCTCTTATATGATATGTTGCGGGGGTGTAAAGAGTCAAGGAGGAGCTAGAGATGATGGATAGAAGGGAGTCGTGGATATGGAAATGGTCATTTGGCTCTATGCATCAACCTTCAAAGAAAGAAAAGAAGGAAACAGTGATTAAATTATGCAACAAGCCTGGACAAAACAGAAACTTTCAGAAACATGGATTCGGTGCTGGGATGTAACTAATTTGAAACAGTCATATTTTTTTAAAGGTCAGGACTGCCAGCTGAGATTCTACACTGATAAATTACAATTAGAAAAGTTGGTTCATACTGGCAGGATTAACATCTTTTCATAAAAGTTGAATCACTGAATTCTAGAAGTCAGTTTAATAAAAGACTTTTTGTGCCCCCAAAAAAAGTAGGAAAACATGAAAAAAGTAAGGTGGTGCTGATGTGAAAGAAAACACTGAAACATCTAAAAAAACAAAAAAAGGTGTGAAAGGCTGAGGTGGTGACTGCCTGTGTCTGCTGGCAGAAAGAGAGAAGGTCTGAAAGAGGGAACAAAAAGGTCAGTAACAAACAAGAAAAACAAAAACCACCAGAAGCCTTTAGCAGTGTTTCCTCTACAGCGCGACAAGAGGTTGACCATTCAGGTCACAAACCAGTCTAGAGGAAAAGCCACATTTAAATACCGCTGATGAAATCAGTATCAGGTGTGAGGACAGACACAGGAAGTCAGAACACCATTAATCTTTTCAAAATAAAAGAATAAGAGAACAGACCACACCTTTATATGAGTTTATATGACATTACTTTCAGTCTGTTAATCTATATTTGTGTATTTTTAATTGATAAACTAATATATCAGTTATGAGCTGCAGATGGCAAGTATTTCACTCTTTAATCTGGCAATTTGAGCCCTCAATGATGTCTCATGCTGTAGAAGCATCAGTTGTTCTTTAAGTCTTACCAGTTTGATCCTCGATGGTTCTTGAACGCATAATTTTCGAACCCTTCCCCGCGCTCCTCCCTTGGCTGCCCTCACTTCCATTTGCATTCATTTTCATGATTGCCCCATGCCTGTCTCACTCCCTCTCCCTCTCTCTCCCCTTCACTGTCTGCTTGCTTTGCCCTCCTATTACCTGCCTGTCCACTTGGCTTTGCGTCAGCCAGCAGACAGAATTCGCCTTATCCGCCTCCTCTTTTCAAAACCAGAGGCATGGTTGAGGGGAGCTGTAGTCGAGATCGTTCAAGTGTGCGCATTCACTTTTTTTTAGGGGCTTGTCAATTCACAAATCTACCTTTTCCAACGCTACTGTTGGATGGAAGGGGATTAATGGGCATCACCTCAATGCTCCTTGAACCAGATTTTTTTCTCTCTGCCTTTGAAAATATTAATATCAATTGATCTTTTAGCTGAATTTATGTATTTTAAAACCCTTTCACGGTAGCCAGCATACCAGTTACACACAAGAGCTGAGTCAATAAAAACCAGCTCATGTGCAAATGAAATTTATATAAAAAGAGGCTGCAAATATAACAGTAAATTTTTCACCATTTAATTTTGGATTACGGACATTGTATTAGAACAGCTATATAATCTGATTGGATATTTATGGTCCTGAAACGAGCCCACTAGTCTGAACTCATGCTAACACAGCTAATTCTGTTGAGAATATCACATGTTTGCTAGAGGTATTTAATATTAAACAAAATAGTCCAAGAATAGTGCAAGGATATAAAAATATCAACATATATGGTAAAGGTAAGCCACAGTCACACACAAATGCACACGTGTCTTTCTGAATTTTGATGTACAGTATCACGCCACTCTTATGTCAGTGAACTGATCAAGTCCCGATCTTTCTGTGAAATGCCGATGGTATATAAAATGAAACTCCCGCCCATTATAATATTCATGAGCTTTGGCCTCCATCCCGTCCCCCACATCTTACCTTCTCTTCGCCTGTCTTTTTGTAGTCTGTAAACTGGCCTGCTCCCTCTCTTCTGCATGGCCAAGGTGACAGACTGATTTTTTTCCTCCTCTACAGAAAAGGTTTATTCTGGATAAATGGTGCAGACTCATGTGGAATCTCACCAGGCCTCATTATTCCACAATTTGGGATTAAGAATTAAGTGTTAATGTGGAGTTTGTCAACTTAAAAAGCACACAAAAGTGTGTAATATAAATGTATGCTACTATTATTTGTAGGGTTTAGTGATGATAGAAAAGGATGATTAGGATTATAATAGAATATCCTAACATGGTGAGGGACTACCTTCAGCATTAAAAGACACCTCTAAATGTGTGTAAGGAACAGGAAATGCTAATCTCTATCTCAGGCATACTCTGCACCCACCTCAACCATGTTTGCTTACTGCTTTGCCTTGTTTCTGACAAAGTAATTACAGGCAGGGAGAGAAAAAAAACTGCTGTATGTATATGCAGGCTTGCACCCCCCCAACCAGCCACCTCCACCCAACCACCCATCTAACTGCCCCTGCTGAAGCTGCGGCCGTTATCACTCTTCGCCACGCTCGCTGAGCAAAGTTTAAGCTGATTCTGTGACAACCCAAACCGAGCCACCCCGGCATTTCCCTCACACCGAAGGCCCTAATCTTCCAGACTCCAGCAAAGACGAAGAGTGGTCTGCGCTCTAATTCGACAGCGGAGCCGGGCTCGAAACAGAACAATTAAAAAGATACTGTTGTGTTTACACTCGCCAGCCTGTGTAGCCGCTGAATGGGGGACATAACCAGCTTAGCCGCAGCTGGTGTAAGTGGCCGGCGCGGGCCTCCTCCCGCTCAATGCGAGAAAAGCTACTGTATTCTGTCATAGTGCATCTGACAGGAATTTGAAATCTGCTGCATTATGTGTTGCCCACAATAAACCTTGTGTTGTTTGAAAAGCCGGCATTAGACAGCAGAAAACTGGCATCAGAGAGGGGGAATAATTTGATCTTGTCTAATCTGGCTGAGGCGGGGAAATATTGTAATCCCTTCCGCGCTTCACGATAGCGCGCGTTTAGCTGCACGCTCCTGCAAGTTTGTGCACGCGTCATGCGGGATTGCGCTGGTGCATCTGTTGCCACGAAAGCATAATTCTGATATTTGATCCTTTGTGAAGTCGCTGGTGGGGTCTTTCATGTCAAGGTTCCCATAGGTGCTTCTCACAGAGCTGATGATAAGAGGAGGGACTGGAAACCCATTGTAAACAAACACACACACACACACACACACACACACACACACACACACACATACATATGCTAAGTCCTCTGGGGTCTATTCTAAAACCTTGTGGTTTTATGAGTAGTGCAGATGTAAATCCTCACATTCTCTGTGATATCGCTCTGGCGTCCCCTTGTCTCTATCTTTGATCACCTATCTTCTGGGAAGTGACAAGCGCTCGGAGCCAAAAAAGAAAAAAAAAAAGAAAAAAAAACCCAAACAACACACCCTCTAGGACTCTTGTATCTAGACAGAGACAATAGACCTGTATCGGGGTGATTGTTCTCCCCGGCGGCTGTCCTCAAGGGCTTTGAACGTCAGAAAAACAAAAAACTTTCTGTTCCACACCAGCCTGTTCTGTTTTGCCCACCATTGTTGCTCCTCTTTGATAACAGCCTTGAACAAAGCCCGAAACTAATCTCACATGCTTTCATTCATTACAATCCTGGATCATAAAATGGACATTTTGTGTGAGTGTGTGTGTGTGTGTGTGTGTGTGTGTGTGTGTGTGTGTTGGGGGGGGGGGGTGATTGTTGCTCCATCAAACTCCTTTTTGTCCTTTTTTTGTAGTGTTCGTTCATTGTTGTTGGTGGCTTTGTTGAATAAAAGCTAGCAGAGGCTGCATAATAAGGTGATCAGGTGAGGAAGGGGGCCTTTTCCTACTTTGTCCTTGTTGCTGGGTGGATCTGTGTGTGTGGGGGTGGGGGGGTGTGGGGTGAGATTATCAGGGCACCCAGGGAGAGCAGACAGAGAGAGGACTAGATTGTCTTGTGTACAGTGATAAACTAAGAGGCTCATTATTATCTGTACAGCGATAAAACACATGCATGCTTCAAATACTCAGATGGGGTTTGGTCTCCTGGTTCAGTCTAACCTCATTCCACTGGATTAGAGTATCAACTATTAATGGCAAAATGGTTGTGGGTGTTTTTGTAACACTTAATAGTTACTTTACATAGACATACATCATTACATTTTTTTTAAATGTATGCACGTTTTGTCACTTGAAAGCAGACCAATACTCATAATAAAGCAATGTTTTCCTCTTTCAGACTTCCAGTAGCTCAACACATCTTTTTGGTGTGACTTATTTACCCGTCCGGCTTCCTCGCTGGACAGCATTGTCAACAAGATGTTCGCACTCAAAGGGGAAAATAACTGCAAATATAAACATGGCGAGCTACATCTTGGGCTGGAACAAACCTGCATTTCTGACAGTTCTGACAGTCACCTGCGGTGCGAAACAGATCCCGATATCACTGTCCGACCGGCCACACATTGACTTATGCTGTCTCTCACAAGCACACACACACCCAAACCCACACACACACACACACACACACACACACACACACACACACACACACATAAAAGATCATGCACCGAGACACAGGAGTCCACAGAGGGGCCAAGCTGGAAAAGAAGTGTTGGGCTGGGCAGCTGTACGGTCAAGCAGACATATCAGGATGTTTTCCCTCCAGCAATCTGCTGGTATCAGAAGTAAGTTGACTGACAGATACTCTAACTCTTTCTCTCTCTCTCTTGCTGGCTATCTCTCCCTCTTCTTCTGTGCACAAAAGAGGAAAACTCCAGCCAGATAACCTAAAAATCCAGTGATAAATATTGAAGTATGTGTATATTATCCTTCTTAAGAATGTCTCCAACTGCTGATTGATATTGAATAATTGGAAATTTAATTAAATGGCTTCCTCAATCCTGCAGTTCGCTATTAAAACTGTAGAGGTCACTATTGCTTTACATACTACTGCAGCATGAGCAACCGTTTATCTCCTCAGTCTGGGTAGACACTTTTCTAAGATGCTGTTTCATTTATTATTACATTGTGTAAAAGGCAGATCAATTCAAGTGTTAGAGTATTATTTTATATATATATATATATATATATATATATATATATACACTGTATATATACTGTATATATATATATATATATATATATATTTTTTTTTTTTTTTTTTTTTTTTTTTAATGCTAATATAACTGACTGGGACTGGAATGAATTGAGATACAGATTTAACATGTGTGGTTTTCAGATTTGCACTTTGGCTTGAACCTATTTGTAAACCTGTCCTTTATGCAATGTTGTAAAAGAAAAATGCAGGTAATGAATTACATTTTTTAATCAGAATATTTTAATATCGCCTCATCATGAATCACAATCGTCCACCAATGTACTTCCTTTCTAATTGTACCAGTTTTCACATAATAAGATGAAAAAAATATTTTATCTTTTTAATTTTCATACCTACAGCATTTTAAAGGTTAGAATAAGATGTTTTATTTGATTGTCCATTTTTTTTCTTTTTATCCTGGGCCTCCTGGTGAAAGATGTGAGTTATCAATAGACAAGTTATTCATCTTTTTTTTTCTTTTTGCAAGTTTCACTTTAAGTCTAAAAACAAAAAAAGAAAAAAAAAAACAAATAAGTGAGTTCACTTTTTACTGGCAGTATTTTCAAGGCGAATGCCTTTTGGATAGCATTCAGAGCATTTCTTTGAAAACAAAAAATTAGCTTTTATGAATCCAACAGCTTCCTTGAATTTCACCCAGTTCTCCTTTCTACTTGCTTCACCAACAGTCAACTCTGGAAAACAATTTTTTTGAGTTGTACAAACATCAAGAGCTCAGTGCTAAAAATGTATGAAATAAGAGTAAATAATAGCAAAAAATGACTTGAGTTGTGATTGCAGTACTGACTTGAATTCACTCAACCAACAAAGAGTAAAAAAATACACTGTACTTGACACTACACAGGCAAGTGTGTGTGTCTGTGTGTGTGTGGGTGTATGTGTGTGTGTGTGAGAGAGAGGCCTCTGTAGGCCCAGACACGCTGTGGAAGAGTATACAAAGTGTGCAGGTGTCCGTGGGACATGCTAAACAAGTTCAACACACCTCCATACACGCTGACAACCATGCCCACATTTAACACATGAACTGCAAGTGCCAAGCGTTCAGGCTCTGCTGGTTTTTCCTGGGGGTTTGCCACCCCATCCCCTAACACACACACACACACACACACACACACACACACACACACACACACATACACGACATCTCAGGGAAGAACTCACTAGAGACTTTGTGGCTTCCTTTTTTTGGCCCATCAACATTCCAGTTCCTCTCTGCCTCTCCTGAAGTCTCATTTCCATCAGCTGAAAGAAGCACAAAGGCAGAATCTTCCTGCCAACAGAATTTGTTAAAATAAATAAATAAATCTCCACTCAACTGGGTGTCAGTTAATTATCTGTTTCACTGAGTGGCAGGCTGTCTGCACCATACTTTCTGCATGTACTCTCCTCCCCCCCCGCCCCCCACACACACACACACAAATGAAACAGTGATAGATGGCAGACTGCCACAGGCTTTCACTGTAGACTTGTTTAGTAAAAATAACGAGTAGGAGGAGTATGAAAGGTTGTAATTAGGTGAACGATTGCGCAAAAGAGTAAGTGACTGCGTCGCAGACTTCCGACTTAACTTGTTAAAAAGCCCTCCAGGTGAGACGGCGTGTCATTCCAATGGGAGCGCCTCCATGCCGAGTTTAAGTCGTCTGGGGCGTGTAATTATCAAAGGAACGCTTAGTGATAGATGACAGAGCCAACGATACAGATCAGGAGAGCAGGAGCAGAAGAGAGAGTGAGACGCTCACTCTGCACTTCACCATAATTGGAGGAATTTCCTGACTTTGATCTGGCCAAAAAGATTTTCTTTTATTCTTGTCGTGTAGAATTACGGGTTTACCTGTGACACATTTGTGCAGCTGTCACACATGCTTTTTTAATTAGCTGTCAATGGTCATCACAAAGTGCTGAAGTCAGTTTGCGTGGAAGCACAAATTCATTTAAACGTTTTCTGAAGGTGTGTTTCTACAGCAACTGGTATTGGTGGCAAGCTAATGAAATACTAGACTTGAACAGTTAAAACCAATTTCGTTTTATAAGGCCCAGTTTAACTCTCAATCAAAAGCACTGACTTAAAAGTCCAACATGGGTTTGAGATTGCTTTTCCGAGTGTGCATCTACAAAATGTTGGGTTTCCTTCTGCTCTCCAGTCCCTAAAAGTTGCACCATTGATGTCAAACTTGTCAGGTAATACCATTAGATGAAGAATGTATTTTATTTCATGCTGGCTACCCTCCTCGCCTGAATTAGGAACATTTCCTCCTTTGTCAGGGTCCATATTTACTTTAAAAAAAAAAAAAAGAGACTGGAACATTCCACAAAAGCAAAGATGCTTGATATTGTTCAAAAGTTTCTCTGTCAGGACTGGCTGCATAATTGTTCCCGTGCTGTCTACTCCCGACATGTTTCACTCCGATGTTAACTACGACGCTAACAGACAAATTTAGTGCAGTGTATGTTGTAAAAACAAGAGTTTGGACATGTTAACAAGGTCAGAATTAGATTTTCACCATGTGGAGACCAATTAACAAACCTTTTGCATTTTTATGCTCTAATGTGCTTGTGTCCTCTCATTGTTCAGTTATCATTGAACCGCTGCCATGCGGAGGAAAGGGCAGAATGATTGCTCTCCTACAGACTATCCAAATCTGTTCTGTACATATTCCTGCTCAGAGAATGTGCAAATATATGACAGAGGTTAGCGTAAACAGAAGCCTGACTACCAACACCTTTAACACTCGGAACCATGACAGAATATCAAATTACTTATGGGCCGTAATTGGTGATCCCACTTTTTAAAAAACATTTGTTTTGTTAAAAATGTCAGCAACAGGAATACAAACTCATGTGGTAGCGTCTGTGTCTAATCTATGTGTTTGTTCTTTAGCCTTTCCTTGTCTTTTCTGCCAGTCTTCACAAATCCCCAACTCTGTTGTAAGGAAATGGGCGTTTATCGTCAGGATTTACTTAAAATTAGATACAACAAAGACATGCTCTAAACAATGCAGGAGTGGCGCCAGGCCACATCAAAAACACAATGCATTACAAAGACGTGCCAAGGGACAAACGCTCTCTGTCTTTTTTCTTTCTTTCTTATCCGAGTCATATTTATTTTATTAGGTGTATTCTCCATAGGCTTCATGGTGGCAGGATGGTCATGTGCTCAGACACGCACACTCACACACACCACAGATGTCCACTGGTGCATGTAGTGATGCTGTTTTTTTCCTCCTCTTCTTTCTTTCATTCATCCGGAGAGGATAACAAACAACAAACCGGCAGCCAGATATAATTAGTATTGGAGAAGACAAAGAGTATCTCCTAATGACTACAAACATCTCTGCGGTTGACTTTTGTGTATGTAATTGAAAGGGTGGGGGGAATCAATAGCATTCAATGAAAACTAATTGCAGGAGGTGCGAGCTGGAGCTGTTAGGAGTCTATTAAAGGAGGCGACGGCAAACCACAAGGACGATCCCTCAGTCAGTTAGAAAAGCGCTCAGAGCACAAATTTGTGTGAAACTGTGCGTGAAAAACAGCTGAATAAAATAACCGTAATTCCTCCATTATTTAGTAACTTTCAGGCAGCATGGAGTGATGGAAGCAGATAGGAAGCACTGTGGAAGTGAGGAGAAAAGGAAAAAAGACTTTTTCATTTTTCATTTTCAAGTTTTCGATGAAAAAGGTTTGAAATTTTTTCTTTTAAGCTGTGACGTGAGTTGGCAAGATGCAGAAGGTTGTGCAATTGACAAATATCTATATTTTATCCTTTAAATCTTTCCAATTTCAGATTCCCCAAAGGTCAGTTTGATTGAAAACATTCCCCACCTACAAATCTATAAATCCTGCACAGTAGGGCACGTTTACCAAAGCGATTATTCCAATGCAGACTGAATAAACAGGATATCAATGGCGGCTAAGTCAAACACTTTGATACAGTTTGCAGACATCTGCCAGCTTCATGGTGCACGTTTAAACTGGGAATCAAGCCCTTTTTTTTTCTCCAAAAGATTCCTCAACAAGATCTTGATTCATACTATCTTGTATCCATGTCAGAGCAACCGTACTTTGGTACTTTGGCTTCCAGTGTTTCTGGCTTTGGGAGATTTCAAACATTACTTGTGGTCCTGCACACACTCCCACACATGCACATGTTCAAAAATTACACAGAGATTACGGGGAGGTCGCCGAACAACAGCCCCGGCCAGTTCACACAAAATGTCTGTTGGCCGCCATCACTGGCACCGGCCTCATCATAATCTCTCCCTAATTATATACACAGTCAGGCTTACTGTTTTAACGCAGAGACCTGAGAAAATACAACCTACTAATCTTATTTGTACACAGCAGCCATGACCTGCTGTAGGAGGGGAGAGGAGGAGTTATTCGAGGAGCAGAGGTGAGGAAAATATAACTCTTCTGATAGGGTTTTGAGCAGTGAACACTTTAGTTTGCAACGTTCTCTTCAGCAGAAGGGCGAATGGCAGCGTTTGCATCACGACGCCTAAAGTCTTGATGTAGCCTTTGCATAGCATGGCTGAGGCTTTGTTGGAATATGAGGCCTCACCAAAGGAGGCCTAATGCGGATGCGGCGTCATGTGCTGGCACATGCAAGAGTGCAGTCGTTCACAGTTCTACACACACACACACACACACACACACACACCCTGTAAATAATGCATGTGTCTTAAAGGGTTTCACCCCATCATCGCCTGCCCTACTTCAATTAAAGTGTTCTGTGCTCGATGCACTGCTCGCTTCAAGATCCTTCTCTGTATGCATGTACACTGTTGGGACAGAGCAAAAAAATGAGGATTAAAAATGATTATCTCATTAGAAAATCTAAGGTGATTTCCAATTTACGATTATGTCTGGAACAGAAAGTTAAATATCAATCTAATTTACCACGTTGTGAAGCTGCGGTGTCTCATTCACAGGCAAATTCAAATAAAAAGCCCAGCATACTTTAACTCTCACTAGCTTAAAACTTGTTTGAGCCAGTTTTAACTCAGCCGCTCTCCCTGTCCCTGATTTCTTAGGTTCTATCTCCACATGTGACCCTCGCTCCTTCACCTTACCACCCTCTTTGTCCGCCCCTCTCCTCTCACTTTACTTCCACTCACCATAAGTGGAGGCCTTGGCCTCGTCTCATCTCCTCCAAACACATCTAATTACGGCGGTGCGGAGCATTTCCCATCCATCACATTATCTCGCGGAGACGAGGTATTAGCGCTCCCCATCCCGTCAGCCAATTACCTGCTGCCTTCTGCTTGAGTCACCTGCATTGCAAATGTGACCTTTAGTTAGAGGGCTGATTGCATGTTTCTTAGAGTGTGTGCGGGGTTTTGAAGTCTCTGAAAGCACACGCATGTGTGTCTGAAAATTAGCGGATGTAAATTCCAAAAGGGTTTCTGGGTGTGGATGCACAGCCATGTATACATTCGCATTGTCTCAGAGTTTGCATATTATGTTGTGAGAGTGTCTCCTCATTGCGTTGTTTGCCTGCTGCTCATGTGCATGAATTTGCGTGTGTACGTGTGTATGTGTGTGCGGGTAGCAGCATGCACACCCTCTTAGACACCCTTCTGAACCCCCTTCAGACCCCCCACCCCCACCCCCACCCACGTGTGACAAGCTGTCGTGAATGTTAATGTTCTGTGATGGCTGTGGAGCAAATAAGTGTTTCTGACACAGTACAGGCTCCCATTACAGGAGCAGGCCAAATGGGCTCGCTCGTGCCTTAATGAGCAGGCAGGTCAGTCAGCCGCAGCAACTGTATCGGTCCCACACGCTGCTTATGCAGGGGCAGACCTCAGCACCCCTCGACCAGAACCTGGAATAAATCAATTCAGCTTCTGTCTGTTCACTTCTGATTTTTCCTTTTCAAAACTTATCTGTTTATTGACTTCATAAATTGTTAAATTAGCCCTCTTCAAAATTAGTTTCCACTTGCATATATGGATAATGACAACTGGGTAGAAATAATAATAAACAAAAACAAAAATGACAGACTTCTTAATGGTCATCATTTTAAACAAGTGAAGAGAAACCTTAGAACTTCTACAAAATACTCCGGTCAATGTGCAAAGCCCATAAAGTCCCAGTTAGCCTGACAGCCGGCGATAATGTAAAGTCAAGCCTGTGAACACAGATGCTGTCTCTCAATTCTCCCTCTGGAATATCAAGACAGAGTACAGCTGGAAGGTTGAGTCAAAATGTTATTCCTTAAAAAAGGTGGTCGGCACATCGCTTGGCCGACTCGTCGTAATTTAGGGAGAAAATGAACTTCCCATCTCCCACCTGAGGTGATGACAGATCAAATATAAAGCGAAGAGGGAGGCCTGAGCTGGGCGAGGAAGTTAGAGAAGTGGATATTAGGCCTGATTGAGACAGAAGAACCACCAAACGCGTCGGAGCAGAGACTCACAGTTGGCCGAGCTGTCTCTCAAAATGCTCCAAACGGTCCAGAGTTGACCTGCCTGAGTTACTGAGTCGTCACGCAACATGTTGTAACCCAGGAGCAACCGAGCCACAGAGGTGTCTCCTCTGCCCCCTCTCTACGGGACTTGTTAGAGGAACTATTTTGGATCCTCTCTGACTTCATCCCTGCTGCAAACCAGGAGGTAGATTTCATCCAGCAGGTTCTTTCTGCAGATTCAGTTCTGACAATGGTTTTGTTTTCTTCACAGGTGCCATGAAAAACCCGAAAACCTGAATCTGTTGCAAAGTTTGCTGTCACCTCACATTTATTCCTCTGAACGCAATTATTTCTGCATCACCACTGAGCCAGGGCACAAAAGAACTTTCCCCTCTGAGACTGCAAAGGTCAGCACAGTGTTTGGGCAGAAATGCCTCACTATGCAAACAAGACAGATAAAAGGTGACAAACAATTTCAAAACGTTAAAATACTTTGAGAATGACACTAGACTCAAGTTTAATTTAGGCATGCGTTTTGTTGTTTTCCTGCCTGTTAAAAAGCCTAAATTGTCCTGTGATATTTCTCAAAGCCACTTTTGTGTACGAGGTAAATGCTATGTGCCGTTTCCAGGCCTTCCAGAAAACTCTCATTTGTATGTTTTGTTGGATTTTGCGAAAAACACCAGGAAAATGGAAGCAAAGGTCATTGTTAAGCCTCCTCTGGCTTCTGTTCTTTAAAAACAACAATATTGTATTGATCTGCCCTGAATGACAAACACAAATGTGTTGGTAAAACACAGTCTCTTTTGACCTTTCATAATTATTTCTACATGGTCTGAGCAATATAGTGGATGGAAAAAAGATTAGAAATCATTCACCTTTGTTGTGTGTAACTGTACTGTGACTACCCTTCACTCAAAGACGCCTGAAAACTGTATTGCTGTTATAAAGCCTGATGGTGGCAAAACAGGTTGTCCAGTAAACAGAAGGAAAAGTTAATCTCTCTAAGTAGCTTAAACATATAAATATATAGATGTTATTTATGTTTTTACACACCTCTGAAGTCGAAACATACGATGGATAAACCATAAAGTCAGTAAAAATAGAATGGATAATTGCAGCAAACACCTGGGATGGTGCTTATCTGGTGAGCTTGACTGAGTCTAGACTGTCTGACAGAGTTGAAGTGTGCCATGATGACTTTATCTTGACCTTTCTTTGGGTCACAAGTTGCTGGACTAGTCTGTCCTGCACTTTTGGAGGGGTGTGGTGTTCTAGAACAGTCACCAAGTCAACTATACCTGCTCATTGAGTGGCTATAAGGAACTATTATTCACATGTCCCCCTCAGCATATGTGTCGGATGCACAAACTGATTCCTTGTGCATGTTGTCAAATAATGACAACAAAGAAAATGAGCCAACATCAGTTAACATTTTGACAGACCACAGAACTTGTTTATATGACCATAAAAATCCACTAAATTGGATTGATCAGATAACTGAGATGGTCGTGTCTGTGGCTGACAGTGTGGGTCAGCTGGAGCTCTGTGAGGAAATCAGAAGACTAAAAATCCATTTTCCTGCTTTGGATGTTATTAAATCACTAAAATAACGTCAGTGTCAGCTGGATTACGTGGCTTTGCACCATGAAGCTGTGTGAATGCCACCAACAAAAAAATGGCCCTGGAGGAAAATTAGATCCTGGGAATGGGGTTCTCCTAGTTCCAACAACCAATTTCCCATGAATGCTTGGTGCAAAACCACTTACCCACTCCCTTTTTGGTAATGAAATAAGATCTGCTGAAAAGTGGACATGTCAAGGTACTCAAACACTAGCTTAATCTAAATAAACGATAATAATAATGTGCTTGATGCCTGCTTAAAATGGTATTTGATGTGGCCAGTGTTTCACTTCACATGACAAGTGCGCTGTGAGCTCAGTCAGTCAGGTTGAGCTGGCCGGGATGGTGAAAAGCGATTCCCCTTCAGGCGAAAACCTCTTGACCTGTGGAACAACTGCAGGGAGGTGATGATAGGACCCTGATCGGGGCCAGTCACTGAAGCCTAAAGGCACATCCTGGACATGTCTTTGTCAGCAGATACACACACACACTCGCGCGCACGGATGCATGGGAGGACTTCCATCAGTTTTTAAAGTAGATGTGTAAATATTCCACACCATTAATAGCCTTAGAGGGCTTTAAAGACGGGACTCTTACTGTACCTTTAAATTTCATTCTGTTATATTTTATCAATATTCATTTGCCGAGTTCACCTCTGCCAAACCTTTGCATCAACTGACATTTAAATACAATCCAATGTTTATGAAAAAAAATGTTTTTGAAATGATGTGATTACACACCTAAAGGCTATTTTGCTGATCGTAGCTGTAGATTTAGATTTATTACCTCTGCCAAGGAGGTTATGTGACAGCTGGCATCTGTTTCTTTAAAATGAAATATCCTGGAAATATTAATGTGCCAATGAACAGATCAAAATCTTTGATCTTCCAAAGATCAAAGCCATGCGGCTCTGATCATAGAGCAACATTGATATTGGTATTGATATTGGTTAACTTGTACAGTTATTTCTAAGTTCAACAACCTCCATTAAAAGAAGAGAAAACACTGGAACCCCTGCTCCCCCTACATGAACATGCACAAGGTTGTTTTGGTTGTAAGACCCAATATGTGGGGAAACGGGCTACTTGGCGGGGGTCTGCTCTCTCCGAGTGCTTCTCTAGTTTTATAATAAAGTACATTTTAATTGAAATTAAAGGCCAGTACATTGATCTTTAGGCAAAGGGGCATTTGCACGATCGATGTTCCTGCACGTGACTGCATGTGTGGATGCTCTGTGTCAGAAATCCCTGCAGGTTAAGGTCCTCCATACACACTGCACCTCCTTAAATGAGGGCATGGATTATGCTTTTATTCATGCTTTGATTACATTAACTACATTAATGTTAGTCAGAGAATAGATTACATATTCACTAAAGTCCAGTGTTAAATGTGTGTGTCAGACCCATGATTGCAAGGCCCAGGTTTGTGCACGTGTATGTTGATGTGTAATGATGTGTAAATATATTTATGGCTCAGGGTCACAGTGGTATTAACCCGGCTGACCCAGGCCCCCCTTCTCTGGGGAGGCTTTTGTGGGCCCTCAGCGACAATGTTGACAGGATGATTGTTAAAAACCGGGAAGGAACAGAGCGTCAAGTATCAGAGACATCAGTTCCTTTCATGAAAGAAGAGACATTTAGACAATTATGGTGAGTAGGGTTGTGGTTGGACTGGGCTACATCAGACAGCTGGTCCCCATTCGTTGGCTGGCGTGTTGTTTTTACCAAGATGGTAAAGTATTCGGTTAAATGTCCCATCAGTCAGGCGTATGCCAAACGCCTACACCTTATTCAAGTTTTAAACCCCTAATTGGCAACATTTAAAAGGCGTTTAAGAGTGCCCTTTCTTCTCCCTTTTCTCATTTCCCATTTAATGTGTTGTGTCAAAGTCTATTACCTCAGTTGGACGTTTCTGTCTCTAATGTTGAAAAAAAGGAGGGAAAGACAGAGAAAGACTAAGAGATGGAGAGAGAGAGAGTTGGAAAAAAAAGAGGCCATCAGCTGAGGTTTGCCAGGTCGATAAAGCTTTTAGATTTGGAGATGTTTTCAGGGGGAGCCCATTTCCTGCGGCTAAGGGTTGTTAATGGAGCTTAAGGAATTATCTTATGACTCTCGGTTTGAGAGCAGTTTATTTCAGCCCCGGATCTTTGCTCCGTGTGTCTGAATATGCTGCTGTCACCCCGGCTTAATGAAAAGTAACGCGTCGCTGATTACAGTTTTATTTGGCCCCTATGTAGAAAGCCTCCGTTAATTTACCATCGTGCTCCCTTTGTGTGTTCGTATTTACCATGGCTGAATGATTTACTCCTTTCCGCCTCTCTCTCCCTCTTCGTCCCATGAGTCTGTCCCTTTCTTTTTGTCTTCATGCTTCTTTTTGTAATAAAGCCACTTGAAAGTCTAATAGAATGCAGTTTTCATGCTAAATTAATTAGATGTCGGGGTAGTATTGTCTTATCTGTGTGGACTTTAACTCCTGCCTAATTTTTCCATCAGCTGACATGAAATATTAAACAGGCCTGTAATTGCGTGCGCACAAGCGCTCCTCACCACAGTAAGAAATCAGTCCACGGTAAAGAATTTCACATTTTTCTTCAATTTAGTTGCTGGCAAATAAAAACATCATGCCGGAGTAGGTTTAAAGAAAAATATCCTCTGTCGACTCACTTTTGGGAGAATGAGGGAGGTGTGAGGGCGATTTCACTATTAAAATTCATCACTGAAGCCCCCCACTCGCTCGACCATTCCCACTCTCACAGGACAGGGTCCCCCGAGAGCTCCACTTTCGCCATTACTGTCAAGTACCCTTGACTCCTTTCTTTTTGCCCTTTTTATCTACAACAACTAATTCGAGTTCCTTTGCCCTTTTCACTTCTAGATGAGAGCCCCCACCTCTTTCTTTTTTTTTCTTGAGGAGCCCTTTCATGTTTTTGCAATCAGAATCAGCATCTGGACTCGCCCGGGTTACCTGAGGAAATTGAGGGGTAAAGTGTCAAATAAAAAAACAAAAAACACAAACCCTTCACTTGGACTGATGAAATGATTTGGGGGCCTCCATTAAGGGACGCACGGCGAATAACTTAGCCTTCTGACAGCTGCATCATGGACGATGTTGAGATGTTTCGATAATACGATCAGAGCCAGAGAGGGGGGAGATCGATAGACTGACATGAAATATGGCTGCCAACATCCCCATTACAGTCTGTTTAGAGGGAATTAATGAGGCAGATCTTAGATTTTGATATTGTTCTGTCTCAGAGAGCTGCCTTGACTTCACCCTGTCAGTAAATTAGTGTGAATATTTTTCTTTAATCAAATTAAAATAAATAAGAAGATAAATGACTTTAGGACACATTAACGAATTCATTAGTTGAAAAGATAAAAATTAAAATGCATAAAAAAGTGAGAAAATAATAAAAATCAGGCCCAGCAAGAATACAGCACCTTGGACAGCAACCGTTGCCAGGAAACCCAAATCACGCGGTGTCTCAACGGAAAACCGACTGATTTTATTTTCAGTGAACAAAGTTGAAACGCTCTCACTCACTTGCAAGAAGAGCTGTGCATTTGTGAGTCTTCTCTTTCTTTTAATAGTGCTGAGATCTAAAGGATCAGTTACATCTTGCATGCGCATACAAGGAAATAAAAAGCATAAATCCAAACGTAAAAAAAAAAAAAAATCATGTAAACCAGGCCAGTTGTAAACTTTAAGTCATACATTTCGATACGTTTTGTGCGTGCTTTAACTCAAATAAGCCAAAATAATCCGGGTATTTCATTCCAAAGTAACAACTCCCGCCTCCCCCCTCCCTATTTATAAAATTAATTAAACGCAAAGAGGTCGTCAGAGTTTCAGCCAGTCAGAAAAAAAAGTTTCGTTTTTCACTATTTGCAATAAAAGAGTCATTTGTTAAGAGCAAAAGAGTTTGTTGATAGTTTTAGGGAAAGCCATGGCACTGTCTTTGGGGGAGTCGTGGTGCTGCTGCAGAGCCGCCGCGCTCCTCTCAGCCTCCACGACTGCGCTTTTGGAGTTCGCGGTCCAAGAGACGGTGGTGTTGGTCAGAGCCTGGCTCAAAGTGCCGTGCCTGAACAAAGGATCGTGAAAAACCCCGTCCACCCAGTTTCTCAGGGTCGTGACCGGCGAGTCCTGCCTGTTGTTCAGGCCGGTCACGGGTGAGGTAGCGGCGGGGGGAGGGCTGAGAGAGGAGGACGGCGGCTGGCACCTCAGCATGCAGGACGGGTACTCAGTCTGGTTTAGGGACGTCGCGGTTTGTGCCAAGGACCATATGCGAGGTTTACCGTCTAACATCTGGTGTTGCTGCTGCTGGTTGTAGCACCCTTTTACAGGCTGTGTGCTGACCGGCTGGAAGTCCTCCGCGCTCGTTTTGAGGCAACTTTTGCTCAAGTCCTGCTCCAGGGTCGGGATGGGGATTTTCAGAGACGAGTCTTTGATTAGATGCTCGGCGGGACAGTCGTTTGTCGTGGACATGTGCGCGTTCATGTGGTACCGGTGCTTCAACTCACACTCCGAGCTCTCAGACTCCAGCGTATCGAAATCATCTAAATCGCTCAGCTGGAGGTCCTTATCAGGCCGACTCCTGGTCTCTAAAACAGGGAAGAGAATAAAGGCATGTCAGCGATTTGGATCTGATAATCAGCTATTACTGAAAATATATCCTGTGGAAAATAACAGCTTTTAACTTTTCTCAATGTCAAATAATTCCCTACAAAAAAAATAGTAAATAAAAAGATAAACACACTTGACACACTGCTGCTTAATTAATTCGTATTTGTGTTTTTATTAAAGACGTGGAAGGCCTCAAGATCAGGTTAAAAAAAAGATCGTATGACAGGATGAACGTGTGAATTTTCACATCAAAATGCAGGTCTTAGATTAAGAGTGTCACGTGGTTCACAGTGGTCAGTTGATTTCACTTGGTTCTTTTCTAAGGGCTATTTTTGATCATTGTATGAAATGAATGTCAGTACAGTCTATGTTTGCTTATTTGCTTAGGTCAGAAAAAAGTTTGCCTCTTGCTAACGTAACAGAATTCCACTTGTCAATAAAGGTGTTGATAAACGCTTTATTTTAAAAAATATTCTGATCTATGTAACAGCATGAAACCGCATAGTAGAACTTTTCAGCGTGACACTAACCATCCTCATTGTTCTCGCTCTTTATCTGCCCCTCCTGGGAGCCGTCCTCATCTTCATCATATCTTTTCTCCTCTGAGCCTTTATTCCTGGGCGGCCACGTCATCTTGTTCTCCTTCTTGAGCCTCCTCCTGGCATTGGCGAACCAGGTGGAGACCTGTGTTAGGGTCATCTTGGTGATGATGGCCAGCATGATCTTCTCCCCTTTGGTCGGGTATGGGTTCTTCCTGTGCTCTTGGAGCCAGGCCTTCAGGGTGCTGGTCGTCTCACGTGTGGCGTTCTTCCGCCGTGTTCCTCCATCCATGGAGCCGTACCTGTATGACAGATGCATGCATTGAACGTAAAACACTGGACTCTTGTTCAGAAAACCAATTTAATGTCCCTGTTGAGGATCTTTATTTCAATTTGGTCACTGTTCTCTTCTTTTGAAAGAAAGGAATTCTACTAATGCATAAATTCTTTTATTATGTAGACTACATGCATTTCTGTTTATATTTTTCCGACATGTCTATGTCAGCTTAGAGTAGAATATAACCGGTTCCCCACTCAGTCTGTCTGTAGACCTCCACTTAAAATGCACAGTGTTGATTTTCAGTCCACAGTTAGCTGTTAAAGTCCTCTCCGGGGAGGCTTTTATGAGGCCTTTATTGCTCTATATAGCTTAGTTCAGGTCAAGGACTGCTAAGGGAATCAAAAGGAGAGCACTGCTGCACCTCTCTGTAGCCTGCGTGCTTCCCCCACAGATAAAATAGACTGTAAAATTGCTTTATTGAGTGTAATGATGAGCCCTAGGGTGAAAGACAGTGTGGTACAGCCGAAGGCCTTCACATTTCTCTGAGTGCTGCTAATTCTTCCTGTCTCAGGCTAAGGCCCTTTGCTGGCTGCGGCACTGGCAGAATTTAGTGATCGATATAGAAACCAGGTTATGAGATCTTATTTAGCTATAAACATGTCTTGGCATTGCAGCAACATCTGCTGATTCCATTTTCAGAGTTCTCTCTGAATGCATCAGCTGCAGTTTTCATTGATGTTCCACATTTCCAGCCCATAACAGACTTGATTTAACTGTCATCTCATTATCGGGAAGACCTTTCCACGTGGCAGGCGTGCTCTTCAGGAGTCTCCTGAAATACATCACCTCATCAGGAAAGAAAGGTGCGATGGGATGACGGTAATCAGACGGTGTTTCTTTCTGCCCTGACCTCTCCATTGATTTCATACTGGGAAAATTCACCTAACTGAAGCATGCCCTACTCTGAGGGTTACTGCTTGTTGAAAATTTATTGGCACCTCAATTCAAGCAATTTCTCTAATTCTTTTGAATGCATTGAAGTAGGCCATACAGATATTTGCAGACGGCTGTGGTGCTTACATATAAAACATGACATTTGTAAAAAAAACAACATACCTATCATACTGGTACTGTCCCAGTGTAGGATCATAAGGATAGTAGGCTGTTGCCTGGGTTATTCCTGCATGCGCAGAAGCTGTGGCATCTTTAGTTTCAAACGTGCCCTTCAATCACACAAGGATGGAAGTTAGAAAAAGTAACAAAATGTGAAACAGGTTGCAAAATGTAATAAATCTTTCTCCTGATGCAAAACAATAGACTTGAATGAGCAATATTGACAATTAGAACCATTTTAAATGTTGTGCATGCAGCCTATTAAGGAGATTTAATATGTTGAAATTTATTTATTTATTTGTTTAAAAAAATTTGGAGTGTGGTTAAGGTAAGTGATCTGACAAAAAGAAGTTTATGGTTATCCTAATGTAACAGGGAGTAGGCCTAGTTTGTGTGTATTTTAAGTGTGTTTAATTGAGCTTTGTACCCCGTTTGATAATATACGTTTCTTCCTACACCCAAATAATCTGTTTTAATTATTTCCTGTAAAATCAGGGTGAAGTGAGGATAAATCACGGAGAGGCAGGTATCTTTCGGAGATAAAGACAGGTGCGTCTGCCTCCAGCCTCAGCACCCCACGGCTCCATTAATCAATGCCAAGAGGGATCAGATAAATGGCTTACCAGGGAGTAGAAAGCCGACGCGTCCGTGCCGTATGTAACATAATTCCCATAGCCTTGACCGCCGGGGTAAGGGCTTCCATACACGCCCAGCGCGGCGGCCGAGCTGAGTTCATGTCTCGCCGTGGCCAGCAACCGACTCTCGTACACGGGACAGTAGACCGGTGTCTGACCGGACCCCGTTACTCCGGAGTCGGCTATGGATCTGCCGGTGGACTCGCAGCAAGTGGTGAGAGAGTTGGTTGTCATCAGGAACTATTTGGAGACCGGGGGAGAGTTTCTCTTTTAGAACTTATGTTTGAGGCTGTTTTCTATTGAAACTAAATCAATCGTTCATGTCTGAGTGGAACTTTTAACAGAAAACAAAACAAAAAAAAAAACCCACAGCGAAATCTACATGTAATTTCTGACACATCCTTAAAAGCTACACTTGCTCTTATCGGCATGTTTACATTTTATCAAAAAAGGATTTACTGAAATAATAAAACATAATTTTTGATAAAATTACGCTCCGACATGCGCATATGTGCGCATAAAAATGTCCAAAAAGCGCCTCCTTGTCCCAAACGAAGCCTCTTCCTAATCAGCACATGCAATCAAACAGCCAAAGTAATACCCAAAAGATTTTTTTTTTTTTCTTGTGGTTCAAAGCCAAGGGAAAACAGCTGTTATGGCGTAAGAAAACACACAGAGTGTTCAGGACAAGTTGGCGTGTGTGTTCCGGCGCAGATAAACATATGTTTAACACATCAAAGCCGCTATTATCTCACAGAAATCAGTGAATGGGAGGTCATGGATCCATCTCCTTTTCATGTTTATCCTCCTTTTTCTTTTTTTTTCTTTTTTTTACGCCTTTTCCCATCAGTTATCGCGGGCACGAACGCAGCCTCTGCCCGACTGGCGGCTGTCAGCTCGCTTGGTTCTTGGCCAAAATGCGTAAAAAGCAGCGCGCTCGAATCGATGAGATAATCAATCGTGACAATAACAGAAGCGCAACAACGCATTAAATCAACAAAAACAGTTGTAAATAACTTACTTGTGGAGCAGACGAGTATGGATATCCAAACTGTGGATATGACATGGTAGAGGTTCCCCAATATCCAGAAATAAAGCGAGACTGAAGGTCTCAACTGGAGCGCAGACTGCGGCTGGGTTTGACTGTACCAATTGATTGGTAAGCACAGACGCCCGGGATGCTTATAGGACGAAGCAGAGTAGCATGTTTAATTTGTGTAAAATACCCTCCACTCAAAAGCCTTCCAAAGGAGAGAAAAAAAAAAAAACAGAAAAAATAATGAAAAAAAAATCTTCTAGCCCTCCGTTATTGTTATTAAATCAGAGTAATGAGCGAAATTAGCAAAGTATGTGTCGACTTCCTTTTGCCGAGAACAAACACCAGTAATTTGTTGTCAGATACATATTTTTGCCTTATAAAAAAGTAGGTATAAAAGACGTCAGCAGCAGAGGCAGGTTGTTTTAAACGGCGACGACTCTGACGTCAGAAGTTTCCCCCTCAAAAACTGACCGGACTGTAACTTTAATATGCATTTTTCTTCAAAGATGACGACAAAAAGGGGGAAACAAGGAGACAGAGAAGAGGAGGGTGGGGAAACAAAAAGTCCTTTGGATTATTTTGCAGCAGTTCAATCAATCAATTAGGCCAATCAGCGTTCCGAATATGCAAAGCCATGTATCATCTTAATGCATTAGGCCTAATTATCATTTCTGGGCGAAGATGCTAATCACATGGGGAAGTAATTGATTTTAAATTAATTAGCATCAAACTCTCATAGAAAGGAGAAACCAACAGATTTGGGTGGAGATCTATCTATCTATCTATCTATCTATCTATCTATCTATCTATCTATCTATCTATCTATCTATCTATCTATCTATCTATCTGTCTGTCTGTCTGTCTGTCTATCTATCTATCTGATCCAAATTTGACTGTTTTGCTTGCTTGGAGAGTCCCGGGTTGAGACATGTGGATAGCCCCGGGGGTCACTCCTCAAATTAATGATGATGTACTTCTCCTCCCTCCTCCTCCCCTCGGCTCTCTCCTCTCCAGCTGGATCTCTGCCTGCCAGTGACAGGTCGATTGAGAGTGATTGATGACTATCTTGGGGACCGGGGCCAACATAATAATATGATTCCGGCACCTTGCAATAATTGGCGGCTTTCATTTACAGATGAAGAGCAGCAACGACGGCGACAAAGCCGGCTCGCTAAGAAACTTTTTTTTTTCCTTTTTTTTTGTTGCCTTGGTGGTGTTTTTTGATGCTTATTTTTAGGGAACATAAGCAGGGAGAGGGCTGTTAAAAAATAAGACTGTTCTCTCATTCAGTTTGACAAATTGAATTATAGGGGGTTAGTACCTCCAAGCAAACGGCCACATTAACATCGTGATGGTAGTGGGGTGTGTATATATGTGTGTGTGTGTGTGTGTGTGTGTCGGGGGGTGGGGTGGGGAGGAGTGGGGGTTGGAGGGTCAAAAGGGATCAGCCAGAGCTTTTTAATTTGCATTAACTCTAATGCCACCCTAACATTAACAACCAGCCTAAACTGCTCAACCGTACACTCCCCCTCCACCAGCCCCCCCACCCCCCTAGCCGGCCACCTTTCATTAGGCCATGTGTTTTGGGCCTCCACATAGGAAATCATATTGAAAATATGAAGGTATACTGTCTAAATTCTCTTCTTTCACCCCTCAGCACACCTTTTCATTATCCCCCGCGTTACCAACTGTTTTTGGACGCCTGTGATGAAATATTTAGGCGCACTAGTATATGCTTTTAGATGGAAAATGAAGGGCGAAGGCAGGATCTCATGCTTGTTTAGCGTTTAAAGATTAAAAGAGCAGCTCCTCTTTTCTTCTTCTTGGACAGATGTGGGGATGGCGGAATGCTCTGCATCTCAAGTAGAACGAGGGAGGAATACGACGCTCCCAATTTAGGACAAAATGTGCCCGTGGCCTAATTGTGTACCTAAATTCCAAACTCTTTTTGGAATTGTGCAAAAATAACTAGAAAAATCAGCAAGCTGCATGGTTAGGCTCCAGACTGATGAGCAACTAGGTGAAAATTCGACGGTATAGATGAGAGCGGATAGTGGCGTTCAGCACTGATCAAGTGTAGAAGCATCCATCACATTGATGAGCAACATAAATCAAGTGCTTCACTTGAAATGGACCAACTAATAGGGGCAATTATGATGGAATAACAATAACTTTGTTCCTCTAAATGGATCAAAAGGAATGTTCTCTTACATATCTCATAGTTTTGTACAAAGTTTGCTGCTCACATTTGTGTTTTTGCCAGACTGGATCAACTCCTATAATCTGAATAACAACCGTGCTGTGCTCTGAAGCAAGCGTCCTCATTTGCATCTTTTCCACGTAACTCAAATTGAAAAAAAAAAGAGTTCTCCAGAAATGCTGTAATCATCAAAGGTGTCACTTTCCTGATAATCTGTCGTTGATTAATGAGCCACAAAAAAGGGAGCGGTGGTGTGTGTGTGTGTGTTTTTGTGTATGTGTGGTAGAGAACGAAGGAAAGGGAGGAGGAGGAGGGAGAAACAGTGATCTTAAAACACCTCAACTTGAACTCGATATGAGGCAAGAAAGGCCAGGAACCAAACAAAGGTCAGGTGCATCAACCAAACAGGCTTCCGTCGCTGCTCATGTTAAATGTTGAACATTGATTGTGGCTGTTGTAGTCAGCAATCTAGGGAAATCCACAATGAGAACTGGATCCAGATAGTGACCCTGTGTTCCCTTGTTTAGTTTATGCCATTTTAATTTCATATTTTTCATTTTTCATCCTTGAAAGTTTTGACATTTTCACAAAACCCCTCATGTTTTTTTCTTAGCTTTCTATATTCATTTAAATCTTGACTCCTCTGTATCATTTCACAAGTGTTGAATTGAAGTATCTGAGAATCTGAAGGAAGTTTATTTCGTTGGCATGGTCCGAGGCTGTTGACCTTTGTCGGACCTAAGCTCCATCGTAGAGAAAAACGCGGTCAATAGGTTTCCCTGTTACATATATTTTAATTACTTAAAATTTGAATATTTGGTTGAAATGATCAGAGCCATTATAACATATTTATTCTGGCAGTGATATTTCGCTCAGTTCAGCCTTATTTTTAGTGCTGAGTTTCGTGTGACGGTCTTTTATGGTTCACCGTTTCATCTGCTGTTTTTTTGAGTCGACACCGTGGAAACTCGAGCTGACCTCAATAGTTAAAGACAGTTGCATAGGCTGCAACATGAAGCCTGGAGCTGCTTCCAGGCCGTCAAATGGCTCCATGTTTCTCTGTCTGCAGTCATAGAAATAATGTCTAAGCATTATCTGTATCATACACACACACACACACACACACACACACACACACACACACACACACACACACACATACAGCGCTTATCCAGCAAAACATTAGCCTATATCTATTGTCTGGTCCAGTCTTGGAGTCCAAATGGAATATTGATCCCCAACGATCTTCTCAGTGTATTTCTTATTTCTTCTCTCGAAACAACACAGTGATTTTGTTTCCCCTTTTCACTTTTGGCCCTAAAGCTTGTAATGGTTTTTGCATGAGTTGGATAGTTTGGTGCTTCAGGCATTGTATATAAAAAATGGTGACTTTTGTTATTATCACCGAGGACATTTGAGATGTTTCTAGGTGGTAATAAATATTTTGAAATTGTTGAGTGTGCAGCATTCTGGACCCACTAAGGTTACTTTGGGAACTGGCTTCATTAATGTGTCCAGATCGATCAAATAATGGACCCTTTCTTACCAAATTTACTGGTTTTGAATAAATGGGGTAAAAGAGTTACCAGTTACCAACCTGGGTCCGAGAGGCAGACACCATGTCTGCCTTTAAGATCAAACTTAAAACCTTTCTGTTCAGTAAAGTGTACAGTTAGCGTCAAACAAGGTGTATAGGGTTGATAGATCTAGTTACAGTCAGTTCTCACAGCTACAGGTAGAATAGGGCCATCAAACTTTTATTCTTCATTTTTTTAGCATAGCTATGCTGCTATAGGCCCATGCAGCTGGGGATACAAACATGATCCACTGAGGAGTTCCCCACTTCCTCAACACCAACCACCATCTCTACTCCCTCACCTCATCCCCTCCTTTTCTTCTCACCAGGATTATCAGTGTGTCCAGTCTTCCTCGCTGTTTTGTGTCTCTCTCCCCCTCTTCTCTCTCTCTCTCTCTGTATCTTTCTGCAGGTCTTTCATCTCCAGACCTTCATCCTGCACAGATCTAAGCCTCTGACAAACCCAGTGTCCACTGTCAGCACCTGCCTATGCTGTTCCCTTTTTTTATTAAAACCTGCCTATGCTGTTCCTCTTTTTATAACAACCTGCTATGCGGTATTATGTATATATGTATTATGTATATTATGTCTGATATGTTTGTATTTCTATGATTGTATTTTGTTTGTATTTCTATTATTCTACGATTGTTTCTCCCTCTCTCTCTCTCTCTATTCTCTCTGTCCTACCTCCCTCTTCTTTTCCTCCTTTACCCAGCCGACTTTCAGCAGGATGGTTCCCCTTTGTAAGCCAGGTCCTGCTCAAGGTTTCTTCCTGTTAAAAGGGAGTTTTTCCTTTGCCACTGTGCTTACCTGTGGGTTCAGGCTCTGGGTTTCAGCCTCTGTCTAGAGACAATTTTTATTGTAAAAGGCGCTATACAAATAAAATTTAATTGGAAATGTTAGAGGTATGGGGTCATGAAATAGGTATAAGGCCTATAAGGTATAAGGTATAAGGTATTTAAATAACATTTTAAGCACTTTCTTTGTGGTTGCAGCTACAGGTGATTTAACATTATTGTAAGTGAAGGAAACACAAGTAACAAGTATTTGGAAAGGTGGATGATAAGACTGCATTTTAAATTATTTGGCTTATTAGGAATCATCCATATTTAATTACCAACAATATTCCATTTAATTTTCAGATTGTTGAACTAAACTTTTTGGAGAATTCCAAATGTACAACTTTTGGTTAAATGAGGTTAAATGAGAACTCTGTCAGTTATTTCTGTCAGTCCACTTCAACTTCTCTAGTAACACACAGTAAGTAAAGTATCTTTCTGTGCATCCATTGAAGGTCGACATCCAAATGCATTATGGAGATCGTGCAGAATTAGCACCTTCGGTGATAGCCCTTCATCAGTGGAATCTAACAAATTGAATTTATTGTTTTTCAACCATACCATCATAACAGATTCTGTAGCCATCTTTTTCTGAGCTTCTTCGCTCCCTTCTCTCCTCTCTGTTCTCTGTTCTGCTCTCCTCCTCAGCCTCTCTAAGTGGTTTAACATGTCAAAGTTTTCTCGGCTCATCCATAATTGATCACCACAACGGGAGCATCTTCGCTGCACTTAGTTAACTAGCTATCTGCAGGTGTTCCCTTAGCAACTGACCAGCAGCTGAAACACAGAAAGACTGTGTGTAGAAATCCCAACCCCCAAAAATATGAACTTGCTGGGTCTTGTAAATCTTGGTGTCGGCCTCTTGTTCAGCGGTTGTGTTCTTGGACTCAGTGTGTATGTCTGCCAGTCCTGGATCTAGGCCGAAACAATCACATCGCTTGTAACGGCAGCGTCTGTACCAGCTCCTCTGCGGTCAACGCCCGTAATGGAGGTTATATACAATGCAAATGTGGCTAGATTATGAATGATTGTGAATATTCTGCAGAAGTAACAATTCATGTGATTTTAAATCTATTGAAACTATTGCAAATAACATATTTCCATGTAAATATCCCAATTTTCATTCAAGATTATAATAACTCTGTCTTTATACTTCAGCCCAGTCAGAAATATTGCCATAGAGCCATGCTGGTGTGGTTGTTTGTAAGTTCTGTTAAATCTGCCCGATGATTTCTTTGGTAGGAGCATGGGTTTAAGCCAAGGCTAGCCCCCAACCCCAACCTTCACTAAATACACTTCAGGGCTCTTGTGTGCATTAAGGATACTGTAATTTTTATATAGGTATGTTTTCAGTGGAGGAGAAAGTGAGCAGGCTGATGGACCAAGAATAAGACCTGTCAATCACTGTTATGCCTGAATGTGTCCCATCGAGTGCTTGTGTGCTTGTGTGTGTGTGTGTGTGTGTTACATTTAGTGTCATTCCAATGTTTAACATGATCGGTCTGTTGGTGACATATGGACTGCAACACACAAGCACACACACACACACACACACACACAGGACACCACTAGAGGCAGGTGTCTTCTGTCTTTGTCATGACCAGATCACTGACTCCCTCTGCTCCCCCGACACCTATGGCCATTTTAGCCGATGCCACCGGTTATTGAAAGAAACACACTATCAAAAGTTTTTCTTTTTTTTTTTTTTTTTTTAATTAAAACACAGCCTGTTGTTGCTTTGGCCAGGAGTGAAGTTTGATGCTGTATTCTGTCACTACACAGATCTTCTCCATAATCAGCACATTCTTCAGTTTTGGCCTGAAATATAAATTTGAACAAGATACTAAAACCTCGAGAAAAACTGATCTTCCTTTCGCACGTTTCATGTGCTTCTGACATGATTTTACCATGATCGACCATTTAAAGCATTTAAAGCCGTGTGTTCTGTTTCTGTCCCATTTCTATTTAACCTTTTGACGCATAAAATGACCTCTTTTCTTTCCCTCCCTGTTTATGTCTAGAAATAACTCCAGGAAGAATGACCAGAAATGACCTCCTTCCACCTTCCTCCATCATTCATTTCAGGATATTATAAAGTCATGATCCTCTTTCAATATTCACCTACATAATAGAAGTAGAACATTGAGAGTAGCCGCGTTAAGGGGAAAGGAGTGTGTTATAGGCAATGATTACAACACCGTCCAGGCAGACACTTACAATTATTTATTCATAATGCATCCACTGAAACACAAATGCACTTTATTGTCTCATTCTGCATCTTATTTTACCCATAAACCAGGAAATGGGGTGGGTTTCTAATGAAAGAGCCATGTTAATATCAAGGCAGATAAGGGATGGCATGTGCAGATGGGGGCACAATGTGGAAACCCAATCACAAGTTCCTTCAATCACTCAAAAGCAGAACAAGGCGGAATGGATGCATTTGAATATTTTCCTCTACCTGGAGGTATTCAAACTATACAATTTTAATAGCTATTTAACATGCAGTTGCTTTTTGTGCCTCTCATTTCTGCGGTTCTGCATAAAGAAGCATTGAGGTAATGTGAGAGTAACTGTGGCAGCTGTGGGCAGGACATGGTTTTTCAACCCATGTTCCCTGGCATTAATCGCTCTCTTGAGGACAAAAATGAAAAAGTTGCTACATCTCAGTGGTCAAATTTGGCCTTTTGCTTTCACTGAAGCTAAAAATCACAACTTTGATATGCATTGAAAAACAAAATGATTTAATGTGGCATCTCCTCTGTCTTCTAGCTTGATTTTAGCCTTGGCTAATACATTTGTGATGAAAATATACATTTAAGAGGCACAATGAAATGAGCTACGACCAGGGCAGAACGTCCCCTTATGTTTAATTCATTGTATGTTTTGTTTTTTCATTTTATTTGAGCCCTTTTCTTATCACTCATGCCACTATATCAGGTTAATTCATTCAGTTTACTTATACTCTTTCACCTCACTCGACTCTAGAAGACTGCCAGTCAGAACTCATTTTGATTACACCATGGCCGCCGCTTCAGAACCCTTGTTATTTCTGAATGCACGTTAAAATGTGTGTGTGTGTGTGTGTAGAATGCACTTGATTAGTGACAATGTGAATTGGGTTTAGAGATTTTATTTAAAAATATAATTCACCCTAAATGTCGTTGTTACCGAGTACTTTTTATGTGCAAGCTCCATCCTGAGACATCCTTCCATCAACACCAACAAATCACAACCTGCACTGGGTTCATCGTAGTGACCCATGAAAGCATGTGGAAAAATAGGAAAATGACAGAAATAAACAATTAAGAAACAATAAATGGAAAAATATTGTTAGATACTTCTGAAATGATTAAGGAAGAAAATAAATTACTTTGATACTTGTTTTCTTTCTTTTATTTTTCCAAGGACCACAGCTATCAGCTGACCTGTTTTCACTTTTATTTTCTAGCTTACAGAGTTAATTGATACAGAAGTCTTTTATTTATTAAATCAAGGAGAGGAAAGGGCAGCCTGTAGGGGCAGCAGGTCATGAACAGGATTATTTAGCTGCTACTGAATCTTATATAGTTGTAATTTTAATGCTGTCTCTCAGCTTCAGTATATATGTGAGAAATGCAAATGGAAAAACAGAATCGCTACTTATCTGGTGTACTAGAACAAAGCCGAAGTGCTGCGACTGTAACCCTGAAAGTTCTTCACCTTTAACACGTTAATAAAATTTTCCTATCTGTGATCTCCTCCAGCAGAAACGCGATACCTTTAACCATCAGATATTGTTACTCTCTGTCAGGGTCGGGCTGAAAAATAAGGTAAGAAGCAGAGAAAATGAGCACGGACGTGAATATTATGAAGGACTGCAGGAAGAGGGAAGTCATTCCACCCATCCACGTTCTTTTATTTTCCACTCCGCCGACCACATTTGAATATTGTGAAAGGAGTGCCCGTGTTTGCCTTATCATGCATTATTCTGAAGCATTACCTGTGCCTTAACACCGCAATAAAGATAGTCGGGAAGCCTCCCGCTCTTTTTCACAGAGATGCACAACAATAATAACATTCATACAGCTACCACCTCGGGAAGAGGGCTTTGACTGTCTAATCCCTTTCAAGATACTCGTGTCAGCGGCGGTGATGTATCAAACGTGAGAAACACTTTTGTGTCATTGAAACTGTGACATGAGGGAACATTTTTGAAGGAAACGTAAAGGAAATCGCTGTCACGATCAACAGCAGGGGATCAGGCTACAGTCCAGCAGGAGTGGACAGGAAGACTTTGCATGCTTTCTGCAGTGAATGTGGAAAGACATTTTGCAAGACATAATTAAAATAAATACATTATTTGATAAAGGTCACATGGGGATGACTGTATCCAGTATCTACAGAAGGTGACAAGTATTCATTAAAAGGCCCTTTATCTTTCGTTTATGTCCAACTCTGTCTTACACTGCCAGACACAGACACACACACTCAAATCTGGTGCCCCTTATGTATTAATTCTGGTTGTGCTTACTGACCTCAAACCAATTTTATGTGGTACATGGCGCTCAAAAATCTGTCAAAATGTTTTAGTACGACTTTGGTAAGCTACAAAGCCACACCACTCGATGGGTTGTTGGAGCATTACGGCTACCGTTGTCAGGAGCCTCGCGGAGTAATACGTACTGTGCTTCAACATAATATTAGGGTGTGTGTATAAGGACCCCAAAATGGCACCTGTTAAGAGACATGCTTGCAAAGCGGATTTCAAACTCAAGGCTATCAGTCACGCAGTAGAACATGGGAATAGAGCAGCTGCGATAGAATTCAACATTAATGAATCAATGGTATGGAAGTGGAGGAAGCACGAAGATGACCTCCGCCAAGTACAGAAGACCAAAAAGAGTTTCCGAGGGAACAGGGATTTTATGTGTTATAACTGAACAATGTTGAGAGTTATTGTGAATGAGTTGTATAAACTTTGACTTATCTGACTGTTTTGTTTTGCTTAATGTGCCTTATACAGTAATCCGGTGTGCCTTCATTGATATTGCGCCTTATAATACGGTGCGCCTTATAGTCCGAAAAATATGTTATTTCTATATTTGTGAGACGTAATATATTACTTACAATCTTACCCCATTGTTTCCTAAAGTGGGGAGTGTGCCTCAAGAGTCCAAAGTCATTGCAGGGCGCATGGGGCGTGGATTGAGTGAATAAATAAATGAAATGTAAATAAATGCCACAGCTAGCATAACATGGACAAGTTATTGAAGGGGCAACATAAGGGGCCACATAAATATACCAAAGAAGGGCCCAGCAGAGAAAGTTTTGGAACCACTGTTTACCCTAACTATCCCAACTAACCCCCTGACACTAACCTTAACTCAATTCTAACCCCAACCATAAAACTAAGTCTTAACCTTCAAACAGTCCTTTGAAGTTGTAAGAACAAGACAAAATATCCTCATTTCCCAAAAATGTCCTCGCTTTGCTAATAGAATTTTGGTGCTCAGAATGTAGCAAGTATGAGAACACACACACTCACACACACACACACATATACACACACTCACAGGTTAGCCAAAGTGTCACATCATTCTCTTATCATTAATGTCTTTAATTAGAGCCTGTATTAGTCTCTGTGTTTTCACCAAAAAGATAAAAAAACAAAACAATATTCTTCACAAAGCTGCCAAGGCAACATTAGAAATTATACCAGGTTGCATCATCTGACAAATAAGCTGTCATCAAAAGAGTAATAAAAGTGGCAAAGCTCAATTTTTTTCAACAGCCTTATTTGAGTTGAACATATGGAAACTGTTTTATGGACTTTTATCAATTGTCTCTAATTAAATAAAAGTCCCAAAGTCCTTCAACTTGTTTTTATTTTTTTGAAAAAGCAACTTTGTGTATATTTACCTTTTACAGATAAATACTGCCATGTGCATTTGACACCAACCTTTTTTCAGGTTATAACACGCTCCACAGTCTTTTCTGTTCTTTTTGCCTCACTGCTCCCAGACAAATAATATGTGTCGGCCTTTGACCCTTTGCGTCAAAAAAAGTTCGAGGCGACCAGAGAAACAATCATATTTTCTGTGGAGATAGTTGAATTGAAGGAAGGAGGCTCTGGGCCGGGTGATGGAGATTTGTTGCTCGGGGGTTTACACCTTTCCTGTGACATGTACAGTTGCCTGAAAGCATGAATAGAAATACATTTCCTTGCTTCCACCCTCACCTTGAGCCCTATAGCCCGCAGCCATTACTGTTGCACACCCACGAAGGGTCAGTGCTCCAAAGCCCCTCAGTATTAAACCATTTGTACGTTTCATAGACAGGTCCAGGTGCGATTCCAACAGCACCAGCATTTGGAGCTATTTCTCTTCTCCACCCTCTCTCAACCTTTCCCACTCCTACTCCCTGCCCCTCGTTCATACCGTCAGTCTCCCCCCATCTTGCAATCTTCCCCGTCTCTCACCCTTGCTACCCACTTTTTCTTTCAAAAGCTAAGGATTACTGCAGCCCCTCCGAGAGAAGTGTGTGAAAATGCACAATGCCGGTCCCCTGGCGTGCCCACCCCCGGTGCAGAGTGTGAGAAGAGGGCCCTGCATTTGATGCCTGACTGACCAAATCTTCTGCCAGATAGCTGGTTCTTTCTATTCCCAGTGGCACAGCAAGAGCATGGCCAGAAGTGGTGCGGAAGGAGAAGGGAAGGCACAGTAATTGTATCAAGGTCTGTAGAGATTCCCCACCCACCCACCCACCTATCCCCCCCCCCACTCCCATTAACTGCTTCTCAGTTAAAAGGAAAAAGTACTGGGCAACAAGAACAACTTCCACTCCAGAATAACCAAAAAAGCTGTGTGCACTCGCACTCATGAACTAACGTTCAATTTATCATGAAAGCCCATATATTGAATCTAACACCTTGCAATGTCCCAAATCATCTATTTTCAACATGCACGCACAAAAAAAAAAAAAAAGAGAGTTTAATTCCCAAAGTCACTTTTGCTTTGTGTTCTACCCAGAAATCCATGCTGCAAACACATTTTATCTCAGAAATTGAAAATATGTTCATAACAACATCTCTTGCATATGAGCAGGTTACAGCTCTGTCTCCAGCCGCCCAAGAGCAATGTTGTATATTTCCTGCTCTGCCATGCCACAAAATATGCAAGAGATATGCAGAATCGTGTTAATCTGATTGTACAGTGCATCCGGAAAGTATTCATAGCGCTTCACTTTTTCCACATTTTTTTATGTTACAGCCTTATTCCAAAATGGATTAAATTCTTTAATTTCCTCAAAATTCTACACACAATACCCCATATTGTGTGTGAAAAGATTTTTGAAATTGTTGCAAATTTATTAAAAATGTAAACCTCAAAAATCACATGTACATAGTATTCATAGCCTTTGCCGTGAAGCTCTAAATTGACTCAGGTACATTCTGTTTCTGATCATTCTTAAAATGTTTCAGCAGCAGTGGAGTTCACCTGTGGTAAATTCAGTTGATTGGACATGATTTGAAAAGGCATATACCTGTCTATATAAGGTCCCAGGGTTGACAGTGCATGTCAAAGCACAAACCAGCATAGAACAAAGGTGTCTGTGGACCTCCGAGATAGGATTGTCTCGAGGCACAAGGCTGGGGAAGGTTACAGAAAAATTTCTGCTGCTCTGAAAGTTCCAATGAGGACAGTGGCCTCCATCATCTGTAAGTTGAAGATGTTTGGAACCACCAGGACTCTTCCTAAGGCAGCCGGCCATCTACGCTGAGTGATCGGGGGAGAAGGGCCTTAGTCAGGGAGGTGATCAATAACCCGATGGTCACTCTGTCTGAGCTCCAGTGTTCTTCTTACAGAAGGACAACCATCTGTGCAGCAATCCACCAATCAGGCCTGTATGGTAGAGTGGCCAGGCGGAAGCCACTCATAGTATTAAAGGGCACATAACCTTCCGCCTGGAATTTGCAAGGCATCTGAAAGACTCTCAGACCATAGAAACAAAATTCTCTGGTCTGATGAGACTAAGTGAACTCTTTGGAGTGAATGCCAGGCGTTACGTTTGGGCTCCAGGCACCGCTCATCACTAGGCTAATACCATCCCTACAGTGAAGCATGGTGGTGGCAGCATCATGCTGTGGGGATGTTTTTCAGCAGCAGGAACTGGACGACTAGTCAGGATAGAGGGAAAGATGAATGCAGCAATGTACAGAGACATCCTGAATGAAAACCTGCTTCAGGTGCTGCTTGACCTCAGACTGGGGTGACGGTTCATCTTCCAGCAGGACAATGACCCAAAGCACACTGCCAAAATATCAATGGAGTGGCTTCACAACAACTCTGTGAATGTCCTTGAGTGGTCCAGCCAGAGCCCAGACCTAAATCTTATTGAACATCTCTGGAGAGATCTGAAAATGGCTGTGCACCGTCGCTTCCCATCCAACCTGATAGAGCTTGAGAGGTACTGCAAAGAGGAATGGGCAAAAATTCCCAAAGACAGGTGTTGTAAACTTGTGTCATAATTAAAAGACTTGAGGCTGTAATTGCTGCCAAGGTGCATCAACAAAGTTTTGAGCAAAAGGCTATGAATACTTATGTATGTGATTTTTGAGATTTTCATTTTTAATAAATTTACGCAACAATTTCAAAAATCTTTTTCACATTGTCATTATGGGGTATTGTGTGTGAATTTTGAGGAAATAAAAAGGAATAATCCATTTTGGAATAAGGCTGTAACATAAAAAAATGTGGAAAAAGTGGCGCTATGAATACTTTCGGATGCACTGTAACTGCTGCTCTTCAGTGCTTTTCCAAGTTCCTTTTACAACAGTTGTTGGTGATCAGCAGAATGTTGGATATGCACCAAAAATAAGAATTGAATCCATTTTGCTCTGACAGCCACAGAAAAACATGACATCAGGATTTTTAGGATAGCCACCACTCTGAATTACATAGTGGTAGGTGGATAATGAGTGGCGATCAGTGCCCTACCCCCTTTAAAAGGCATTCCTCATTGACAACGGAGTGCTTGTGAAGCATGGCTGCCTTTTATGTAATGGTTGTCCACTATCTTACACTGCACACTCTTACATGTCAGTGCACATATGAGTCTGGTCCTGCTCAAGGTTTCTTCCTGTTAGAAGGGAACTGCTGAAACCAATAATTAGCTGGAGACATTGTGAAAAACATCAGAAGCAAAGATACGTCCTGAGAAGATGCTTCAGAGCACATCTCTGAGTGGTATTTTCTATAAATTCCCCAACCATCTCAAATCTGAGCCATGCTCAGCACTGCACATTTTCTACATCTCTTCCAATTCATTACCCCCCTCGCCCACATGTATTATTCTGCCTGCTATGCATTCCCCATTTGTCTCTGGGGGCAAATTAATTGGCTGAGGCATTTTGACTCCATTTACCTTTTAAAAGCTACCGTTTAAAGCTGGATATTTCTTCGCTCAGCTGTTCTTCGATAGCCTGGGATCCATGAGATTGCCTTCCTTCTGCTTTGGTGAGCACTAGAGCTCAATTTACTTTCCCACCCTTGGAAATATTGCGAGTGAGTTGATGCTGCTGATGCTTTACTTGTTCCAGAAATAAGATTCATCCTATGTGTACATTGTCTCTTCTTGGTTGCCTGATTCCTGTTTATTGTCCGCTGACAGTGTCAAAAATCTTTACATTCCTCCAGCTGTTTCTCTGTCTTTATCTTAAAAGCACAATATACGCCAGGTTCAATACTGTCTAAATAAGTTAGTAGCACAATATTATATAGGACAAGACTCTCCAGTCTCATTTCTCACTGTAGGAGGGAAAAGGAACATTATGCATATTTCAGGCGGGTTTAAGCAGCGTCCTGGTTGCTTTAGAGCCTGTCATATTTATGAGGACAGCATGTGCTCGCCATCAGGAGAGTGTCACAGAAGCTCACACAAGACATGAGTCTAATTGTTGCTGGCATTTGGAGAACACACTATAGCAGGGACCGTTTCCCGTCCTCTGAAGAGGAGATGTCTCATGTTTGGACACAGAAGGATGCTGTTTGAGACAGTTTGATTCTGACACGGTTTTTAAAATGAAAAACCTAAACCCATGAGAAGGACTCTGTCTAGATCCCTGCGAAAAAGAACCGAGCTTGGTGGTGTACTCAGTGAAGATAGAGCCCTTTGGGTGCTGACCTGTGAACCCAGAACTGGACAACTACATGAGGATTCACCAAACCTGCGAGAAAGAAGTTTTGTTTCATCGAAGCATTTGGGGCTTGAGGTGCAATCTTAAACCTCAGCATGTGCTATTCGCTGAAGTTTTTGGTTTAACACATTTTCTGATGTTTAAACTGATAAGAAAAACATAATATAATATGTTGGACTTATTACTGCAGCCTGCCACTGGAGGCTCACTTTTGAGCAAGTCTTCGTAGCTGTAGTGGTATTATGCATAATCGGTTTCCCACATCACTGGAACCCTCTCTGGAGAACATCCTGACACATACACTCCAACCTGAGTGGTGTGACTAGCAGCTCGTACTGAAATTTTGGACTGGGGTTCAGTTCTTACTGCTTGAACACGGTCCCTTGCTTTACAAGAACTCCCCACATTCTTTCTCTTATTTACCCACAGAAGGAAAGTCCAGCAGTGAGAGCCACAGCGGAACGTTGGCTAGACTTACAAACATTAATCTTTGGGTGACGAGGACAGGTGTGAGAACCGTGAAGGCAGCAAAGTCCCCACACAGTTGGTTTGATTCCTCTAATTGTCAGAGTGCGGGAAGAAGTACTTACAACCGGTTCTCCAATGACACTACAAATTACTGCAAGAGGATTATCCATTTGGAAAGAGTGAAATCAGATTTGTTAGGGGCGGTCTGACCATAATTGATCAAATTAATGTATTTTTTCCTTTAGCGTTGCAGTATGTATAATTAACTTCATCAAGTGTCTCTGTAATTGTCACTGTGGCTCAGCGGCCTGTGAGAGACAGCATGAAGGTCAAAGCTACTGTTTACCCTAAAGGATTACACTTGCAGCCATTAGAGGAGCCTCTGGGTGCAGCGAGTGTGGAGCAGCAAAGATAAAACTGAGTGGTACCTTCAATAGTAGCCAAGAACATTAGTAATAAACCAGTAATATAAGCCTTTCTTGGCCTTTTATTTGGTTTAGAAAACCAAGCAACCTCTGTTATTATATATCGTATGCATCACTTGACACGCTCATTTACCTTCGGTATCTTTGTTGTTTTTATAGACACCTGTGCCGTGATTGACAAGTGGGAATGCTGGTGCACGTCGCCGCGTTTGTCCAAGCAGGCCTGATTGCATCAGTCACACCTGGCGACTGCCTTGACAGCCTGTAATTTCATGGCTCAAAAATGCACCAATGTCTCATTCTGTCAGTGTTCCCTCCTGATGGAGGCCGTTGCGACAGCATCCAGCATGAGCGGCTATTTTTTCCTTGATTTGTGAGAAATGGTGGAACATATTCTGTATGCTGCTTTTAAGGCTTAGTGTTAGCGGCATAGAGGCTTGGCCATAAAGCCTTTGGGTCGGACTGGATCACTTTGCGCTAAAGATTAACAAGTCAGCAGTGGTGGCACCAGTTTTTGCAGCATAATGAAGATGCAGACCTTCACTTTTTATTTCTGCATTTAATTACCTCATTCCCTCTTGAATCTCACAGATTAATACATTATTCATACAATATACTATATTCAAGCCATAAACCTCTATAAATGATGTTATAGTATGCACAGGGTTGTTTAATCATTCTGATAACTGGTTTCACATCATCAACATTTTGTAAAATTATAATTAAATTTGACTCATTATGCTTTGTTAGGTAATATATGCAGTCATGACAGTCAGAGTTTTTAATATTAATAATAATAATAATAATAATAATAATAATAATAATAATATCATATGGAGTGCTCAGACATTTATTTAACATAATTTATTTCACCTGGTGTTATAACTAGTCTTTAATTTTTCATTAACAACTTACCCTCTTGAGGTTTGACTGCACCGCTAAAGTAAAGCTAAGACTGTTGTATTTGTTGTTTTTTGAAACATGAGAGCACTTAAACATGTCTGAATGTTGTGTTGAACTTTACCGTCTGCGGCTGCCAAGCCAGGAACGTGAGCCAGGAGTTCAAAGGTCAGATGAAGTGTGATGCTTTATTACTGGTAGAAAAGTCATTTTCTGTCAATCGATTTCAAATGATGATGGGGCCTAGAGGGGCGTTGATGCTTTATTATTGTCTGATTCATTCAGCTGTGGAACACAGGTAAAAAAAGAAAAGCAGATTATGGGATAATATTCAAACTTTATAATACAGGTTAAATACTGTATTTTTATATTCAACAGAAAAAAAAAATGATGTAAATGTTTTAATGCCGTAGTTTTAAAGTAACAAATTCAAATGTAATAAAAATATTTATGAGCCTGAATGTTTTCTACATCATTCAACAATGAAAATAAAGTGGATTCACCTTTTCTATACTGTTGTTTACCGACAATAATATATATATATATATAGTGAATCTGAATAACTGCTCTGTCAGGTTGAACTGAAACATGTAGATGTGCCCGAGTGTAAGGTGCTCACTCATGAATATGTGTTTTCCCTGCTCTGACAATGGAACCCTTTTTAGATTTGCCACTGATGGCGTGTCACGCTGAAATAGATCCCCCCTCATCACTGACACCGGGAGTCAGGCCGTTTGATGGTTCCCAACTTGGGTCGCCTCCCCGTGATTGATGGTCGGGAGATTGCCTACCGACCAAACATGCGTGTGAGGGAGACACAGCCAAGTCAATACCCCACCACACGCCTGACCCCACACACACACACACACATGTGCACGCACGCACAGGCACACACATACACACAGTAAGTCCTAAAACCACACAATGTCATAAGGTGCATAAGGGCAGCTAATTGCACAGACACAACAGAGCTGTGTGCTTGTGTAATAAGATGTAATATGCTCGGAAATCCACCTTATTTTAAGAACAAAGAAAAAGAGGACGATATATTATCAGCATTTTCAAAACAAAAAGCCTAACATCTTCCCAAAAACACCAAACAAGAGAAAGTTTAATGATAAACAGAAGCATTAAAAAAATAATAAAAAAAACCACATTTAGGTAAATATTTACTTAATTTTTTTGTGGGGACCAGATAAAATGTCCTAACTTTGCCAGTAGAAATAATATTATGGTACTCAAAATGTAGCAAGTCCATGTACACACACACACATATACACACACACACACAGGTACAGAGTGAACTGAAGCCATCATTAAATCACACTGAGCATTGTTACATTTGAACAGGAAAAGCAGTGGGCCAGAAAGATCTTGTGTGTCTCTGGAAGTCAGGGGCGCCTGTGTCCAAAGTAGGAAGAAAGGGACAGAAATAAAAGGCCACTGTGCGTAGAAAGAGGGAAAGGAGGTGAAAATGAGTGGAAAAGCAAAGAAAAGACAAGAAAAGCAATGTAGGGACAGAGCAGGGTAAAGAAAGAAGTAAGGGAGTCAAGTGAAGAAAGAAGGAGTTAGAGAAAGGGAGAGGGATGGAAGCACCCAAGAGAAGACAGGAGAAAAGGGTTGAAAAGGTGGCAGGAGAGGAGAAGTGCGGAAAAGAGAGGGTGAAATCATGAGGGAATGGCTCCTGTTGCCGTCCGCGCTGCTGCTTCTGCAGGTCAGCGATGAGTTCCTCCTGTTTGGCTTTCCTGATGTGCACTCCTCTGCTTCCTTCTCTGTGTTTCTTCCAGGAGGATTACCCTCCATTTCTGTATGGATAGAGGGGATTGAGGGTGAAGGGGAGGGCAAAGAGAAGAATAAAAACACACATAAGCGTGTGTATTTATTTGAAGATGGATTGTCAGTGTTTAAATCACACATGGAAGAAAATAGGGAATCAGGGGAGCGGGAGAAAGACAGAGAGAAAAGGTCATTCTGGAGTGACCAGAGGGGGTGTTTCGTGCAGGGAAATTGCACTGTATTGCTTTTGTGACAGTGGAAATGTAAACTGGCCGTGCGGCTGCGTGACCTCTCGTAGAGGAAGAAGGGGGACTAAATGGACACAAAACACCCCCTGGGAACATTTCTCAATTCCTGATGTAGCTAAAACAGGTATGAGGACACGTCTGGCACTGATTGTTTGTGGATATACTTGGGCGTCAGCCAGAATATAATGAAAGTCAAGTCAGCCATTTAGAAACAAAAGGACACACATGCAATATAAAAATTGCAGCCAGTGTGTTTGTACTTTAGTTGAAATGCAATAAAATGTTGATTTTTTTCTTATTTAAATTAGTGTAAATCAAATATATATTTTTTATATCCTGCAAAAGCAAACATGAAGCTAAATTCAAACATGTTAGATTTTTCTTTTTTTTTTCCATTTCATCCATTTCTCTCCTCAACAGCAGGATTAGCATGGCGGTTCTGATGATGGAATCTTCCCAGTCCGTCAGGAGCCTGTGGAAACAGTATAAAAGCTGCCCCCTCCTGGTTATTTGCAATATTGCAACGTTGCTGTTTTAAAAGCAGGACTCTGCAGATGCATGATGGGCTGCGGTGCTGAAGATACGATGCAGACAGATCTTAAATAAAGAAGGATTACAGTAATTTGCACAAATATATATATTTGTGAAGACGGTACCCTGACAGAATAATCCTGCAGAAATATACACACACACTCTTGGCTGTGGGCCTACATAACGACTAATATTGGAGATCTGTTGAAATAACTAGTTTAGCATACGGAATAGACCTATACAGAAATTGAATAATGAAGAGAGCTGCACCGACTGATGTAAATGTAACATTCCCAAGTGCAGCAGACCATTAATAGTGAACTAAACAGTCCATAATGTAACATCCAAGTATTAACAGTTGAGTGGCTCCAGTCACACCTTATCAATGCTGCGACATTTAAACAGCCCGGACATCGCGGCTCCGCTGTGCAAAATTTAATGCAATTTAATCACATTTATGCATCAAACACACCTCGTACGATATTGTCGCAGAAGCAAATTGACCCCCCCCCCCAAACAATATGCACACTGAGGCGTCCTTTCGCTGTGATTCATCAGAACTATAATGTCAGAGTTTTACTTCATTTTACTGTCTGTTCCAGACTCGAACAGAGTAGGATTGTTGTCCAGTCTGGTTGTGCGTGTGCTTTGTAAGGTTAAAGTGACTGACTCTTTTCCATTACCGTTGATTAGTTAACCTTTAAGACATCAAGCGGCGGCCTTTAATAGGTCGCATGCCCCCAGCTCCATCCTCTGTCAGGTAATCGATGCGGTAAAGAAGCGCCAGATGAGCAAGTTCGAAAATAATCTCATCTCGTAGTGTCTGTGAAGTTAATGTGTGTCCTGTCGTCAGAGTCGGTACTTAAAGTATCGACACTATAAGTACACTAATTCCACTAAAGAGCGATATTTGAACTGGAATCCTGTTAACCTGAATAAGTGTAATAGGTATCAAGAATGTTTGTAGTGTTAAAAAGTTGCTCTCTTCCAAATTTATTCCATAATTAGTGACATTTACACACATCTTTTGCATGTTTATTCAGTAATTACACATTGTGAATGTCTCACCACTGTGACGTTATTGCACAACATTATTACTGAGCTTAGTTAGCTTTATTATAATGACACCAGAATACTGGAGAAGAGCAGACAGACCTATCATGGGGGCCATGGCTTCACCTCCAGCAGGACAGACAGCGAGGCATCAGAGCTCTGCATTTGCCTCCTGAATTGATTTTCTCTTCAAACAGAGTTATGTGACTGCTGTTTCCCATCCAAAGCGTTACCATTTCATTTGTTCAGGATCAGGTCACTGGGACGCTTCCCCTGTCTCCCAGAGAACACACACGCACACACACACACACACACACACTGGAGATGTGGTGTGTACAGAATGGAAGTGGAAAGCCATTTCCAGCATTTTGTTCTGTCATTGTTCTGTCAATACTGGGGTCTCAGATTGTCCCGGAATCAATGCGCTCATAGGAAATAACGCAGGCAGCAGATAGAGGGAGACAAAATGAGACAGAGAGCAAGGAAGCAGAAATATTTAAAGGAATAATCCACCAGATTTGAATGTATTTCATTTTACGCATTATACTTTTGGCTAATAATATTGACTGATTACTTTATTATTTAGAGTAGGAGACCTGCAGTTACCTGTTGATATCTTAGTTATCAACAGTTAGAAAAGTGAATAAATGGGGCCTGAAATCATCACAGGGCATTTTTAATGTAATTCTAAAGCTAAACAATGAACACTGAGCTAAAGTTTCCAACTTTTCCTTTTATTTTCCAACAAATAAACCACAATTCCTAAGTATAACTATTTACTACTGTACTTCAAACAATGAGGAGTTTGCTGTGTAAATAGAGTGTGCAGGCTGCTACTGACACTTTCACTCTCCTCAACACATGATACACTTTTGGTCTTTACCTTTAAAATTCTCCCAAACCATTTGGCAATGTGGCACTAAAAGACTGGGCAGCATTTTTAGGAAATAAGAAGACAGAGAGCAAAGGAAATGATGTCATAGCGAAGGGGGATATGGGAGGAGGTGAGTTTGGGCAGCATTAAACAAACCAGTAGAAACTTAAACTGCCTGGTCAACATCTGGTGGGGACCTCTGGTGTGCTCGAATCATGATCAATAATGGAAAGATTGGAGCGCACTCTCACTACCCTTCCTTTTTTCCTCTGTCTCCATCTTTGATCTCCTTTATTGTTCACATATCTCTGTATTCCTTTCATCCAAATATTTGTTTTTGTCAGAAAAACGGTTTACACCCCTCCCCCAGGTCAAATACATCTGCTGCTACCCTTTAATCCTTTTGTTTCACGTATTCCTGATGGCTTGAATCAGATGGTTAGAACCCAGGTTCTGGCCATCTTCTGGATCCTTCACCGTAGAGACCATCACCCCTGTCGGTGCAGTGTCACCCTGTCTCCCTTTGCCCGTTGCTGTTGTCAGACCACCCACAGCAACACATCATCCACTATCTGATTACCTATCTGCAGGCCTACTTATTGCATCCCCTCCCAGCACACTCCCCTTCCTCCCTCCTCCTCGTGGCAGACTGTCACGCTATCATCCTCTCCTCCTACTTGTCTCTCCAATCCCCTGGTCACTCTTTTGGTTTCAAACTCCATTTGGCTGATCTATAGGTCTCTCCTTGGAAAATGACTCTGAAGTGGTTTGGACAGTTGTAGACAGCTTGTTGGGAGGCCAGCTGCCGCCGATCCCACTTATTTATTCATTTCTGCATTGATTAATGGACAGAGGAGGTCAAAGGTCAACCTTCTGTTACGGAAGCATCCTGACCTGAAAACAAATAAATACCTTTTTTCTTTTTCTCGCGTAGGGGGGCGAAATGGATTTGTGATCCTGATATCCCACATGAGTGTTTTGGGGCGAACAGTCAGTAGTTGGAAGAAAATAAGAATCATGTGACTGTGGAGCAGTTGGCCAAGGTGGTTAAATATTCAAGATGGCTGAATGATTGATCAGCACTTATTTGACAATGTCAAAACAGTGTTTTAATGACTCGGCTCAGGAGGACAAGTTAAAAATAATTAAATAAATAACCAAAACTTCAACTTTGCACTGATCTTTGTGGTAATCCACTTACTGATGTTTAAGATGGTCACTTATTCTATATTTTTATTATATCTGCCTCATTTCAAAAACAATACTGATGTTTCCACAACATGGAAACTCAGATTTGAAAATGTCGGATGTGAGTTTACAGCCTGTCAAACGTGGAGGGAAGAATCCGCGGCCTGTGTGACCCTGCGGCGCTCAACATCTTCACTCAGGTGATTGGCAGTAATGCTATTTAATCAAATGTCAAATAGCGGCTGCATCAGAACGCATGAGACAACCTGGAAATTGTTGCTTTGAGTGAGAGGAATTTACTCATGCCAGCAGATAAAGGCGCTAAAACACGCGCCGAACTTTTATTTCCGCAACATTATTTCTGCTGTTCTGCTGTGTGTGTGAGTGTGTCAGTGAAAGGAACGGTCCGGGCGGGGGGAGGGAGGGGGTCTGGAGTCATCACTCCATGTCTTGTTTATGGGCTTGTCATTTATTCGCCGTCTGCCCTATATGTCCGCGGAAACATTCCCATATTTCAAAAACTCCCCTGCCATTTCAGAAATAATTGTCCCGTTACTTGTGCTGAGCTGAGCCTACGTCTAGTAGGGTAAGACCCCCCTTACACACACACACACACACACACACACACACACACGCACACAGACACACACACACACACACACTGGGGGCTGCCAGAGCCCTCGCTCTCCCTCTGTTCCCACTGACAGTGTGTCAACATGTAGATGTCAGCACCAATAACACTGGTGTGTGTGTGAGTGATTGAAATCTCACTTCGCTCGGTGTTGTACAAAATGCATTTCACTGAAATACAGCTCGGTACACAGACCAGCGTCACACAGATTCAGTTATTCCGTTGGATACGATGTGAGTTATTGAACAGATTTTTTTTATAAAGTTGCATGTTAATCATGCAAACATCATGAGAGATAAAGCTTCTTACAGTTCTGATTCTTTTGTAATTAATTAAAATTAACATAAGCATGAGTGCTTAAAATGTGTGTAATTCAGTGTACTTTTAAACTAGAGTATTTATAAAAAAGATAATAATAAAATAAATTCCTGCCTTTTGACATTTATCCTCATGTTGGATCAAAGCTCCAAGAAGTGCTGAGCTAAGCTGAAAATAGAGCAAAGTCACCAACTTTGTTTTGGCGTTCTCCCCAGGCTCACTTTTTTCATTATCTCCAAATTTGTTCCTGTCCCCAAAGTGGCACGCCGGCCCATATGCAACCGGTCCCAATCTCAGGAGCTGTCATAGAAAAGAAATAATGAAAAAAATAAAATCTAATGTGTGCAGCCACCGTGGTGGAAGGGAAGCAGAAGCCATGTAAAGTCATGGACAAACACACAGACTTTGCAGTTTGCTTCAAATTGAATACGTTTTAACTGCAAAGTCTGATTTTGTTCATGAAAATCCTGAAAATCTAAAATGTGGCACATTCATGAAGCAGAGAAACATTTCACTTACATATATTCTGATAACCTACACAAATAATTGTTTTTCCAGCATTCCAGATGCTTTGAATAGTCTCCCAGCATCGCCCGCAGCCATGTTCCTTATAAAAGATTGCTTTTTTCACAGCAGAAGAGGGCAGCTCCAGAGGTCCTGCTACATTTCTATTAGCTGACATTCAGCGCAGGAGCTCACACTGGATATTACTGCAAGAAAAGCTGCTGCTTCTCAGTATCTCATAATTGAACAGTGCTTTAGTCCAGAATTATTCCATGACTAATTCACTCTTCAGCCATGCCTGCAGGGATATGGAATAACCCTGGTAGGGAGGGAGGAGTGCGCCGTGTCACAGCGGCGAAGCGGCCCTGCGAGCAGCGCCGGGGAGCAATCTTATCTGCAGGGAGCTTTAAGCAGCTGGATTCCAACCTACTTGACATTTACCTTGGGAGCTTTTAATCACATTTCTGCCTCGGCTCTCAGCAGTTTCTTCCACTGGAATGGGAACGGAGACACACAAGGTGCACTTTGCATTGTTACCAGCAAATACAGACATGCTGGATGCTCTGAGGAGTAATAAAAGATGATGCGAGAGGAGATGATCACCCCAGTGCAAATAAAAAACAGTCTACAACAGAGAACATCTCTATCTCATCTTATGACACACAGAAATCACCTGCTCACCTGTAGCTGAGGGAGGAGCTACTCTCGTGGGTTTGAGCTAAGGTAATTAGCCTTTGAGTTTTGTCATTCTTGATATTGTATGTACAGTCAAAAGGAGGCAAATCATGAAAATATCTGTTGCATCCTAGCTCAAACACTGTTCTTATCTCTAAATATATTAAATGGAGAAATCCTCTAAGCCTTTGAAAAAAGTTTTCAAAGGCTTATATTTAAAATTCCTTGAAATTCATTAAATCTTAGCTTATTTACAGTTTCAGGAAAAAGGAGAAACCATAAATTAATCAGAAGCAATTTTCAGTCAGATAAAATATCGAATTAATACCCTCTGATGGCTCCCTCAGGAACAGCACCCTTTTTATTTGCATCTACATTAATTCACATGTGCACACACACACACACACACACACAGATGATGGTGCTGTATTGTGAGTGAAAGTGAAAAGTTGCTTAAACAGCTGCATTAGTGCCCCACAAGCGGCTGTAATAAAATATCTCCAGTCTGCAGACTGATCAATGGAAGAGCGGAGAGACGCAAGCTGGCAGGGTTAATGGGCCCCACTCCACTTAAATACCATCTAAGTGACTCTGGGGAAACAGAGCTGGAGAGAGAGAGGGGGCAAGAGAGAGAGAGAGAGAGAGAGAGAGAGAGAGAGAGAGAAAGGGCCAAAGCGACTGGTAATAACAAAGAGACACGGCGTATGTAAAGAACTGTAAATACTGTTTTTATGCATATTGTATTATATCTGTGAATATCAGATGATTAAAAAAAAGAAAAGATATTGGACAGCACACACACACACCAATACATTTCCTAGGATCTTACTCCAACCCCGGAAAATTTCAAATAAATACCTAACCCTAACCTAATCTTAAAATTGACTTCAAAACCAAGTTTTAATTCTCAATCACACCGCTGAAGTTGTGAGGACCAGCCAAAGCAAAGTATCCTCATTTGGCTAGTGAAATGGTTATTATGGTCCTCAATATGTAGCATGTACAAGAACTCTCTCCGACACACACGCACACGCAGATGATCACACTTTCCCCTTTGAATCGTTGTGTTTTGGTGGGAGGAGCCTGCAGCATCTGTGACCACTGATAGCAGCATTGATCCAACCTGGGTCTTTGTAATGGACTCCAATAATGACTCCATTACTGCTGCAGGAGAGTATGCAGCTGTGTTGGAGCCCTCCAGCACACGCACACATACACACACACACACACACACACACACACACACACACACACACAACACAAGCCATTTCCATTCATACTATTCTCATATCCGATCAGGTGTGCTACTGAGAAAAGTAAATGTGCAAACATGCAGCTGACACAGTGAACACAAATTGGTGCATAGAAACGCACATACCCACACATGCTCTGTCACTAGTCAATCAGACAGAGGGTAGGCAGAAATTAGCTGGCTACAGGAGAACAAAGGTGTCCCTTCCCTGCGTTGACATCCAAGTTTAAGCTCAGATATTGTTTGATATTGAAGTCTTTTTGACTTGATCCCTTATACTCGCTTATATAAAATATGAGTTGCAGTGACAGACATGTTTGCAATGAAGGAAAACATGGCTGTAAGTCGGGATGCGGCAATAACTGAACAACGGCATGCGCACAAACGCCACTGAGAAGCATCCTCCTTGATCCCAGGTTCGTCGAGGAATGTGTGCACATCGCCTTTTTTCTATAGGCACAAAGCCAGGGCCCCCAGTTGCATGGAAAGGAGAACCACAAGGCAAATTAAATCAATGAGCTCCCCACTGGCAGATGGCTCACTTTAACACTCAGTTAGCCTTTAGATAATTGAGGCGTTGACTCTGCGGCCGCCGTAAAAAAACGGATGACTTGTTTATACGTTTCACTGAAATAGATCAGCAGAGGTTAAATAAATGAAATCCCATTTGTCAGGCGGAGGAAACCCGGCAATAATAAATGCTTCCTCCCCTCCACAGACACCTCCTCTCCCTCACCCCCTCCTCTGCAAACACCTCCACTGTTTGGCCTCATAAATAGAGAAGGAGAGGGGCGATGTTACCCACTCGCCCCAGCCAGTCCGCACAGGCTGGCCGGCGTGCCGCGTTGCCATTGATAGGGTAGACCTGCTTAATGAAACGCTCCTTCCTTTCTCTTCGTCTCCGCTTGTTTTGCCGGCCCTCCTCCCTCCTGCGCACGGTGTGATAAGTAGCAAACCAGCGAAGCCTGTAATTACAATCTTATTGAGGAACCCTGGCCCAATCTGTGTATAAATCTCACCATCCAATTACAAGATGTAATAATTTTGCAGTCAAGCTGGTAATGAGGTCTAATACTCATGCATGTGATAATCCCCCCTGGATGCTGACTCTATCAGATGTTAGCTTTGTAATTATACTGGCAGAAAATCATTATTTCATGTTCAGCAGAAAAATGAGCTTGGTGGGGGGAAGTTAATTTTCTCTCTGCTCTGTGAAGCATAGGCAAAATTTTAATGATGTAATCATTACCCCCCCCAACCCACGACTATCACTGCTGCAATTGACCCGTGTTACTTGTGTGAGGCAACATTTTGCTTGTTTAAGAGCCCCTGATACGCAGTGAGGGTTGCCAGGTAGGGGCCTTTTTATTTAGTAATTATACCACAATAAAACTATTATGCTAATGATATGGAAATCGATATTGTCGGGCCGCGGTGTCATTTAACAGCTGCACGGAACATAAATCACATTTTTAATTGTGAGCTGTTAACATTTCCACATTATTGCCACCGCATTTATTTATTTATTTTTTTTAATTTTTGTTCTTTTTAAGTGCGCCCATGCGAGCAATCGAGTCGGGGGAAGGTTTGGGAGAGAAAAGGTCAGCCATTGGTGTCTATGAGCAGATGACACATCTGTTTTATCCTCTCTCTCTGTCTCTCCCTCTCTCGCTGCGTGGACAGGTGTAAATATCTCTGACATGACACCAGCCCCAGTAAAGTTGTATTAATATTGACTGAAATCTACAGGAAACTAACCAGCCCTGAAAACCTATATTGTATCTAAATTGCATCATTCTGTGTTAGTACACGTGTACAGTAGCCTAGAGTGTTTGCATCTAATTGCATGATGTCATTACGTGAATGCACTTAAAGACATAGTGTTAAAACACACATCGGAATTAGCTCGTGCTCTGGTGTTATTATGATGTTATGACTAAAATGCATGTAAACACAACACAATGTAAATAACATAACATGTGACAGAAGAGGAAGGAAATGGTCTATCTGAACTGGCCCAAGTTTTATTCTGTAGTCCAAACTGTTCTTTAAGGCTGTTTTAGTCAATTTACCATCTTGTGTCTGTCTTGTGCATTATGAGACTGAAATTGGCTCATGTCTGGACAAAAGCTTGCTCTTGACTATGAAGCTTTTAATCACGCTGACCAGCCATGCTGAAGGAAGTTACAGCACATTCCTGCAAGAAATTAGCCTGTAAAACATCAAATCAGTGTAGTAGCTGCCGTGTAATGGACAGTATTTATTTACATTTACAGTAAACAATGCTAATTTCTTGTTTTTAAAACTTTAAATATTGATTTAACATTGTGTAATGCATAATTTTAGAGCAACTACACATGGCAACAATCAGCAACTGGTTGCAACAACAGCAACAACAACAACAAAAAAGCAAGTGTGGAAGAAGAAAATGCTCCCTCTGAGCAGACAGAGAAACATGTCGTGCATGTGCTGATAAAATCTGAGCCCAGCTGTCCCGGGGTCATGACTGGCGGAGCATGAGATATGATTAATAGAGATGATTGATTACAGAGCGGTGACCCTGCGAGCCTGAAATATTACTAAACACATGATCTGCGTCTTTCACCAAAGCTGTTTTTTTTATGTGAGCAAATAATATGCAGATAATAAGCAGACAGGAGAGGACAAAGGTTAGCCTTTCTGACAAATGTTTGTCTAATCTGAATGTCAGTAAATGTCAAATCTTACACCATGTTTGGTGTCTCAAGGAAAGTTCACTGTTGATATTGTTTCACGCTTTGCACCATGAAAAATTTAAAATATGCAACCAGATTTCAGTGCTCCACACTGATACATATGCACTTTACATGCCACCTTTATCTTAAAAGTTTGCAGCCGCTCGCGATGATGCTAATCAGAAAGCTGCCTCGGTATGTAAATGGAAGCTGCTTAACACCATTTCTGTGCACGTTAGATTAAAAGAGCTCAACATAGGTTATCTTTGACCCGCTGTAATAGTGTCTGAACTCAGATGGGGATCATCAAAGGGCAAAAAAGAAATTCAGCACATGATGCGACGGTGATATTTACCCAAACACCGGCTTCTTATCGCCCATCTGATATGCAAAAAAAGAAAAAAAAAAAAAATAATGTAAACATGTACGAGACCCAGCGTGTGTCCTTGACGTAGCTAATGCTCTCTGAGGGGCATTGAAATCTAAACAGATTATGTTTCCATATGTGGTCCTTCAAAGTGCGACAGTGAAATCAGCATTCACTGTGCACCAAGGTGTACTCCACCTTTTTGTTGTCAGTGTGATGGATGCACTTCCTTCATCAAAGTGATACAAGTCATTATTTGATTAGCATTAATTTATTAGCCGTCGGAAGTAACACTGGCTAAGTCACAATTACTGTGTTATAAGGCTACCTCATATAGCAATATCTCACATCAGGATTGAGTCTAATTTCATTCTATTAGCAGCTTAATCTCCTTTTATTTTGAAGGTCCGGTGACTATAAATGATGTAGTTAAGTCTGCTTTTATTTTTGTGTACCGTTTTTTCTATTCCATTGGGAAATAAACACTTATTCTTGCTTGTTAAATGTTATGTAAATGTAATTTGAGGCCTCCAGTGCATCTGGAGACCATGCCACATGAAATTTATGTATTGAAAGTTTTAGTTACACTTGGAAAGTTAAGCAGATGGTGTATCAGCTCTCAGTATTAGCTTGAGTGGGGCATCTCTGCACCCTTCCATTCTCTCCTGATGCGGCTATATGTATTATCTTTATGCATGGCCATCTCTTGAAACGGACGCCTCTTGTTTCGCCATTTTAAACAGATCTAATCAGCAGTGTGTTAAACAAGAGTGGATCTTTTATGCATTGGGTGTTAGGACAAGCAAATCACCGCTGTAGATCAACCGAATAAACAACTCCGCCCTGATTCAATTACAACAGCTGGGGCCTGTGCTTTTATCTGGAGCGGACATCATTTCAATCAAAATGTAAAATAATCCAATCCAATAGTCGAGATAGGATACAGACTGCTGAGCTTAGTTGTTTTATTAAAAAAGGAGAAGGGAATACAAGGCATTCTCCGCCCGTTCTCTCTTTCTTTCTGACAGCTATCAAGAAGTTCCCATTCCCAAACTCTATTACTGTGTGTAATAGCATTCAAACCTGAATTGAAAGGAAAGAACGGAAGAGGTTGTTGGCTGTATTTTTTCATTACTCAAAGTGTTTTTTTTTTCCCCAAGGCCCAGCCTGGTGCACTTTTATTCATTTAATTAACAGCGGCATCAACAGTCGACAGCCTCGCCCCTACTTTTTTTTTTTTTTTTTTTGTCTTACAGGCAACAATTATGGTCCAAGATCATACTTAGCGGGAATTGAAAAGTCGGCACAGGCGGCATTAATGGCAACTTAATGTTAATGTTTTCCCTCTGAGTTATGGATGTGATGGTTATAGGATACAGGCCACTGCACTTTAGCCCCCTTTAATTAACTGAGCAGGAGACGTCGTGACAGAAAATTTGGAAGGATCTCGAGAAGGTAGAAGAAGAAAGAGAGAGGCGCGGTGCGAGGTGATGAAAGCGATTTCTGGCAATTATAATGTTCAAGGAAATTGAATGTAGAAGAATGTACAACAATGTTAATAATATGCTTTGCTCTATCTACAATAATGTAATCTAATAGAAAGCAATTAATTTAGGACACAGGCCACTGCACTTTTTACTCATTTAATTAACATGTGGGATATTTGCACATAGTTGGAATGTATGAGCTTTATAAAGTGTTACACCTCCCCTGTCACGCCCTGAGTTGTGGAGGCTAATCTCTAAATTATACACGGTGTAAGCTGTAATTGAACTTGCTGGCTTTTGATTTAATATGCATTCATAACTAGACTTTATTTTGGTTAAGTTTATAGTTAATTGCTTCTGTAGGATGCCATATAACCAATATAGTGGCAAAAGGCACAATAAAGGTCACCTCTCTGACGTCTTCACAAACAGGGTGTAACCTGTCCTCACTTCCTGGTATTTGATTACTTTCCACCATTTTTGTGCGCCATCGAACACTATAAGCCCCTAACGTCTCCTTGGAGCCACTTATTTAGTCCTTAATGATGATTTCTGCTCATATTTAAAAGCAATTGCACCCTGTCTGGGCTGAGGAAGGGTGAAGTGGTGAGGGCCCAGTTTCCATGGATCTCCCTTGGGATCAGGCAGGTGCATGACCACATGATGTGGCTCATGGTGGAGTTGACTGTCGGTGAAGGGACCAGGCTCATTCCACAATGAAAAGAATTATCGATGACCAAAAATTTGCATCAGCAGCAAAAACTTTTCCATACTAAGTGTTTCTGTAACTTTGTGAGCCACACGTGTAAAAGTATTATAGCGACGCAGCCAAGAACCTGAATAAAACTCTCATTTTCTCACCCTTCTTTTTTAAATACAGGTGTAATAACAGTTATGAGAAAAAAGTGGAAGCAAAACTGCCACTTTTTAGGCTCCTTTACACCTAAATAAGATGTTTTATAATTCATCACTGGGCCATGACAGATGAGTCCTGCTGGAGAATATTAGAAAATGTCTCAAATCTCATATATATGCTAATGGTATGCTGAGACCGGCCGGGGTAGTGTGGCAGACTTTTTAATCTGCTCCTGCTACATCTACGACCACTGAGTGAAAGTGAAAGAGACAAGCCATTGCACTCCGACAATTTATGATCAAACAACTTTGGTTTCAGGAGTGTAACGGAAACTCGTTGTGATGGAGGAAGAGAGGGGAGGAGATAAAAACAGACTGTAAGAAGACACGGCTTGTTCTTGTAAATTAGCAAATGTGTAGGGCTGGGTAGAAGAAAAACGGAACATTTTTATTCCTTCGAACACGAAGAAATAAAAATACTGAATTAGTCAGCTTCCCACCATCATAATTCATTTCATTTTGATATATGGTGTTTTGTGTACTGCACAGATTACGTAAGAACCAAAGATATTGCTGTGATAAACACATGTGAAACCAACACTGCTGCAGATTATTTCCTTTCCTTTTCATGCATTACAGTGGTGATTTGAACCTTGAGTATAGCCAAGAAGAAAGAAGAGAAAGATTCCGTTTTGCTGTGCACTGATTGTTAGTGACATTATTATACAGCACCACGTGTTCTCGCTGATAACATACTGAATAATTGAAAATGGAAGACTCCACCCTCTCTGTCTATTTCAAATACGCAAGTCGTCTCCTCTTTATTAGGGGTTGTAATTGTGACTATTTTGTGAATCATTGTAATCTCACAAGGTTACACAATGGAAATAAACTCAAATGCATTTGAGTTTTTTTTTTTTTTGTTTTTTTTCTTTTCAAACCTATACCGATCAATGCAAAACATACACTCCATAATGACATGGTCACACAAAGACCACAACTCTCTGCTCTAGTGGAGCTCATGATGAGGCATTAATAACAGAGCTAGGCCGGCGCTTTAGTCTTCACACATTACATATGTCAAAGATGAAACTCCTATGTTATTCATTACTGTGTAATATAACTATTGATTTAATAGTTACATCAACAATAACTCTACAAATATATTTTATGTACATGTCAAATACTGATCTATTCTCCATTAAGAGTATATATACAATTATTAATATTATCATCATAATTAGTCCAAAAATAAAGTAAAAGTGAAAAAAGCAACATCCTCTGTCATTACTTAGGGACAGATTGTTTTACAATCCTTTTTCAGATGTAGTCATGCACTTGCTAAATGTGGCTCTCATTGGGAAATTGGTCCTCATTTTTCTGAGCTGATAAATAATAAAATGCTCGACGTGTCTGTGCTGTAATCTACTGTAAAGCTCCGACTCCCCTGCAGCGTCTCTGCTCATACACACTCGTATACACCTGTAATTGATTTGATTATAGTTGTGGCTCCCCACATTACACGCCGCGTCCCCTCTCATTTATTGGGATGGCGTTCACTTTCTTGTTTTTCCGCCCGTACAAGTTGCCGCCTGCACGGCAGACCTGCCTTGTCTACTTACTGACAACAGTGACAGAAAATTATTACATATCATTACACTTCTTAAATCACAATTTACCCCGCCTGGGTAAATTATTCTCTGGTGGGTGCCAGGGGTAATGGAAACTGTCTTCTCCACTTTGCATCCAGCCTCTGTCAAAACCACATCTGACATCTTCAGCAATGTGTTTCCTCCGTTCTTCTCTCGTGTTTCTCCCTTTATCTTTACCTCTTCTGATGTTGTCTGACTTACAACTTTCTTAGCATTGCTGTTTCCTCCCCTCGTTCTTGCCCTCAGTTCTGTCGTCTGGCTTCAGAGAAATTCCAGCGTGTCTCGGAAGTTTGTTCCTAAATTGGACATTATACAGGTAACCCGTGGGGGTGTGTGGTGTCTATTAAATTTGTTTCTGGATAGAGCAGTACTGTCAGGATGTTGTCTGACTCAATTTATTGAACTGACTGAACAATTACATCTTTGTGCTCCTCTGGGTTGACTTTCTTTCAGGAAGTTCAGAAACAAAAAGCAAATTAGTTTTGCTCTGCATATCCATGCCGCTATATCTGCACAGTGTGCACACTATTTTCTGAAAGTGTTAATTTTCTTTCTTAAAAATGGATGTTTAAACCTACTGTAAGAAAATCATGTTGCTCAATACACAGTCATTTTAAGCACATTGACATGTTCCTGGAATACCTTTCCTCAGACATCCTTATTTATGGGCCTTTTGGGCTCCATTTTCAAAGAGACCACCCCGGAGATATTTCCCCTTCAGTCATGTTGTTGACCTTCCCATCTCCTTTTTCTATCTTTCTTTTAAACCAGACCCACATCCAGAACATCCTCCAGACGTTTGTCCCGTCATTGTCAGAAATAGTTTTTTTTTTTTTGGGGGGGGAAGCATGTGGATCAGGATGAATGAGCCTGGCTGGTGTTAAGTGCCCCCCAAGTGTGCGGGGACTTGAGCTAAGAGGACGCGGGAGACTAAGTGAAGGAGGTTAAAAAGAATGAGAAAACAGCAGAGAAAGGGTAGAAAGAATGGAGCATTTCACTCCTCTTTCCTCTTTATTCCCTTTCTTGTCTTCCTCTGATACCACAACATCTAGTCCTCCCTCTATGCCTCTTCCATTATGCCTCAGTGGGAGAATGATGATGAATCGCCTGGCTGCAAGGAAGCAAAATATATCAAGTCAGGGTAGGTTTGGGAATTGGTTAAGTACTTCTGCAGAGCCCTGACCTCATAATCGCTTTGAGCCTGCGAGGACCTCCTGATTTATAAAGCAGCCGTTGATTAATGCCCTTTTAAGTGGACAAGGCAGGCCGGAGACACAGAGGCCCAACCACTCAACATGAACAGCACTTGTAAAAAAAGACAGAAGTGTGTGTGTGTGTTTGGTTGATGGAATAGCACACAGTCGGGGTGAGAGTGCGGCGGTAAAAGGTAATTGTGGCAGTTCCTCGCCAGTCAAATCCACCGGGCTATAAATCATTGTCGTTTGGCCCCTCTTTGACACCAATTGCAACTCGTCCCCTTAGCTCACCTAAAGCCTTTGTAGGTCAGAAGTATGTGCTTTAAACACGTCTTGTCAGATAGACAGGCGCCGCGGATAGCCTCGCAGGGGGAAATGCAATGGCTGACAGCAACTTGTAAGACATGTTTGTGCTGCATCTAAAATAAGGTTTTAGATGTACTTTTGGTGCTATTTCAGCCTTTCCAACCTCCAAAATGGTGTAAATATATTGCAAGTATATTTATTGGCTGATGTACTTTTCGTTTGTTATTTATTAGATATTGGTGAACCATTGGTCCATCGCTGCCATTTAGTAGTAAGTAACTCAAGTAACTCAAATCCTTCAATACACAAGCTGTAAGGGGCATATATCTCTTTTACACCAGCATGGCATATTTTCTTTTTAATTTAGCTCTGATTTTGCCTAATGGCCATATATGTCATGTATGCCCTGACCCTGGAGTACTTAAGCAATAAAGCCAAAAGCCACCATCCAAGGGTCAGAGAGGCAATTTAACGCTCCTTCCACTGCACGTCTCTGGGCAAAAGGCACTTTTCAATCACATTTGGGTGCTCCAATTAGTGTCACTTTCCATTCAAAAGTCTGCTTATTGGACAGTAATTCTTCAATTTTGTCTCCTTGTTTTATTGGCTGGTGAGAACAGAGACTCCCTGAATTATAATTAAATGAAGGCTTATTAATTTATGCAGTGTAAATTGGCAAATTGGTGCTGGGAAATGACAGACAGAGAGAATGACAATCACAGAGATGCCGCAAAAGGAAAATTCTGACATTAGCATTAAAAGCTAAACACATGATTTGGACCCAGAGCATCTTAAATGCATTCAATTTTCACATACCTTTTTTATGTTACTGTCTGTAAAGTAAAAAAAAAAAAAAAAAAAATCAGATCCTGCTTTAACTGGATCAACACATCAACACACACTGTTGACCATTTTCCACATGAACAGAATACGGTGCAACGTGGTGGTGAGGTGACATTTTAAAATCTATTTTTCTCTCCGTAAAACTTCCCCCCCTCAGCTTGTCTCTTTCACAGTGCTGCACTTTAGGATTGACAGCTCACTCCAGGTTGAGGAGGAAGGTTCGAAAAGGAATTTTGCATTACCGAATCCTCCTCCTCAAGATGGCCTGCTGGCATGTGGGAGAGAGTTGTGGCGATGGGGAACAAGGCTTCACCCTGCAGTGGAAATGGCAGTGTCAATTAAATATCACTTTCAATTTCCTTGTTTTATGATCCCTGGGCTACTAAGCACCAATAATCTCCCCCAACCCCCTCAGCAGGCCCTCCTACCTTGTCTTGAAGAAGATTGATTACACTTGTCGTCTCCTATAAAAAAGACATTTACATGAAAATAAGAAAACAACTTCTTTGTTTGCATGGAAGTGAATCAAGGACAAAAGCAATTCCCAATTTGATTTTCATACATAGGCAAGGGGAGATAACAATCTCCTGGCGTCTCATCTGAGTGAGTTTTGGAGGTAGAGCAAGAAGGAGGAAGGGGGGTGAAGACGTATGTAGATTGAATAAAGCTGGCAAATTATTTTCGTGCTACATTGATGGATGTTGTCTTCACTCACACAATGAAGATGTTGCAGATTCCCAGGCGGAGAACATGTCTGTTGAACGCAGTAGCGTGTGTTTTTGCTCCCAAGATTAATCGCATATAAGATGCTCAACAAAAACTGGATTAACTGGATACACTCTCATAATATCATTACACTGTTGTTGTAATGTGATTTGTTTTTTTCCCCTAAACAGATATTAGTGCATATTGCAGATTTGTAAAGAATTTCCCTTTATACCTTGTGTTCTTATCCAATCTGAATTATATCTACTTTATTACCGAGGTAGTACTATAGATAGTAATTGTGAGGAATAATCATTTAAAAAAATAAATCTCCTGAATTTAGCTATAGATAAACTAATGTTGTACCTACTGTTTTTGCATTTTGCAATAACATTAGATCACTTTTATTTAAAAATTCTGTGCAGGTAACAGGTGTCTGTATAGACCTTAGCAACTTAGACCCATTTCCATATCTGACAAAGAGATCTTATTTAAACAGGTACCCTGATGACCAGTGCAGAGGTCAATACATAAAGTTGTGGAAAAAATTTACTTTTTATGGGTGTTGTGATACATTCTCTTCCTCAACATCTCTAACATTAGGTGTAACTGCCACCCCCATTCATGGTAACTCTCACAATGTTGCTTCTCAGCATCAAACGTCTGGCCTCTATCAGTGGAGCAGAGTGTCAGAGAAGAAGGGAAACTCCTTGAAACCTGAGGAGGATGATATGTGCTGAACCTCTGCTCTCTTCAGGGTTGGCAGGGGTCCCCACTGACAGATCGGGTGGGACTTGTGTTGAAATAAATGACTGTGCGCTACATGTTCTAGTCTGACCTGGACATCAGGGGTCCACCCTGTGGAGTTCAGTCACAGTCGTAGCACCATCTAAAGGTGACAGGAAATATTTCATAGTCTCTTAACTTCAATATAGTGGTCGACTTTGTATTGCAACTACAGGATGTCAATGAAGATTTAAAAAATGTGATTTTGATTTTTTTTTTTCATTTTTAATGCAAATGTTTTTAGAAAATGTTATATAATGTGGAATAAAGTCTCTAATACTTCCAAATAACAATGACCTGTTTTAAACTAGACATGCAACTATATGTTACATCTAATTTTATTGAATAATATTGATCCAACATGATATTATTGATAGATTCAGCTATTGATAAGGGGCAGAGATGCCATCACATCAGTTGCAGACCATATCAGATCTTCCTGATAGATTAATGTATGTGAAAACAACAATGGACATAAATAAATAGCACAGGGACTTTGATTAATGTGTAACAAGATATCATATGTAGAAAGGAGAAAAAATGGAGGTAAAGAAAAAAAGGTAGACAGCTGGTAAAGTAAAGATTGAGTTAGAAAAAGAGAAGGTAGGGTTAGTGGGGGTCAAAGTGAGAGAAAAAGGATTACAAACGCCATTATCAGATATATCAACCGGGGTATTTCTCATACAATGGCAGAAGCAGCTGATATGTCCATGCATATATGGTAAACAGTGAAGAGAGATTAGTCCAAACCAAATCTCCTCCGAGCACCTTTAAGTCTTTTGTCAGTGACACAGAGGCCGTGCAGCAGCCGGGTGTGTTGAGCATGTTTACACAAAGCATGAGAGCAACGGTGTCCAATAATTCCTGTCTCACATGGTTATTCCCTACTTAAACAAGGTCAGAGCAACTACGTGGACAACTTAGCTTCCTTGCAGCCATGCATACGCACACAGTCATATCTGGGCTTTGAACAGTGCCATATTGTGCCGCTCTGTGTGTGTGCCGAGATAAGCCCTGCCACTAATGCCATGCGTAAGACACTAATAAACAAACAGCGTTTAAATTGGCCTGAAAGGATTCGGTGATGCGTAGGAAGCACCCCCAGCACTTCAATGGCTTAATCTGGCTCCTTCTCACTCACGTTTTTACATTCTCTCAACAGATTAGGTTGGAAATAGCTGCAGAAGGAGGATCTTGCAGAGAGGAGAACCTTGAAGTCCATGATTTTGTGCTATTTCAATGATAACAATATACTTGATTTAAAAAAAATAATAATAATAATACAGGTCTGATTGTGTGAAATAATTAAACAGATACTCGATGTGTAGTTTAAAAATAATGACAATATAGGGGAGATTTTTTTTTTCAATTCCCAGTTGTAGATCCAGTGGGTTTTTTTTTCAGTTCTGCAAGGTGACACAAAGATATTTTTATGTCAAAGTAGAAGCCTAAAATAAACAAACTTATATCCAGCATCTATAATGATGATGAATTAAATCTTTTATTTTTCTTCTTTAATAATTCTATAAAGTGCAGCCATAAATGTCACTGACTTGGTGGCAACTAGAGGGCAGACCTGACTGATTGGCCTCCTGCCTGCGCATCAGAAATACACCACACAGGAGTTTATTTAACTGTTAATTACATTACAGAAAATTATTCTTGGGTATTGGTTTTATATTAAAAAAAGCACATTTATCACATATAGCAGTTAGGTTTTAAGGAATTTTCAGTTTTAGTTTCATAAGAATCATAATAGTAATAGCTCTTTTTATTTCAATTAAAGTCAAGGTATTATCATTTTGCCATGCTGTAGTAACAGCATTCCAGCAGAGCATTACAACAGCCCCTGGAAACCTCAGAGTCATGTGTTGAAATGTATTACTCATTGTGCCATTAGAGGAGGTGGAGGAGGAGAAAACCCACAGCTCTTCCGGAAAGCGATTCATCAGGTTTTTCCCAGAGCCCTCCTGGGTCATGGTTTTATCGTGCCTGTTTGGTTTCCAAATGCTCCTTTCTCTCGCCCCCTCTCAGCCGCGCTATAGTGTCCAAACTTGTCTACATTTGCTTCTTGTGTTTTTGTGCATGGTAGATGTTCTTTTAAAAAGACCAATCTCAAATAAGTCTTTATTCTTGTTTTGTTGGCTCATATTCTGTGTTTTCATGAACTCTGGCCTTAGCCATGGCAACAGCTCGAAAAATGTTAACATTGATTGACAGGATTAAAGAAGGCCCCCTTCCTCGGTACGCATTTCAAACACTTTGGGAACAATGGTGCTTGGTGTGATTGAATTAATGAGGTATCGCCGACTGTCAAAAGAGCACACATACTTTACATAAACCTGATTATCTTTGCATGGCAGAAACTGAAGAAAAGGAGAAGTGAGGAAACCAAAGTGAAGCAGGGAGGAACGAAGAGAGAGTGGGAGACAGATTTGGATTTCAGTGGGCATCTTGGAGGCGAAAAAAAAAAAACAGCTCAAAGTGTGCGCTGCTTGATGGGGGTGGACATGGTATGCACAAAGTAGTGATGTTCTGGCTCGGGCTTGCCTTGGCCTCTCCCTCATGCCTGCACTCTGTTTAGCATAAAGCAACCGTAGGGGTTTAACAAATCTATTCAAGGAGCGTGGGGCCCCCGAACAACATAGTTTTTCAGAAGCCACCTCCCCCAAGCAAGACGTTTTTTTTGCGTGGCAGCCATTGTTTGGCTGGACCCTCACAAAAATTTCATCGTCTCTCCGACCCTAACCCTCAGGAAAAGGTGGAGCGGTGCCCTTAGTGAACCCTCAAAGTGAGACCCTGAGGGCCTGCCAAGTGCCTCGTTAATTCTACCAAAAGCATTGAGACTGGAAAATAGAATGGAGGAGTGGAGGTTGGGATGGATTGCGGGTGGAAGGGGAGGAAGGTAGGGAGAAGGATAGTGCTTCTCTGACTGAAATGCTCACCAGATCAGCAAAGTGAACCCTCTGAAACGTGAGCTAATTCTCTATTTAATCCTTTTAGCTGCCTTTTCTCCCCTTTTCTATTTATGTCTCTTCTGTCCTCTCTCAACCACCTTGTTCCATTCGTCTTTCCTTACTCCCTCTTCCTCCCATACTGTATTTTTTTCCACCACTTTCGGAGTTAAGTGTCAGCAAAAGTTTTCATTGAGAGGCAGAGGCAGAGGCAGTGAAGGACAAGGCATCCAGACCTGATTCAGTGAATCAGTGTGAAAAGGCTAAGTGTGAGAGCGCTGACTGCGTAGGCTGCCCCTCTTTCTTCCTCATCTTCTTCAGGGTAAATCTCCGACAGCTGCGGTCTGATTTCTCGGCTTGTCAAAAGTCATCTTTGTTAGTCCTCTTCCCCACTGAATGGTAGTGGATTAGAAAAAGAGGCGTGCCCGCACATCAAGCTGTAGGTGGGCTTAGCCTCGAGTGGTTTCCATAAAGAAAAAGGAAAATCACACAACATTACTCCTGGGGCCTCTGAAAGGAAACCGTGCATGGCTCCGGAGGCCCCCATTGTCTTACCCCCTCAAACTAAGCATATCAAATGACTGCATATGCTCCCCTCCTGCCTTTAAACGCATTGCAGAGAGCCTGCATAGAAAGATACAAATTGTCCTGTGAGGTTGCTGGAACATAAATTGAGGCGAAAGACATTGTTGTCAGTGAGTAATATACTTAGCATTATTGATACATAAGAGGCGAAGATTTAAAGGCTGGTGTTAAAAAGTACTTGACTGTGTGGCTGACACAGTGGTTACATATGGCCTAATGTGGGTTTTTATCTGCTCCAGTTGTCAGAAATATATATCTCCCCCAGGTTGTTTGCGCTGTGCAAGTCATTGTACTGATAACGGCAATGACGGATTGCTCGCCAGCTTGTGCAAATTATAGTGCTTACTCATTACTGCTCAACTTTTTTTGTGCACATATGATTAAAAAAGGATTTACAAGATTGTTTGCTCCCTCCCTGTATCCTCATTGTGCCTGTTAATAAATTAAACTGCTTAACAATGAGATGTGACGGTTGAGGATCGCTGTATTGGTCAGTATGTTTGCATGTCAGGCGACTCAATCATATAAAGTGATTTCTGCAGGTAACAGAGGCGACATGAGTGGCCCTTCCTGTTTAAAATCAAGCTCTGTGACTGAGTTAATAAAATGGTTGTCAGCTAGTTTTGTTCAGCAAAATGCACCTCTGTACAAACGCATGTGTGGGATCTAGTTTCTAGTCTGCACTCTGAGGGGCTTTTGGAAGGATAATCTCAATTTTGGCACCTCTTCTTCATTTTTCATACTCTTGTCCTCAACCTTTTCTCTTACGGAAATAAAGAGGAGGCTGGTTAGATCAAAACCTTCCACATCCATTCATTACTGAGGCTGTGAGGCAGTCTAACCTAAACTACTCACTAAACAGTCATGTGAGTAATCTTGTGTTTGCTGGTAGCCATGGAAGCTAAATGCTGCTTGTTTTGACGCCCCAAAAGGACTTGACCACCTTACCCCCTACTAGCAGATCCTTTTCTTCCGGCTGCCACCAGTGCGTGTGTAGTAAATTCAGTAAAGGCCCAGCAACAACCCCTTGACTTTTATTGAGGCTGGAGTATAATTTTAGCTCACCGGACGGGACCCTTTTGTGTCAGTGAGTACGTCATTTGCAGTTTGCAGGTCACAAGAAACTCGTAGACATTAACTCCATCCCCCTTGTCGTTTATTACGATGCTATTAGTCTCTGCAAATCGATCAATATATCATGTATAGAACATCTTGAATGTGGACGTCTGGCTCCTTTGTGAGCTCGGAGATAATGGTTCCTCCATTCAGGCCGGCTTGTAGGAACATGGAGATAAAGTGAGAGAAGAGTTATACCGCTTATAGCTACTAATATATAATATGAAATATTGCAAAAAGAAGAGAGTTAATTGGTAAAAAAATACCTTTGGTTGAGGTTGCAAAGATCTGAGGGTCTCAATCTGACACCATGACAGTGATTTTGAAAGTTCTATCTATCTATATATGCTGTTAAAATATTATCCTGTGATATGGTCATGTGTTAACAAGAGCATCAGTTCTTTAGTGGGCAGCCTTCTACACAAGTTCACTTTTGACACTGATCTAGCGAACCCATTGCATTCCCCTTGAACATCCTTCAGACTCGTGTGTGAGGCTCAGAGGATGTGTTTTTCACTGCGGCACCCAAGAAAAGGCAGACAAAGAGGAGCGTCTGCGATAACATTTGCTGTTGGGGAATCAGATTCTTTACCTTTGCAGGATCTCTAGAGGGCAGTAGTGCAAATCATTTACATTAGCAGGAGGCTTGCTACTGTCTGTGATAAGTGGGTGATTCAGTCAGCTTAGAAGAAACCTTTTTAGGAAACATTTTTGGGAAAGGGCACAGGAGAAAACAGCTAGATTAAATGTACTTCTGATGACTTGGCTATTCCATGATGGTGAGCAGGTTTTTAACCTGAACTACCACACAAAGACTAGACAAGTGGAGTTGGTTAAGCAGGGGTTTAACATCTCCAGAGCAGTAGGCTTATTACCCTCACTGATACTTGATATGTATGCCAGAACTTTGGCCTGATCGACGATGCTTACATCTCTCTCTGTAAAACCTGCAGTGCTGCCAAACAAGCAGAACAGAGTCTTCCTTGTCTTGACATCCTTCCATTTCTTCTCCTTGCAGATTCTTGACCTTTAAGAGATGTCAGTGGGGGAAAAGGGCATTTGATAACACAGCTCCAGAGTACCATTTCTAGTTTAGGTTCATATATGTTACCAGCTCAGATATATCAGGAAGAGTTTCTGATTTATTATCATGAATTTTGTGCATTTCGGATGTGGTAATTGTTCTTATGACACAACTGTTTTTTAAGAGTAAATCCACTCAAATTGAAAGAAACAGAGGTGAGACAGGCTGGTAAAATGCTTAAGGTCACAAGACCTAACTGAAGAATCTGTCTTTCTGGAACATTGAGCCAACGATCTAGCGACGAGCGAGTGATGAAGCTGGTCCTTTATACTGCACAGGTAGAGTGTAAATTGGCTGTGATGAGTTGCAGGTGTGAGTGTGAGCCGAAGTAGATCAGCCTCACCTGCCTAATATCACCAGGGAAGAAAAAAAGAGATTTTGAGAGATAGCTATGCTAAATATGACCCATTACTACAGGACTATGAAAGCTTTTTATTGCTAATGATGTCATGGAGCCACAAATTCATCCTATGAGCCACTCCTGAAGGTCTCATCCAGGGGCCAGAACAGAGAACACAGTCATGTTCCTGTTTGTTCTGATAAGCATGTTAATCTATTTTCCGTCTAGATGCTGGTTCATTTACAGTTTCTGCTCAGGTGATAATGTGATTGTAGCATGGTGCAGAGGTGCAATGAACAAACGTGCATCTCCAGCTAACAGCCACAGAGCCCGACTTCCAATCCATTCAGTGCTGGAATGTATGAATTAGCTTTAATTTAGCATCCTGCTGGTTTGATTGGGATTGTAGCAGAACACATTACACCTTGTCTGTCAGCAGAAGGCTCTGTGTCTGTACCCTGTCTCTCTGTCTCGCAGTCATTGCAGAATTGATTTTTTTTTTTTTTTTTGGTCCACATCCAAGACCTTGCTCTCTTTTTCTTCATGTTACAGTCATAGTCGTCAGTATTATCACACTGCGGTGAGATTGTCTCGTGACTTCCTCTTTCATTTTGGGTCGATTGCCCTTCCTTCGTCTGTCACCTGTCTGATTGGCTTCACTGATTCCTAAATGTTTTCACCTGTTCCCCACCCTCACGCGTCTGCGTTTTCAGCACTCCTGTGCCAAAGTGTTTTGTTGTGTGCACTGGCCAGGTCGCAATCCTCTTTATGCCACAATTGTTCATGCTCCTTTTTGGTTAGTTTCCCTTTGCCTCTCAAGAGTGAGTTTGTGTTAGGTTTTGCAGTGAGAGTGAATCTCTTTCTGTTACTGCCTTTTGTTTGCCTCTATAGTAAGAAGTGTTTTACATAGCCTCTGTTTGAGAGAGTTCTTTTTGTTTGGGTTTAAAGTTCATAGCCTTTTATTTTCACTCAGGAGTGAATTTTATAATTTTTATAGACTTGGATTGTTTCTTTTTTCCTCCAGCAGGAGTGATTTTTAGTTTTTACAGCCTGTTTCAGTTTTCACTTTGCCAAAAGGCAATTTGGTTTGATTTTAATCAATCTCTTTTAAGTCCTGCTTGGACAAGTAAGACCATTTTATCTGCAACATTACAGCCTCAAAGAAACTGACTTATAATTCAAAGCAACAGACATTTTTGTTTGTCTCCTCCTGTCAGTTGTACCTCAGTTTTTGCAACATATCCATCCTCCACCATGGAAGGAGTTCACCTTGACAGCTCCTGCAGTCTCCCTGCTCTAAGTGGATGATTAAAAAGAGATGGAGGGGTTTTACTGGGGGCCGGTATGCTTGGCATCCCAAGAGTCCCCACTCGCTCCAAGCAAGCCAAGCGGAGCAAGCTACAGCTGTCCTCCAAACAAGACCAACATCCTTTATTTATTTCTGCTGAAATATTGATGCATGTTATGAAAGGTTTAAAATAATGTGTCTGCTTTTTTTCCTTCGCCCGAGCATACTGTTTCTAATACATAAATAATTCTCCCCTTCGGATGCCGCTTGGACATCAGCTCTGGCACGTTGGGTGTAGGTTCTGCTGTATCACATTCTTTCTGCCTGAGAGAAAATACCCATCCCTTGTAATTTCCTACACTTATACAATCTGCGTTGATGGTAAATAATTGATGTATGAATTTAGGGCTAAAACTCCAACACAATATGACTTCATGTCAAAGGTTAGTCCCTACAGATTTGAAGCCGAATCGTCTCACAAAATGGATTCTTCCTCATAACAAAAGCGGGTCTCTTTCCTCTGTTGAAGCCCTCCTTATTCTCATCTGTCCTGTTTTCAAAAAAAGAAAGAAGGCAGCAGAGGTGAACAGGTCTCATTTTGGATTGCTGGTAAAAACAGAGTTGGTTATTACTTTCACAAAGGCAAATTCCCACTGAAATGAACCTGTTTTATATCATAGTTGGCCTGGAAGGGTAAACCAGGGACAACATGCTGTGCACTTTCTGGCATCACATCTAAGCTTTACCTGTTTAAATCTGATGGACAGATCTGTCTGTAAGCTAAGGAAAGAGAGAAAGTGAAGTGAGTGAGGTGTAATTGTAGCTTCATTCTCTGCACTTGAATTAACGAATCCTGATGAATACAATATTTTTGATGGCATTTGTGAAATTGATGTCCCTCTGCCAGATGACCCAACACAAACTAAGTAAAAGGGAAATGTTTGGTCTTCAGGCCTGTGTGTGGCACAGTTAAACATATTACAATCCTCGCTCTCAGGAAGGCGCTTGAGCTGATGTAGGTGAGTGAATTATTGTTTTGACGCGAGTGGGTCAGTCGACGCACCCTCAGGATATTCTCCAGACATATCTGGTGAATTGAAATGACCCCAGGATATGACTTGACTGGAGCTACTGGATCGATTACGTGCTGCCACACCCACTCTGATTTAACAAGGACTTGGGAAATAAGAATTGCTCTTGCTCATGCGTGTCTCTTGTGTACCCTTGACCACACTGGGCAGTCAGCACATCTGCGTCTGTCTTCCTCTCCCACCCCCTCCTATGACTGGTATGATCTCCACACATGGATCCTAATGTCTCTCACCATGATTAATCTGATAAATAATAAATATATCAATCTAGCCTCTCGACAAGGACTAATTCTAACCAGCGGGGAGCCACAAGCCCCCTTTAACTGCTGCCTGTTGTTGCCAATTTAATTATTTAATAATGAATTATTTAGGATATGGGGAAAGTTTTGATTAATATTGTCTGGGCAGCTGTTGTCAGTTGTTTGACGTATGTCAGAGAATTCAACCCTCGTCGCCTCTCTGCCTGACCTTTGTGCAGGCAGCCATTTGCAAACAAGCGCCCGCGGACGAGCAGACACGGTGATTGGACTGAAAAAGTGAGACATTCTGAAGGAAGCCAGAGGCTACTGTCACGAAGATCAGATGCTGAATATCTCACAATAAATTACAGCTGCATCTCAGAGGCCTTCATCCTTGAACCTTGAACACGTCAGCTGTGGGGCTCAACCCCCCGAGTCCTTCCATCTGTGTGTGCACATTTAAGTGAGTTTTCGACCCTATTTACTAATGGAAGCCTCTGAGGCCCCAGAGTTGCTATGCATTTTTAATGATATTAAACCATTTTTTTCATTCAGCTGTATGCTGATAAAATAAAAAAAGGACATCAAACACAAATGTGATAACCACATGTTCTTAAAACAAAGGATACTCAAAATTAATGATCCTGGATCTCAGGGTCACTCTGCTGGAGAGCAGATTATCATGTGGGTAGATACCACAGCCTCTCAGCAGAGTCAAAAATAAATGGACGGTGAAATTTATCCCACAGGGTAGTTAGCATCTAGTTACCCTCCCTGTTTTCATTCCTGGGATCCTCAGTCCAAATACCACCGTTTAGACACATCCTTTGTCATTTCATCCATAAACATGGGCTACAGTTTCACGAGATGCACCAGGCCCTAATGTGTCTCCAGTATAAACACTCCCCTCCCAGTGTGGAGTTGTCTGAGCAGGTGCAACAAGCAATGCGATTTACAGAGCAACAATGTCCCCGGAGGGGCGGAGGTCGAGGTTTGGGCGATGGGTCGAGTCTATGACTTCCTTCCCAGGATAATTAGGAGTGTGCATCCCCTGTGATAGTGAGGATAAAATAATTAATGTGACTTTTCTGCTGCATGGATGTTTAACGCAGTGGTGTCAACGCCATCCTTATACTGATGCAGGTACTTGAGCTCTGTCATGAGTCATGACCCTTTTTGGAAACTTGAGTTGGGCCCAAAAATACAGAATTCTGATCTAAAAATCCATTTTCTTTTCTTATATACATGATTATGCTTTTTACATGATCATTTAAATAATCTGTTTTAACCAGAAATCAGAGTAAATGGGTCAACAAACCAAAAGTTATAAGCTTTTAATATAAATGCAATTTTTCTTTTGTGCAAACTTGTGTTCTCATACTCTTTAAACATACTCGTGTACAGACATCAGCAAACAAATGAATGATTACACTGGAGAGAAAGACAGGAGGGCCAGCAACCCACTGTCAACGTGACAGGCCGCATTGTCCCAGCGAGCTTTGGTGGTTGTAACAAGCGCTGGGACATTTGAACAAACAAAAGCGGGTTCGGCGGTGTCATCAATCAATCGGCTGACAGTTGACTCAAGTTTGTTTGCCCCGCACTCTGCATAATAAGTGATTAGATCTCAGCTAATTAGATATTGGGTCATCAATCATTGCCAACAAGGCACTTTGGCTAGCTTTGGGGACCCTCCCTCTGCATGTGCCTGTTGTCATCAAATAAATTAGAAATAAAAATTATTTAGGGGCAGCCAAAAGGTAATTCCCACCAGCGAGCTGTCCAGCCGCTGCTTTTGTGTAACGGAGACACATGGAGGGAGGGAAATTGTGGTGGTGGTAGTGGGGGGGGGTCCTCATGTCCTAACCAATTACTGAAATATTTAGTTGATGAATTTACATAATAAATGACCCAATGAAAATTTGATATATTTGCTTATGACGATGTTTTACTCGTGTGACACCGTGTATGCAGGGAGCAAAGCTTTTCTTTTGGACTAAACAACACTAATTCTGTTATCACACTGTTCCAAATTGTTCTCACTTAGCAACAACATCAACAACAATGCATGAAAAATGCACGAGCCCTAAAAGCCAATTACTTAATAGTATAAATGATGTCACTTTTTTTGTTTTAGATGTAATGAAGGTGACGTTTTGGATAACAATGCACCTAAATAGCAGCCGGTGTGACATCAGGCAGCCATCTCAGTCCCTTAAAATCAGGTTCCAGGCTCTTGTGAGAGTGAGCAGTGCCAGTGAAAAAGTACTCAGGATTTGCAGAGTCACGCTTTGTTCCCACCGTTTCTCTTCACACTGTCAAAAATGTCTCCCCGACACCCTGTTCAGGCTCCAGAGCTACAGCGTTTGCTCTGCTTTTCCTGTCTTTTCCTGTCCTGCCAGATTCCAGTGTTCCAGCTGCAAGGACACAAAACAGGTAGATTGGGGAAGAACTGAGACACTGCAGAGGAAGAGGGGCGATAGAGGAGAGGAATATGTGGAAGTATGAGAAAGATAAGACACAAATGAGAGAGAGAAGGGGAAAGAGACCTATGCTGGAGGTGGAGGAGCCTATTTTTTTTTTGAAAATGTATTTATTTTCAGACAGGAGCCAGAATGTTAGTCAGTGAATCAGCCAGCTGGGCCCCGGTCTCTCAGCAGCATGTTGGAGCCTGTCACCGTCGCCACCATCGAGACAGCTACAAGTTTACAACAGCTGCCGACTAATGTTTGATCAGTGATAAAATATGCCAGGGTGACAACATCATGCTGCCCATGCATTTGAGAGGACCTCGAGCATTAAAAATTCAGTGCCAAGTATGTATGGAGGGGCCCTGATGGCCTCTATTGCCCCCCACTGCCCTCCATTCCTCCCCCACTCCCCAAAGGTACGCGCAGGAGTGGAGACAACTTCACAAGATGCCACGAACTGTCTCTGGTTTGTGGTTGGCTGTGCGAAGGGAACCACACAGCGCACTGGCTTTCGTGCTGGAGGACCACCGCTGAGACCTCCCACACAGACATAGAAGAAGAAGTCAACATCGGCCCCAAGGAGACTGACAGTGGACAAATGGTGGCAGATATACACATACAGTGACATGCACTGTACAGTGAGAACGATGAGAAAATGCTGGATAAATTCAAATACATGCAGATTTTAAAAATAATCAGGATTTTATTTAGGATATTTTTACAAATCTGTTTAAAAATTAAATTTTATTTATCTATATTCTGTTTAAAGCAAAGCTAATACCTGTACTTTGACAAGATATTCAGGATTTGTGTGTTTTGATGATTTGGTAAATTAAAATTGCCTTTATTGGAAAACTTTTTACTAAATTTGATGAGACACTTTGAGTAGGAAGAAAGAGGTGAATGAACAGACTTGATGTTCACTTATTTACAGTTGATTTTCGGCTGTCTGAGGGTCTGTTTGTTTATAGCCGATCCAACAACATGGGCATGCCAAGGAGAGGCTCCTGGTAAATATCAACTGTAAGGGAAGCGAGGCCTCGCTATCAGTCGCTGCTGCCAAGGGGCTCTGTGGGACGGAGCCCCTCTAAGACGCAACAGAGAGGAGGAGAGACGACCCACGGTGGCTCTGAAGACGTGCAGAAGTCATAGCAGAAATGGAGAGAGAATTGAATTTCCCTGGCAGCCGGAGTTTTTCTCGTGATTGCCAGTCGGTATAAGAAGCCCTCTATGAAATTTGACATCTCAATATTGAAGAATATTGAGATATTAATATTATTGCTGGCCTGGTAATTGGATCCCAGAGACGCACAGAACCGATATGTCCTTGCGGGCTGGCTGAGGCCGCGTCAATATGGAGGGAGCTGCGTTGCTGTGGAGACATGAAAATAAACCTTTGCGCGGAAACGATGAAAACACTGTTGTCGAAAACATATGTCAGGATTGCACATCGCACCACAGCAGTCATCTTACACCCCATGTGGACACACACCTAGGCCGGAACATACTCTCCTCTTTTGTTCGTATACTCGTTCAGTTTCTCACCTTCCTGAATAATTCAGCGCCGGTGAGGATCGCCAGATCTTACAGCGTACTTAACATGCCAAAACGAGCAACAGACAAGGGGCAGGAGGCACGGCTTCAATTAGCCCTTTTGTTACACACAATAGGCAAACAAATTCATTTTGTTACAATGCACGCGGCATTGTGAGCCATCAATTTTGTACCTGGCCCTTTCCTCTCCTCCCCCCCATCACCACCTCTCAGGTCTTTTTGTTTCACTAATGCTGTTGACGTCTGGGCCTGCTCCCTTTCTCCGCTCAGCTTTATCATTACACCCGGAGCCCCAGGTATCAGGTGTGTTTGTGTTGTTTGCGTGTGCGGTCGTGGCGATCGTGTTACCTGGGATCAAGTGAAGGCAGCCCGCTATTCTTCATGGCCGCTAAGACGCCGCTGACTAATTGGATGAGGTGTAAATCAAACCGACAGAGACGGAGATGGACAGCAGGTGATGCACACATACACACGCACACACACACACACACACACACACACACACACACACACACACACACACACACACACTGCTGTCTGTTACAAATGCAAAACCAAAAACTTTCATCTCACACACGTGCATCTGCGTCATTCAAATGCTCGTGTCCCACTTTGTTTATGATGGTTCATTAATTTTGCAAGCAGTTCTTTGGTTCCGGCCTGTTTAGCCACTTGCCGTCCGTTTGCTATGAACATAATAAAATAACAAAACAATTACTATTAGGAAAATAAAATAACAAAAAAAAAAAACGTGTTATTTACACATTAGAAGTTGCTTTCTGCATTATAATCCCTGTAATTACAAATCACTTTGTTTTGCTTATATTAATAATTTAGAATAATTCTGACATCTCGATGCTTTTCATTGTGCTGTGATATCATTAGATACAAAGGAGAAGATTGTCACAAATTCTCACTTCTGCTAGAATTCCAAACACCAGGCGATGAAAAAAGGGGGTATCAGGGCCATGTGGGGTAAAGTTACAGTAACAGCTGGTGTATTCTGGGATGCTGGCCAGGATGTTGACTCTCTCTTTCACTTCCCATCTGCTTTCATGCGCTCAACAATTGCTTGTCTACGTTTCCTCTCCAGCTCTCTGCCTTTATTTCCTGCCGAGCGCTCTGCCTGGAATCATATTTGCTTTTTTTTAATTATTTCTATTATTTTTTTAAATTACTGTGCTGTCATGCACAGGTGAAGTTAGGGGCGAACTGCAGTTTTGCATGATTCTTACTCAAAACAGCTGCGATGACATTCACCTATATAGAGAGAAATGCTAACACGAGTGTAACTATGATATAACTGATTTATTGCTGACTTTTTTGACTGACTGATTTGTTGCTGACTTTTTTGTGTTTTATCACATAATCACATATCAGAGCAACTGAAAAAGAGGGAAATACAAGGACTGTTTACATAAGAAAAGAGAGACTCAGTGGGAGTATTTCACTCTAAGGAAATTTGACATGCAAATAGCTGTAAAATCCTCAAAGGTTAAAGGGGAAGGATGGAACGCTCAGCTGCCTTTAACCAACTTGTCTCGTTACCCTGTGCTGTGGGAAGTGCTGCAGGCCCTCTCTCTGTTCTCGCCGGGCTTTCACCTCGGGCAGGTACAGCAATCGCCTGAGTGGCTGGATGCCACTTTTTTTTTTTTTTTGACCCTGAGAGCTGTTTATTAGCCCGACGCATCTGGGCGAGGATCTTGTGATTAATTGGGGTGAGCCGCCCTCGTTCCAACAGGGTCGGCCTTCGCCGAGGCTCCTCCATTCTTTTCATTTACAACAATTAGAGGCGGAGAGATGAGCCTTGTGCTCACATATGCACGCGGGTGGAGGGAAGTGTGTGCACAAGAGTAAGAGAGGAAAAGATCCTTATATGTCACTTTAGTCCATTTCAGAGAGAAAGTGTGAGAGAGGGGGATGAGGGGTGGAGGGAGCTGGCCTTTAATTAATTTAATGCAAATGAGACTTGAGTTTTATGCTTTGAGTTTTACGTTTTGAGCTGCTTTTGCCACATTGCTGCTGCTGCAGCACTTCGGCCAATTAGAGAGTAGGCATCATTATACCATATTTCATCCTATTTTATCATCTTTTATTCTCCCTCTTTACGTTTCTGTTGTGATTTAAACTCACCGTATTTATTTATACTGCAACAACATCGATTTCTCCGCACGGTAATCTGAGGCGCCCCACGGCCCAGCCTGTATGGACTGTGTTACAAATTATGAGTGTCAAACCACCCCCCCCGGCTTTGCATCTTGATCCCTGATTAACTTTATATTCATTACTAAATCATATTAGTCATTATGTGCTCATCAACTTGGGATCCCTTTTTTGTGCCAAAGGCGGCCCACCCACTCACGGAAATGATGAATGCTATTAAAGGGGGCTTACACACACACATACACACACGCACGCAGCTTCTCTTAGTACATTTACAGTAGAGAGCGTTCTCCGTTCTTTCAGACAGAGGGCGACCTTGTGTCAGCTACTTCTCCCTTCTTCACTCCATCCTCTCACATGGAAGAAGTTTGTGCATAAATTATTTGATGAAATACTTGTATAAGATCATTCTACAAAATTTTTTGCAGAAGATTACTTTAAAGATGTATTTGAAGGTTTCTCTTACAGACTAATGGCATCTTATGGCAAACTATAGAGCTACTGTACAATCCCCATATTAAATTATAGTACCAACTATGTAGTAAGAGTCTATTAGGACAGATGAAAGAATATTTCCTTTATCAGATTTTGAATAGAAATAAAATGAAGACTCGCAACAGAAAATAGAAGACAGGAGTTTGGGGAAAAAAGATGGCTGACCACATTTCTTGCGCCATCAGATATGAAGACAATAAGCGGATGAACACATGTTTCGGACTGTAGATTATGACGGAGCACTGTTATTTCCTGTACGAATACAGTTTCAATTTCCTGCCCAACACTTTAGTTTTATTACACCGATAACGAGATACCATCGGCCGTAGCCATGGGGACGAACCAACGGTGCTTACAATAGGAGAGAGTGATAAGAGAGATGATGGGAAAGACAGAATGAAAGAGAGGAGAGGATGGGGCTGAGAACAATCAGTCCCTGACAGGAGCCTGGTGTGCTCATTATTACCATCATCCAGGGATTAGTTACGGTGTTATAAAGAACATCATTCCATTCAGGGGTTCTTGTGTCTATTTTAAGAGGTTTTTACTTAATGAAAGTGTTCAGGAGAACTCAAAGGGTTTTAAAGCCTCACTTACGATTGCTTTATAGTCATACTTATGTTAACAAGTGCAGTATATTGATGATTACGGGATTTATAATGTATAAGGTGCATGCATATATGTCCATCTCTGAATGATTATGCCAAATCATGTTTGTGTGCATGGAAATTATTGTCCCAAGTCCTCATGTCCTCTTGAGCTCCATTCAGCGACCCCTCAAAAGGTCTACAAAACGATTTCCTAGCCGCGCCGGAAAAATCCAGCCAGGTCCTGATCCCCACTTAGACCAATTGGAATCAATTTGTTATTGCAAATATAAATTTGGTAACGTGTAATATCCAGTGAGTGAGGCCTGGGAGGACACTGGCAGAGGCCAGCGCTATTTTCACTTCTGACCCCACACCGAGGAGAGCCTTTGTTAGCTCAGCCATTCAGCTGCCAATCACCACAGAGTTTTTCATTAAATTCACTTAAGAAACTCCCCAGGTTCTGACTGGGCAAAGACCACAAGAATCCATGGGATGGGATGGGGGGGGATGTGGGGTATTCCTCTGAAAATAACCGCGGAAGCGATGCTGACCTGATTCTCACAGCTTCTGTTTGAGAATGTCTTTTAATGGCAGAGTGGAAATATTGCCTTCTTATATTTCAGTCAGTTTAAGACCAGCGTGCTTGTCATACAACCCATATAAAACGACGTTTGTGTTATCCTGATACTTTAAGCGCATCAACTGACCTATGATACATACCGGCAGTCACACATTATTGAATATTGTCGGAAACCTTCTCTTAACCCTCATTAAACAATTTTGGATTTGTAGCAGGGGGACAATAGGGTGAATACTGGCACATCTCTTTGGCTGGAGGCAGCACACACAAACACACACACACACACACACACACACACATACACACACACACACACACACACACACACATACACCCACACTTCAAACCCAGTCCGTTTTCCCCTGAAGCTGTTGACATTTCCCCCAGAAGGATAATTGAGGAATAACATTTGCGTTACAATTTAACATGACCCCTGCCTTGAGAAGACCTTTCATATTACCTAGATGAAGATGGCTCCTGACACCTACTACTTAGGCAGGGTGTATGTGTGTGTGTGTGTGTGTGTGTGTGTGTGGGTGGGTGGGTGTGTATGTGTGGGTGTGTGTGTGTGTGTGTGTGTGTGTGTGTGTGTGTGTGTGTGTGCACGTTTGTCTGTGTGTAGTCCAGTACTTGCAGGCTCCTTTGCGTAGTGCTACAACCAGTTCACTGGTACATGTGGATGATTGTGAAAAGAGAGAGAGAGAGAGAGAGAGAAAGTGTGTGTGTGTGTGTGTGTGTCTATGACCAGCCAACATATGGGAGGTGGATGGATGGCTGCAGGCTCAGTGGAAGGCTATTGTTGCTCTTGGAGTAAAGAAAAGGAAAAAAGCTTATTATTACAATGGCAGCATCAATGTCGAGAGGAGCCGCTCTGACCTTTTCAAGTCTTTGCCTAGCAACTATTAAAAAAAATGTATTAAGACAGTGGAGGGTGTGTGTGTGTGTGTGTGTGTGTGTGTGTGTGTGTGTGTGTATGTGTGTGTATGTGGGGGGGGGGGGCAGTGTCCACATGGAAGTGTATGTATTTGTATGTGTGTCAAAGACTCAGGGGGACACACTGCAGCCGCTAAAAGCTAAGGTTAATGGATTGACTGTTACCTGTTCTTGAGGGGAATCATCCACAAGCACTTCGACAGCCTCCACTTCTGACGGGAGGCTGAATTAACAGCACCATGGCCCGTTTGTTTATGGAATATCGGAGGGTTTATCTGAGCCATGGATATAAGGTTGAGACCTGCTTTAATCACTGTGGCTCACAGTGTCGGCTTTATCCCGTAATGCTTGCATTTTTAGGGTATTTTGTGTACACATTGAAAATATTCCAATGATGCTGAAAGTTTTCCAGGTGTTACTTGAGTTTTCTAGGTGTTACCTGTGGAGGTTCATCACTAATTCTGATAACTGTCCAATATGTGTCTTCTGGGTCCTGCTTTATTGAAGGATGTATTATAAAGCAACCCATCTACTTTAAATCTTTTTTTCTTACAATGATGCCATTCCCATTTCTCTTCATCAGCGCAGCCAGGCGCACCATTTCACAGCCAGCTTCTCCGTACCAACTGCCTCCCACTGATAAATGAGAGGATTAGTGACTGGTACACTTTATTAAAAAGTAATAACAATTTTTGTTGGCATCCTTCATGTGGTAGGGAGTGCCATGAATCACAGGATATTGGCTGTCTGTATCTGATGAATGCATCGTTTACCAGGCTAGGAGTTATTTAGTAGCGGTTATTAATTTAAATCACATTTATCAACCCCCACCGTCTCAGGCATGGAACAGGGGAAAGGCGAGCTCTGTAACAGGGCTGAGAGCAAAGACACAGAATTAAATGAATGAAAATGAGGTATCTGTTAGAGGTGTTTTTCTTTATTTACATGACGGCCACCCAGAAAACGTTTTTCTCAGTTTCTGACTATCGCTCCTAGAAAGAGGTGAAATGTTTTCCTAATATTTTCTAATATCATTTTAATGTGATTATTTTGCCTTAAATGTCACATCTTATTAGGTTTGGGTCATTCAGTTCTGAATTTTCCACAACATATCAAGGTCCTGGTAAAGGATAAAGCTGCGGAAACCAACATGCTGCATAAATATGATGCTATGTATCTGTTCAAACCTGACTTTGATGAATCATCATGCAACTTTTTTTTCTCTGACAGGCCAGATTAAGTGGTCTTATATGGGGTCAGACACTCCCACCCATGTCCTGAAGGCACCTCATTACATTCTAATATCCTAAGCTAAAGCTACAGTCTGTCAAGTTTGGGTTTTCTCACCCCTGAAACCTTGTCATGAAACGCTGGTGGTCCTTTGTTATGAAAGGGTTTGGAGGGTTAACAAAACACGGCATCCTCAGCGACATGGTCACGTAAACACAGGACATTCTCAGCTAGACATAGCATCATGACTCAAAACACCAATTCTGATTTCATGCTAATAAATGCATTTGCTGTTTCAGAGCAGCAGTAACACAAATGACAAGCCAAACTGTCCTGGAAAAACACCACAATGTAACCGTCTGTATTGATCAACGAAAAACAACCATTTTTACCAAAGAGAGCCTTTGCAATCCCATTGAGCAAAGCTACACTTAGCAAGTCTCAAATAAGGTAAAACAACTAGACTGTAACTTGGTGACCTTCAGTCTCAGAAGCCAAATTCCAAACTAACCGGGTCACTCGAAAACAAATCTAGACTCTTATTTAGTCTGGAATCAAACTTCATAAAATAGGCAGATGGCAGCATTCAGACAGGAAGAGTGTGAAGTGTACACCGCATCTTATTTGCTTAACCTTCTCCTGGACTGCTAAGGTGTGTCTGGTAATTGAAACATAACAGAATTAGGTTACAAATGTCTAACAGAGCCTTGTGTGTACAGCAGAAGCCCATACACCACCGAGCTTAGTGCCTGTTTTCATTTAATTAGTTTTTCATTTGGCTGTGAACGCTGTGCATCAATAGAGGCAAACAAGTTAGCGTCGAGGGCTCTCGGTGATTTATACCCAGATCCGTGCGTTCATTTTGATTTCCTGTTACCCTCATTGGGCAAAACCTCGACCAGGTGTTGACTGTGCAAAAAGGCACCAACAACCGAAATATGCTTTTATTTATGTTTTCTTACACGCTTCCCTCCCACGCAGGCACCCACATATGCGTGTGAAAAGTGAGTCTCAGAGGAGTGTGAGAGGATAAAAATCTAAAGTAGCTATGGCTGCAAAGAGCTATTGATCTTTTCCATGTTGACTCCTTCGCCTTGAATTTTTAATGCGTGCAGACGCTCCTGCAGTTGCAGGGAGTGCCTGATTTTGGTCAAATTGTTTGAATTTACTGTACACATCAGCACACAAGCTGTCCAAGTTTGAAAAGATGAGCAACTGACGACATTCTTGAAAAGGTGCACTTTTGCGTCCTCGTGGCACATGCTTGCCTGCACGGTGCTGGTTTGACTTGTCACATTGCAACAATAATAGAGGAAAAACGACAGAGATGGCAAAAGAGTGCCAGAGCTGCAAACCTTTCTGCTGGAACTTTGGGAAATTTTTTTTTGACTCCGCAGTCGTGTTTTTCGGGAAACATTTGCGATATGAATCCGCGCTCTCACCGTCCTGTCACCCTGTCCTGATGATTAATGTAAAACTGTCTGACAGGATTCCAGTTCCCATGTCCCTCCGGGGTGACGAGAGATAATCCCCGCGCTCCGAGCGGCTCTTGTGCTGCGCAGGTCCTCCTGTCCCAGGTGAAGAGCCCCGGGGGTCAAGGTGTAGAGCCTGGAGGCTGCCCAGGTGTTTGCAGTTATTACTGTCTGTCCCATTTAGGGGGAGAACTGCAAATATCAGTGAAATGTTTGCGTTCACTGTCAGACTGCTTCTCTTAGTCTGGCAGGTATGTCTGACTGACTTTTTTCAGTTTATGTCCTTTCTGACCTTTCCAACACATGTGCATGCACTCACATGATTGGATTTGATCCAACCATCCAACCGCCCCCACCTTCACTGCACATTTTAAACCTTTGTGTGTTTGTGGCTGCATTAATAACATCTCTTGGTCTACACAAGCTTTTGTTAAAAAAATCAAATTAAATTCCCATCACTGTTACCAACCCAGGCTAATTGTTATGTGCACCGTAGAGTTAAAAGCTGTTGCTGGAGAGGCAGCAGAAAAATCTAGGGCACAAAGCCAACACTAGATGGCTGCAGATAATGCAGAAAAGGAGCTAATGATACACACATACTGTAGGAAGGGAGAGGGTGGGGAGAGAGGAGGAGAGTGAATTAAGTGAAGGCTTTTAAAAATCCTGAATGAGAAGAGCGGAGAGTAAAACATGGCTGCTGTTCAAATGCATTATATGAGCACTTCAGATTCACGCTGCAGACATATTAGTTCATGTCTGTTTACATGTTTCAATGAACGGCTCATGTCCTGGCAGATGATCTATAATAATTCTGACATGAGTTTAAGAATCTTGCTCTTTCGTGTTCCTACACTATCCTGGAAGGGGAAAACCCAGGGCTGCTTTCTAAATATACCCACAAGAATGAACTTTGGGCTGGAAACACTATGAAGGACTGATCAGCAGTCTGTGTTTTCAGTTGTTGGTGGCCGACTCAAAGCTGAAAATGTTGGTGTTTCTGCAAATGAGGGTTGTACGGAAAAACAGCTGAGCTACTCTTTGAGTTGTGTCCATAATCACTCCCTGTTCCCTATATGCTGAACGTGGCCAAGACCAGGGAGATGGTGATCGACTTCAGGAAGAAGAGGACGGCCACACAGCCCCTGAACATCCTGGGAGAGGACATCGAGGTGGTGGAGGACTACAAATACCTGGGCGTGCACATAGACAGCAAACTGAACTGGAAGACCAACACCGAGGCTGTGTACAAGAAGGGGATGAGCAGACTCTACTTCCTGAGGAAGCTGAGATCCTTCGGCGTGTGCAGCAAGATGTTGGACATCTTCTACCACTCTGTTGTTGCCAGTGCACTGTTCTACGCTGTGATCTGCTGGGGAGGCAGCATCGGAGCCAGCAACACCAACAGACTGAACAAACTGATCAGAAAGGCTGGCTCCGTGATTGGCTGCAAACCGGACACCCTGGAAGCTGTGGTGGAGAGGAGGATGCTGAACAAACTGTTAGCTATCCTGGATAACCCGGACCACCCTCTCCACCCACTCCTGGACAGGCAGCGGAGCTCCTTCTCAAACAGACTGATTCAGCTCCGCTGCCACAAAGACAGATACAGGAAATCTTTCCTGCCCAGTGCAATAACCCTGTTCAATAAGTCCGTCTGACGGAGACTCATAGCCCTGGTGCTGTGATGTGCTCCAGTAGTACTTTCATGTGGCACATTGTCATAATTATTTATTCCATTGTACAGTAATACCACTCATTTGCACTGATAACATACACTGTTATACTGTAAATATGTTGTAAATATGTTAATACTGACGAGGCTGCTGGGACAAGTCAATTTCCCATGTCTGGGATTAATAAAGTATTTCTATTCTATTCTATTCTATTCTATTCTATTCTATTCTATTCTATTCTATTCTATATAGTGCCCTAACTAAGGAAAGTACCATTTTGTGGGGCTGTCCGAATGTTAAGTGACCACTGGGTGTACAGTATTTATTAAACCAGTAGAAAAAAATAAAATAAACTCAAAGTTAGGGTTTAGAGTCGACTTGGTGTCCTAAAGCCGGTCTTCAGTGAGTGCAGGTAGTGCCATCAAACAGTACGGAATAGTAAACGAGTGTGTGATTTCAAAGTTGGAATAGTTTTATAAGAGGGGCATTAACATTTTCTAATTTCAATTTATTCCCACTAACTAATCCAAAGCAGGGGAAAATCAATTCAAACCTGAGGGTGATCATACATCAAATGGGAAAATAACCACCTCCAGTTTCCAGACCAAAGTGGGGGGTATACATCTTTTTTCTTTACTTTGAAAATATCAGGCTATTTCACAATCAATAGAGCAGGCAGAACACATTTTTATCGGGTGCATTACACTGCAAATGAATTGTAGAACTTGGTAAAAGCCAATTGGACAGGTGATGGAATAGCTGTGAGCATTTGTCTGACAATTGGCTATATTTGCAGAACATGTAGATTAATGGTGTTCGCAGCGTGCCACGTTTGGGGCATTCATTACACACAAACGCACGCACACACACACACATCTATTTTATACCTAAGGAAGGCTCGGGAGAAGCTAACAGGAGTCATTGATTCTCCTTAAAAGGTGAGGGAATGATCATAATCTCACAAGCCCTGGATTTAGTTTAAATATGTCCTCAAGCCCCCTGAAATATTTATCACTCCTGAAATGCAATTGGTGCATTTGCCTGGAGTTTATTGCATTTTCCCTACGCTGCACCTGCTGAGGGAATAAATGGGATAGTAGAAATATAAAGGGCATGTCTTTATCAGGATGGGCTCAGGCAGACTTATTAAGCACTAGCATGTGTGCTACCGGAGGCTGTTGTCTGAGGCCCAGATCGTGGCACTAGAATCACCAGACAGATTGCTTTTATTAAGTGTTGAGGTATAAGTGAGGTTATGCATTTCCATGCCTTTTGAGAGTTCTGTGTTATTTATGCTTTAGCCAGAATATCTCTGTTATTGAGATAAAGACGGTGGCTATTTTTATTTTTGATAAATTTGCTACACCTGCACCTATTTCTCGTGATTCCGGTTCCCTGTTGAACAAGGATGTTTTGTCGGTGATCAAATACGGCTGCAGAAGCTACATCGCATCCTTGTGGATATCACGCATGCTCTTTGAGGGCAGCCGAACATTCGCAGAGCTCTCCGTGTGTTAAATTAGAGCCTCCCTAAATGGGAATTTGATTGTTATTTCAGAACTTCAGAGGCTTGTTTATTACATCGGCGAGGAATGATCTGACATCGACGTGCTTTGTTGTCGGAGAAATGCAAATCCTTGCAATGCAGGACGGCTGTGGAAAACACGGGCAACATGCATCATTTCTTTCAGCTCAAATTAAGGAGAAGACAAAGAAAAATCGGCTCCATTGGGACGTGTTCTCTTGTTCTCCGGCTTTTCTGAGTAAGGAAATAACTGGTTTCAGACACAAATAAACAAATTAAAAGGAGAATGTGGTTAAAAAAAATTGTATCTGGGTGAGACATCAATGCATCATTAAGCTTCAAAAGACAAAGTTTTGGTTGTTACTTTTCCTGAAGTTGTTTGAGCTCTATGGAGGGGTCATCCTGATCAAACCCTCATTCCACAGGAAGCAGAATGGTTCTTGCTCAGTGTTCTGTTGAGATCCAGCAGTCTTAGATTGGCGTTTTTACTAAAAAAAGTAGTCAAAGTAACTATAGGTCACATTGTTCCAGGCATGATATAGCAGCAACTTCACACTGGAAGTTGCTTTCATCGACACATTTTGTATTTGTTCTGTATTCAGGCAGAAGTAATTCTGCAGGGAACGCTGTATTTATCTCTCGATGTTGGAAGCGGGGGCTCCTCAAGGGCTGGCCTGGGGCCGGAGTGCTAGAGATCAGGACGGCGAGTCCCTCGTTGTGGCGCCCACAGTAAAATTTCGGGGAGCAGACAAGCCACAGAGGAGCAGTTACTGGTGAACAACAGAACTATTTCAACACTCAGAACCTTATAAAAGTGCGAGTGGAATCGCGTTGATTAATTCACCTCAGGAGATTATACATCTGCATATTTATACAACGTTCCTGTTTAAATACACATATATAGATTTCTTAATTTAAACCGTTGCCAGCAGTGATGTTTGATTATACAAGTGACCACCATACAGGTGAACCAAACAATCGCCTCCTCTTCTTCTCTCAGTCGCGTGACTCTTTTGTTAATCGCCCAAACGGGCTTTTCCACAGGAGCCCAGACCTTCCCAGCTTCACACTTGGCTGCCTGGAGAGATAGGGAACCTGCCTTAATTCATCATCGCTGCTATCACACCCTACGGCGTAATAATACAGTATGCATATATGACCTATGTTAATGAATGTGGTATATCCTTTAATATTAACACGCTGTGGACAGTGTAAACAGGGATCAGAGTTAATTTAATTAGGTGCGTGCCTTCGTGTTCTTGTGGTTATGTTTCAACGGGTTCATCTAATTCCAGCTTGCTCATTATTTCAAACCACCTATGTGGTCAGTCATCATGGCCTGGAACAAAAAGTCAATTAACATAAATACATAGAGTCGGAGGAGTCCCTGGATGAACTAAAACTAAAACTAAAGAAACCATCACCCTGAGAAGCCATTTTCAGAGTTTACCTGCCTGTAAATGGTTTATATGGGATCTGTGATAATTAATTCAGTCATTAAATATATAATATTTATATATAATGTAATTATATAATATATATAATTAAGTGCATTAAATAAAGTAAATTTGGCTTTTTTTTTTTTTTTTTTTTGAGTGCCTTGACTAGACACTCAGGTTAAAATCCCCAACATACGTGATGAAATGTTTTGCTGTTGTTTCATACAAACTGCACAATTTAGACCGTTCGATGCACTTGCTGATTTTTCTCTTCTCTTTGCGTTTTCCTGAGGCGTATCCTAAAGCACTTCCAACCGACAACAAAACCAGACATTGTGTTGATCCTGATTTTACACCACAGTTCCCTTAACCTGGATCCCATCTTGTTCACTGCTTCAATTCTTTCTTTTTTTTAACCAACCCTCTTGTATGGATTCACACCTGAGTGACCTCCTGACATGAACGGCCTGCTTTTGTGGGATGACCTGGAAGGAAAAACTGTTTTTATCACCATCCAGGATGGATTTCTTTTTTTTTTGTACTTTTTGAAAGTCTTTCATTCCCTCTAAGTCATTAGAGGTTGCATAAATGATCCTTTACGCCGGGTGAGAAAAACATCAGCAGTATTCTGACTCAGGTTTTATTTTCCAGACTGTCTCGTGTGTTGTCTATGTCATGTTTACGCTGTTATTTGATACCAGAGGCAAAGTAGGCATATTCATTACAAGCGGTCAATGCTGTTCGCTATCACCCGAAGTCCCAGGTCCAGGTATGGGAGCAAGGTGAGCCAGAGAAAGGCATGTTGTTGTCTAAGCACTTCCATTATAACATTTAAAGGACAAAACAGGATGACTTCCTGTGCATGGCTTAAGTTCTCAGCTGCAGCCTGAGGTTTTTAGCTTATTAGCTTTTTTTAGCTATTTTAGCTTATTTTTAGGTTATTAGCTGCTTTGTTAACATTAACAAATAAAGACACATGCGTTAAACAATTACTCACTGCAAGAACTGATAGAATAGCACATTTCCACCCCCCTCTTGCCGCTTCCTGCAAGAAAACTGCATTTGTGCATATCTATGCATGGTTGGTCAGCAATAGAGATGCTCATCTGTGTCTTTCATCAAGTTGACAGCCTCCCCCACCCTCCTCCAAAAGATAACATTTATTATAAGCGTAAGCAATACATATTGGCCCAGAGTAACTTTGTGGCATGTCCCCGCAGCTTATAATCACAACTGTCTCCTGTTAAGTATTCCCCGTGATCTATCGGCTCCATTTTTATTTTCTGCAAGCAGAGAATGCAGAGCAGCCATGATTCATAAAATTGTTGATGATTAACCAATAAGAGATTAATCAAATGTGAGTCCAAAAAGAAATCAATATTTTACGGTTAAAGCCAGTAAAAATAAGAGAACACTGTGTAGAATTACAGTCATTTTACACTGGCAATTTGAAATACAGTAACTTTCAGTCTTTTGTTATTGTATTCAGGCTAAATCAGCCATTATTACAGTCATGAGTGCTTCTGCTTTGTGTTTGTGGAATATGCAAATCCTGCCTTATGAGACGTGAACCTACAGAAGAGAAAAACAGTAAGAGAATTCAGCAGGAAATTAATGTTTTATTAATTATGGTTAAGACAATATACGATAAGGCTAATTTTGCTCCTTTTCATGAAAACGAGCACAAGATAGCCGTATCTCATGAGGGAAACTGTGTTCTTTAATTTATCATGAAATTAGCTTTCTGACAGTAACTGCCGCCGTGTCCTGGGACTCCACGTGGCACTGTGATCTCTTCTCATATTTTAATGACCCGATGGAAAAGGCGGTCTCTTGCCCCCAGCGTTATGCTAATATTTATTTGTGTTTGAATTACCCATGTGTTTACAGTAAATTCATTGAGGTCAAACGGGAGTCAGTATTATAACATGATCAAGCATTCCCCCTTTCCTGTTTATTTACTGTAAATTTCCTTCTTAAATAAGATTTGAGTGTGTGCATGTCCTGACATTTATATGCAGGTAGAGATGAGTCCTTTAAGGCCTGGTTCTGTTGCTGGATGGATAAAAGTGTATTTCACACAAACCCTCACTGACATACTCACACATCGCAAACGTTTGGTCACAGAGAGGAGGGTTGCCAGTTCTGCCGAGCCAGTCTGCCATATGGCTTGTGCTTGTAAGTCTCCTAAGTGCCCGTTGTCATCTCAATCTCTCAGCTTTCCATTACCGTGCCGTGGCAGCTCCTTTCCCCTGCTGCCACTGCTTCTGGCAGATTAGACTAAAGATGACTCTTTCACACTGTGAACTGGACTCCCAAGTCCAGGAAACAGACACACTCAATCGTCTTCCTTCATGCAAAATACACAGGGACATCACACTGTGTTAATAGCAGGCTGAGGCTGACTGACTGCATGAAACAGGAGGATTAATGGATATTTATATTTCATTATGTTTTTAAACTGCCCTCAGAATAATGCAGCAGTCTCTGGGAAATACTGGAACATATGTCAGCTCCTATCTACTTGCAGATATAATTCAATTTCACTTTAAATGCGCCGATCAAATGCTATTAAGATCTAATTTGTCGTCCCCAAAAAGAACCACAGATTTAATAGAAAGGGTTTGGATAGGAAGGCCCATGTATTCCAGTTTTAGGGTATAGGTTTGGACGCTGAATGACAGGTCGAAAGTGATCATGGTAAGGTTGATACAGTGGCTGTGTGCCAATGTGTGTGTGTGTGTGTGTGTGACAGGGTTGGTGAGTGTGTGCTCTGCAGGTTCTGTTCTTACCCAGTCACACTACACGTGGCTCCCCTGGTGTTGCCAGTAATCAATACAGGCCTGAAATCACCTCCTGTTACCGGCCTGCAATGCTGCCTGTTTTGTCCCCGAGTTAATAATGAATAAGTCCCCCTTCAAACTCAGTGTAGCCTCTTGTTACACACACACAGACACACACACACACACACACACACACACACACACACACACACACACACTCTGTATACAATATGCCTACAAGTCTTAATAAGGTAAGGATTGTTGTGATAATATTTAAACTCATGAATGCAGTTTCCAAGACACACACACACAGTCTCTTCAGCAGGCGTACATCATGGCTAATATTTCAATTGCATTTGCTAATCGCTGATCAATTATTCAGAAGCTTCCCTCATCATGAAGGGTCCCTGGCTTCCTGAAGCATATGGTTGGTGTGTGTGTGTGTGTGTGTGTGTGTGTGTGTGTGTGTTTGTGGGTACACTCTTGTCACATCTTTGTATCAGATGTTTAAAGGCTACCGGTCTCTTATCGCAAGGATCCGTCCGCTGCAGTGACCAAACGGCAATAGGAAACGACACAGTTGAAGTTTCAGAGCCTGACTTTTATGTCCCCCCCCCACCCCAATTATCCAACTCCTCCCCCGACCGACTAACAGTGAGGCATCTGATGCCAGTTAGAACAGCCAGTGTAATTTGCTGTGTAAGTCGACACGATGGTTATCTGCGTATGGGGCACCTTTCATTTCCTCCGAGCCTGGCATCGCCTCGAGTCGCGCCCTTGTTATCTTTCGTGCTGGGTCTTTTGGTAATTTGTCCAGCATGAGTTGACTCCCCAAAAGGTCTCCTATCCCATCCTCCCCACCCCTCATTTCTTTATCTAAAGTATAACTTGTGATTAAATGGCTTGTATCTGTGATGATTAAAACAGGTTTCAACTTTCACTCAGAAGTTTTGTGGTTGCATTTGCTCAGTTTGTTCGCCCCAACCGGTTTTGATTTGCCTGTGTGCTGCATTATGTTTGCTGGATGGTCCTAATGGTCAAAAGAAGGTCTGACCTTGACAGTGAAGCTTCAGGTCCAGATCTCCTTGCAGCACATGCCTAACAAGTGACTCATCACTTAAGATTTGCATTCATTACTCAAGATGGTCCTAAATCTCCTCATTTGGTCTATTTGGATCAGTGCAGAAAAGGGTGCGAAGAGAGTGAGAGACTGTGTGTGTGTGTGTGTGTGTGTGATTGTGTGTGTGTGTGATGGGGGGTGGTAATAATGAGTTATGAAACTGAATCTGATCCCTTCTTTATTTATTTTTCCGCCCGCCTCTCTCCTCGAACTAATTCTAATGAAGAGGCCTCAAATGACTTAATTTAGAGTGAAGTTAATTGGGTTTGGTCCTACACGGCTGCACTTCCTGCCTGGATACTTTCCAGTCTTTCCCTCCTCATTTATAAACCTGTGTATGTGTGTGTTTGCACGCCGCCATGCTGAATATGAAAGAAAACAGAGATTCAGGAGATAACCCATAAGAAAGATGGAAAGCCTGATGAGAAAATTAAAGTGAACACGGCAGAATGAGAGGAGGTGACAAACAGAGAGAAATAGAGAAGAGTAAAGGGCCGGGGTCCTTCATATCTGGCACGCCTCGCCCCCCCCCCCCCTTAGCCCAAGACTGTAATTAGATCTGGCAGCCACCCCATAATGATAAATGCTAGGATGATGAATGGAAATGCAAATGTGTGTGAAGTAGCCGCAGCCATGAAAGGGGGAATATCATTAACACTTTCCTCTTGTCAAATCCATCATTGTCAAGGGTGGCTCCCTGTGTCCCCCACGTCCCACCAGCTTCTCAGGGGCAGCTCAGGAGTTAAGGACAGAGAAGTGACAGGAGGAACACATATATGCTAGCCAGCTAGGATATGTACATGATGCAACACAGATGCTCTGAGTAAATATTTGGTTTGGCCTGTTTAAATGCAGATCATTTTCAAATTGTTATGAAATCATATGTTTTACTACAAGTTAATGCTATATTTTTTCTGTAGTCTAATGTTTCCCAGTTGTTTAGTATGGTCTGCTGCTAATTAACAGGAGAGACACAGTATACATGAACACGATTTCACATTTTCCCTCAGTGTTAAAAACAGGACAATATGTCACAATAATGTACAGTAAGTTGTTGTTTTTGAGGATATTTTCTCCGACAGACTTTTCTTCCCTGTGTTCCCTCCACATGTGCATAATATGGTAATCACTCAACAAGCCAGTCAAAAAAAAAACATGCAAGGACACTAAACAACCTAGCAGAACAGGCAGGAGAGAATTACAATGTCCTGTCCTTCAGCTGCTGGTAAACAGTGCTCATGAGTTTGGAAAAAAAACATGGAAATATTTGAGAAAAATAACAACAATAACAATAATAATATTGAAAAATCATTGTAACATCCCTTTCTCCCTTGATCCCAAGCCCAACGCCCCCCCCAATCTTCCTGATATTCGACAGCTGCTACATCATGGGAGCATCTTGTCATCTGTCCTTGCCAAGTTCCGATATGGTGCCAAATAATTCCCAATTCTTCACCGCCACGGGCCACCGGACCTTTACTCACATTATACTTAATTCCATTACAGTGTAAGTGCATTTGGCTGGTCGGACAACAACTGTCTTTCACTCCTGTCAGTATTTGCTAAACTGCCCACGTGTGTTTATGTGCTCACACGTGTACCTGCTGCCCTTTCAGTGTCGTCTTGTCTAACCTGGTGTCCCACCGCTTTTAGATTTGTCCGCCTGTGTGCAGATGCGCCGCCAACCGGGGTAGCGTCGTGAATGACACTGGTCTGTCTCTGCTTTTTTTGTTATATCTATTCATTTAGTTATTTACTGAAATGGAATAACTGGATTGACCTCCGAGTAACAGATGCGATCCAATTACCTGCTCAAGGACAAGTGTGGAAGTTATACAAGAGTAAATCTCACAACATTAGTCATAGAAACAAAGGTTAAAAAAGGAAAACAGGGGAAAAACAGGCACACCACATGTTCTCGAAACAATACAGCCATCTTGTATGGCCCTGAGGAACATTCCTGGCATCGGCACCGTTGCTTCTTGGGATTAGCAGCATTAAAAGGACATCATTAGAAGTTAAATGAGTAAAAGGTTCTGCCAGGCCAGGCTCTGTTGTACCTGGACACGTTCACCTCTAAAGACTTTGACAAATGTTTAATGGCGACAGGGAGAAGCTGGAGACGTTGGGTGTAGGGTGGAGATGTAAATCAGCAGAGCAAGCGGCAGTGTCTTTTACAGGGGCTCTATGAGCCAGGGCAGCTTTGTCTGACACCATGCACTGAATTATTGAGCGAAGGATAGGAACACAGCAGAGAGGACGCCGGGACATTAATGCTTTGTTGTTGCTGTGGCTAGTGATCAGTCTAGCTTGGACCTAATGGAAAAGGAGGCCTATGTGTATTCTTTATGATTGGGAAGGAGGAGGAAGAGACAAAATTTCACCTGATGCTCAAAACTTCCTGCTCATCCCAATATGGCCATCTTCTTTTCCCAGATCAGTGTATCAGAACTTCATTCCTCTGCTGCCCAGACAACGATCTCCCTGCAGTTAAAGGCAGGGCCTCTTGGTACTAATCTGACCCCTCATTAACTATTTAGTGGATCAAAAGCTCACTGGACCATTGCCGCTAGTTTGAGGGTCCAGAGTGGCCATAGTGCCTGTCGAACACACGCTTGCTAGACAGTCAAACACCATTTAAAACAGATAAACAACGTGAACTCAAACTGCAACTGAGTATGTAGGCAGGGTCGCTCACATGCAGAAAAAGATTTTGAGAAAAGCCCAAATTAGATGGTGTGTTCGGGGTGGGGGTGTGTGCTGGTGAGCAGCTCATAAATAATTTGCTGTCAGAGTGACTCTGCTTACCTCTTTCTGTCAGTGACAAAGAGGTCGTGTTGGCAAATGGCAAGAGGACAGATCAACAACCTATACATGTACCAAACAAGCATTAGTGCTCTTGATTTACTTTAATCACTTAGTTTAGATAAACTAATCAAGCATGAAAATATTATATAAGTTGGCATTCAGTGCCTGGAAATGTTTTCTACCAGGAAGGAAATGTTCTTATCTGTCAAATGTGGCACCTGTCAAATTCAGATAACAGAGTCTGGTTGAAGACACATAAAGCCATGTCCTTTAGACTGCCTCTGCTAAAGGGCCAGAGATTGTCTCTGGACACTGCATTATATGTATCTCACTGTCAGGTGTAATTTGGACCGAACTGACAGGAACCATGCTGCAGTCTTCTCGTTCACCTGTCCACTTTAATGTGTTTATGGTGCCCGTGTGCCCGTGTGCTGCCAGTCCAAGGTGAAACATTTCTGACACAGCAGAGGGTTAAGAGATGCACGCAGCATATGTCTAGACGCTGCACTCTGTGCACACCCTTGTCTTGTTTGCACTCCAGAACAGGACGGCGTGATGGACATACCCTCTGTCTGAATCTTTTATGGACAGATGTCCACTGAGGTTTGCTGCGCCGTGTCCTCGGGACACAAACTGAAACTAAACACTCTCTTACTGTAAAGTTGTCTCACAATGCTTTTGCTTGTCCATCACGGTCCCCCTTTCTTTAAAGCCCCAGAAGAATGCTTCATAATGGAAGGGACTCACACCTCAGAGGGCCCAAGAGCACAAGACAGCGAACAGTGGAGAAAGTTGAGGAGACATGATAGACCATTCGTCATTTCCAATAACAGGTCATGTAATGACTGCAGCGACCAGTGTTCTTTGTTTTAGAACATGACTTATTCACTGTTGTAATTTGTTGTTGACCCAGGAGAGAAGGTTGTTTTTTTTTTTTTGAGTCGGGTGGAAAAAGAATTTCAAACCATTAAAACCAGGAGTATTTGTTCTGTCGTTTAAGAGTTTCTTTAAATCAGATCAATAACATTTTAGGGAAACAAATTGTTTTGTGTTAGTGAGTGTGTGAGTAGAGAAAATGAAGAATCGCTCCTCATATTGACTTAGTGAGACCTTCTGAGGCCATTATAATGATTCCACATCATGAATACTGATGCTGAGCCCTTCAGGTCACCATCACACAGCTTCAGTTGAAGCAATTAGCAAGCTGTAGCCCACCTGTGTCAATAACCCCACATATGATAACATCTCTCATTTTTCTTGACTTTCCATGCCGATCAAAATTCTGCTTATCTCAAAATGGCCGTTAAACAGAAGATAACCAGTTGTCCCTCACTGGAGATTAAATCTGGTTTACATGATAGGCTTAGCAATAACGTCGGACATAGGAATCAGCCTGGAACTGAATTTTAGACTGTTTTTTGTTTGGGAGGTTCTCTGGGCAAACAAGGCCTCAAGCTACGTTTGCCTGTTCCCTCACAGGGAATCATTAGGATCAATAATCAATGATGTGTTAGCTCAACATTGAAATTGATTATTGCAAGACAAAACTAAACTAGCTTTGGAGCAACCAATTCTATACAGATGATTTAGTATTAATGGTGATGAGTCGATCATTTATACAGACATTTCACACAAGCCACAGCCTCACACTGTTAGACTCTATGTGTGTATCGTCCTTAAATCTAGGACTGACGTAGACCTTTTATTTATTTTCTATTGGGCCAAACTGAAAGGTGTCACAAACTGCATTAAGCTGAACCCCAGTGCCAAATGATCAGCGGACAAATCAGACAGCTCCGAAGTTTATTAAAAAAAAAAAAAAAAAAAAAAAAAAAAAAAACACTTAGCAGGAAGTATGAACATTGAGATGGGTCAGGAAGCACAGACAGAATCAGGGTTGTAAACCAAGTAACAGTTCAGGCACTCTGCACAACAAACAAGACAACACACAAGCAACACACTTGACACTTTGAGGACCAGTCAAGCACAGGAGTGAAGGAAAGGCTGGTTTATATACACAAGGAGAGGAACCGGGATGATTGGATACACGTGAGACACATAAGGGTAATCAGGTTAGTACAGACAGACAGACAGAAAAACAGGCAGGACAAACCTGGAATAATTAGGATCAACAGACAGATCCTAAGGAGTAACACAAAACAGCCAAAATAGAAGTCCTGCATTTGATTCATCAAAGATCTTAGTTGAGATCTTTGTGCTAATGCTTCCAGTTTCTGGGAAGGCCAAACTGGAGGTACTGCTGGAGGCAGTGTGTGTGGGGGGAAGAATGGCTCAAGCACTCAGACTATCAGCACAGGATCACCACAGGGCTGTGTACTTTTTCCTCTGCTCTTCTCCCTCTACACCAACTGCTGCACCTCCAGCAACGACTCCGTAAAACTGATTAAGTTTGCGGACGACACCACCCTCACTGGGCTCATCTCCGACGGTGATGAGTCTGCCTACAGGTGGGAGGTGGACCGGCTGGTGTCCTGGTACAGTGGCAACAACCTGGAGCTCAACGCCCAGAAGACAGTGGAGATGATTGTAGACTTCAGGAAAGACACAGCCCCCCCGCGCCCTGACAGACACTTCCATCTCCACCATGGACTCTTTCCGCTTTCCCAGCACCACTATCACACTGATGGTGTGCCATCACATTGATGGTGAGCTGGTGAGCTGATGGTCGGCTCCCATCAAGTGGGAGCCGACCATCAGCTCCCTCATCAAGAAGGCCCAGCAGAGGATGTACTTCCTGCGGCAGCTGAGGAAAGCTAAGCTGCCAGCCCAGATGACGATGCAGTTCTACACTGCCATCATTGAGTCCATCCTTGCCTCTTCTATCACCGTATGGTACGCCGGGGCCACTGCCAGGGACAGACAGAGACTACAGCCTCCCATCTCTCCAGGACCTGTGCGAGTCTCCAGGACTCGGGGACGAGCAGGTTGGATAGCAGCTGACCCTTCTCATCCTGGACACGGACTTTTTGAGCCGCTCCCCTCGGGCAGAAGGTTACAGTCCATTCGGACCAGAACCTCAAGCCATAAGTACGGTTTCTTTCCATCTGCCGTTCAATTTATGAACACTTGATCACCTCGTCACTGTCACTTTAACATTTGCACTGCAGTTGCACAGTTCCTGATTTTGTGCATATATTTTGAGAGAGTATATTTTAGATTCTATTCTGTGTTTTATGTTGCACCTTACTCCGAAGCAAGTTCCTAGTCTGTGAATTCTGTTCACTGACAATGGCAATAAAACCCTTCTGATTCTGATTCTGTGACAGAGGTTTGAATCCCACCCAGTAAAGAATGTGATGTGGAATTTAAACACGACCAGCATGCCCTCGGGAACTGTTCAAGGAATATTATTGACTTCTGTCTCTAATAACAACAGATGAAACACAGGAGACAGTGTGGAAAAAATTAAAATACCCCATGTCTGACTTTAGTAGAGGCAGTTGTAACACTCTCAATGATGATTTTAGAGAGTTTTAAAGCTTTCAAACCATCCGATCCTGAAATCTAGAACTAACATAGACCCTTTATGTAGTTTTTCTTGAGCCAAACTGAAAGATATCACAAAATGCGTTAAGCAGAACAAAAGTTCAACTCAACAGGAATTGTAAAGATTGAAACAGGTCAGGAAGAGCAGAATCAAGTTTGTAAACCAAGCAACAGTTGAATCTTTCAGCTCAACAAATAAGACAACACACAAGGTGCAAACATGACACTTTGAGGACCAGTCAAGCACAGGAGTGAAGGAGAGGCGGGTTTATATACACAAGGAGAGGAGCCGGGATGATTGGATACAGGTGAGACACATGAGGGTAATCAGGTCAGGTCAGGTCAGACAGACAGAACAACAGGCAGGACAAACCTGGAATAATTAGGATCAACAGGCAGATCTAAAGGAGTAACACAAAGCAGAGATTGGGGTCTCACACAGTAGAGAATCTAATGTGAAACTGAAACACAACTAACATGCCCTCAGGAACTGTTAAGGAATATTATTGACTTCTGTCAGTGATAATAACAGATCAATCACAGGAGACATTAGTGTATGAAGAAATAAAATATTGTGTGTTTGACTTGTGTAGAGGTGGTCGTTACGCACCAAAATCACATTATTATGCTAATGTACATAATAAAGAATACACCAAGTACACCCTGACTATACAATGCAGAAGGATGACCTCAGAGAGTTCAAAAGAATTTTACACAAGTGTAAAAGTCACTAACACCACTGATCAAGGGATGGCTGCCATGTGCATTCAGGTATAAACCCCCGATGCCCTGTGTGTGTGTGTGTGTGTGTGTGTGTGTGTGTGTGTGTGTGTTGCAGTGGGCTTGCCTTGAACTGGCTGACTGCTGGGAGTCTCATAAAGCTTTCAGTTTGATGACCAACTGAGCAGTAAATTAATTAATCATCATTTCATGCCTCATCAAGCACTTTGATGGCACCTCGCCACGGGAGCCCGTCCCAATTAGCTAACAGAGGAGCCACTTGAATTTTGAGAAAACAGAGAGGGTACTGAAAAAAATATTGAGATTTTTCTGTAGGTTATTGACCAGCTCTGCTGTTTTTATACTCAGATGCAGTGGTCTTTGGCCTTCAAAAATTTTCGTGCTTTTTTACATGTAATTCAACATGCTCGAGGAGCTGAATGCGAATCTTGACCTTTGGAGTTTATGTTGTGTTACAGCATGTGTTCAAGTTGTCTGAAGCTGCTGCAGGCATTTAGACCTTCTTCTAGGAAGGGAAGGGAAGGGGACCTTCTGTGTCTGGGTATGCTGGAAGGGTTAAGGACAAAAACGTTGATACCTGAGTAGCTGGGCATGAAAAGTACCTGGATTTGTTCAATGGTTAGACTTCCATAGTTCCTAGTAAACACAGGATGAAAAAAATCAAACTTATGTTTGACTGCAAGTCAAAAGTGATTAATGTGTAAAATATCTGGAAAAAATGTGTTACATGGGAATAATGAGTTGGGACACAAGTATTACAGGGATAATCAAGACGGGGACAACAGATGTACCAGAGTCTACTGGGACTCAAAATGCCTACTACCTGGTAATTAATTACATTTTCAGGATAAAACAGGACCTATCTTGTAAAGTCTTGTCCCGAACTAGTGGGAATACCCCTCCGCCCCAGCAGGCACCTCATCATTTTATCAGGCCCCCAGTGTGCAGGGGCTACTGGTCCCAGTTTGAAGAGTGGAGAATAGCCCATGTAAAAAAAGCCCGATTGTCACTACAGATTTTGGTAATGGCTGACAGAAAGGCAGACAAGATGACATTGTGGCAGTGCAGCCACGAGGAAGCCAGCAGCCATGCCAGGGGCAGGGACGGAGGGAAGGATAAGCAGATGTTGTTCATCACCCAGGGGTGGTGGGGATACAGCTCTGCGTGAGCTTTACTGGGGAGAGACTGAATGTGTCATACGGTGGAGGTGGTACACGGGTTTATATGAGTGTGATTACACATGCAGCTGCGTGTCTGTGAGCGTTAGTGGACAGTGCACGGTGTGCATCCCACCCAAGTGCACGTGAGAGAGTGCTGGAAGGGGGTGGGGAGTGGGTGGCACCGACAAAAGGCATCTGGCAAGGAGAGCCAAAAACAACAAAGGTAACCTTGCCTCTAGTGATGTACTCTACATACAGCCACTGCTTGCAGGCTCAGTTCTTTGGGGTCTGGGTGGGTACACAGTCCATTGCACATGAAGCTGAAGAAATAGTTCCCTGTTGAGACAGTTTTGTTCCTGACCTTTAACCCTTGTGACAGTGCACATAAACTGGATCCAGGCTTCATCAAATTTGACCCCTAAACACAATGATTTTTCTCTCACTGTTATCGTAACCTGTATTCTTTCCGGTGTCCTTAATGAGGGTTTCTTTTTTTAACGCTGCCTTCAGATGCTTCTAACGGTGATCACGGGAAGTTCGATTCATGACGTGAGTTTTTTTTTTGATCGTATCAAGTGCAGTAAAATTAGTTAAAATGATGCAATTAATTTCAGACTCCTCCCTATCGGCCTGATCTTCACAAGTGAATTTTTTAATTTCCGAGTGGTGCAGTCTGCCACTCCCCGACCCACACACACACACACACACAAACACACCCACACACATCACCCCCCAATCAAAATCTTGAACAGCACTGAAGGCAGATCATTTGGGGTGAAAACATAAATCAGTGGAGGAGTGCCGTAAAGAAAACGGCACCTGACGGTTCGCTAATTGCTATTTTTGATTTCAAAGAGCCCCTGTTGAACTTGCCCTGCTCATCTTTCCCTCGCTGAGATTGTGACTGACAACCCCCCCCCATCTTCTTCAAGTTGAGAATTTTCACGTCCTCAAGAGATAAATTTACTGTAGGAGGAAGAGAAAAGGCGTCTTTACCACCCAAGCTTATCTTTCCATCAAATATCCTGCAGGAGGAACTGTTAGAGGTGGAGTGTGAACAGGTGGGGAGGTTATCAAACCGGCTTCGGTAAGGCTATGTTCGACACACTCAAACTAGCCTGACGCCTCGCGCAGTAATTTGTCAACATGAATTGTGGTCAAGAATCTTCTTAATACACTTCTGGGGGTGGGGTCAATGCTATCTCCTTTACCTGTTTCTGCTGTTTCTGTTCTGCTATTTTCTGAAAAACAAAGTAACGATTTGCCTAAAACTACCCATCGTATTTCTTGATATCTTTCTCTGCCAGTCTCTTATTTCTCCTTCCCCAAGCCTCGGTGGTGCATGTAAAATAGTTTTCAGTGACACAGGTTGAATTCCCTCGCAGGCAAAAGGCACCAACTTAGCTGCAGGGCTTTGATAAATGACTGGCCAGGTGCTGTTCCAATTTGTCTTCATCATTAATTTTTCCGGGGCAGTAACCTATCTATCATCGACGCTGGCTTTTTTGATGTGTTTGCATGTGTGCACACTTGCTTAATCCCTCTGTTGAAGAAATAGGCCTCAGGCATTTGAAATCAAAGGGAAGGTCTTTAAAAAGAAAAGATCTCCTTTGAGTTCCAGCGTAAATCAGCGAGAGTGACACCTGTATCTCTGTGAATTTCAATATCAAATGAAGTGATCGTGTCACACCAAAGAAGGACCTCCAAGGTTGGATTTAGAATGTGTGGCAGTGACAGTGGATTTGTGGAGAGAAGAGAAAATGTATTGATTTAATCCAAATGGCCCGTCTCTACAAATAAGAGCAGCTATTACAAGTAATTGCTGTTAGCTACACATGCGCTACAAGCACTTCATTGTAAAACATAACTGCAGATCATAATGTGTGTTTGTGTGTTTGTGTCTAATGTATAAAAAAGATACGAGGAGCTGTTGGTGTTTTCTGAGATTGATTTTTCAATGTCCTGACATCAACTCTCTGAAAATGACACTAAGAAGTGAAAAAGTGCAGTTGTCAGAGTGGCGACGTATACAGCAAAAGCATAGAGTAGACATTTTGTTAGCTCACACTAGATAAACTAGTTACACTAGTTATTGTTAAAGACATTTAACACTTGCTCTGTCGGCACACATCAGAGGTGTGAGAAGGGTGTGTGTTGGCTTATGAGGCACTGGTGGATGTTTCTTTACCATAATTATAAAACCAGTTTGGGACAGCCCACTGACAACCTTTTCAAAAATTAAAACAATGATTTGCATTTCAATGTTATTGTTCCATTCAGGACTCACAGATATTTGAGAGCCTCTTAAACCTGGGGGGCATCTATAGGCTGGGTTGGAACTTTGACCTGCTTAGCTCCATCTCTGCAAGTACAGCATAAATATTCACAGCGGCAAACACAGCGGTGTCGTGTAGGTTGATGATCAAAGCTGAATGCTGAGGACCTAAAGGAACATAAATTAAATATAAATAAATTCAGTCATTATCAAAGAGCCAATATGGTCGTGTACGATGACTTTAAACAAAGGTTTTCCACCGCTGTTGTGTTAATCAGCTCTGACGGTTAATGAAGTTTTAATTTACACCTAATCAGATCTTGTAAGCCATGCCCAGTTGCCTCGGACCGCGCTGGGAGGCAGCGGGACCGAAGGACCGGCTCCTCGGAGACCACCTCTCCACTCTCATTAACGTTCTGGGGGACGTCTCTCCTCCTTGTTGGCGCAGGCCTCTTCAAATATAGGCCTTGAGTAAGTCGGCGTGTAATTTCACTTTTATTTTGATGTCAGATCCTTTTCGTTACCTGGTTAACAAATGAGATTGACGGGCAAAATGGGAAGAGAGGGCTGTGGGATGTGCGAGGCCATCAGCTGGACCTGGAATGTCAGATGTTTGCACGACGCCAGATGGGACACCAATAATTTATTGGGTTTTTTACTCTCGACACATTATTCTCCTGATGTTTGACAGTTTAGGCAGGGCCATCAAAACTGACAGCAAGATATATGATCTGGTGCTGGCTGAGAAATAAGAACCTCTTTTTTTGAAACTGTATTAATCATTTTTGGTGACAATGATGATAGTTTTCCGTCAGCCAGTAACGTTTCCTCACAGGAACGTTTGGAGGAATTTTGATTCTTTTTCTGACCACAGCAACCGTGGTCTGTAGGCTTCCAGAGCAAACCAGCTCTGCAGGGCCTGCAGGACCGAATGTCTCAGCTTGTTTAAATACTCTCAGCAACCACAAGCTGCAGCTGGAGGCTTCTAATGTTTAATCTCTTCCCATTTTGAGTCTAGTTGTTCTGCTGGAAAGCTGATGAGGAGGAGGAGGAGGTCTTTTTTAACCTGACATGCTAAAGACCTAAACTGACTGGAAGGGCTCAAGCTGATGCTCCAAACACATCGACCAGAAAGGTCAACAAATGGTTCCATGCTCGGGTTTACGCTAATCTTTTTAAGATAATCCGCTGTACAACCCTGTTATCTATGAAGATTCTATATTTAACCACAGCAGCCAACACCGGAGGTTTCCTTTCCATCTCCAAGACGGTGCTGAGTGTAACTTCTTCATATTTGACGCAGTAAACACTAACGAGTGCTGTTTCATCAACCTGTCAACCCAATAACAAACACTAAGGAGGCCAGAGGGATTGAAGTCAGGTGATGGCATTTTCACCTCAGGCGTCTGAGACTCTCATTCTTTTAATTAAATCTGATCTCACTTCTCAAACCTGTGAGGCACAGTGAATCATTGTACTGCCTCTGATATTCTTTTTAAACAGTGCCTTTGCTGGCTGCGACACACAAAACAGACAAATAACCAAAGACTGGAAAGAGCAGCACATATGCTTGTGTTATGGAATCAAAATAGAAATACCTTCCCTTCTTCTCCTCCTGTGCCCTCCGACCCGTGGAACGAGCCCTTCCCTCGCGCCTGTCACGTTTGCTTGAATAACGGCGTGACTGTTTCCTTGAAAGCCAATCTGCGGTGCGCCGTTTTTTTTTTGACTCCCTCTCAAACATGATTCAGAGGATCAAATAAGTCATACTCGCTGGCCAAGTGTCTAAAGTGCATACTTTCTCATGAGAGCGAGAACCCAATACTCAGTTTACAGTGTGAAATCTCTGATGTGATTTTACTAGTCCGATCAGCTGTGCTGCTCATTCATACACTGTATTGTTGACATAAAACAAATATGGTTGGCTTCTGAATCCTAGAAGAAGTAAGAAGAGACCCGAGATCTGATTCCAGTTGGTATTTTGTAAACTTTATTTTTTTTAATACCAGCAGCCAAGACACTTTTTGAAGCAAACTCATGGTTTAAAGTAACTAAAGGAAACATATTGAAAAGGAAACAGAATGCAGTCCTTGATATTCCAGTGATTCCAAATTACATAGCAGCATTGTTTGAAGCATCAAAAAATTCTACAAAAGAACTATTTCATCCGTGACCAAATATAACGTAGGCAGATTTTATCATACGGTTCCACTGAAAAAGTGCAATGAACTGTAAAAATGCTGTGCTGTGCTCAGCCGAACGCACTGAAAGCATTTCTGGATAAAGCATTAAGCAGGGCAAGAAGGGGGGGGGGGGGGGGGGGATAGCGAGGCATCTCTCTTTCTGTGTCTCCCTACGCCGAATCCTGCTCACTCACACAGAAGTAACAGCAACTGCCAGTGACACATTCTGACATCTGCTGTTGGTGGCAGGATTTCATGACAAACATCCACGCAGCTCGACCACGTTCACATCTGACACAAATGCGTCACCATCTTCGCCGCTACAGACCTCCGGTAAACCGACTATCCAACTTTTGACTGCAGCTGATAATTCTTGCAAAAAAAAAAAAAAAAGCCAGAAAGTCAATATTTTATCACAAGGGTGCAGCAAACACATGCAGATGCATTGTTGGTGTGTTTTCCACTTAAATATTGATTCCTGAGCCACTCTAGAGCCATCTGGTCTATGGAGTGTGTTCTTCAGACACTGATACACACTGTCACACTTATCTGACACGTCCTTGATCAACGAGAAACCTGCTTTCAAAACTAACAATAAAACACATTAAATACATCTAATTTTGTGTAACCCTTAACCCTAACTTAACCCTGACCCTAAACCACAACCATGTCTGCTCCATCAATGACCCTTTTCTCTTCATCTCCCTCTTTCTTTCTTCCCCTTCATACTCAGAGCTGCAAGTGTTGCCACGACAGCCCCTCCTCACTGGACACTACACTTTTAGATTTTTTGTTGGCTCAGGGTAATTATATTAGACTGCACCTTCAATCCTCTGTAACAGAGAGACGTAAGCCACTTCGCTTACTTGTGGAGGGATCAGCTCTCCTTTACAGATCTCGCTGAGGAAATGTACGTGCATGGTCAGTGTGTGTATACGTAAGTGCAGAATCATACAAACACACATACACAGAGCAGCAGAGCCACCTCTGATTTGTGCTGAGCGCAGCCGCAGCATTGCTGAGGATTGGGTTGCCCTGTTTCCACATAAAAAAAGAGAGAGGACACGCATGCAGACACACACGTGTACTCTCTCTCTCTCTCTTTCACACACACACACACACATACACACACACACACACACACACACACACACACACACACACACACACACACTCTGCCTGTCTGTCCCCACCTTGTCTTTAGCCAACCGCCAGAAAGCAGCTGGCCTGAATATCTGAGTGCCTTTAATGAATTGAAATCTTCAGGGCGCGAGTATTCTGTGATTAAACGCAATAAGACTAATATTCCTGGGTGGTTTGAGAGTTGAAAGAGGGTGGGAGACACCAGTGCTGCTTTGTGTTGTGCCATCTCTGCACCCCCCGCAGCACTCAGACTACCAGACTTCGCGGGGAAAAACCCTGTTTGAGGATGAGGAGGGAGTACAATGGAGGTTTGGCGGAAGGAGGGGGAAAAGTCCTGACAGCATATGGAAAGCTGATGAGATTCTGTCTAAAGGATTTTGTCTTATTTGGATGATGGAGTGGTTAAAAGAATGTTTGATCCCCAAAATCAACATTCCAAACATGAATATAGCCTTTCCTATTGAAAATTTTTCATTTCCCATCTGTAAAAATGAAGAATTGTAACTATTTTGGGACCCCCAAAGGTGTTGTTTTATTTTTACACTTTTTTATACTTACAGTGTCACTGTATTCGCACATTAAATAAAATAATGAGTTAGATTTATGTATACAGGTGAGTCATGGATTGAGAGAGGAGATTACAGTCTGTCAAACCACCTCCAAGAGCTCATTTCCAAAGCCAAAGCACATCAGATTTATTACTTTTATTAATTTTCTTTTTCATTTACTGGTTTGTTGAAACACCTGCTTCCAAGGATTATGTATCAACTGCTGCCGTGTGCCGTAGCTCCCAGCTAAAAAGCTCTTTTGAACTACTTCCAGGAGAAATTTAACAACTTTGAAACATTTGAAACAAAAACGTGTAAATATTTAGCCCAGGTGTGATGTTTTTTGAAGAATGTTTGAAGAAGGTTATCCCCACTTATTATCCAAATAGAAGGCAAAAAACACCAGAGATGTTGCTGAGGAGAAGAGAGAAATAAAAGTTCAGTTCTTTTATTTCTATTGGCAGATTGAAGCACTGTATTATTACAATATTATTTATAGGCCGCAGGGTAGCCTCCATCAATCAACCACACTGACGAGTGAGGTGAATAATACTGAATATCTCATTACAAAAGCACCTGTCAGACAGTGGGATGTATGAAGTTGCATGTGAATATTTTGTCATCATTTCTGAACAGTCGGAAGCAAGAAAAATGGGCAGTTGTGAAGATCAGCAAGACTTTCAACAGGGGTCACGCTATGAAACTGCAGCCTTGGGTGAGTGTTAGCAGAAAAGGTGTTGTTTGTGAGAACAGTCGGCGCTACAATGTGATCAACGCTGGAGGGGCAACTCTAGAGGTTCAGGTCGCTCCCTCAATTTCCAGCTGTCTAAATAACGACTGTACACGGTGACAACTGCAGCCAATCAGAATGCAGGACACATACAGGGGGGAAACCACAGACAGCATTTGGAGCAGAAGCTCGCAGGAGGAATATAAAATAACAAACTGGGTTTGGTATGTCTCATTGAAGAATAGACAACCCGTGCTGCGGACACGCACCATTCCAGTCTTTCACCCCCCGTTTCCCCTGACCCATCGACACTACCTGCTCTTGTCATGTGTCCATGTCTGTGGAATCGCTTGCCATTTCCTGTGTGCCTGTGTGCTCAGAGTGCCTTAGTGAATTTGGAGAGCCGGGACTTCCTCCTGCTGAAGGATCACGAAGTCAGCTGTTTGAATGTAGAAGGACCCACACCAGGTGACTGTGTCGTCTTTGCATGTTGTATAACATGACAAAGTGTGCTGACTGGCAAATTAAGGCGCTGCGGGACACCATCAGAGAGACACAGTTGATTACGAACGTTTGGTGCCAACCAAACTGAACCAGCAGAGATGAAACGTGCAAGTGCTGTTTCAATGAGTCCAGACATGCAAAATAACACAGCTAACTACATTGTTTTGCTCCTCTCACGTCCACCTTTGCAGGCTGATTTACAGTCCAGAGATGGAGTCCACCACTCCAAGTGTTTACTCGTCACAGGCATTAAACATATCTGTCAATTAGGGCTAAAGGAAATGGCTCCTAATGGCCTTGTTTAGACTGTCATGACAAGCATTAGTGTCTATGATTCTCAGCTTGTGTAAGTGTGTGTGTGTGTGTGTGTGTGTGTGTGTGTGTGTGTGTGTGTGTGTGTGTGTGCGTGCAAGAGAGAGAGAGACAGAGAGAGAGAGAGAGAGAGTTTGTCAAGTTCCTGCACTTTGATTATCCAGAGTGGGAAACATTTCATCTGACACCTTTACAAGAGGACAAGACCCGGGCCTCACTTTTCAGCCCCCTCAGTCCACTTTGATGTGCTTTATTAAACACACCTGTACCTGATTTGGACGCGCCTCTCTTTTGCCGCTCGCCCCGGCCTGAATATTGGCACCTACATGAAAACATTGCCAGTATTTATGGTGAGGCCTTTAATGGGCTGATTTAGTAGAATATAAAAACAAACAAAATCTGTTGCACAGGATGCATGAAGGAAAATAAAGGTAAATTAGAAACAATAAGCCTTATTTGCTCCCTAGGTGTGCATCAGAGATTAATGTCTGAAGCATTTTGGAGAAAGAGTGGGGGGTGATGGAAGGATAAAGGATAAAAAGAGCTCATGAATTATCTGCATACGAGCTGCTTATTTGATCAGCGATAACGGGAAACAGCCCACTTGCTCTCCAGTCTGCGCACATGCAACGCCCGTGAATGCCGCGATAGCATCGCTTTAGCTCTCAATGACAACCAGTCCTCAGCACGGATGAATGCCCGCTCTTCAGCAAGCGATGTGATGGGATTATGATTGTATTTGATCTGCAATGTATGGAATCGGATGAAATTGTTCACTTATTTTGAAGAACAAACTTGCGGGAGGCCTTCGACTGTGCACAATTCCGTTTTGACCTTGAGAATCAATATCTAGTCTGTCAAGAGCACCTCACATTCAATATGTGCCAAAATGGTAAATGTTCAATTGTTGCAAAAATCTACGATCCTCTTATAGCATATTTCAAAGCATGAGACATCTTACAGCTGTTTGCACCTCTCAATCACACAAAGAGAGGCGGAAGTTTCTCTTCATGTGTTCAAAGGTGAATGGCTGCTGAGCAATTTCTTCTAACAGAAACAGCAACTCTGTTTATTGAGAACAAATGTTGACATTTGGAAGCTGCTGCTGCTGCAGTGGGCGAGAGAAAAGGGGAGGTGGTGAGTGGGGGCGGCGGGGGGGGGTATGTGCTTTGGAGAGTGCCTCTGGTGCTATTTGACAACGGTCCAGAGTCCCTGGGGAAGCCCACCTGAGAATAAAGCATGCCTTTCAATAAATCAACCCCTAATGAAAGCAATTGGGCTGAAGAAGAAGAAGTTGGCCAGAGGCTGATGTGGATGATTTTCATAAAGGCTGCTGCCAAAAGGTGCAAAAAAAAGAAAGCAGGGGAAAAATGAAAGGTGAGGAAATGCATGCATCAAGAGACACCATAGACATTCTCCCCGAGAGAGCTTATTTCCTAATATTCAACATGGTAAAATACCGACAAGCTCATCAAGAAATGATGTCACAGTGTTAAACTGAGTTCAGGTGAGTTAACTTAACGCTGCATCTCCATCCTCTGAGGAACATAAATTAGCTATGACAGAGGCTCCTTTATTAATAATAACAATTATAATACTAATAATTATAGTAGTAAAATGTTAATAATGTTGTCCCCTAGCTGCTGTAGTAACCAATGGAGTGCCTGTCCGATTAAAGCCCATCACACAGATCATTGGAGCTGGCAGATGTGGAGATAGACTTTTATAGATCGCTCAGTGCTGAGCTGTAATGAAGCAGGAAGGGCTGACCCATCCTGAGCCAGGCTAAAAAGCTCGGGGGACGGCCCCACTGGGAACCCATAATGCCCAGTGTGTCCCACGGCTGTATTAATCACACTGGAAAATAAATGTGTGGCAGAGGGGAGGGTGAAAAGAGGGAAAGAAAAAAAAAATAAATGAAATAAGCATTGTCCTTTATCCCAATCAAGGTCGTGAACGTGTGGAGAACCTCTGGACAGAATGAGGCCCTAAAAGTAAACGGTCAATTTGTGCAGAATGGATTGTCCAATCTGTGCAAACTCGTAATTTTTATGAAAAGAACCATCAAATGCTCCTCATCTGTGTTTGACTGACAAAAAAACAAACAAAAATTTAAAAAAAAAAAAAAAAAAAAAAAAAAACTCCCAGGGATTGATGTAATAGTTGGGAAACAGTTTAATATTTTTTCATTTGAATAATGAATATTATATTCTGCCAGTACATCAATACCAGCACGATTTTTTAAATTTACATTCAAAGATATAAATTAGTAAAAGATCTCTCCTGATAACAAGATTGTGTAGCTTTTTTTTCATCCCAACTGCGTCTCAAATAAACAAACAGACGTTACAAGTTTCCCCCCGTTTTGCAATACAACTTGCATAAATTATAGGCATCATTTCGCGCCGTCATTTAAAAAAATAAATATCAAATGTAGGCTTATCCACATCCAAGTCCTCGTGACACCTCCATTTACAGACACGTTTTCACAGAAAGGCCAAATTATGTTTTCCACACGTAAATATATATCATAATATATCGTGGCAAATAAGCAAACTACATAGGAACCTGAGAAATAACATGTATAAATCACATACGATGGAGAGAGGGGAATTTTGTTTCCAAACCAGGATATGAAATTAATATCTTTCAAACGCGGCAAATAAAACAGAGCAAGTGACGGGATGCAGAGTTTGCGTAGGAGCAGTAGCAGCTTTCGTTTCCGACTTCAAGGTGGCACTAGATCCGGTTTTAGTGCGTCTGTTGCGGGGTGAATACGTGGAGCTCAAAGGTGGTGGCCTGGCCCGCTTCAAACTCAAAGCAATTGTGACACCTACCTGCAGACCATGGAAAGATTCTTGAGGCTCAAACCATCTCCAGGTTTAACGAGCAAACCCTTCTTCGAGCCTCCGGAGGAGACAAAGTTTCCACAAACAGCTCAGTTTTCGTGCGTAAAGTGTGTGTGCACAGCAGCGGATCATAGTATCTTTAGTTGGTTAAATGATGAATTTAATGCGTTTGTGCGTGGTGTTCTGGCTCTGTATAAACGCCTTTGCAACGTGGCGCTGACGGTCCACACGTTTGCGCGTAATTACGCGTCGTTAATTGTGTTAATTTAATGGAAACCGATTTTTTCAATATTATTATTATTTGGTTTAAGGCGGATTGCATATATCTGAATAAAATCAGAAAGACCAGAACAGACTCAAAAGGTTGGACATTAATTATATTAATGCTAAAAAATTGCAGATTTTCGTCATTTTAATCTCAACATCAAACCACCAACAGCGTCAAACGTGCGTCAGCGCAAGCGCGGCTGAGAGGAAGTCGAACTTCAGTGGGAGCGACGTCATCCCGCGGTGTGACTGCATCAATGACACATGACAGTGACGCAAAAAAGCAGTAACAAGGAAACCAAGTGAAGTATTTTGAGCTTTTCACTGCGGTGCGACTCGTCTTCGACACAGACTCAACCAAAGGTTATGTCCCTTTCTTTCCCTCTAAATGCGTGGGTCTGAAATGCAGCTGTTGCTGCTCCACGGTGACAATCTGGTTCGGGTTATTTTTAACAACCGGGGAGCCGGGTCTGCTTTTAGAGTTTGTGCTCACCTCCAGAGCCTGTTGAGAGGCGCTCAGGCCCTCGTTTGCGGCCGCTGCTGCTGCTGCTGCTGCGGCAGCGGCGAGGTTCACTCCAGATGAATTAGTGTACCGCAGGATCCCTTGACCCTGCAGGGGGCTGAAGTTGCCATAGTTTGTGTAATTGCTATAAAAGGGAGACGTGTAATAAATAGGTCTTCCGAGGATGGAGGGGGCCGAGTAGAGAGGGGGAGAAGTAGCAGCGGGAGAGGCTGTGGAAGGCGTCGGGGGAGTGAGGAGGCCACCGCTGGAGGAGGGGCAACTCTGTTGCCCAGGCTGCCCCAGTTGCTGATGTTGCTGCTTTTGGTCCGAGGTAGCAATCTCCGCCAGCGACCACAGTTTGGGTTTAACCGCAGGGTTCTGGGGCGGGCCCGAAGCGGACCTGCTCTCGGGACACGACGCCGCTTTACCGGCGGCGACGCTGACCAGGCTCCGCGCCAAATCCTCGCGCTGGCCGTGGAGGTGCTGCATGTGGTGGAGGTGGTGATGACTGAGGACCGTAGCCTCGATGCCGGTGAGAGGCGACGAAGTGATGGGCTTGGGTGAGAGCTGAGAGCGCAGGTCTTGCTTGTGGTCGTCGTCGTCCTCGTCGCACATGTCACCGGGCTGATCCGAGGCCACCTCTCCAACACGGCAGATGACCTTCTCTCCATCAGATTCTGCCGAGCAGGAGTGGTCTGTCAGAGAGTCCACATGCAAGCTGATACCTGAGGGGAAATACATTTTAATCAATTGGCAAAAGAAAAAAAAAAAAAGTTTACATGCAAAAAAATTGATAAAATATGACATACAAATAATATTTAACATTTATATTTCCTTAAATGACATTAAGGAAAAAAATATCTTTAAAAATGGCAAAAAAACAGCGTATGTACGCAGCAAATTAATCTTAAAATCATTAGACAATTTGATTTACATAATTGCAGGCAATAACATTAACAGTCCAGTTTTATTGAGGCACTTCTCATATGTCATGTGTCTTCTTTGCTAGTGAGTAACCATTATTACTTAATAAAAAAAGGAAAACAGAATAACATGTTCATGTTAACAGCTCATTTAATCTATAGTCAGGAGTGTCTTTCAATAAAGAAAATTACCAATAACCGTGGTGACTGAAAAAAATATCACATTAAGGATAATCGGAATAAATTATTTTGTGTATTTAATTGCGTGTGTGTGTTTTGTTGAATTTTGTAAAATCGAAAAGACTGGGGGTGCGTCCACCCTCCCTCCACCCCGCCTCCCACGTCTTTCTCCCGGATTGTTAAATGGATCATTGGCTCTGTCCGCAGATTATACCCCACCTTCATCCTCTGCTGAAGCCTCGCTGTTATCCAGCGTCTTCTCGGAGCGTTCCCCCTCCCTCCTCTCCCCGTCCCCGTCCTCCTCGTCCTCGTCCTCGCTCTTAGTCCTGGGCGCCCACGTCATCTTGTTCTCCTTCTTGAGCCTCCTCCTGGCGTTGGCAAACCAGGTGGAGACCTGCGTTAGGGTCATTTTGGTGATAATAGCGAGCATGATCTTCTCCCCTTTGGTCGGGTACGGGTTCTTCCTGTGCTCCTGCAGCCAGGCCTTCAGGGTGGCCGTGGCGTCCCTGGTGGCGTTCTTGCGGTAAGCCGGGTCGTTGAGTTGGTAAGGGTACCCGGGACTCCCATATGGGTGGTAACTCAGGGCCCCGGCCATGCCGGTGGCGTGCGCGTCATATGGAGAGCTCTGGAGAAAAGTTGGGAAATTAATTTAAAAACATACACAACCGTCAACCGATTTACATTAAATTAGAAATTTTATTAATATACAAGTAAAAAAAAAAAACAAAACAAAACAAACAAACAAAAAAAAACTCCAATACGATTGGCAAATATTATTTGTCGATAGTGTCGTAACAGTTAAAATAATACTATATGGGAAGTGATGCTTTAGTTTAACTGATACCAGCGTTCTATGTAATTTCAATATAACATAATTTGGTGACTTCGCTTTACTTTAAAACAAAAGCATTTAAAACGATCACACTTTCTCGTTTTGGTGATTTTCACTCTACAAATTAGCATCAGATTATTCCCATAATTGCCAACGCACCGTGCGTAAATACAGGCCGCAGGATGGTGAGGACTAATGGTGAACTAATGGTCGAGATCGTTATCGGATTAACTAATAACTGCGCGGCTTTTAATAAACCGTTAAGATAATAAAAAGGGAAATTTCAATTTTCCGTAATCACCCATTAACTTCCCCATTTCCCTTCCCGTGGCTGCCTTTTGTTTTGCCGTGGCGGCCGCGGTGTGTTAACATATCTCCCCCCTTTGCAGCATTACAAATCCCATTAGCGGATCACTCGATATGCACCTTTCCCCAAAAAACTTGATTCGCGCTGTGCGTCACGCTTTTCCTCCCAAAAATTACATTTAATCAACTAAAGTCACTGACGTCACAAATTTATTTTAATGACACACAGGAGAGAGCTATACGTCTTGATAGGCGGTGTTAATTTTATAGGACGAATTAAGTGCTCGGAGGCGAAAACCTGGAATAAAAATTCTATCTGCTGTTCCTATTGTAAATAGGAACAATTAGCAACAATTAGCCGCACGGTGAGCTTTAAAACGTTGGTCAAGCCATTAATATTTGCAACTCGTGTTTAAAGACATCTATTGAGGAAACATCCGGGAAGGGTTTTATTCTCTCAGTAAAAGTTATGCTCGGAGGTCCAGCCTGAAGCAAACGCTCACAGATGTAAACTTTTTTTTTTTTCTTTTTTTTTTTTTTTTTAAATGAACGCATGCAGATATCATATTTTACCATGTAGGATGGAAATCCCGCAGTCGGATCCGCCGTGTATGACAGCGGGCTGGAGAAGCCCGCACCAGCCGAGGCGGAGAAAGCAGCTGATCCTGGGTAAGGGCTGAAGGCTGATCCGGACGACGACCTCGCCAAGTCTTCGCTCCGCGGTGCAGCCAGAGCCGAGGCCCCGTAAGCCGGACACGAATAGAGAGCCAGAGAGCCCGGGGGCTGGTAGAGGTAACCCTGAGGATAGGACATTGGTGAACAGCTCGCCGATTCCAAAAACGGAGGTAAAAAAAAAACAAAAAAAAACGCGCTGGGGCGTCAGACAATACGAGCCAAAACAATAAACAGTCAACTCAATAATCAGCCGTGCGCACAGTCATTAGACAATGAAAATAAAAAGTCCACCCTCCACGGCCCCCTTACTGGGAAAAAACCCCCGAAAGATCTGTTAAAGTGCCCTCATTGAGGCAATGTGGCACACGTCTCGATCCCCTAGCGTCCGATGTTTTTAGTACGCAGCGCTGTGAAGTGAGGAGTTGGGAGAGAAGGAGCCAGTAGAGTTTCAGACACGCTGAACATTGGGGGAAACTGGAGCTGTCACTCCGGCTCATCTGAATACCTTATCCCCGCCCCCTTTCCTGCCTCAAAGAAATGGAGCCTCAGAGTAAAACCGAGACTCCACACTGCAAAAAGTAGGATCAGCCCAAGAGTGTTTGGATTATTTAAAAAAGGAAAATATTTGGGAATTTAAGACTATTTAAAAATGCACTTGTTAGAGAAAAATAATGCTGTTACGTTTTTTAATTTATAATCAGGCAAATTAACCAAATGACGACAGAATTTTGTCACTTTGACGCGTTTACTTGACTTATTAAAAAGAAACAAAAACAAAACAAAAAAACATATTTTATTCCTGACTCCCTGAAAAGGAGAGCAGGGAGGTAAACCAGCCTCAGCTGTCCAGTCCCTGCTGCTTATTTCACCAGATCAGCCCATCAAACACGAACATCCTTGGAAAGTAATGCGTGATCTCGAATAAGCGCGCGCCCGCCAGTGCGCGCAACGCAGCAGTCCGCACCTTTTACGCCCACTAACGTCCTTTATTATCACCGCTTCACATTATCAGGACTGTTAAGCCCGTTTGGTGCCACTGGCCGCACGATGGCTCTTCTTCACTGCTGAACACTCTTCAGGCGTCAGATCCGATGTGTGTGAACTTTGTGCGTCGGCTCACCTGTCCACGTTGCTGCGGCGTGTCTGCGCGGCAGCCTCGTCCTTTATTATTCTGGTTCCAGTCATCATGATCTCTGTTGGAGGCGAGGGACGCAGCGCGAAGCTGAAACGGTGACAGCAGACCGGAGCTGGCGGCTATCGGCTAGCCGAGCGCGCGTCCTCATTAGCATTCATCCCAATAAATGTTCATTCATCAGGTGCCGTTGCCGTGTGTTCTAAAGAACAACAGGACACTTAAAATGTGCGTTCCAGCGCGCCAGTTTTGCAGGACTGCGCACGTTATTAGCGGCACACAAACACATTTGACAATGTCCTCTTTGTATGGAAACTCTGCCAATATGATCTATAATTCAGGCTTCATATTTAGGCTTCACACGACGGTAATCTGAATCATTATGATCGTAAAGCAGTAACGACATAATCTCAATAAAGATACGGTTTATAAATCCTTATATTCATGACATAACATCAAAATGCTGCAAAAGTGAACTACATTAAATGTACTATTATTTAGTCCAATAATGAATCCTGATATAATTCACTTTATTCAAAAGCACATTGAGATTTTTTTTAACTGTAATGTGCACACATGAGATAACAAATATATTACATTTTGTATTATTAATCAGTTTCTGAACATGTTCTGGGGTTAATAACACACAAATATTGTCAAAACTCAATATTTACTGCAATACTACATTTCTATAAGATTTTATACTGAGCTAGTTTCAGTGACTATTAAAAAGTCAGAGTTTTTTTCCCTTAATAAAACCACATATGAAATGTTTTGTTGTGTCAGGCAGGACTAATCAATCCCAGAGGACAACTAAAAAGGCCTAAATTGCTGCTCTAGGTGGTAGATTGAGTGAAGAGGAGACTGATTCAGAGTACAGTCTCTCCCACACCAGGGGGCACTGTCTCCTCTGCACACACACACCCCAGCCGACTCCCGACTCTCACCGTCACACGTGTGCGTGGGCAAGCTTTGGGGTTGGGTGGGGGGGTATACAGTAGTGAAGACATTTTTTCTGTCTTTCTGTGTGTAACTGTGTTTTATGGTGTCTGTGTGTGTGTGTGTGTGTGTGTGTAAATGTCATCAGTGTGAAAGTACACCTGTCAGGTCTGTGTGTGTGTGTGTGTGTGTGTGTGTATGTGTGTGTGTGTGTGTGTGTGTGTGTGTGAGGAATCTTGTGTGTGTGTGTGTGTGTGTGTGTGGAGACGAGAGCGCATTCTGGGTTTAACTTTTTACAATTACTGTTCCTACTACTAATAGTGTGGATGATAATATTAATTAATACCACTTCTCATGATCCATTTCTCCATCAACAGTGAAATTAGTCAGAATCAGATCTAACAGACACATATCTGCAAAATAATACCAGAACTCTGACTCCAGCTCAGCTGAGCCCTTTTAAATGTAAACGAGACTAAAAACATTTGAGCATAAGAACAGTGAAGTTTTCCCTTACACTTTTGTGATCTTTGGCCTTTGAGCAGAAACACTTTAGCACTGCAGCCATGGAGGATGGTTTTTATCACTTCCACTGAGTGGCGGGGCTTTGCTGTAATTATCCGGCTGCCAGGGTAAAACGAAGTAAAGGTGTAAATACATGCTATTGTCGGCCTGTCAATCTCAAGAGCTCGCACAAACCGGAGTGATAAAAGATGAAGCGCTGAGAAATGGACTAGTTGTGTAGATGCATTGAGGCGGCGTCAGACCCTAGCTTAGTCAGCCCCATGTCATCAAAACCACTTCCCATAATTCCTCAGATCACTTTAAAATACAACAAAATGTCGCTGGACGCAGTCACTTATTTATTTATCACGCACTTGATGGTGCAACACTGGCAAATATGCTGCATTTTGATACAAAAGGCCAACAGCAATTGGCCCTCCCCCACTCGTTTTTTTGTCACGGAAATGTCTTTGGTCTTTTCTGTCGGTTGGGGGGGTGCAGAACTGCTGGAGGACGAGGGGTTGGGTGGCAGACTGGCGACAGGCCGTCATCTCTCTCTCCCCGCCTGGCATCTGCCCACTGCTGCCAACCTTCTTCTAATCAGCAGCCGTCCATGTGCTTGGCAGCGGAGGGGGTTTCAAATCAGCTTCTCGCCCCCGAGTTAAAAACCCTGAGCCCTATCATTTTGTAAACGGGTACCTTTAGGGCAACTAAAGCGGGGACGCCTCTGATGTGCTGGTGTGGCGAACACTGGGCGCCGCGTCGCCTCCAACGTGTCGTGCTGCTAGCGCTGTTGTTCTTGTTTATCATTGTTTTTGAAACCAAAATCACAAGCGGTCGGGTCTTTAGGTTTGGTTGTTTTACATGCTGCTGACTGACATGGATGTTGGGGAGAACATTTCGAGAAAAGTGAACCCAAAAGTCATTGTGCTTCAACTGGGAAGCAATAGCACGCGCTTTCTGTTGAACTCAATTTAAATATAAGCAAAAGGCTTTTGCTGTTTCCAGATTAAACCCACATTAAAAAGTTGTTTGTCAAAAACTGAACAAAATTGGGCAACGCTAATGTTAGCTAGCGTCTGACTTAGCAAAAATCATGTGACTCCCTAATAATACATGTCTTTCAGCAATGACTTCAGGGTCAGTTTGATCGCAGTATTTTTAGATTTGTTCATTTGGGAACCAAATCACGTGTACACGCTAGCATAGATTACAGAGCTCCACCACCTACAGGGTGGTGGGATTTGGATAGGGTGGCCTGACAAGCACAAAGAACAGGCTTTATGTCGGAAAGGACGGGAAAAAAAAAATCCACAAATTATAGGAATTATGTGCAGCATAGGTTTCAAACACGCATGTCCGGAGGGTTGAGTGATGAACCAAACACGTTGCCAAAAAATCAAAGGGGGGAAATAAAGGGAGACACAAAAGGAAGGTCCAATTTGAAATGGACTAACCCTCTCCAGTGGCTCTGTAGCTAAGGGTCGGCCAGATAGGGTTGCCTAGAAAGAGTCTGTTGACAGCCAGTGTCACTGGGCTTTGTAATCATTGTGCTGGACCTGATAGGGTTACTAGTGGCTAATCCAGGCTGACCTTGGTTAGGTGCCCTGAATGAGGATGGCTTTGTACAGTTGGGACAAGCTAACAGTATGACAGTGATGCTGACATATAATGTCTGTGTGGGGACTTGCCACCGCAGCTCTTTTGTTGTGATATCAAGTTGCGAGTCCCAGACGCTTGCACACACACCCTCTCTCTCTCTCACACACACACACACTTTTCTTTCTCTTTGTGTGGAAGAAAGGTGGCATTTAAATTGTCACCATGGAGAAGGCGAGGTTGTATCTCAGAGGTTCAAGAGGTCAGCCCTCGTGTTGAATGGTGTTCGAATCACTTGAAAACAAATCCCGCCGCGATGAAATTTCATCACAAAGGCCCGGGTGTGTGTGCGCACTACCCGGCGTGTGTGCCAGATGTGATAAAAATGTCACTGAGCATCTGCAACATGTTCCTGTTAAGAGTGTCTAAGTGGAGGACAAAGCCAAGCTGCAGCAGGTTCTAAAGGAACTATCAGCAATTCTGTACAATCGTACAGCTCAGCATTTATTAACGTAGGTGCAACTGAAAATGAAAAAAAAACATTCTCAAGCGTGTTCTTAGCCAGTTTTTGAAACATTCCTGGAGATGAATTGTTTGCTAAATAGCATAATGTAATGAAATCGGATGAAATTAATGTATTTTTATAACTTTCCTGACAACACACATCCACACACACCTTCAGGCTCCAACCGGTGTGAAGGCAGCAGAGAGAAGGCATCCTGGCCTCTCCTCCTGCCAGGGAGAGCTGTAACCGGGAATGGGATTCCCATCCCCCGGAGCCTGCTGCTAATCCACAACAGGCCCACTGCTGGATTAACGGGGACATCAGCTGACATGCCAGCTAGTGGGCACATCCTGCTGCACATATACACACACACACACACACACACACACACACAGGCATACGCACCGTGGGGGCAAAAACACATGGGCACCCTCACTCATGTACACCCTGGTGAATAACCACACATGTGCCAGCACAGCAATAAGTGCGGCGCACAATCGCACAAATGCAGATCATCGGTCAGGAGCACGAGCGGATGGAGACAGAAAGGAAACCACGCAATGAAGCGCTGGTACGCCAGGCGCGGTGTTAAAAGGTTGGCAGGACAATAGAGGATGTCGAATTTCTGCAGTCAGGAGCTGGCAGAGACGGCTAACTCCAGACCGGACGCTTGTTGATGCGCATGCCTCACGTTCTGAACCACAATATTAATTTAGTCGTCCTCTGTTATGTGATATATACATACCTCCTACTAGAGGATGGGTTTCACTGCACTTTGGTCTGATGACCTTGGGCAGCAGCTCCATTTCTGGGCCTCAGCAACGTCCTCTGGGAACAAATCAGTCCCATTTCCTCCTTGTTATTCAGTGGGACTGTGGGGTCCGAAGGGATGGAACTGGTACTACGATACATTTAAAATATGCTTATGGTGTTTGTCCTGCTCTATTGGTGAGGTGATCAATCCCACACATGCCGGTGAGTGTCTGATAAGGACTACAGTGCACTTCTTGATGGCTAACTATCACGGTGATGCTAACGTGCATGGATTTAGTCACTATTGAAGCTCACTCAGTACAATTAAACACATTACATGTAATGAAACCGGACAATATTTAAAACAATTGCATGTGGGTCACATTTGTTTGCGTGCTCGCATGCGTTGTGATTCCCGAGTGTCGGCCCCTGCACACAAATCAGCTGAAACACGTTTCAAAAGCAGTCAGGTAAATTTTAGCCGGCGATTAGGTCAAGCTCGGCGGCCATGTTTGTGGTAAACACGGTTCCGCTCCGAGGGCTAAACGTCCGTGTCAGTAAAGAATAATTACACCCATCGATGTTGTATCTACCGTGTTAGTCTCGCGGCGGGCGCTTTATTCCTATTGTTTGTTTAATAGCTCAGTAGAAGGTTTATTGTTTCAAAGTGCTCGATAGCAAACCTGTAAATTCTCTGCTCAACATTTGCCCCAATGGCGTTGCGGTTCACCGCCGCCAAATGTCTGAATAAAGCAAACAGCCATTGATCTGCAATCAAAGATCCAGAACAAGAGGTCCTTTACATGTGGAGAGCGAAAGCGTGCTGCAGGGCACACGGTGTTAAACTCATTTAGCGGTGGATCACCGGCGTTATTGATGTTCCTACATTAGGTATGTGCTCATAAAAGAGAGAGAGCAAAAATTTAGTGCACAACAAAGGTACAATGCTACATCGCTAATAAGAACTAAATGCACACATGTATTCGAGACAACAAAGCTGCGCTAATTATCCAGAGAGCGAGAAAGAGAGGCGAGCGTTCTACCGCCGGCCTTGATATGGAGCAAAGGCATCACATAGGAGGTGAAATGCTCTTGAAATTTAGGCACCAGCTCTTATTGGCCATTGGTCAAATATACAGTCGTCCCCAGGGTCGGCGGCGCTTATGCAACGTGTTGCAGCCTCTGTTAAAATTTGATGATTAAATGGACGAGCACCTCTCAGATTTGTCAACTCAGGGCAGAGGCCTGTTTGTTTTTATTTATTCATAGGCTGAAAGTGAATTATTTACCAGTCAGCAGTTTTTGTCAGGAGAATCATTATTGTATGTGGCAGGTTAGCGCTTTGTGATTTTTTTTTTTTTTGGCCATGGCATCAACAGCCTCCAGTCTCCATCAGGGTTACCTCCATCTGTCTCAGCTGAAGAGGCTTTAAAGCTTCTTCTGCACTATATACATACAGTACATATATATATATATATATAAACGCTGTTTTCAGATAAAAGTCATGAAGATGTCAATTTGCCTACTGCCTAGTGCACGTGAATGCATCAGCAGCATGAAGCTATTCTTCTTTGAGAGGACTAAATCTTATGATGCTTTTACATCCACCCTGATGAAACACTACTGTTACCTCAGTTCATCTCATCTCTGATGTGATCTCATCCTGCTTGTATTCCTTATTAAAGACCAGGAACCCACGCCCCCACCCCCCACCCACCTTCACCTTCCAACATTCAAGGTCAATTGAGTTCCAGTCAGTTATCAGTGTTTTTATGACAGAAAGCCGCAGATAACAGAGCGATCGGCACAGATGGAAGGACGGCGGATAGCAAGAACTCCTGATTTTCACCTAATTACTACACCTTCTCCATGCAGAGAGAGATTACTGCCTAATCCTGACTGTATCTACGCATTTTCATGCCTAAACCAACTGCAGCCCAAGTGGATTTATTGGACTATTGGTTTGGAAATAGTTTGTGTTAAAGTGATTATGTATTACTTAAATAATGAGTTTAATATTAATCAGCTTCTTCTTGCTTTGATCTAGCACATCTTGTCACTTAAGAAGGTTAAGTGAGGAAAAGAAATGAATAACATAGAAGTGATTTCAGATCTGAAAGGTGAAATTTCTTACAGCCAGGACTAGAAATCCAAAGCAAAAGTGCATCCATATTGCACTTGTGCAAGGTCAATGTGAGTGACACCATATCTTTAATCAGATAATAAGAGGCTAAAACATCAGTGAATACCTGAGCACTTTCATAAATCCTACATTTAATGGTGAATGAGCTGCAGGGATGATTTAAAACCCCTAGATTTGGATGGAAGGATAATTCTGATCTTGGTTTTCTACAGTTGGAACCTTTTAGTTATGGTGTAGACAAAATAAGGAAAAGTAACATAAGAAAAAAGTGGTAAAATAAACATTCTCATCTATCACAGGACCTACACAACACACAAACACGAGTAATCAAGCTTCCGTCGATGGGGTCATCACTAAAAACACCTTGACAGACTTCCATAAGCAGCTCTCCTCCCATCAAGGTACGATTATGTGCCTAGCCCCGAGTTACGAGTAATAAAAGAAATGTCTCTCTTTTTTTTATTACACCTCCTGATCCTGAACAATGGAGCATTTGCCTCTGAGCCATTTATTCAGCTCTGATGTATGATTAGCACGGAGTCAATCAATACCGTGTTGGATGATCTTAACGGAACGACGCTGCGATTTCCCCTCTGTCACAAGGCCCCGACTCTGATATTTGTCTGTCAGCAGTGACATGCTATCTCTAGCAGGGGCTCTGGGGCCAAAACACAGGTATTGATCCTGTCAGCATTGATGGTCCTAATGGCACAGAGGATGAGCCAAACTGCCTGCCACTGGAAACGTAATGCGGCGTATGGAATGACCTCCTGGAAAGACAGCTGTAACACCATGTTTCACTGGTTTTGTCATGAAAATATACTGGTGCACAAGAGTAAGCGCTGTAGAAAGAGAAACGGCCATACGCTAAGTAAGAATATACAGTGAATCTGGGGTGACTTAAGTCAACAGAAGTTGCACTGTGCTTGGTGATCAGAACTCAGCATTAGCGTCTAGAATGTATGTGTGCATATTCATATTTGGCTGCTCTCAAAAGAATATGAACATTAAAAAAAAGGTGTAAAAACAAGAAAACTTTATCAAAAAAGCCAGAAGCTACACTCCTGAACCATGTTGCACTCATCAATTGAATACAGATGCACACAAACACAGAAATTTGGACACAAGTATATGAAAAAAAACCAAACATTCCAAACAGGGCCTTCCCTCAGGATCTACTGCTTTTTATGTGGAGAAAAAAAAAATCAAAAACTGACACTGTGATTAGTTTAAGCAGTTAACGTGCCAATTGTTTGTTTTAACGTGTGTGAGGTGACAGGCAATACTGGTGGTATTATGCAGTGCACGTGTGTGCATGCGTGTACGTGCGTGATGCATTAGCCCATGTGTGAGTTGTGTGCGGATCCCATGCCCCCTGGCTACGTCTCTTCAGATCTTTCCTTGTTTATGCATTTCACCTCCTAAACTCTGGGCCCCGGGAACATGCTGGGGGCTACGCACGCACAGAAGAGTTAGATAAGCATTTTTATTTATTTACCGTCAGGAACTATCAGTCAGAATTAAATATCAATACAGCCAAAGGACGGGAATGTTAACAATCCAAGAGAGCTGCAGCCGGAGAGCAGCGATCAGAAAACACTCCTGACTGACTGGAGAGACGTAACCATGCTCATCTCTTGATTGGTTAAAGCCTTTGAAAGTCATATATGCTGGTTGCTAATGTTTCCACGTCTTAATTTTTTTGGAGAAAGAGTCTTTTCATATGAATGCACGCTCAGTGCATCAGCCCGTCAGCAGACTCTGACGACAGGCTGCCGTCCAACTGTGCCTTCTTTTCAGCCATCTCACCCGCTTCTTTCCGACTCCTCCGGTCTTCTGGCAGAAGGCATCAGCGGGGTTAAGCTACAGTACATAACAGAGAGCACAATGCCATCAGATAGCTTGTCAGTCACGGACAGCTGGAAAAGGTACATAGGCGCTGAACGCTCAGACTAAGATGTGCCAACATACTCCGAGTGCTTCTGGATAAAAACAGAGAGTGACAGTGAGAGAATTTACTGCGATGGTATCAGCAAAGCAGCCATCACAGCTTTGGCAGACTGGAAGGCCATAAGGACCCATCTCCCTGGCTCTGATCAGCGTTCGCATCCCAACATCAGCCAGCGATGTTAACTCCGGGGCCGCTGAAAGGGGGGGCTATGAACCATGATCAGCGATATCAGGCCACCAGAAATAGAAATCCATTTTCTTCCTCCAGGAGCTGAGGTGGAGAAAGAGGGGTTGGGGGGTGGGGGGGGGGTTGAATGAGTATCAGTGGCCTCCTGATCTGGTCTGGTCGGGTCTTAGCGAGGTGTCAGTCCCTCTCCCTTTGCTGGGCCCTACAGCTGTTTTTTTCCCTCTCTTCTTGTTCTGAAGGTTAAAGGATTAGGGGCTGTGTTTTCAGCCCGGATTGCTGTCCTGGCACGGATTTAGATTTTTGGCCACACACACCTGGTGCACACACGTCCTTGCGAACTCAACACAAACCCGACAGCATGGCCGCTGAGCAGGAGGTAGTGCGGATTAAGCGGGAAATATCGCAAGATGGTGGCCGAAGCATTTTTTTTCCACCCCCCACCCCCACCTTTTTTAAAAAAAGTCGATAACAAAATGAGAACAAACCATGGGTGCTCGTGGAAAGTTGTTTTCCCGCTCTCCGCCCTTTCTAGTCCCCCATCCTCCTCCTTCCGTTCCTCTGGTTTCTATCCAGACGTGCTGAGCAAGTGCATTGTGGCATTTCCAAAAGCAGAAAGCCATTAAATATAAACATGGCGTGTTGATCTTTCTGCTTTCATTTGATTCTCTTCGACCTCACTAAGAGTTAAGAGTTGCGGTGAGACACCCGTACGGCCAGGCAAAGTTGTGATGAATTATTGATCGCTGACAGCTTCATCAAAGCGCCGTGTTGTGCACTTTTTGGCGTTCTTTCTTTCATTTTTTTTTTAAACCCACTGAATTTTACAGAGCGTCCACAATGGCGTGTCACGTCGTTCAAACTTGTTTTACAAATTGGGACAAGTATGTGGACATCAGGGAAAAAAAGGAAAACCTTGACGTCCAGGTGCTAACACGCTTAGCCCGAGAGCATAAACAAACAGAGGGGCATAAGTGTGTGTGACTGCGTATTGTGCGGGAACTTACACCAGACTTTTAAAAATGCATGAAGAACACAGGGCTTTTTCTTTATTTCTCTCGACACAGAGAGAAGGCAAATGGTTCCCAGAACGCCAGGGGAGAACACAGTTCAAATAATGCGAGGGCGAGGGGAGCAGATCAGAGAGAAAGCTGTTTGCGGTTTTCAGGCCTACAAGGCAATTCCTCCGCCAACTCCCAGGTGAGGGAGCTCAAAGAGAACGAAACCTGAGGTACCAATTTGCTGAGTTTTGTTCAATAGATGGGCGAGTGCCTGGAGAGTTTACCCCAAGCACACAGGAGCCGCAGCCGGTAAACAAAATTACTTAAGGATGGTTACGTATTCTTTCTTCCCTCATGCTTGAAGGAGACTCTTTGTCTTTGCGCTGCCAGAACTTGTGTTTGGTGCGGGTGTATAGAGAACGCCGGCCACGCGTCCTTTATCGTCTCGGGCGCGGCCACTTTAGGGGTTTGCATTGTCTCCTTTGCAAATCTTTGCACTCGCATCAAAACCGACTCAGACGTTGCACATGAAACTTTATCAAAGCAGATTTAACTTTGGAGGCCTCTGCAGGATTTATTCGCAGGACCTTGAAGTTTTCTTGACTTTTTTTTTTTTTCTTCCTGCAGGTAGCTTTTTTTCTTGTTGCTGTTTTATCAACAGAAAGGTTGTGTGTAGCCATGTGTCGATTTTCATAATGTGATGCAGATTTATGTACAGACAATTGCGAATAACTTTTCACATGCCGTATCTCCTCCTCGGTACACATAAATGCAGACAGGCACTCGGCTGCTTTGAGTAATTGCACCAATGAATATTCCGGAGTGAAGATAACACGCAGCGTTATTTCAAACCGCGTGGACATACAAGTTTCATCATAACGCTGGTGATAAAACTGACTGTGACATACATCGCGGGGCACCTCTCGCCCATTTTACAATACCCCCCTACCCCGTACTAAACAGTGAAATTAATTCCCACACATCACCATTTCCAAACGCGGAAATTCGTGCAGGGCCCTTGGAACAATCCATTCATTGGCCGAGATCATAATCTGCACAGATTCAATTATTCCTGGAAACATAACCGTAATCCAGAGCTGTGACAAGCCCATATATTCAAACCAATATTTATTTGTAATAATGCCAGAACACCCTCCGTCACAGCCGCACCGGACAGGTGGAGGAAAAAAAGTGCATTGAAGAACCCTGCTGATTTATTAACGCTTAGCCATTTAAAAGTCACTACATTTCCGAGTGACTTCAGTGCACATTAGCCAACATGCTGTTAGCACCTCCATGTTGTTGGTATGTAAATACAGTACAGATTTCAGTGTAGGGGAAAAGTTGAGAGAGTTGTTTTTTTTTTTATTCTTAATGATCTCCTGCAGTGGAAGGAGAGGTAAAAAAGAGCTGAGCAGTCGACAGAATGTGAGCAAAAGCCTCCGGGACTGTAGAATTCAGACGTATGGTAACAGATGGCAGACCAAAAATCAAAAAAATACTTTTCATTCCTCTTTGATTCCGCAGTGGTAATATTAGATGCAAATGGAAGCCAGACCACAGAATGGATGGTATCGGAAACAAAAAGGCGAACGTCTTGAAGTTTTCGTTCCTCGGCAGTGCCTTTTTTCTTTTTTTGAAAATGATTATGGCAGATCGCTTCACCTGTCTGTGTTCAGCACGCTCGTTTTGAGGAGATGCTTCAGAGACTTCAGAGAAGCACGCTCCAAACAATCATCTGTCGACTGTGAAAAAGTGTCGTTGTTTACACTTGACCACCGTTAACAAAGCCACACAAAAAACGGGGGAAAAAAAGGGATGAATCTGCACACGAGCACACAAAGAAGTGCGGTTTCAGTGCGCAGCTCCTGTCCGTTGATCCTAATTGCAGCTCCCGGTAGTTGTTGCTGAGTGTTGGGAATGAATTCTCATGGTGTGGCTCATGTAATGTCACAGATGAGGAGCGCCCTGACCTGAGCCTGAACTCATCAACTGGAATGAAGTTGCTCGCTCAGCTGTAGAAGACAAAGCATAGTCACCGTGGATTCATCAACCTCATCGTTGGGCTCTGAGAGGAAATGACTCCCACTCACTTCCACTTTGACCCAAGCATTGAATCAGCGGGCGTGTGCATGAGTAAAGAGCAGGATGCTAGCATGTGGATGGTATGGTAAATGATACAGATTAGCTGTATGGTTTAGTGCAGACCTCTACCAGTTGTTCCTTGTGTTGTATTTTAATGTGTTCTTGGCCATCGCACCTGCAGCACCGACCACTTGTGCTTCTTCTGGTTAGCCATCACATGGCTGAGGCTCCTTCTAAACCCAAAACTCAGCGTTCTGGATGGAGACACACAGATCCTGTTTCAAATATTTCCCTCCAGAAGGATCTCTGGACAAGACGAACTATGCTACAGAAGTACAGAGGAGCACAAACCGTGTGGTTCCTGAATTTTCATGAGGCTGTTTTTTGCTCACGCTACTTTGTAAAGCATAAATAAATATGAAGCCATCTCTGGTTGTCTGGCAAACACCTCAAAGCTCGCCCAGCAACCGTCCTTTGCTAAAGTTGCATTTTCAAATACTTTTTGTACACTTTTAACTCTTTCCCTGCTTTCTGCTGTGCTCAGCTCGCTGTAGCTATTGCAGACTGATGGGGATTCCAAGGCTACATCCGAAAAGCCACACCTTATGTCATTGTCGGTGGGTGTTGATTCATCACAGTCTTTAGAATTTCCCGTCTGTTGGAACGTGGAGCTTTCTTCCTTTTGTGTGGAACTTTGATAGGCGGGAGAGAGATGAATATGATCCCATTATTTTCTGGCTCAGCGCAAGCCTGACCGTATGATTTACTTTTGATGCCATCCAAACGCAGAGAGAGGGAAGAGAATGTGAGGAGCAGAGAGGCGGCCCGCTCCAGTCATTGCATTTGCACGCATTAGAGTTTGCAAGACTAATGTTTTGGAAAACAAGAATGGGGGAAAAGTAGAATTCCATAAACGTCTCTGTGTGACTGGATTTGTTTTGAAAAGGACATGTATGCTTGCAAGTGAAGCCTCCCCGTGGTATATCCAGCTAGAAATGTTTAATCTGACAGCTGAAACTGAAAACAAAAGCCGCTGTTCAGGTTCACTCACTCTGCCGCTTTCCTCTTGCTACCAGTCATTAGCGCAAATTTCAGCAACGTCTTCAAAAAATTGAGTCATGAATTAAACAAAACCAGCACCAGTTAATAATTGTTATCTTCTCCTTCCACAGAATCTCTCCTTCCATCCATCAGTGAGAAAGTGCTGCCAGTAAGCCGCTGTAATATTCTTCCATTACATGAAACAATCAGTAAACATTGTCTGAGGATAAGTGCGCTTGGATTGTTGTTTTCCAAAGCTGCTGGGCAACGACACAATGCTGGGAGCACTTTACGTCTCCATCCAGCTCCAAATCTCCTCCAGTGTTTGTCGTACATTGTTGGGACTACTTACAAAGATTGAAGATTATCTCACCTTCGCCGGGCGACGCATGTTTGCGGTGGTCTCGCATGTATAATTCATCGGGAAAATTAAATTGTCGGGATTTTACGGAACACAGTGCATTTTGTAGTGGGCAACACTTTGCTTTTTTCTCTTCAAATTATTTATTGCCGGCGCCGTTCCCTCAGGCCCTGGTCTGACCTTAAGGCACTTCTAATTGGCTGTGCTGCCACAACACTTGCCGTGTTTACCTTACCCCCCGCCCCACCCCCCAGCAGTTAACGCGACACAGTCCGACACACGTACAGCAGTCTGGCCTGTAAATGCTGGCGTATCATCCAGAGCTCTCCTCCTCCTTGCTATGGTATTTGCTTTTACACCACTGCTTGGATTTTATCCACGAGGGCCAAAATATGATCCGGTTATTCTGAGGTCAATAATGCTGCACTTTTATTAGCTAAGAAGGTAACTCTTTAATTTAGGACGAGTGTCTCTGCCTTCCTTTCTATTACAAAATGTCAATAAGACATTATATATTATGGCTGTTAAATACTTGTTCATTTCATTTTCATTTGAGTGTAAAAGTCAGTGGAGATGTCCCATGTTCTTGGACACCATGATGACAGACTAATAGAATTCCGGCTGCTCTTCTCCATCATGGATGACTCATCAGTCTTTGTCCATAGAAGAAGAAGAAGAAGAAGAAGAGCAGGGTGAGACGGAAGGGCTGCTACTGCTGTTACATCTCCCACGGAGTAATTACACAAACAATAATACGTGATATGTTATTAGGATTGAAAAGGAGAGTTTGGGAGGGGGGTGCAGGGGGTATGCTCCTCTGAGGTTTTTGTAATTCCCTATTTGATAGCAAGGCTTACAGCAATTAAGATGTTTAATTTAGGGATTTAAGCGCCGAGGATTCACTCCAGTAGAGAGGAGGAAGGGAAAAAAAATAATCATGGTAGGTGGCTGAAGTTTGGGATTGATCTGACTACATTATAATGTTTATTATGCTCTCCCCCCCTCTTCATCCTCTCCCATCATCACTCTCTCTCTTCCCCAGTCTCACTTCAAGTCTCCAAGGGACCGGGAGGATGTGAGGGGAGTTGATCATTGCATTGCACTGATAAGCAAAAATGTTTCCAGAGCGTAAAGGAACTCTGTGGTGTGTGAGAGGGATAAACTATAATCTGCAACCACACACTGAACTCGACTGCTAATATTTGCATTGGAAATCAGACGGAAGTTATGCTAAGCTCTCCCCCATTATAGCCTGCTGCGGTGTGAAAGGTCTTCCCCGTCCTCATTTCAATATGGCCTCCCATGCATTCAGAAAAGACACTTTAATATGAGTGGAGAACGGTATGACGATACATAAGGGCTCCAACTTTTATCAACTTCCTTCCTGAAGTGCCTGAAGAGCCCATTGAAAAGGAAAAGTCAAACCTATGTGTGCTAATGCGACTGATTGAAAAGATTCTAACATGCTAAATAAGACTATTTTCTTTCATGGACTTTACATTAAACACAGCAACATAAAAGAGGTGACGGATCACAGAAATATGTCTTCAAAAAAGAGCTTTTGTCGCATTAATTTCTGAAACTGCTGCATTTTCTTTAATTTACCTTTTAACTGTTGCTTTGCCAATTATTTGTCTTCTTTTTTATATCAGTCCAGTTTTCTTTCCCTCCAAAGAACTAACACCACAGGAAACGTGTTCATTTGATCAACCATGTGTTGTTCAGGACTGATAAGATTAGCTATCAAAAATGTTTGCGGCTCAAAGCAATACAATTAACGTTCTCATTATTAATTAAAAAGAAAAAAAAATCTGTGTATTAAAGGCAGGGTAAATCACACCGGCGCTGTCATGCGTGTCTTTTAACATGAAGGAGTGCAGAAATAGAGGGCTGAAGCCGAATGGTGATTTTTTTTTTTTTATTTTGCTGTGATATGGATGCTGTTTTGTCAGTGATACAAACAGTTTCTTGTGTAACTTAACATCCGTTCCCATATCCGGAGCCTTTTATTCCTGTATAAAGGACACCTTGGCCTGCCTCTAATCACCGTTTGTGTTTGCAGCAGTCTGCACACCGTCATTGCCACACGCTCTAATGGAGACATTGAAATCAGCATGTTGGGACTGCATAAACAGAGTCCTATAACTGCATTTACCTTATAATCACTGTTTCCAGGCTCCTGCCACCCTCTCTTCCTGTCTGTAATAACCTCATGTATGTGTACTTAATTACACAATTGGTACCTCTATCATTATTACCATACCAGTGGTTTTTAATTGGAAAAATTGATTCTGCTGAAAACCACGAGGACCTCCATCATTAAATCTGCATTCAAGCATTCCAGAACTTTGTCTTTTTCCAAACAAATATAGCAGTAAAATTGTATCTAATCTCTCCTCATAGATTCCCCATATGTGTGATTAGTAATTAAATGGTAATAGCTGTTTGCAAACTCTGCCCATTGTGTTAAAGCACTTGCCTGTGTTGTGCTGCATTAAAAGGCATTTAGCACATATCCACACGGCCAAGCATCAAAAGAAATGCCATCTGAGCAACCTCTGCACAGGGCCGGGCTTTGAAGCGCTTGGAAAAGAAAAAAAAAATATTTTCAAACGTAATGTAATTTAGAATCAGGCACAGGGAAAAAAAAGTGTGAAATTGCGCAGATAATCGGCTAAATCTCTCAACATGAAAAGATAATTGCTCCAGAAATTATCTGTACCTGAGGTCCATTTGTTTGGTCATGGCTAGTTTCGTATATGGCAATGATCAGATATTAGCGCTAATTAGAGCCGGGTCAGAGTTCCTGAAGGTCGGACGCTAATGTGCAGGATCATTGAAATGCTAATTATAAACAGATTAGAAAGTTACAGTGGTTTATGGAAGGCTTCATTCTAAAGACCATGTCTGTGTAGCAATTTATCCAAGAGCAAGGAATTATTTTCATGTTTATTATCTGTATGAACAAGGTTTTACAATCAAAGCTTCTTTTCCAGATATTATTTTGCTCAAATAAATTTTTATCACTGTGAATAATAATAATAAAAAAACTATCTTTTTATTAATCTTGTCAAACAGAACTGTGCCGGGTTCGAGGTCACCTCTGTGTGAGGGGCACACGTTGCCTTATGCTAGGCTAAATGGTTAATTAGGCACAAATTCCCCATTTGAATGGTCTGGCCTGCTGTGAACTGGTTCTACTCTTATTCCAGTGCAGAATCTGTGTCTGTGTCTAATTTGTTGCTCTTCATAATACCATCACTGACTAAACTGTTAGGTAGTCATAAACCCACGTCGGCCCCCCTCTAGCCAAAGGTTTACTAACTTGCACTTCGGCCTTCAGTCTTATCAGCAAAATGAACTTTCCATCTGGACCCAACTGAAACTTGTACCAAGAGATTTCCTTTAGAGCACAGGAAGCCACAATCTGTCTGTGTTTCTTTGTTTAACCTGCGCTGTCACCCCATGTAGCACAACCACAAACACACATACACGAAATAATACATATACAGTTTTCAGCCCTCTGAAACTCAGCTTCTTACCACAACAGCCTGCTGAAATGCATCAAATATAGACTGCACATTTCTTTGTCTTTTTGCAGATGATGAACATACACCCCAACGTACCCCTAGTGTTAGACATGGGAATTGCGTATATATAGTGATAAGGGTAAGTGATTTCTGGTGAAACTGCAAATATTGGGCCAGGATGGTGTTTTTTCTCTTCCTCCCCCTCCTCCAAGAACCTTGTTCCCATCTGGGGGCTGCTCTGATATCCAACACAGACACATACACACACGCACACACGAGCATGAGCATGAGGTCTTTAAGGGGTTCGGGCTGACTCAGCAAGTCAGAAGAGAGAAACCGCTGCTGCAGTAGCTGGGAGGCTGTGTGTTCAGACAGAGAAGGAGAGCGAGAGAGGGAGGTGGTAGGGTGACAGTATGTCCGTTTTTGTTGTGCATGTCTGCGTGCTTGTAGCCAGAAGGTTTGAACCAGGTTGCCTCCCTCCTCGATGAAATTGTCATCAGAACATGAAAGCATCAAAACATCAAACGAGTGCCGTGTGTGTGTGTGTGTTCGCAGAGGTGTTTGGTAACATTTCCAAATTCCATTCGGCTGGTCTGTGATTGTCGATGCCTATGTCCTCAGGCAGGTGTCACTTTTTATGTCCAGATACTCCCTGCAATATATTCTGCTGAAATTTAATTAAATCTCCATAAAAGTGAAAAAGAAGACTAGAGCTGACACGCTGCAAATCTCTGTGTGACGGCTGGATTGACACATTTGTCTTAAAGGGGGACACTGGGTGACATGTTTAGCATCCATTTGTCACCGTCCCCCCCCTCTCGTCTGTGTCTGCTCTCTGGCTCCTCGTCGTCTTCGATTTCTCCCCGTCATCCTCCCATGCCTCCATCCATCTTCCTGTGCCGTCCATCAGTCTGTCCCTCCGTGACAAAGACAGGCCTGTGCATCTTTGATCGCACCTCCTCCTCCTCCTCCCGCTGCCTCTGTCACGCGTGCACATGCGCGTGCATTGGCGCGACCAGCCACTAGTTCTGCCGAGGCAAGATTAAACAACAAAGTGGCTCGATTAATCCATTTGAAGTGATGTGGCATTAGGGCTTGGAAGGAGATGGGCTAACCAACATGCCGCGCCACGGCTGTGTGGGCTGCAGATAGAGTGTGAGTGTGTGTGTGTGTGTGTGTGTAGGGTGGGGGGAGTGGTGGAAATTAATTGACCTCCATCACAGCAATTAAAAACAAAGACGGGAGAAAACAAAACAAAAGAGCCATGCGGCCTGTGCAACAGCAAGCTCCTGCTCAGATGAAGAGCAATGGGACATGGTCCGATTGCTTAGGTTTTAGAGGGCAGGGCTTGGGTGGGGGTCCGGGAGTTGACCCAAGTCGTGCACGGACCGTGAAGGAAGTGAGGATATGACAATAAAAGAGTGCCGCAGAGGTCCGTGCTTGTCACAAAAGTGCAAGTTCTGCCTTTTGTTTTCCCGACACCTCCAGATTCACATTTCAAGCGTTTTCCTGAACAAGGGATTACAAAGAACACTCCTCAAAAATGTCTGAACTAAGTTCTTATCAATAAGCACTCGCTGCCTTGCCGTTTTGATACCTTCCAATAGCCCGCTTGCCTTTCCACCCCTGCAGGCTTGTGTGAATCCGGCCTGAAACGTGTTCTTTGACTGCTTTGTCTGCGGTCTCTTCAGACCTCTTCAGTCTGAGCGCCTCGCCGTCTAGCTGAAACACACACGGCCTCCCACATATCCAGCTTGTTGTTTCTTGTGTAAATGATGTTGTGTGTTCAAGAATTCGTTTATTCTTAATCCGCACTTTATCCCCGGCGATATAAGCCCAGTGTTTTGTCCTCTCTTTTTTTTTTGGCAGCAGGGCAGGCGGCGGCGCAGAGGCACGCTGGTGGCAGAAGCTTTCTTTGATCCTTCATCTCAACCACACACCTGAGTGATGATGGCTCCACTTGTAGCGTTATCCCTCTGTACTGCAGGTCTTTCATTACGCAGCTCAGCTATGAATGGCGTCATTGACGAGCAGCGGAGACACCCATGTTTAATGTGCTTAAGGGTATTTAGGGGGAGATAATTTCTGGAGCTGATCTTTTGCCTCAAAGTTCAGTGGCAATAGCTGCTCCAGAGGGGGTTTCAGACTCTTAATAGCTCGTGTTTGGTACACAGGCGTGGGCACATGCATGGTTGCTCACGTTCGCAAACCCTCAACAGGTGATAACGGGCCTGCGGAAGAGCTACTCCACACTAACTAGATGTATTTACTGTTATTGTGAGTGTATGGATGTCATTTTCAGACATTTCTAGTTCTAAAAATCAAAGAATGAAACTAACAGAAAGATTCATGACGTATTCACAGAGTTCAAGGTTTTGAAAACTGACTTTTTAAACATGTTCAGTAAGGCGAAACTTTGAAAGTGAAAGTGACGTGATGGGATGCACTACATGAAGTAACAAAAGTCTAAAAACAAGAAGACTTTTTTCATTTATGGGGATTCAACTCCAAACATTCACCTAATAAAGGGACTAGTTTGGGGTTGGATTTTTCAGATTTCATGAAGGGGTGAAACGCTGAGTGATGGAACTTGCCTGTCGTGTTTAATCCGTGTGTGGGTGTAAACTCTTTTATACATACAAACTTAAACCAATAAACGCATATAATTGACATCCAAAAATAACTCCTGGGTAAAGAGCATCTTTACTAAGTGTTCACTGTTGTCAAGGACCAAGTGGAGGACCTCCATCACAGCAATTAAAAACGAAGGAGGAGCTGATCAGGAACAGGTGCATCACATTAGGGTTGTGTGAGGAAGAAGACCAAGCCCAGAGAAACAAGCCACCGATCAGCAGACAGATCCTGACTGTTGCACCCTCATACTCATTCATACTCAGGCTCTGTTTCACTACTTTTTAGAAAGAAACTTTTCCAAATGCAGAATGTGGATAGAAAATAAGTGCTAGGAAGAAGAAAAGTAACGATCACTGCAGATTCTGTGGTTGAGGTGCTGGTGATAGAGATGTTATTTTTTTTGTGTCTTCATTTGAAATAACCTGTGTTTTCTGCATCCATGGATCCTGTGCAACATGTTTTGCATTGAATATATTTATTATTATTTTTCTATGATGTGTATTGTCTATAAATACTGTCTATGACAGTATTTATATGGATTGTTATGAAAGTTTTGCAATCAGCTGATTTTCTTGCTCCAGCTGTCAAAGCGGGCAGGAAATTAGCATCAAACGGAGACCAGGTGTGTACACCAGGTGAGCTGACGGCTCACAGGAGGCTTTATAAGCCACTCTGTCTGGTGCCTTGTGTGTGTTAAGACTTGACAGAGGACTTGTGCTGAAACGTCGTCTCAAACAAATCCTGTTTCTTTAACTTGGCGCTGAGCGTGTGGTGTTCTGTTCCTTCTCTTTTTTTAAATAGAAAATAAGCACCAACACATTTCACAGATAAACCATCTGACTGACTCACTCTTTCTTTATTTTACAAATGTAGCTTTCCAAAAGAATCACATCGTTATCTGTCAGCAAAGTTCACATTCTGATGCGAAAGAAATAAAGCAGAGCAACAGCTGGTTTTTATTCTGGTTCTTAACACAGTAGGGCTGGCTTTGCACCCTTTTACGGCTCTTGAATTCTGAACTGACTTAAATGTAGAAATATGTCCTGGAAATGCTGCGCGCGCTCTGTGGACCGCTTATGTTTCCTCCCATTTAAGATTATGTCATTTTGATATACGCGCAGTGAAATATGTGAGGTATGAGCTCTTCATTTCACTGTGGCCCCTAATCCATCTCTCGCTGCTGCATCAGGTTATTGTATTACAGGCGTATAGAGTGTCTGTGGTCCTGCTTCTGTTAACAAGAGGAAACTGGAAAAAAATACACGTGGGAATCAAACGTTCACCACGAAAATGAAGAGAGATACTCAGTTGTTCCTATAGTAAAACTATGGAGAATGTAGAAGCTAAGAGTTACACGTTTATCTGTGGAAAATACAGTTGTATCCAGGAAATAAGATGTGCTTTCTTACTTCCTGGCCCCCGACAGAAAAAAAAAAAAAAAAAAACGGTGGAAAACGACTTGAACTGGGTCAGACAGCTAACAGCTGGATGCAGGAAACGACACACAAGCTGTCATGTACTGTATCTTTAAACAGGACTCTGGTCCATTTCATTCAGGGTTCTAAAGTGTTTAAAGTGACCTGTGATCCCTGAATGCATCGCGCACACAAACACACAGAAGGAGCGGCTATGAGGGGCACGGGAGCAGCCAAACATGACATCACCATCACATCTGGATCAAATCCCTGTGTGAAATCTCCCTCTTATCTGCTCACAGCAGCATTTTGAGCCACTCTCCACATCTCAGACAGGGAGCCAGATTTGCTCACTTCATCTTTAGTGAGTATTCATAAGATGCGTTCATGGACGTCTTGTCTTTACTTTGCTCAGCTCCTGTTTTAATTCAGTTAGAGGCAAATGATGTGTGGAAACGTTTATTATTTCAGCACTTAATAACAGACAGCCCTAATAGGTCCCTGATGAATGCAGCGTCTGGGCATCATGTGCACGTGTGCGCGGTGGGTGGATGGGAATATAGGACGGTTAACCGACAAAGGTGGGGGGTAAAAATGAAAAGGGGTTAATTTGGTTTGGCTCAGGTGAGGTAATTATTCCTTTCCCCCACTTCACTGCACAGCCATAATGATTATTAACAAGCTTAAAGTACTCTAGGAGCACTGGGAGCTGTGACTAACAACACAAGGCCCTGGAAAGGAGGGATGGATGGCCGGATGGAGGAAAAGAATGGGGAGGATGGGAAATCATTATGCTAATGAAGCCAGCCTTAATCACACTGTGCCCACGATAATCTGCTGGGAGAAACCCAGGTTACTTGGGTCACTGGTTTGTTCCACAGAAGGCACTTATTTCTGGACTGGGCCTCTCTTACTCCCCCTTTTTACCATATTCTGTAATTTCTTATTTAATTCAGTGTTAGTCTTTCTCATCTGGAGTGTCTATTCAGCACTGATAAAAATCCTGGGTGACTGTCATTTAGTGGTTAACTTTCAGGGTTGCAGCTCTCAGCTCCCTGGGCAGCTCTTTTTTTATTCTTTCTTTTAAATAAAACAGAGTACCAAAACGTGTAAAGCCCAACGCATGAGTCTAAGGACTTAAAATACTGAAAACAAGAATTTTTGTTCAACGGCTGCAGATGAAGGAAAAGGCCAATCTTAAAGGAATGAATGAACCCTTGATGTAACCATCTTTATTAAATTACTCAATCTGAAGAAGCAACAGCTCATAAAAACTCACAAGTTCGTTTAGTGAAAACAAAGCCTCATAACTACTCCAGGAAGTGATGCTGTAGATCCTGGAGGGGTGAAATTAAGTAAGGTCATGAGATGTTAAGTGAATAAGAGGTTACAGTAAAGGATATTCAATTGTTATTAACCTGTGTTACTAAAGACCCAAACAGTAATAACAACATATTTGTTGAAATCATCCATCATGCTTTAATCTATGGATTCTGTGAAAATGATAATAAAATACTAAAGACTTCATTAATTAGGACTCTGTATATGGAAGAAAAAAATAATCCCAAATATTGTCGGAACACAAAGACCATAAGCTTAGCAACACAGCTTTTCAAATTTCTGAATGGAATCCCACATTTCCAGACGGCACCAGCAGATCCTACGGTTCACCTAATCTGTCTCCATGTGCTTCCTCCCCCCCTCTCTCCATCTCTCTTTTCCTCACTAGGCTGGTATTTCTTGGACATCTGTTCTTGGCAGGCGCAGCAGCAGAACTAGTACTGCGCCCTCTCCCTGGAGGACTTAGAGGGACATAGGCTCAGAGGGAGGGAAGGATGGAAGGTGGAAGACCAGAAAACAAGAGATTGAAAGGGTGGTGGGGAGTGTGTGTGTGTAGTGAAAAGACACAAACATGAGTGCAGGTTACCAGGAAAAAAAAAATATGTCAATGGTGAAAATGACTGAAAACTTTAGGAATGTGGAGCGACAGAAGGCTGTGTGTAGCTTTGCTTAAACAATTGCAGATGGCAGTTTGGATCGAGAGGTTGTCCGACTGTCTGGACATGTAACTGACAGGGAAATCAGCGTAGGGAGGGAGACAGGCTTGGCTATATCATGACAGGCTTCAGGTTAAAAATGATTAATTACCTCCCAGGCCTCTTTGGGCCCAGCAAATTCCTCTGGTTTCTGCTGCGTTGTGTGCCATGGGGTCTGGGGCTGAAGGTGATGCTGTCAAAGCCGCCACTCTTTTTTTTTTTTTTTTTTTTTCTAATCGTGACACAAGATCTGTCTTTATTTACTTTTTCACCCCTTTTTCAGTGAGGTAGCTGAGCCCAGTTTGGTCAGATCAGCTTTGCCAGGCAGAGCAGACAGGTCATAATGTGTCTCATGTTTCCATCTCTCAAATTTACATAAAAACATCCAGCCTTTCTCCCACATGTGACTCCAAAAAAGAAGCAGAACTTTATCAGTGGCTACAAACTTCTGCATGTCCTTTATTTCAACATTCTCATTACCTCCTGTTAGCTTATTTAAGTGTTTTTACAAGGTGTTTGCTCCCCGCCCCATCTTACCCTATCTCCAACCCCATCCCTCTTTTATCACGTCCACCCCTTCCTCTCCTGCTCCACCACCTTCCTTATACCCCCATTTATATATTTTCTTAGGATAAATTTTAGGTTTGTAATTTATTATTTGCAAGGGAAACTGTTATCTGAGTCAGTTTGCTATCATGGACCACTTCATTAATCACCGAGCCCTCGCTCTTCATTTGTTCCCAGATAGGCCCTGGTTCCCTTGGTTCCAGGCACCGATATAAATATGGAGGTAAGAGTGCTCCCCGCCCTTGTTTATCACCAAATAGAAAAAAAGAAACTGCAAAGATATATAAGAAAAAAATCTTTTCCTGCTTTCTATAAGGAAGCATTTTCCGCTAATAGGATTTATATTAAAGTATGTCCAACTGGGATCCCGGAGGCTCAAGCAAACACAAAAGGTTCTGAAATGAACATTAAAAAAAAGAGAGAAACAAGATACGTGTTTTTAAAGAGGTCTCATCACCTCATTTTCCAATGTAATGACCAGATTTCTCTTTTTTTTTTTTTTTTTGCCAGATGTACAGTGTTCTAGTGATGTTAGAGCAACGAGCAAAATACATTATTCAATACAGACATTAAGTAAAATTCAACAGAGACAGATTCTGTCTCACCTTGAGCAGGAGGTGTCTGTGTGCATGTGTGTGTCATTGTACTGTACAAAACAAACTGCAACTTGTGCCCTGGCAAGGCTGCATTCCAGTTTTTTTTACTATATTTATATAAAAAATGCACCAAAACTATAAGAGGGAAGTTTTTAAGCTAAGGACATACAGATGGTTTGTTAAACAGCACTTGTTGGAAGAGCAGACATTTGGCTCTGACAAATGCACTTGTATGTCAGATTATGGTGCTGGGACAGAAATAAAAGTAAGTTCCCTGCCTACGAGCTAATAGCATGCTTCACTGTGCACTCATTAAAAAAAGGAAGTACCGTGGTCGTTGGATGCACACTCGGGTCGGGGCGGTGAGGGTGGGGTGAGGGGGTTTCATTGCGATTCCCAGGGCACTTAACGATCGCGATTATATGCGGCAAAAAATCTGTTGCCTTCCGTTTGCAAAGGTAATGAGAAGCTAATGAGGCTTGACTCCCCCTTTTTTTTCCTCTCAAGGATTCAACTCTTCAGAGGGCTCACACATTGGCAGGGAGAGTGCAATTTGGTGGGTAGAGATGAAGTAGAGAGAAAATGTGTGGAAGAGTCTGGGTGGTGAGTTGTCCTAACACACCATGATGCTGTTCCCTAATGATGTCACACTACACGGCTGTTAGTCACGTCTGACCTTCAGTCTGACACTGATCGATGGTCAGAAGCATCATTACGGGCCCTAATTTAACTTTACACTGATCAGGAGTCTGGCTTCCTTTGATCATGTGCTGATGTTTGAATGGGTGAAACTTGTTGTCAAGTGGAGTCAAGCACCAACCAAGCAACCCCCAGTCCCTAAACCCAGCTGATGGTGTCACGATGGCTGATGGCTGACTTCACATAGGAAATTAGCCCGATGAAAAGCTATGACTTTTTCTCTTGTCGACCTTGGGCTGCACATTTCAGGCTGGGATGACTCCCCAGCTCCTTCTTTCCCCCGCCACCTGCTCCTCCTTCACTTTGACTTTTAAAGTCAGGGGTACACTCGTGCTTTCAGGCTGCCTTAATGAGGCCCTGCAAAGTCCACCGGTGAAAGGGCCGTTAATGAGAACGACATCTGAAAGAGGGGGAACGTCGGCCTGTTGTGAAGTGGGAGAGGATGAGGGGTGAGATGACAGGAGTAAAGGCTGCAGTTAAAGGCTGCACTAGGTAAGCATGGCCATGGCTTCAGATCCGGAACGTTACTTAAGTTTTTTTCCTTGGCTCGTGTGTGCATGTGGGTATGCGTGGAAGAGACCTTGGGCCCTTTAAAGAACGTTTGCTGCTGTCCTTGTTGAGGATTGATTGCCTTTGTTGTGGTAATCTGAAATTAATTTACACTTGAACCCATCTTTCTTCTGGGCTCAATTTTAAAATGCTGACATAATTACACCCCTCCCCCTCCCACCACCACCGCCACAAGAGAACCAAGAACTAAGACGCTGATATGACGAGCCAGAGTATTTTAATTCCCCAGGTACTCAAGAGCCCCCTTTTTCTCTCTTTTCTCACCCCCCCATCACCCCTGCCCCCTCCCTCTGTCTTCACTCATGACTTATCTTACAAGGTAATAAAACAAAACATTCCCATGCGTGGGACTTAAGCGGAAGGTATTCGCCTGAGGGGGAACAGTAATAAGTGCTGTATTGCTACACATTTATTCGTGTACTTCCTCAGCAGGTCATATCACGCTGGCGAATGACGTTAAACCTTGGTTAATGCGAGCTGAACCCTGGATGAGCGCCGTCAATTAAAACACGGTCCAAGACAAGAGAAACCAGCACAGCAAGATTTGCACAGCTACAGATGTCAAACGACCCAAGCAAACGGGTCACTTTACTCTCTGATGTTCCTAATTTTTGGCGTTAAATACGGCGTTGTATCACATTTCACTCAACAGGGAGGTCAAACAGATGCAGACACCCACACATTGCGGTTATTAGCGGGATTCGGTTTGCATTAGACAGTTCTGACAGGGGGCAGTTGTAATCTAAAACTGTTTCGGGCTACCTGCTAACATCTGCCATTGATCCTGTCTGTGTGCCTCCCTCTCTGTTCGCAGCACGAGCTGCTAATAACCTAATCAGCCATCTTCTGCTTTTGGCTCGGTCTGCTTTTTGTTGATTTTTTTTTTTTTTTAAAGGGCTGTTTTCCAGTGAAGTGCTGCAGGAACCATCTTCAGTGGTTTCCTGTGGGGTCGTCTCGTTGTGCAGGGGGCATCGGAGGTCGCCAGCCCCCAGGCGGAAATTCTTTCAGTGTTAAGCTCACGTGGTACGAGGAGGGATAAGCAAACACAAATGCTAGAGCCACGGCTGAACATGATTAGCAAAAGCAAACATGTCATGAAATGTGAATGTTTGCCCAAGTGATGTCATTTATCTATCAAAGCATTTAAAATGTGGAAAAAGTACTAAAAACAGAATTTTCAACTCAACAACTCTGGAAATCCATTCAGTTCAGCATACCGCATCTATTGTCCTACTGATTAAAGACTGTGTGTGTGTGTGTGTGTGTTTGTATCCCCTACAGTGTGAGCTGCTGTCTGCCGGCAGTCATGGCCTGTTGCTAAACCCATCGCAATAATCACAAAGATTAGGCAAACAGTTTTGAAATAGCCGCCGAAGACAAGTGTTCGCGGTGGTCTATTATTTCTGCACTCATTGAAGGAAAAAAAAAGCCTAGGAAAGAAAACACGGGCGTCTTACATGCTCCAGTCTCAAAAATGCGGCAGGCAAATGCGCATCAAACAGCGGCACACCGTTGTAGCTAACTGCTGTCAAAGTGGCGTGATGCTGTGGAACTTGTCATGCAAATATGTGCAACGGATTCCTTCGTCGAGGAAGAAGAACAAAGTAAGAGACACAACAATGCTTACCAGAAACAAAACTTACGAGGTTGACATTCTTTGACTAATTGAATCTGGTGGTGGGACAGAAATAGAGAAATGTTGTTCATTTGTTATACAAAAACAAATTTTATTATACATAATTCACTTTACACATGATTTGCTTTTGCGATTCGCACTTTACTCCTCTGAATTCTCATTATGAATATGCAAGAGCCTTTAATAATTTAGCATGTCGGTGTTTATTTTCAACATGCCGTCGTTGCGATGAATTTGTTTGAATTTTGTCTCAGTTTTGTTTATTTCCTCTTTTGATATTGCACTAGAAAGTGTGTCATTTTGAAGAAGTGCTCCTTTCTTCTTTGGAAAACATGCACGTTCCTCTTGAGTTGGAATCAGAAGGCATTTGACTCACAAATGCTGAGTATCCCACTTTATTATGGACAAATGTGGCTGCCTTCAAAGTTCCACATGAGCCATAAACAGGCCTTTGCCTCGACTGAAGACTTCCTGGCGTCTCTCCATCCCTTCACATGGTGCCACCAGATTTCTCAGCGAGCCGACTGGTGACAGAGCCCAAAACATTTGTCCACTCCACGCTGCCTGTTTCAGCTGATAACATCTAGCACTGGTAGCTCCTGAGTTGCACGTTACCAACACCAGCTCCTCTGTGGTCGTTCCTTTCCATCACTCTTTTTCTTTCAGGTGATACCATCTAACAGCCACAGTTGGCCTCAGCTCACATAGACAGAGGCCACATTTGCTTCCTGAGAGGGCTGAAGTGAAGGTGTGTGTGTGTGTGTGTGTGTGTGTGAGAGAGAGAGAGAGAGAGAGAGAGAGAGAGAGAGAGGGGAGGGTGAGGTGCTGTTTGTGGGTGTTGCTGCATGTGTGTGAACTGTGTCTGTTGGCTCTCCAGTTATAGTTTCTCAACATCAAAATGAAGTCACACTGCTTCTTCTTTTCACTCGAGGACATCTTCTGTTCCAGTTACTGAGTCTTTCCATCCAGTACACTTAAAATGTAGGTGAGTTCCCCACAAATGGTCTCCTTGGGTCTCTATAAGGCAGTGGCGGGCCGTGCATTTCACGCCTAGGCCTTCAGTGACATCATACTTAATACACCTCATAATACCATTAATATGATACCACGGCTCGAGAATCCATACAGAATCACATTTACACATTACATCACCTTAATACAGGCCAGTCGGAGCGTTTAAAACCAATAACCTCACATTCACAATTAAGAGTAGCAAACTAAGATCACAGATACTGTCAAAACTCAAAGATAAAATACGATTTTAAGAGATTAGTCAACAAAACTATGTAAGCTTAACAGTTTGCTGTACGTTTGCTGAACAAACTGCGCATCATCGCCGTTTACATCTAAGACACCAACGAGACTATAACGACACAAACTATTCATTGAAAATAAAAGTAAACAGATTATTTGCATTTGTTTTTGAGAATATGCAACAGCAAAACAATTGAACATCTCGTGACTTAAGCGCCACGTAACGTTATTTACATTATATATTGCAGATGATCAGAAGTTTAAATTTTTTAGTGTTTTGTCCACTTATTTCGTTACCACTGATTTAATACTAATGAAATAAAATGACAAAATATATATTAGAAATAAAAATAAAATGCTTGCACTCACTAACACAGATCTCTTCCACAGCATCTGCTTATTTGAAAACAAAGCTAGCTAGCGTAGCGGTTGGCCGATTTCTTCTCACAAGATACAGCTTTTCATGAAAGGTCCATTTTGAAAATGGCTAGTATATCCGCAACCAAATCTATCTCTTCTCCTCCTTCAGCCACCTTGAGTTAAAAATAATACAGCAATAGCTGTTGGTAGCTGGATGTCCGAGATTAGCTCAGAGTTAGTTCCAAGTGCTGGCTCTCACAAGTGTGCTTATTCAATCACAGGACATGTACAGACGAGTCCTGTCCAGTTCAGCTTAAGACCTTCCAGATTGCCTTGGTGTCACAGTCTCGAGATCTGACTGGCTCTTGCAACTGACTGTGTCCGTTCACTTACAGCACTCAAGAGCCTGCTCTGCTGATTCTGAAGGCCTTAAGCAGATTTCATAGAACCTGACAACACAAGCTAGCTGAAATATGATTTGATAAAAACTCTACCATAATATACAACACTGGAAACAGCACCACCAAGTGGATATAATATGACATGAACAGAACGACTATGAAGAAAAATTGTATTTACGTATTTACAAAAAAAAAAAAAAAAAAAAAGTTTCTGAGTATGTTTGGGCCAGCAGAGAAGGCCTTGCTGGCCCTGATAGCCTGCCACTGCTATAAGGGTACAAAAGAACAGTCGAAATGATTTGCTAATAAAGGATAATTCTGAAATGACGAAACATGTCAGATGTGTTTTTTTAACATGCTAAAACCTGCTTTCTTGAGCAGCAAACGGTTCTCCAATTTTACACCCTGCACCTTTTTGGGACACGCGTTTACTATTAAAGTCCATGTTTGTGTATAATACGTACACTTTATGACATCGGCAGCCATCAGACTATGGTTAGGATGGTCAACGCAGACCGAGCAGACATGCATATGTAGCATAAGCAGCTGTGCAGAACATATACGTTCACGTCTGCACTAAGTGTGCAGAGTTGCTTCAGTGGGGACTGATGACGTGATGGATGGCCGATGTCGGTGTCAGAACAGTCTGAATCAGTAATGATGCTGATAAGGCGGCAATTTTCCAGACTTACCTCACCCTGCCTAATAATTGTCTTCTTCCTTTATCCTGAATACCAAGCGACTGTGAAAGGGGACAAGCACTGGTTTTATATTTACAGTCTATCAATGCTCTGAAACTACATCACCTACTGGAACAGAGCAATAAAGGAGGCTCCCACCTGTCGTTTGTTATTCGCAAGGCACGGCAACGCCCCGTGTTCAGTTATTGATGAAGTGTGGAGCAATCCCAGCACCATCACGTCAGCGATAGGGAGCTGATACTGGGATGGAGGAAATACCGATGCTGTCAAAAGTCTTCCATTAATTTTATGAATACTTTCCTCAAACTACCCTGATCTGACCATCCATCTCTGACAAAGGAGTCATGTGACACCTGAAGCTCTGGAGATCATGCCGATGCGGGGGAGGCTCCAGAGATCGGCAACGCCACATGGGTTCAAGCGAGTCTACCTCTGTAAACAAAGAAAGGGAGCTTGTTTGGTATTGTGTTCTAATTTGCCCAATTAGACCCAGCAACGCAGCACTCTCCCTAGGTGCTAACTCGGTAAATGGGAAATTACACCATAAAGATAAGGGAGTATCGGAGAATGTTTAGGGTCTCGGAGTACTGCTTTCGGCACGGCTGCTCTAACACAGCCTGAGCGGAATTAATGAAGCCTCTGCGGTGAGCTCCTGATGCATTTTTAAACAGCTCCTTTTCATTCCTGCAATGACAATTTGATTGCATTTGTTTCAGCAGGCGCAGTTTGAGGGAGCGGAAAAAAAATGAACACGTCTGCGTTGCACCAGCGTGGCTCTGACATGGGTCTTACAGGCCGATAACGCGTTCAGTATACCTGGAATAACGGCTTTTGTAACAAACTGTAGCACAATATCAGCTGATCGTTGCTTGCAAATTGCAAGAGCAGAGCTATACATAGCTTGTTACTTTGACAAATTGACCGGACGGCTAATGCTGATCTGTATTGTGGTCAGTTTCGTGGTCTGTATCGTGATCAGTTTAATCAGCGGGCAGGAGCTGATGTCCAACAACTGCTTTCATATCTGCAGAACTGTATTCATAACACTGGGCTTGATTTGATGCACATTTGAGAAGCAGAGGAGCCGAACAGCCCAATGACTTGCAATGAATTAGCCGCCATCGCCAGAGCCACTTTCCCCCGGAATAATATCATACTTGAGTTAAAGTCGAACCCAGATATTTTAATAGATAACTGCCACCAAGAGGGGAGGAAAAGATAAGGTCGCCGATCTCGCAAGGCACTGTAAGATAATAAGCTCTGCAATTGCAAGTTGGACGTTGTTTCTAAATTCGTTTAATTGCGTCTTCCCGGCTCTCATTGAGGTGGCGACCTCAGAAGTGGGGTATGAGGTCATCCTCTAGCACGGGTCTTTGAAGCCCCGGCGCCTACCTCTCACTCCCTCTTCGTGCAACTTGGCGTGGCCTTGAATTGCAAATTGTTTAAAAAATGTGCATAATGAGCATGATGGCAAAATGTTAAGGCTCTTTGTCTCTCCCTTGCTCAGCCTTTAGCGCAGCTAAATGAATTAAGTTGCCTGTATTGAATTAAAAACGATTATTTTACTCACTGGCACGTGGCGCATGCATAATGGAGGATGGGAAGATGGAGCGAGAGCGCCATTGATAGTGACTGTGTGAACTAAAGGCGTCTTCAATGTGCAAATGTTTTTTAATGATGCCACCTGAAGTTATTTATGAGTCCACTTTCAGTTAATATGTGAATTTATGCACAGTAGAAAAGTTCTCATGGTGCAGCATTTATTTATAGCCGCCCACCACAATCCTGCAAGCATTCCTTTAAAAAAAAAAATAGATAAATGGATTATTGTGGTGGTTGTGTAATGTGATATAAGGCTGCACTTGTTTAAAATAAACTGCCCTTTTTGCCCTTATATCAAACCAAACCAGGCTGTACAGTAAATAATACATCACCTTTACATAATTAGCTTGCTTAGCGAATCTTACTTGCGTTGTCAACATGCATCTGCAATTAGCGGCGGTCATAAGTATGTACACATCTATCAAAGCTCACTGGGAGAAAATGACTGTAAAAATAAATACAAAAATGTAATTGTTGGACAAATTCTAGGCTGTCGGGCTGTTAGATGACAGCTAATTAAAGCTGTTGCCTGTGGTGTCGGATCTTAGCCAGGAGATCTTAGGAAAAGAGGAGAAGCAAGAACATGAAAAAGGAGCAAAACAGCTATTGGAGATGACGGGAGGTTAATTGATGATGTTAAGCAACTAGGGTGATTTGTCTCCGAGGTGGCACCATGTTGCAGAGCGGAATGATGATGTGTCTTTAAGAGTTTAACCGAACAATGTCCCAACTCATCTCGCAGTAGAAATTGTCAAGCCAGTGCTCAGAGTGTATAAAAGGTGCTTTTCCCTGGATATATCCTCTATCAGGGGTACGTGGAAAATATGCGTACCAGCGGTCCTGCTACGAAAAAAGGAAAATCCTATGAGAGGTGCTTTTCATATTAAACCAAACATTTTTCACTTCGCCCCAAACAAATCACCCAAGTAATCGCTCATTTACAAAGCTTGCAGATTTATCAATAACACCTTAATGCACCGTGAGGTCAGACACTCTCCCCCCTCCTTCACGCCGTTATCAATAACTGACTCAACACTACCTTTGAGGCCTTTTGCGGTGGACAAAGCGGCCACGCGCTTCTCCAAGAGCCCATTAAGCTCTTCTTTCTGAGGAACCGCAGTGACATCATTCAAAAAAAAAAAAGCCGTCTCCGAGCTGAAAAAGAGCATTAGAATGTGTTTCATGCTCGGCCCCGCTGAAAAGTGCAGAGCTGAAATTTACACCTTATTTGATGTCCGTCTCCCTGCTGTTAATTGGTAAAAGGATCCCTGACCCTTTTGATCTCCCCCCACAATCCCCTAAATGCCCAAGTCTGCTAAACTGTTCGGAGGGAGATATAGCCTGCAGTTGCTCAGCGATGTAAAGGCTCTCTGGCTCTTTAGCACACACATACACACACCCTTTGCTTTTTTTTTCTGCAGCCTTCCTTTTTCGACTTTCTTGCCTTTGGTTTACGTCCAGGCTGTGGAGAAATAAGAGATGACAGTTGTTACAGATATGCCAGTTTAATTACTTGTCAGCTTATAGCCCATATCTCTGCTGCCCAACGCTGAAGCTTAACTTTTTCTAGTAGCTTAAAGCATGACCAGCCTCCAGTGCTTTAGTGTTTAGCCATAAAACCCTGGAAATCTGAAAGATAAAAAAGAAGAAGAAGAAGAGGAAGAAAACCACGAACAGCTTTTCTAATTTTATGGGGGAAGAGTGGGCAGTTTTCTGTCACTGTTGGAATTGGCTTCCTCTCTCTGTTCCCCCCTCTGTGCAGCGGCAGCAGAAGAAGAGGCGCCAAAAGAAGGAATCTTGTAGGAAATGAAATTACATCACATGAAGGGGGCGCATTGGCGCAGGATAAGCGGAACGTTCTCTTACGGCCGCCATTGACACTTTCAAGTCGGTTTGCAAATTGATAGATGACATCCTCAAGCCCCCCACCCCACAAACCTCCACAATCTTTTTTTTTTTTTTACTTCCTGTAAGAGGGCCGTCCTGACTCATCCACTTACGGATTCTCTGAGAAAAAAGAGCAGCATTTGGACACACTTAGAAATTTGGCCTAGCATAGATGATTTTTCCGACGCTTTACTCATATAAGATAAAATTATTTGCTCTGCAGTAAATTGCAGGATCAATAGTAGCATTATATTTCAGCAGATAGACTGCAGATTAGATGTGTACCATAAATTGTAGACATAATGCTAATTGACTAAATATCAAGTGTTTGAGCTGTAAATTCTTTTTTCTTAAAGGTGTTTTCACATACCAAGTTGTGTTTTTCTGATCTCAAAGTGTGGTTTTCTCCCCCATTTCCATTTCTTCACCATAAGAGGAAGAAATCAGACCATTTTGCAAAGTATTTATGTGCAGATTAAATTTGTGTGAAAATTAAGTTACGCCACATGGTAACATTGGCTAGCTACGTCATGCGTTCACTTTGAATGACTGTCAGCGAGGAGATCGTTCTGCTATTTTTTTTTAAAGGAGATGGGATTGAATTTCCCAGAGCCACACGGGGACAGGGATGGATGGCAGTCAGCAAAAAGAGCAGCGGATTTTTGGACACGAGCCGGCTTGGGGGGCCCCCATTGTTCAGGGTCCCCTTGGAGTTTATCCCCGGCTTTGTCTCTCACCAACGATATGTACTTTTCATATCGTTGGGGGGGGGGGAATAAAGTCATGTGACTGGATACAGAAAAGGAGAAAAAAACTAAAAAAAAAAAAAAAAAAACTAAAACGAGAGATTACCTGTTCTTTTCATCAGCCATGAATACACTGGAGCATGGTAGAGGCTCTGTGTCTCTGCAGAGTTAGATTTTCAGGAGGTATGAAAAAGGTTTATGTTACAGGGGAAAAACATGTTTTTGTGAGTGCACAAATGCTCCATGTTCCTCATACATGTTGTGCATTATATTTAACATCAGGCTGGTTTATTATAATCATCTCTATTCTTTCTTTTATTGTGATCTGGAGTTACATGTACACTACCTTCCAGGGCTACAAACAATGAAGCTTTTTCTTTCAGATGATACATATAAGAACTAAGGACTAATTAGATGATATTTCCCGAACTCCTCCACTGCCGCTGTTGTAGATAGCGTATTGTCATATTACTCTCATGCTTCATCCAGGTCAGCGTTAGACTACAAACGGCGCCGATGATCGTCCCACCCCGCTGAGCAGTAAAGGTTTTTCACACACAGTAGTAATAGTATTATTTTACGGACGTCATTTTGATGGCTTTTGGAATGGATCATAAAGCAAAACAGTTTGCGCTCCTTTCTGACTGATTACGGAGAGCCCGGATCAGCTGACTGCGGACTCCATTTACAAGCGCACATAATTCCAGCGTGGCGGCGCTATCAGGGTAAATACGCCCGGCCCAGCGATGCATACCCCCGTAGAAAATGAAAGCGAAATGAAATGTGGGGTCACGTGACGGCAGGAACACCTTTCTAAAATGCTTAATGCGGCTCGGCTCGTGTCTGAATCATGTAGGTTATTACCACAGTTGTGTGAGAGCTAATTATGGATCATCTGAGTGATATCAGAGGTGGATAGTGCCAGTGGTCGGTGGCTTTGACCTTCATAAATCCAATTCTATCCTCGCCCTCTTTCGTCATCGGTGCAACACCATCCTTATAACGTAAATTGGACATCCGCCTTGGAGGGCCATCTTGGAAGGATCGAATCGGTAACCTGGAGGTCTAATAAAACACATTAGACCTTCAGGAGTAGTCAGATCTTTTTTTGTTAAATAGAGGATGCTACACGAAGGAACCCACGATAATTAAAGTTCCAGACAGCGTAAGGCGTCACTTTTGTTACAAGGAGTGGATATCAGCACCTAAACTGATGCCTGTGTTAATAAATCTGCTGAAGACTCGGGAAATCCTGTAACCAATAAATTGAGTCCGAAGCACACAATCCATGGGATTTTCTCTCCATGAGTGAGCGAGCCAGCGAGGGAGTATCTTTTAATATCGCTCCGAGCCAAGATATCCCATTTAGACATCGTTCAAACAGTTATTAACACTATTGATTTATGTTTGAATGATTGGAGGCCAGGGGAGGGAGATGAAGTCAACCGTCCTGACCTCTCGCCTGGGGACGGAAACCGCCTGACACAGATCACGGCTGTCTGCCTCACGCTGCCTCTGACATCTGAGATGACAGGATATGGGCCGCGGTGAAAACTCTGCCTATGATATTGAACTGGCCTTCCTCCAAAGAAGCGTCGCTGCTCCGTTTGAAAAATACCAGCTGCTGCGCTTTTGTTTGACACATTTGCTATTTTTTATCGCGATCAGATTGATGAAAACACTGGAAAGGCTTCCTTGTAATTGTCGAAGCGTAGTTTTTCATTGTTATTTGACAGATTAATTTCATTTACGTCAGGATTTTTTAACAATAAATGACATCATTTGTGCGCAGCTACATTGTGGGAATCAAACCAACATCTCTTCATTGTTCCATCAGATTGTGCAGAGGACAGCAGAAGGTGTGCTTATTAAAATGGTGATTTAATATAATTTTTGGCATTTCCCCATCTCTCCTCTTTTTGGGCTATATCCCATTAACTCAACTGGAGGGAGCTTAGTATACTAAATCTCTTCTTAATTATTTCCCTGAAAAGTAGTCAGAATCTCTCTTGGATTTGTAGTTCTGCCTGTCCAAAATATATGCAGAGTTGGCTGTAAACACCACCATAGATCATTTATTTCAAAAGGCAGAGCTTAGCAGTTAGAGATCATAAAACATTAGTGTAGCATGTCATTAGGTTATTACAAGCTTATCCAGTAATTATATTAAGTGCATTAGCATGTGAGCGTTAAAAGGCAGGATGGGATTTTACAGTCCTCTCATGGCTCGCCCTCCACAGCAGGACAAAATGTCAGTTAAATGGCTGCTGAACTGGATGGTCTGTGGTCAGACACATTAAAAAGGGATTGCTCATCTCCAAACAGGGGCTGCAGAACTTATTCGGATCTCACTGAGAGCGTTTAACACTCATGATCTCTGTCATGGCTGATCACAGTCGAAATCAAGACCGCTTCACATTCTTTGAGTTTAGACATGAAATGAAAAATGTGCAAAAAGAAGAACTGATTGTGGGTAACGTGGTGCAAGAGGGTTTAACCGTATCCATTCAGAGCTTGCGTCTTCTCCTCCTGCATGTAGGTGTCTTCTCTGGTTTCCTCCCAAAGACCAAAAACATGCACAGGAGGTTAGTTGTTGCCCGTTGTTTTCTATCGACAGCTAAAAAACAACGGGCAACAACTAACCTCCTGTGCATGCTGTTTCCTAGCTATTGATATCATTAGCATCTATGCTCTGCAGCACTCGTGCAATAGTTTTTTTTCCTCATCTCCAGAAGTTTCTTTGAGGAGGTTTCTTAAAAAAATAAATAAATAAATAAATAAATAAAATCAAATGAAACCAAGCAAAGGAATTCTCCACGGTCAAAAGGTTAAGCTTTTGATCCAAGCAAGAGAGATGCTTTTGGGGGCGGGGGGGGGGATAAATATTGCTAAATGAATACATGTTTGCACTCAACCTTACCTTTCTGCCGAGCTCGCGTCCTTTGAAGTTTTGTTTGTACGGAAACACTCCCATCTCATTGAGTCCAGGAAATTCCCCACTAGAATTTGTGCCTAGATTAGAGGTCGTAATCTGAGCTAAACCCAGAAATTCAAAGAACAGGCTCCGAACTAATATTTTAGCTCATGACTCACAAGCGGGCCTATTGTCAGCCTGCAACTCTGTCGTCTCGGATCTGCCTGTGATAGACGAGCTATTTTAAGCTGATCTTTTACAAACACTGCACGCGTTGCCTCAAAGAGGTCTCCTAATGCGCAACACGACTGTGGCTGCTCTGGAGCTGCAGCTGCTGCATGTTAGCATGTATATTAACCTAGCATGTATATTTAGTGCACTCTCCATCTTGCTTTGTGGGTGTGTTGGGAGGGGGTCCTGCTGGGGAGCCCACATAGGATGATTCCAGATGATTCCTCTGCGCTTCCCTGTCCATGACGGATGGAAGAGCTTCACTGGGCCTCTTGTTTCTGACATTGTCTCCAGCACACAGAACCAGCATTTATCATATTTCCAACCTGTCTGATCATGCTTATGCACAGAAAGATATTATGACCGTCTAAAACTGTTAAGTCTATTTTAACGATGTGAGTGCGATGATAGCACTAAAAATTGTTTAGCTTTCTAATCTAACAAAAAGGCCTTATTGTTTTCTATTGTGGACTCTGGGACCGAGACCAGGAACGAGGAGCAGCCGACTGTGGATAGCTTTCCAGTACGTTAGAGGTATATGAAAGGACGACCGACCGGTTCAGATTGATACAGCCGTGTCTGCACGGGACAACATACGGGAAAACAGTAATCCCCCTGTCTATGCTGGAACCGTGGGTGTTTCTCTGAGTATGAAAGAGACAAATATGGATGGGCCCTGTGGTCCTGGACATGGTGCTGACAGCCGCTGCTACATCGAGGGAGTCTGTTCGGACAAATAATTGTTTCCTATCTGTCGCGGCCTCCTTTGACTCCCTGCTTGAGAAATGCACGAAATGATCACCCTTTGAAATGACAGCACACTTGTAACGCCTCTGCTCCGCATGTAGCGAGCATGTTAAACACGCAGAGGAACACAGAGGGAGAATGAAATCAATCTCGGGCCTATAGAAGCTAACGCGGTATCTACCACTTTCTTCCATGTTGATAAACAGCACGGACATTAAGCACAGTTCCTCTGCTTCCTCGCAGCACATGTCAGCCCTCAGTGTCGCATTGTCTGCCGATGTCACGACAAAGCAACGCCGCGGAGTGTCACTGGCATCACACAGCACGCAAAAACCCAGGTCTATTCAGAAGAGCACCATGCAAAAACTGTCTTAGCACGCGATATGCAGCGGGGGACCCACGATGTCAGGGGCTTTTTTGTTTTAGCTCCACCAAAAAAAAAATAAAAATTAGAAATGGGATGCAGATAAATGGAGGTGATGCCAAATTTTTTTCTGTGAGAAAACAAGTAAATGAGATGTGATGCAAGAGAACGCTTTAACGATTCAAAGATGCCTCTTTTTGGGGAAACAAAAAGAAAAAGAAAGAACTCCGATTCCAGCAGAATAAATGAGAAGGGGGAAAAAAAAGATCAACTAGCTACAAATATGCATATTCAGAAAGACTGACTTCAAATCTCCTTTCACGGATAAGGATGCTCACATTTTTTCCATTCTTTTATTAATTCCAAATCCAATTCTAGGAATGGAGGTGAGTGAAATCGTGCTTTTTGTCAAATGTGATAAAACCGAGTCGAAAGCAGGAATTTGCCGAAATGAATCCTGCGTGTTTGTATACTAGTTTCTCAGAAGTGGTGTCCCGGATTTAAATCCCGGAGTCTCAAGTGGGTACATCACAAAAAAAAAAAAAAAAAACTCCAGAGTTTGGCAGTGAGCTGGCAGCCTTTGCTCGTACGAGGCTCAGAATTTAATGAGCATGAATAATGAATACTACTCCACATGCTGGTAACTGAGTAGGATGCCAGTTATTAGGTCAGCAAAGGCGTTGTTTGCTGGGAAAATGCTCGCCGGCTCAGCAAAGCAACAGATTCTCCGTTCCTGCGGGCCAGGAACCGCTTTCGTAGGTCCACCAAACTTCTGCCACTGGTACTGATGATAATGTGATGGACAAAAGTGATGTTCTCTGATGTTCACCCTGTTTGAAACCCCATCTACAACCTTTAAAACAAATGTATATCAGAGGTTTTAGCTTTCTGTTTTGGATCAGGTGTGGCATCAAACTTCTGCAACTTAACAGATTCTAAGTCGTGAAAATCAAACCCTGAAAATCTCCTCCAGACATTGAATTCCATCAGTTTCCTCCAGTTAGGCCATCTGTTGCTGCGGTGATGGCGCACAGAGTTCGTTAGTAGACTTATGGTTAGATATTTAATATGGCTGCGGCATCCGACAGAGGAGATTTAGAGCAGGAGGAGTGTCAGCGAAGGGAAACAGGGAAAGGCAGACCAGAGAGGGAGGACTGCCAGAGCGGCAGAAGCCACCGCATGCAGATCAAATGCTCCCGATCTGTCAATCAAAACAGCTGTCGTTCCAGCGACACCAGTGCCCAACAATCTGACGATTAATTATTGACAGCATCCGTCTTTGTTGCCTTCTCACGCCGTCGCCATCTCTCTCTTCCCTTGCTCCTCTTTCCTTTCCCAAAGATTAGACACGGGGCTCCGACATGAAAACCGCCAACCTGTGTTTGGGTCTGTCACCAGCCATTTCTGCTGTCGTTTCCACGCGGCGTGCCCTCCCACCTCCGTCTCCGACCCTCTGTTGCTATGGAACCTGCCAGGTCGCCACAGGGACTCTCATATCTCCACTCATGCGCCTGCTCAACCCCCAGTGTCGATACCATCCAACCCAGCTTTGCATCACAGAAAACCAGGAGGAGACCCCATGCTGTTAAACACTCTATAAGTTACCCTCTCCTCTCCTCTCCTCTCCTCTCCTCTCCTCTCCTCTCCCAAGACTAAAAAGGACACAGTTTTCACAGAAAGGAAAGATTTGGAGGTTCCATTTTTTCTAACCTTTCTGAACACTGATTTGTTTGCTCCTTCATTCTCATGACGATAGCTTATAAGGTGTATGTGGATTTCAGCACTTATTAATCTTTTATTTTTGTGAATAACCCAACCAATGTGTGTTTATATTTTGTACAATGAAGAGGAACGAGTGTGATTAAATTCTGTTTTGCAGGCCACGCAGTCAAAAATTCTGTTTTGCAGGCCACGTAGTCAAAAAAGACAAAACAAAGGAAAAAATCGACAAGGCTGCCATGTCTCTTCTTGTCAGACAACATCCTGTCACTACGGCGATGCCGCGGGTCCTTCAGGTTCCATTCATGTACCAGCCTTGCCCCTGTCTCCGGCCATATGTTTCTGCTATTCCTGTCAGTAAATCCCACTTACAACACGCACGTCTGGTTGTTTACAGAACTTTAAGCTCCTCTGATACATTCCCGCTTATGTTTGCATGCTTTTTAGCCCCATAGATAATACATGAGCCTGCTCTCTATTTTTTTTAATCTTCTTCTTCCTTTTCTTTCCTGACGAAGGGGAGATGCTGCCATATGCACAGTAGAATAAACGAAGACCTAAACTGACAGCACCATCTGCCAAATACAGTTGACGTCAGGAGAGTGGCCCCTGCTCAACATTTTGCCCGGCTCTCAGGAGGGCGCCGCATTGTCATCAGTGCTAATACTAAATATTAATAATTTGTTGACCCCAAAGTGTTTAGAAATCACTGATGCAGACACATATTGCCCTTCTGAGTGGCATATGCAGATGTCAGGTGAGCACTGGACTGTGCCACTGTGTGTGTGTGTGTGTGTGTGTGTGTGTGTGTGTGTGTGTGTGTAAATGTGGTGTTTTCCAGAAGCTTAGAGACTAGACAACTTCCACCAGGACTGTCATGAATATTACATTGTTCCACATACAGTATTTCATCCTCTCTCTCTCTCGCGCTCTCTCTCTCTCACACACGCACACAACTGATGTTGTGTTGTAATACACCATTTATTATATTTTAGAGTTTATTGACACAATTTATTCAACATAATTTACAAGTTACATCACATAAATTTAAATAAATTGCATCAAAGATCAGATTAAGCATATTTTTTGAAAGACACCGCATAGTAAATAATTTCTGATAGACTCTTCAGTCCTCAAATGCTTCTCCTCACACCCGCATGCGTTTTACCTTCGCATCTGCTGTGCCAGCTTCTGTTTTCCTCCCACACATTTTTATTGGTTCTGAACTGATGGGAACACTGCGGAACATCAGTCAACGACACCCTCCATGTCAACGAGATTGATTTATTCCCGGGGTTTTCTCGGTGGCTCCGTTACCCCGACCTGGTCCGACAGAGCGCTCCTGTACTGTCTGGCATCTCCGGGGGCTCCGTTTGCCATCAGAATGGAACCCAGCCGGCCAAAGTAACTCTATACGCACAACATCGCTGATCCGCTTGAATTTCGTTGCCGACGTGAGTTGGGGATGGACTGAGCGATTTTGCATGCTGGCAGCCATTTCTGCTGATGTTTCAGCCATAAGTTATGGCGGCACACATAAACAGGCACAGCGAAGTCATCCTTGCATCACAGGTCGGTGCATATGGACAGCGAGCTTGGAATGTTTGGGAGATTAGAGTAACTAGCGAACAGCTAGCAAGGAGCTCAAATCACGCCGCAATGATGTTTTGAGTGTTTTTTTTTTTTTTTCAACTGTCTCCTTTAAGAGGGCCAATCAACTGATGCTGATAGCACAGCGGACCAGAATTTAGCTGGCAAAATGTGCCTGAGTGAAAGATTCCGTCATGTCTCATTTTATCTCTGGTTTGACTGCGGAGCTGCCATTTGTCAAGTCCAACCGTTTAGATGCCGCTTTTCACTTAAGGTTGATTTCAATAAGGTTAGGAGTGGCAGAAAATTATTAAATGCGTTCAGTTTGGCAAGAAACCTTGGCCGTCATTGCTGAGAAAGCGGGGACTCGATTAGCCGGCGAACACAAGAGTTGTGGGCGATTATGCAGTCACCACATTGATTGCAGCGAGTCATGGGCTGAGATGCATCTGTTGGCAGGCGGCAGTGGCAGACACACAAAAGCATGGGCGGGTGTCAGCTTTTAATTGTTACTGTCTCGCTGAATGGGTGTTGTTTTAATATCCTGTATAGATTTTTATGTAATACACTTACTTGTGCAAGGCGGCCCCGAGCAAGAATCAATTCAGCCCAGAGGCTGCCGTCCTCTTTCCCTTTTGTTAGAAGCCAATCTTGTTTTAATGATGCATGAAGAAATATTCAAGAATTGACATTTCACTGTCGGGTTTTTTTTTTTTTTCTTGGAAAAATCAATTAAGATAATACAGCTTTGACCCAGTTATCCAGTTAATGCTTATTAGGGATGTAATATGATTTACTGTCAGAATTTATAATTCTTTGCATCTCATCCCATTAGCTCTGCGACTGTTCCACAGAGCACCGTCTGACGGTCACTTCTAGGAACCCAGAGTCACTCAGAGCTGATAAAACAAAGTGGAAAGCTGTAATGACACTGATTGCGATTTGTGGGCAGGTTAAATGCAAGCAGCCTGAGGCATTCTCTCTCTCTCTCTCTCTCCCCTTCTCTGCTGTCTTTTTTTCTCCACAGGAGCCATAGTGTGATGGAGTGTAGACGACTACCAGGGTGCAAAATGACACATCTGTCTGAGTCACGGGAACCTTCTGGGATGTTTATTATCTTTTTTTACAAGTTTGCCTAATTACCTCTGTCAGCTTCCTGTTGTGTGAGGTTATTTTATTTGAAGAGTTTATAAAATATTGGTTAAAATTTGACTTTCTGAGCTTATTATTTACTTATTATTTTCTCCCACATCCAAGCGACGGTCCATCCCTGGATATGGCCACGTCAACACTTTGAAAGTCAAATTTGTCATGTCGGAAGCAGGAAGTCTGGCTGAGAGTCACCGTGTCTGAACCTCACTCTAATCTTTAGCATTTCAGAGGGGCCACCAGTGAAGAGCTTCTGCTCCCCTCACTGAGGAAAAAGCAGCTCAGTTGGCTGGAAATGTTAAAAGTGCAAAGGAATTTGCTCTTCAGGATTCTCCCTGCCACTGAATTGATCACATAAGCATGTTCAAATGAGGTAAAACGGTGTGCACACCACATGCATTTTGGAAATAAACTAAATCAAAACAAATCTGTGAATGAGATGGAGCAACAAACATAACACAGCCATTGTTTTTTCTCTCTGAATGTCTAAATGTGAATCCTGCATGTGAGAAAACTTTCATTTTGTAATTACATACAGCATATTATTGTATAGTTTACAAATCTAATGCGAAACACAGTGCATAAAGTGCATAAAGGCAGCTTCTTGTTTCCATTTAAGATAAACAAACTCAATTACAATTTGTACAACTGAAGAAGACAAAACTTGATTATTTTAGCCAACCTGTGCGAGCGGGCGCTTTGTCTGTTGCTTCACTTTTGCAGTCAGAAGCCAAAGGAAAAAAAAAACAAAACAAAACCAGAAAGAGCCCGCCTCCCTACCTACTGAAATGCATATCAGCAATCCTCTGACACAAAGGCATCATCTGCCTGTGTGTACAGAGCAGCAGCAGCCACTTTGGATCCTGAATCTCAATGGGCTCATCGAGCCTCCGACGCCCATCTGTTCCAAAGCAGCCAGCGAGCCACTAAGCAGCAAACTTTGATCCCAGTGTAGATCTTTTTTTTTTTTTTCCAAACCATCCAGGATTTGCGTGTCCCTTAAGAGCCATTGTGAGGCTGCCAGGGAGTACAAATTCTAGATTCATTATGAGAGTGGGCGGCAACCTTTGTATTCCCTAAAGCACAGATGTATGGAGACGACATATTGCTATTTGGTAGCATAAAAGCCTCAGCGCATTGTTCATTGTTGGTTCATATATCAAGAGTAGCTCCAATCCAGAAAGCTCAGAGCACTTGAAATCCTTGACATTAACCATTAAAGATGTGCTTGTTCGTTCATACTTGACCTCAGCACGTTTGCTTTATCTTCCCATGTCGGTTTCTTGGAGAGCACTTTAGCGGCCTTGTTAATTCATCTGCAGTTCAGATTTGATCTTTAATTATTTTCTACCTGTGCATATTCTCTTTTGTTGACCTTTTCCATTGTTTCATTAGTTTACGACGCAGGCAGATCCAGATTTTATTTAATTATTTTGGCTTTCGACTGTAGCAAACATATCAAATTATTGTACAGATTATGCGGGTGGCCAAGAGGTGAATTAATCCTGAAAACACAATTATGTAGTAAAGTGACTGATGAAGAGAGAAAGGGGGGGGGGCACTGTGACACTGTTTTTCATCCTTCCTGACATGGCAGCAACATTAGCAATGGTCATTAGCAGCAGAGGCATCCGCAGTGTGTCGGCTATTGAGGCTCCAACGCGGACTCTGTTTGGTTACCTGTGTGACAGGCTTGTTCAGGACACCAGAAACAGCTGTCCTGGACTATGTGAGCCAAAATAATTAGGCCTGTCATCCCCACGCTCTGATTTCCCCTTCAACCTGCTCCACAAAATGCTAATATTTTGCTTTCATTGTCACATTCACCTTGACACGGATATTGCCTCGGCACATAACCGGATGAGATGCCTCGAAATTTGCATTGTTCGTTCTAATAAATTTGCTTCCTCTGCACCTCGTGGCAGGACCCATCAGATAAAGTCTCCCAGAGTGTCATCAATCATGGCCCGGGCTGACAGATGGCTTTCGCCTTCATTTGTTACACAGAGGAACACGCTTAATTATTTGTACTGTAATTAGTTGGGAAAATGTCAGGAAATGTCAACTCTCTGTTCGCTGTGGAAGGGCTCTGCTTGAAAGGCACAATGACTGAAGTGTCATTAATGCCACGTAACAAGACGAGGATCAACTGGGGAGAGGTGGGTGGGCTTTTTAGACCGCAATCACGGAGGGAACAGACACAAATCTGTGATGGTAGCTAACATGATGGGCATCTTATTAGCCAAGCAGGCAGCCAGCTGCACTATTCAACCACATCTTGTTTCCCTCCATTTTTCCTCACACTGGCATGAAATAAAGGCAGCAGGTGGGGGGAGTCAAGTAAACAATCCTGTCTTCCCACTCGCTGTCAAACTTGCTATTGCAACCTTATACCGGCTGTCATAAAAAGGCATTATGCTGAACGCATGAAACAATGGAGAGGCTGCCTGCTACAACGCTCCATGCTAATTCAGAACTTTTACGGTGAAATTAATAGCAAGTCAGGCTGTTCCTGCAAGAATGTTATTTAAACCGAAATCCTTCTCATCATCACTAAATCTACTCTTTCCAAAGTGGACACCTTTTCCGTTACCATTGACAGCCCCTCAGTCTCCCCCTCCCTGCAGGTCAAGAGTCTGGGGGTCATCCTTGATAGCTCGCTCTCATTCCAATCACATCTCAATAACATCTCCTGGTCTGCCTACTTCCACCTTTGCAACATAAACCGACTTTGCCCCTCCCTCAATCCCCAAAGTGCCTCCATCCTTGTTCACAGCCTCGTCACTTCCCACATTAACTACTGCAACTCTCTCCTCTTCGGCCCCCCACAAAAATCCCTCCATAAACTTCAATTGGTCCAGAACTCAGCTGCCCGTATCATCACCAGGACCCCCTCACACCACCACATCACCCCCATCCTACAGTACCTCCACTGGCTTCCGGTCAAGCAAAGAATACAGTTTAAACTCCTCCTGTACACCTTTAAAGCCATTCATAACCTCACCCCTCCATATCTGTCTGACCTCCTTAACATTGCCACTCCCTCCCGCCCCCTCAGATCTTCCTCTTCCATTCTCCTCACTGTCCCCCCTGCCAGCTTCAGCACTATGGGGAGCAGGGCCTTCAGTCACTCTGTCCCCCAGTTCTGGAACTCTCTCCCCCCGGACCTCCGAAATTTGGACTCACTCCCACTCTTTAAATCAAAACTTAAAACTCACCTGTTTCAGACTGCTTATCCCACCTAATTTTAACTGTGTCACCGATTTTATTATTTTATTATTGCTTGGACTGTTCTGTTGCTTTTATTGTTTTATTTTTAACTATGTACAGTGTCCTTGGGTGTAGTGAAAAGCTCTTGCAAATTAAAGGCATTATTATTATTATCATTTGTTATCGGCCGATTATTGTTGACATAACAGCAGCTGTAGCTTTGTCCTTGAAACCTTTTGTTTCCATTAACTGCTTTAATTTAATTAACTGTAGCATCATTAGAGAGGGCAATCCTTATTTTATTGTTGCGTTCATATTCTAGGAAATGTGGATCACCCACTTTAGCAACATTATCTAATGTATGCGGACAGGCCACGTAAATACTTATCTGAAATGCAAGGTAATTTACACTTCTTTGAAAAGGGGGGAGAAGACAAAGCCAAAAAAGGAAAATAAGAATCCCATAAGGGACAGATTTTGTTTTGGAGGAAAATATGTATTATTATGAGGTCTCGAGGGGTTTCGGTGGCTATTCGTCTTTCAAGGCTTCTCAGTGGGAGTGTGGCAGAGCACGGCTTAGCCCGCTTACCTTAGCCACCAACAGGCACTGATGGTCATCCAAGAAGCTCCCTAATTAGCTTGCAATCTGGCAACGACCCTTGTTCCTGAGATGCGGCGGCCCTGTTTAAATAGGATGCCAGATGCAGTCCCACCTTCAGCATGTCATCTCATTGTCCTGGAAAGCCAGAGGGAGAGAGAGGAGAAGAAGAGAGAGCAGGAGAACAACATCCCAGCATGGGCTCTGGGATACTGGGCCCATTGTTGCTCTCCCAGCTCCACTCTTTCCTCATTTGTTCTTTTTCTGCAGGAGACCTGAGATGGACTCGACCTTGAAAAGTGACTTGATTTCCGTTTGGAGTAACTTTCGAGTTTCTTGCACTGGGTTTATATTTTGCTCTGACCCTTCCTAGGCCCATTTCACCACCACATCTTAGCACTTAAGGATCTAAAAAACTGGAAGAAAACATCCTCGGAAAACCCATTAAAGCTAACAGAGTCTGACCTCCTTACACAGACGTACCGTATTGTAATGCTCAATATTAGCCTAATCTGTGATTCAATATGTAGAGCAAGGACAGGCATTATCAAAAACGGTGTAAACATGTCCCAGAGCCGTCTAAGATTCCCCCCGCATAATAGTTCTATTTGAGGAACACATAAATACTGGATACGCCGTAATGCTAACAGCGGCCTCGGTTCAGCCTGTTTGCTTGTGCGCTTCCTCCGGGGTTTAGGCTGTCACAGTACACGCTAAAGTTGAGTTGCTGTGTTCGTAGCAAATGTGGATAAGCTCCCAGGACATTTAAAAAAAAAAAAATCAGCCAGTGCAACACTTTCATGCCTCATCCGCGGCTTTCTCCCCCATGAATGAGGTGGCACCAGTGAGATCTGCTCGCATCAGAGACTTATCTGGTAATTCCTGTAAAATCGAGGAGAAATTACAGATCTATCAGAAATCCGTAATTTCCAGTAATTTTTTTTATCTATATATAGCTGCAAACTTTTACATCTGGAAATGTATTTTAATACATAGCGTGTGTGTGGTGAGAGGAGATAATCTAATCAATTAGCCTACCGAAAACAAAAGAAAGTGTCGGGGAAGCGAACACAACATTAAGGAACATCTCCAATTGTCTGAGCGAATGTAAAATGCCAAAGCCTCTTAGAACATTGTCAGTCTTTATTCAGTAATACATTATCATGCATATTTCATACAGGCAGATTACTAAAAGGAATTGTGTGTCTTTGTGTTGTATGTCTTTATAATTACACCTTGAAGCCATAGCTTATTTTTCCCTCCCCTTTTCCCTCCATATTCATGGAGAAAAAAAAAAGGCAGACTTGTAATTTGATAAAGAGGAGCTTGTGTTCTCAACTTCATTCAGACGGCGTCGTGGCGCTGTATTAAAGTGGGCATCTGTGTTCTCACGGCATTAATCTCTTCAAGCACATTCCAGCTGCTGTGATGTGCGCGAAGGAGATAAGTCTTAAACAGTCTAAAGCTAAGCAAACCAGACAACTCCATTATTGGCTTCATAATTGCTTAATTAAACTTTTGTCACTAATCATTATGAGGGCAATAGAGCTGTTATACAGGCTTTCTGTCGAGAACGGAAAAAAAATCAATAAACTGCGTTGAGGAGTTGATCCCCCATGTCTCCCTCCCTCTCTCTCTCTTTCTTTCTCCCTCTCTCTCTCTCTCTCTCTTTGTCCTCCACAAATGAAATTCATTGCTGCCGGTTAGTGATCTGTAGGTCTGCAGCTCCACTGATATGAGCTGCCATCACCATTTGAATTGAGGGGTATTCAGCGGCACATGAATATGAACAAATGGCAAACATAAATCTCTTGCATGAAGTACACCTTCTATCCCTTTATTATGGAACAATTGACCCATCTAAAATGAATTCTAATGCCAGCGAAAGCATTTAGATTTAAATTACACCACCGGTCCCCTGGACCTGAGAGATGACGGCATAAAAAAGATTAATATGCTAATTATTTTCCCTCCCGCCCTCCTCTTTATTCCTCTTTTCGACAATTGCATGGGGTTATTGTGGGCCTGTAAATAAGGAACAGTCATTCCTTGACTGTTTTGTCAAGGAATGACTGAGGGCTTTCTTCCCGTAAAGTGTGCTTCAGATCACTGATCAGGCCTCTGTGTTATCTTTATGTAATTTTTAAAAATATATATATATTAACCAATCTTCTTTTTTTTGCTTCCACTCCAGATGGGCTCACATGCATGGGCACAGCCCTGTTGACCACATAAGTACAAGAGAGGTGGAGAAATCCAACTGCAGGTTCTCCTCCATGTGTGTCTATGGGAATGGTTTAGATTCTCTCCAGAGCAGGAGTATGCTTAAATGGGCCATTACTGGGGCTACTGTTGGTTCCAAGGTTCTGCCAAATGATCACAGTTTAAATTATGTTGGTTCCCATATCCTTTAATTGGCCCGGCTTTGAAAAACCAACTTTTAGCTTTGAATGCGTTGCCATAAGCAGCCAACTGGCAACAGCGCAATAGGGGCAAAAGCCTCATTTCATAATTTGTAGGCACTTTAAAGTTGGCTAAGCCTCAGCGGCGAAATTGAAAAGTGTCCAAAATGTAAGAAAGGAAAGAGGGGCTTTTTGACTGTGCATTGCCATGCGAATACTTGAGGACATGCTGCAATATGGGCCTTATCATGCACTTATTGTAAGCATTTTGGACTGGGTTAAACTCAAAGCAGGTTGTTTTATGAAGCAGGGTTTCGTTTTACACAGCTGAGCCCAACAAAGTTCAGCCACATGTGTTTTATTTTGTGGTTAAAACACTCTTGAAAACAAAAAACAGAGAGATTTGGCAAAGTGGACGAAGACGTGTACGTTTAGCCACGCTGGGGTCAATTTAAGCACAATCCCTTTTTAGGGGGTTGAGAGAGAGGAAGGACTTTCTCGTAAAGGATTTCTGGTTTTTAAATTTAAAGAATGACAACATCCTAAACATTCTGGAGAATAAAAAAAAAAGAAACCCAAACCAGCTCACAAACATGATGGTGTAATATCCTTTAATGACTCCAGATGACCAATTATTGCAAAACTCCTGAGAAATATTAATTACAACAAACTGTGGGGTAGCTATCCTTGGCTAGTCAGAAATTTTGAAAATATCATTTCATAAATTAACTTTGGTCTGGTAATGAATGGCACTGCTTTCTGCGTCTGAGCAGAGAGTGAGCGGCGCTCTTAATGAATCGCTCCGAAAGCGTCTGAAGACAGACTTAATTACTGAGCCCACAGTTCTTGCATTATTATGCCATATATCCCCAGCTGAATACAATTCAGCAGCTAGATAAACAAATTTCATGGCAGCCTTTATGGCACCACTTTCTGGCCAGCCATTGATACCAGTGTTTATTCGCGGGGCTTGCGCGAAGCGTGGCGGGCATGAAAATGTGGCATTAAAAGTGAGATCCATTTTCATCTCATTAAAAAGAAGGAGGGGAGGAAGGGAGGCATGCAAATACGGTGCGCAGGATACTGACAAGTCTTCCAGTTCACCGGCGAAAAAGATTCATTATGTGGGGACAGGAAGATGGAGGGTGGGGCTGACGGGGTCAAACTGTTCACGCCCCCCCCCCCCACACACACACACACACACACACACACACACACGCACGCACACGCACACACATTCAGACCAATGTGATGGGTAAGAGAACCTTCAGACCTTGAATCTAAACTGGAGACTTCTTCTTCTTTCCAACACAGATGGTTCCTTATCCCCAATTTTCAAGCCCTTCATTGTTGATGTTTAGTACCAAAACTTGTTCACACTTTGACACATTCAAGGTGTCAGGAGTCTTTCAGGACTAGTTACAGAAATGTCCTGGAAGAGACCTTTTCATTCATTTGTGGCATGCACGTATCATTTTAGCTACTTTGAGACAACAGACTGACTGAATATGTCAAGAGGAGTCAAGGACTTTGAAAGAGCCAAGAGCTAAGATTCCACCACAAGCCCTCTTTTTATTCTTCATAAACCAGACTCCTGAGCCTCAGGTGAAAACAGTCTGTGGAGGATACCAAGAGTTTTACCATTTCAGAATGTGGGTTTTCAAGGCTCGGAGTTCGAACCTGAATGCAGGGTTGCCAAAATCTACAATGCCCAACTCGGGGTTTACGGTTTCAGAACATGTGTTAAGAGTTTTATGAACTCTTTTTGTGGTTTAATGAACTCTGATGCAGGGTTACACTCGTGCACGAAGATCTAAAAAGCCTTATCAATGGAACGCTGATAACATGATTAATTGTGGCAACAAGTGAAAAAAACCTTGATCATCACACTTCTCCCCTTTGGAGATGGAAGATTTCATGACCGCATGCACCGAAATGCACATATTTTCCAAGGAAAAAAGTTCTACTGCAGCAGCAGCAAAAAAGAGAAAGAATGTGTGGCTGAAAATCACTATCTATCTATCTATCTATCTATCTATCTATCTATCTATCTATCTATCTATCTATCTATCTATCTATCTATCTATCTATCTATCTATCTCTTAAATGCCTGTTATACATGCATGTCTCCAGACTTGTTTTTTATGGATTTTCAAATTTTATTTCCATTATAGCCAACAGAAAAAAGGCTGGGGTGATCTAGCGCCACCTAGTGATGTTTCACTAAATGCTACCGTTCCAAATGTAATTGGAATTCAAACCTTTTATTTGCTTTTCCACAATATCCAAGTGACGCCTTAGCTTAAAATATACTGCTCAAATAAATAAAGGGAACACCTGCTCAAAAAAATAAAGGGAACACTTAAACAACACAGTGTAACTCCAAGGCATTGTAGGGAGGTCATACAGGCACGTGGAGGCCACACACACTACTCAGCGTCATTTTGACTTGTTTTAATGACATTACATCAAAGTTGGATCAGCCAAGTCATTCAGATTTAGGACGTGTTATTTTAGTGTTCCCTTTATTTTTTTGAGCAGTGTATAAAGGAAAGCAGTAAAGTGCCTGTTTAAGGTGCTGTATTCACAAGCGGAAATCGGGTAATAGCACATTTGTTTCTCTCCCTAATCCTTAACCGCTCTTTAAAGAAAGACTTGCTCTGTAATTGGCAGAGTCGCAGCTCACAGAGGTTTTCAGCTCACCGAGTAACCAAGTATATTTAAAATAATTATAGTATTTCTGTGATAACTGCGAGGTCTAAGGTGTTTCTGGACATTTTTGGGATTTGCATTTGCTTATAATTGGAGCTGTGGATGAGAGCTCCTGCTTTTCTTGTGAAGATTTTAAGGAAACTGTGCAATCACTGGATAAGGGTTTGCTTTTAATAAAGTGTTTCATGGAGCGTGGGCAAGGACTAAACATGCATCATGGGATTGTGCTGGTCCCTTTCAGTCCTGCGGACATGTTATGACTACTGACAACCATAAGTTTCCTGATTAAATTAGTAACATTTTTGACAGATCCTGATTCAAATAATGAGTGCAGAAATATGAATGAGCATATTAGCAATAAAAATTAGTTTGTCATCATTTATTGACCCCCACAATCCTTCACAACCAATCCAGGGCCTGGCTAACTGTGCAGCTATTAACACCAGAGGCAAGCCGATAATAAGTCTATGCTGGAGGGATAGCCCCATTTTACTGTGGGGTCAGCGATTCGGCCATATTGTTAAGATGATTGTTCTGCCAGCCTTCTGTCATGGCTGATGTGGCTGGAATGCTTGGCTCGGTAGAGGCTTCTCGCTGTCTGGAAAGCGGCTTTGCTGTAGGCAGCTCTGAGGTTTTAAAACCCTTATTGTCTCTGTTTCCCCCGGCTAGGCCTCTCCTCCTTCTGCTCCCTCCATAGGATGGTCTGAAGTAACAAGGAGAAAGAAAGAGAGGAGGCAGGGATAGCAAAGAAAAGAAGATGGAACCAAGCACATTCAAGGGTCTGGTCCAAAGTATCACCATCAGCTTCCAAGGCTGCTATTGCCTCCATCCCCCAGCATTGTTTTGCTGCCTTCCTCTCTGGCAACATTTTGGTTTGAGCAGAATTTTGACATGGCAGTGGGGAATTCTGCTGATTAGAGAGGGGCATCTTCTGCTATTGTTCTTGGCTTTTTAGAGCAGTGGGGGAAGGTACAAATTCTTAATTTATCTCCAAAAAACTGGCCTTGTGGATCAGTTTTTTTTATTTAATTTTTTTTTTTTTCTTTAGTATTACTACAGCTTTACATGCACCTATGGCTCTGCTCAGTGATCAGAAGTGGGGAAGTGTCAGCATATTAAAAAGTCATGCCAGTATGATTATAATATTACAATAAAAGTAGATTTATTTAGTTTGGGTCTAATCAGTCCTTTGGTAACACAAAAACCACAACTGTTTCATACTGAATTCATTAATTTTTTTGCAGTTGCTGATGGACATTTATCTTAGTTTGTTGAATATGTGTTGTTTTACAAAGCTTGTTAACCCAATGGATACAATACAATACAATACAAATATTCCAGTGACTGGTGCATTACATGCACTTAAGAAATGCAGTAATCATTTCAATCAATCAATAATCAATCAATAATCATTAAAAAAACAACAACAACAAATCTGGACATGTCAGTCCACTTTCTCCTCATCAGATAAAACACATTATCACATTATGCTGTTTACATCACCTAAATAATCTGATATGATTGGTCATGCATGTCGTCGCGCAAACAGGCCAAAACAAGCATTTAATTAATAAATCCAAAATGACAAACTTGATTAATAACATTCTGGTGGGTTATTGTTGCTTTGATCACAATGGTTCCTCCATAGAAGAGAAAGCTAAGTAGAGATTTCCACCATTAGCTGAGCTGCAGCAGCTACTTTCATTGCATCGTCTGACTTGATGTTTTACCTTCCCTCCACACTCTTCTTCTTCCCCTGCTGTCTTCTTTGTCCGCCGTGAAAACACAGCTTCGTCGTGTTCTTCATTTTTGTCCATTTCTCGCAGGTCGAGGGAAAAATCCCCTGAAGCCTCATCTTTTGTACTCGTTTGAGCAGCCAGTTGAGCGAATGGCTCAAAAGACTTTTTGATAGTCCAAATATTTGTCTGCGACTGAGTGTGTGTGTGTGTGTGTGTGTGTGTGTGAGCGCATTAATGCTTAGATTCTTAGAAAGAGTGATTCATTTAGGGGCCCCTCTCCACTCCTCAGCTGCTCTCTGCCTTCCCCGGTAATTAGCCTAGCGTGGCAGCCACCTCTCGCTGCTCAGTCTGCGAGAGACACTTGACACGGCAGACATCAGAGAGATTTTTCAGGAGCCTCTCCTGGCGCCCCAACAGCTCTTAATTAACCACTTAGGTATCCCCACTTGTTCCCCCGGCCGGCACTTTCCAAATGGTAAGGAGGTTCTGTGCCACGGATCTAAACACCGGGGGAAGCGCGCTATCAAAAGATCTGGGTAAATGAAGGCTTGTGTAAATTATTTTTAATGATTCCCTCCTGGCACATCATTATGTTTGTAGTTACACACAGGCACTTCTGAGACGTCTCATCCTCACTAAGGTCACCAGCAGGACCAACTGTAACTAGCTGCTAGTCGGTAAATGGCTTATTAATTAGCACTGTGGTTTTACATAGCTGTGAGCTCTGATATATGGTGCAGGGATTGTAATTGTTCCGAATCACAGCGATGATGATGATGATGATGATGATGATGATGATGATGACGATAAGCCATCTCCAGGCTATTTATGCAAATTGGCTCCACATATTAGAAAATCATTACCTATCCAAACACTGCAACACTCAGCCAGTGTGAATTACAATGATGGATTTTATGATAATTGCGATTTAATTTTACGCCTCTTCCCTCAGTCTCCCTTTTGTCTGTCTGGAGTTTGAAAATAATTTGGTCAGTGTGAGCACTATTAATTCAGTATTAGTTAAAGCAGAATTTTTTATTTTTTTTTTAAATTCAATTAGCCTCAGAAGGTTTGTAAATGTACTGCATGTGAGAAATTAGTTTTTCTTTCTTACAGTTTGGAGATGTTTAAATGTGCTGTTAACTGTGTAAATTCCATTGTTCCCACTGGGAGTAGTTTCAGACTTCCAGAATTATTTAAAATTCTAAAGAATCACACAAACAAGATGCATAACAGACTTGTCGCACACCAGTCTGGCATGTTGATAATGCTAATTATTCCCGGCATTGTTAATAAAAAAAGGCCGAATGTTCCGTATATTATCTCTTATTACACATCAACATATGGTTAATTATGTTAACTGTGAATGATGGAGGCAGAGATCAGTTTTTGGAACAATCGGTGCTGTCAGAAAGGGAAATGTTGGGATTTAATTATACGCTCTGCAGTTCGGCATTCAGATCTCACTCAAAGTCTTCAGAGTGTCAGCTATGTATTCATGAGGGAAGTGAACAGCAGCCCTCCGTAACCTTGATGAAATGTGGATTTCACCTCAGGCTATCAGGATTAAATCGAAAAAAAAAAAAAAAAAAAAAAAAAAATCTAAATCATTGCTTTAAAACCTGTTTTTTCTGCAACAACTTGCACCATGAAGGTATGTTTTCAGTCTTTCTTTACAAGCGTGTGGTGGCCCTGGCCCCCAAGTACACCCCACCCCACCCCGCCAGTCCGGCCCTGCAGTCTGCTGTTGGTATGCAGGCAGAATCCAGGCTGCAATCAACATCTGCTAATTTCTGTCCATTAACCGTATTGTCATAACACACAATCATGATGTTTTGTCTGTACGCATGAGCTGCGACTCATGACCCTCATCCATCATCCACCTGTCATATTTTTATGTGTTGTCTGTGCAGCTCCCCGTAGCCCAGAGTGACTGCATTACGAGGCCCTTGTTTAAGTTATTGGCCAGCTGTCCGATCCGTGCTCGGCTGAAGAGGTCATTCTGATTTTCTTTTTTCCTCTCAGCATATCAAAATGTTGCGTATGCAGTGCCAAGCGTAATATAAACCCTCAGTCCTGGCGTGCATCCGTCTTCGCTGCGTACAGGGGCGTGCTCTAGGAAAGATGCATTGGGGTTAAGAATCACAGTATTTACATTAGACATACAACAAGTGGACACGAAGAAGACAAATATCCAAACCTATAATCTGAGATTTATGCGATGCAGCTGCCGGACAGTCAGAGAATCTCAGTGGCTTTTCAATAAATTTTATTGGAATTTAAATGTTCTGCCTGTTACGATGTAATGTCACGCACGCCATGAGGATGGTCGGAAAACACCTGCTGTTTTATTCCAGTGCTGCCACATTTGAGGAAAACTTTGTGAGGTGTGTGAGTTTGTGTGTTGCAACCTAGCTACTGTTACAGGTTTATTACATCGGGGGGTCGCTCAGGCTCTATCCTAACCTCTTGAGGACAGTTGACGTGTTCTCCTACAGGCCAGAGACTCTTTTTTTAAGGCATTGATAGACATGAGCTCCTTTTTTTAGAAGAGAGAGTCCTGTTTGTTCGGCAGGTAACGATCCAGATCCAGCAGACGTATGCCCCACAGGAAGGAGGATTCACATTCACTCAAGTTTGTCATCTCATTTCTACTGTGAAATCCATTAAGTCCACACACCAAGGCTCCCTTTCTCATGCATTGCTTTTTTTTTTTTTGTTTAGGATGTTCTGTGAGAGGGCTCTCATTCCAAGAACTACAGTATAGACAAGTGTGTTTTAAAAAGCATTTAATGATGTATGAGCTCTCTCTCTCTCTCTCTCTCTCTCTCTCTCTTTTTGTTCCTCTCATCCAAAGTGCACAACGGCTTGTATATTCTCAGGTTTTCCCAGTTGGACCCCCCCCCATCCCCACAGCTCTGCAGAATTCCGGTTACCAGTGTGAAATGAATCTGGGGGAAAATAAACAGAAGAGCCGAACAACTAATACAGTTAATTGTCTGCGTGTTTTCCTGGCCGGTGGCTCGCTAACAGCTGGTCACACTGGCTGATGGCAGCGCTTCAGCCAAGCCTTTGAGATAATAACTTTTGCATCTGCCAAAGAAGTGGCTGCTGCTGCCCACAGAATTCACAACTCACAAGTGGAAACACAGACTCCGACAGGATTTTTGCATGCACGGCTCTTTGAATTTTATTAATGCAATGCAAACATGGTCCCTCCAACACATTAAATTGTTGATGTTATGCGAATACACCCTGGAATTGCAGATCCTCATTAACATTATTTGCATGTTAATCTGCATCTTTTTAATTAGTGATATTATTTATGCACATAATTTCCACCCGATGATGCCAAGTCGCAGCCACATTAATTAATCTACAGAGATGCCAAACTGTTTTTTTCCTCCACTTTTATTTGTTTACACCGTGTTCTGGATTCAGGGGGAAGTTATTTGGGGGGGAATGGGAGAGGGAAAAAAAACACCAAAATGTTTAAAGATGAATAAAAGTAGAAATACAAGATTAACTAAAAGTCCTTTTTGTTTTCATAATTCATATTGTAATAACAGCCGAATGTCACGAGTTGTTTTTTTTTTTCTCGTCTCTTTCCTCTGAGATCGGTTATTCAGTTACACCACCTTGATGTATTATTAAAATCCATAATGGACTCCCGAGGCTTCCTTTGCTCCTCTTCTTCATTTACAGACTATAGTCGGTGTTATTCTAATGTCCCTACAACGCCGTCATGCATAGGCAATGAGACTCGAGCCCCAACCCCGCCCCCGTGAGATCACCCACCTCTACGCACAGCCGGCACGTAAACACTCCATCACCAAAAAAAAAAAAAAGTCTTAAGATGAGACCTGAGCAAAGATTCTTCATGCAAATGAGAAACAAAAGAAGTTGCTGATACTTTTCCACATCCTCTTTCATCACCAACACCTGTGCCCCATACATGTGCATGCATGTCACATAGGGAGATGTGCAGCCACACATGTGTGCTGCAGCTTAAAATGAACATTAACTGTGCTTCTGTCTGATTACGATTGATCCAGACATGAAATGCAAATGCTTGAAACCACGGACGCCCGTCATTGTTAGAGATGGAGGCAGGCCGCTTCCGTGTTTGAGTGTGTGAGGCCGACTTTCCTCTTTGGGTTTTAACTCTTATAATTAAAAAAAAAAAGAGGAAAGAAGAGTGTGATGCAATGAGATGCCAACAGTGAGCGATATTATACCTTTATACATCACAATAAACAAAGGAGCAGAAGGATCAACGTGAAGGAAGACGCCATCCACTTTCTGTGTCTTCATTGGGCATATCTGAGTTGCCCAATCATGACCTTTCAAGTTGTGTTTCTCCGTCTTCGTGTGAAAAGCTGCTCAGCCATTTCCATCAGAGCCAAACACACAGGTTTGGTTATGCTCATTGGTTCTAGCCCTGTAGCAGTAAGTAATTATTAAAAAAAACCTAAGCGGCATGTGTTTAAACAAAACAAAGAAACAACACAGCAGTTAAAATAGATTATGCGCGCTGCTCTGTATTATTCCCATAAAGGAGCAACAGTGTTCCTAATGACCTGTGGTGGTGCATATTGGCTCTAATTAGGGCTTAATTTTCGTAAGTGTCTCAGCATGGGAGTTGTGTTAAGCAGCTTTGTATACTGATATTGTAAAGGATATTAGCCTCATCCAATGCTGAAAAGTAACACTGGGGTGCAATTACATAATGCACAACCCCAGTCTTCTGCTTTGTTAGCCAGTTATTGGAGTCTGTCCAGAGGAAAGAAAAGAGAAATAAATAAATAAAGAAATGCACACTTGTGAAGCACACGCATGATGATAAATGAAGGCATTGTAAAACGGAAAGTTCTGTCATCGTCACGGTCAGTTTATATTAGCATTTTTTTCTATTTGAAAATCTATACAATCCTTTATATTTTGCAGTGCTCCTGGTTTAACAGTCGCCTTTGACAAACGGACAAATGTGCAGTAGCCACATAAACCACAACCACATGTTGCAGAAAGTTCCATCTTCCCCAGGTGATTTTTTTTTTTTTTTTTTTTTTATGAGTAGGCTGCAGAAGACTGCGAGGAGTCCCTCAATGATGATTCATAGGTTATGTAGCATCTGCGAGCTGAGATACTGTAGCAACGGCTGTCAAAACGTGATATCCGCAGTTGGATCGATGTTGCAATGACCACTTATTAGGTTGAGGGTTCATCGTTGAAATGTGGTGCTTTCTATCTCTGGAGGGTACAATGTTAACATGTTTTTTTCTACCAGTGGGAGCTACTGTACTGGTAAGATTAGCGGCGTACAAATGTTCAATGACCTTCATCCAAATAAAATGACAAGTTTGGGATCTCATTCATGAATAATGACCCCGATCAAATCTCATTTGAGTCCCTTGATTTGTAACAGCTACTCATCTTGCTCACGCACGTAGTTTCTCTGTTATTATAGCGCCGGCCAAATCTCCTGACTTCAAAGGGCTGTCTTTTGTACCACCACTTCCCAAAGACAATTAAGTCAGTGACAGTGATGAGGCGAATCCTTCTCAGGGAGTTTGTGGAATTTACAAGCGCACAATGCAGTGCGAGTGGCTAAACTGATAGCACAGGTAATTTGGCATATCATGTCCAGGAACTAGATCCCGTGGAGGGAAAGGAGAAGAAATAAAAAAAGAGAGGGAGAGAATGGGAGAAATCTGGTGGGACATAAACGGGCGGAAATCTTGGCATTCCAGCGGCCGTTCACATGAAACCGATAAGTCTGAAACAGCCAAGAGGCTCCCAGTTTAGTTCCCGTCTTCTCCACCTCGGAGAGGCAGATGAAAGTGCCTTTTGTTGCTCGGATTTCCATCTGTTGTGTTAAATTGTGGAATAATTGCTATGTGGTGAGGACATCTCATACTAACCTCTGATGTGAACAGAGATTAAACATCATCGCAGGAGTTGTGAGATGACTGTGCACAGGTGTGTAACTCCCACACTGTTAGCATTTGGCATATGTGAGTGGAAAGAGAGGCTGTATTTTAGTTTACATTGTAAATGCAGGTTAGAAAACTGCTTTACGTACTGTACGCGTCATTGCATTCAACATATCATCAATGGTATTTGAAAAGTCTTGCTAACCTGCTCCGTCTCTGAGCAGCTCAAAAGACAATTTGTAATTATTGCAGACAATTATCTCAGGAAGTCCTATCAACTTTCAGCCAAGGAGGCTGGTTTAAGATTTCCGCACCCAGTTTTGTCGCAGTCATTACCGTACTGTACATCAAGATGTCCCCTTGACTTCGGCTAGGGGCTGAGGCCCGGCCCCCGTGGTATAATTTAAAGGCTTGATTTTTCTATATTGGGACTCTAAATTGGCTTTTAATCCTAAACTAGCCATGCTGCTTATTGCACATACTGTTCAGGTGAAAAGTTGAAAAGTTGTCCCCACCGTTCTATTATACCGGGGCCAGTTGGGTTCGTAACCTGAATCACTGGAAAAATAATGCGCTAAGCCCCCAGTACTGTATAGGCGTTACACCACAACAATGTGTTTCTTTCTTTCTGCCGATGCTACGGACTCCTCTTTGATGCAGCCCTGAAATGACTGAGTGCCACAGGCTATTTTCTCCCTGTCCGGGCAACTCAATAGCCCGTCTGTCTGCCCTGTTTGTTTTCAACTAATTGCTTCAAGATCTAATAAGTTAGTGATGATGTACATCAAGTCACCTGTGACCCCTGCCAAGAGAAATATTATGTCCCACTAAAACTCCGGCATGGAAGGGATAGGGTACCTCCTTATCACAAATATTTGTGACCCAGTCTTGCGGTTTCAAATGTTTGGGTCAGGGTGTGCTAAAGGAAGGTCACTAGAGCCCTGTAATTACAATATTATGCGTAGCATTTAGGTGGAGTTTGGAAACTCAAGATGTGTCCCACGAGCCTGAGCTGAAGTTTGACTTTTCACAGTTGCATTGTTCAGCTAAAGATTCAGTATTTCTAAAATCTCTGTGTTTGTCCTTTGCACCTTTATTACAAACACACTAAGTGCTATTTTTATGCTAAAGATTTCTAATTAAATCCATTTTCTCGATAACTTAACCATGCCAATGTTCAACATTACATATGTTCAACATAAAATAAAAATTCCTATCATAGTGAGTCACTTGACGGGGGCACATTAACCCTCATTATTGCTGTGTATCCAGCGAGGCACAGGATAAGCTGTTAGCATAAGGTTAAGGATGTTTGAGCTTCTTCTTATATTGTTTGCATTGTTAATAAAGTACCAGATGGATAATCTCAGGAGCTCTTTCCAGACTAATTTCCAATTAAAGGTAAATTATGGGGTTATATCATAGAGCAAGTTGACGTCAGAGAACATTTATAATGTTTCTTTTTTGATATAACACACTTTTGGCCAACAACCTTTGTGGTAACATAAACAATCATGGCAAGTTTTTACTGCTTAAAAACACAATATTGAATATGTGGAACAGTTTAATTTGTTTAAAGTTACCTTTGGTATAGACAAACCACAACTTTGGAAAGTTCCCTTCCTGTTCACAGGAAGTGTCACCTGATCACAAAACAGGATGTTAAGTCTATGTCACCAAGGGATTTAATGACTTAAGGTCAAACATGATGCCAGATAAGGTCGGGTTTAGGGCATTCAGAGTGGACACTCTTATTGCCGTGGTTTCCACAGTAAAAACTTCAATAACCTCGTTAGATTGATAATGTAATATTCACACTTTATTAATCCACACAAGTGGAAATTAAACCTCTGCATTTTTCCCCATCACATGCATGTACAAAACACACACACTGGCAGTGGGCAGCCTCTTAAGGCGCCCGGGTAGCAACAACCAACAATTAGGGGGTTAAGGGCCTTGCTCAAGGGCCCAAAGTGGTGGTCACAATTTCGGTCGAGGTTTCTTCCTCTTCCTCTCATGTCTCCCATGCCAACCTCACATCTGGTCTGGACTGGAACCAGTATCTTAGATGCCTCCAGGTTATGGGGCTCACCTCTTTATCCACTTGACCACCACCCCCCTGTTAGCATAAGGTTAAGGAGATAGATAGATAGATAGATAGATAGATAGATAGATAGATAGATAGATAGATAGATAGATAGATAGATAGATATGCAGCATATTTAAAGTTAAAATGCTTTATTTGTCATTGTTTATGATAGCATTAATGAAAATGAAAATGTGTCTATCACACGGTTCCTTCGCTGACCATGCGTGGCTCATGCATTTTGATTGCACCTACAGTATTTCCACAACGGTATTTATTTTTCCCCCGCTGAAGTATCTATGATACCCCCACTCCCCCTCTTTTATTTTCTGAGCGACAGACAGCAGTCCAAGCCAAAAAGCCATTTCACCTGCATTAATACACAATGAATAATTTATAAATCCTAATTATTTGGTATCGTTTATGCAAAGAGTGTCACACAAGGCATACATAAAGCATTTAGGATGGTTAACCCATAAAGGAACAGGAGACTCAGAAGGTCAGACCTGAAAGTCAGCCTTCTCCCTGCTGGAATATCTCCTGAAGTGTCTCTGGAAAAACTACCTGACTGACTTGCAAACATTACTGCCTGGTAAGGGCCTCAAATCAGGCATTCTTTTTCTGCATGGCGTCCCTGAATCAAGTTTGATATGCTTGCGGGGCAGAATGCATGCTCATATCTCAGTGGCAAAAAGGAAATAAGACATTTATGACGACATTTTGTTTACAGACATAAACATGGTATTAATTCACTTTGTCAGCCTGGACCAATGCAGCACTTGATTTTTCTGTGATCTCCTTATCTTAAATGAATACAATTATGCTTAGGTTAGCAATGGCGTTTCCCAGGAGATGGACCTTCCTCCCCCCCTTGTTGCTGACTATCTTCCTCACTAATCCTGTCTTAGAAGGGTCTCTGTTAACAGGGATAAGGCATTGGCCTGGTATCCTAGGCTAGTAAGCTAAAGCTTACGTACAAAATACTATTCAAGGGGCGCCGCCTGCAGCTATTGGAACTGTATGATGTCCATATCGTTCAGCCAGCCTAAATATGGAGGAATTTAGACATGGCTAAATCTTGGAGACAGTGCTGATAACAAGGAAGCTAGGCGGGAATTTTATTTGGAATCAAGCATGCCATGTAGAGTCTGGTGCGCAGCTCTTGTTTTTGTTTTCCAAAGACAAATCTGTAAATTCTCCAGCAAATGGGGCCCTACTGTTGAAATCTCAGCCACAGTGCAGACGGTTTGAGTGGTTCCGTCAGCCACTGTGTCCACTGAGCTTGGAGCAGGACATCGTCTGTCACGGCTACAGTGTTCCCATGCTTTTATTTCACATTTGGTCTGAAAGTTAAATGATTATCAGGGGTCGTGTTATTGATCGCCACCTTTTAGAGCAAAAACAAAGTGCCCGGGCTCGAAATCTCAATTTACTCCTTCTGGTGTGAACATAATACTTCTCAGTTTCGCACATTTGGATGGATTAAGCTTTTAACACTCGGTGAAATCCTTCACTTATCCTACAAACACTTGCAAAGTGCATGTGACGTTGGATCTATATTAAGTGTGACTGGGCAAGTTCCGCAAGGCCGGAAAAGGCAGCACATCTGTTCCCCGGCGCGATTACTGAAAAATGCCCACGCACCAGCAATCACCAGCAAATGGCCGGCAAAAGGATGGCAAATCAACATACTGGATCAAATGAAAGCAGGCATCCATTTAGGTCTTGAGGAATCCTGGAAAGAACACTGACGTGATGTAAACTGATCCCAGTCTAATGTAGAAGCACATTAAGGAACAGCTTTGTGTGTTTGTTGATGCTGTCTCTGCCGGCTTTATCACACACTCAGAGCCACATATATGCCAGACTCCCTTTGATGAACGATAAATGACAAGGAACATGTGAAGAGCTGCCTGCATTTGTTGCTAGTGACCTTTCATTCTTGGGGGGGGGATGCTTGAAGGAATTAGTTTTCATGGTTACACACGATGCAAGAGCGTGTTCAGTTGTCCTTGAGGAAATGAGAGCGTTTGAGTTTCCAAGAATGTTTTGACGCTACCCTTCTGCGTTGTTTTCCATGGACATGGACGTCGTCTTTGAGTGTTGAATGTTTTTTTCCGGCTGATGTTGAGTGTTTATTTTTTTAAGATGGCCCAGATGCCAGCTTCTGTCGGTCCAACTGGACTTCTCACAGTTGAGTTGGCTTTGGATGATGGCCAGGCTGCAGCAGCAGTCAGACCACCCGTCTGTATCATAATGCATACAGTGTGAATGTAAATAAACATAAACATCAGACTTCTTTTCTCTTGTCACAGTCATCAGGATGTTGGACAACAATGACAATTTTAAAACTACAAATCAAGGCAAACATAGAAAAACATAGTTCCTGGACCAGTTAGCCTACTGATTCTGATGAGTCACACATCCACAATTGTTTGTCTGATCTAACCTTTGACATGAGAGTTCTGTTGCAGAAAACAAGACAGCAATACGTCTCAGCGGACCAGCATCTCCTCCTGGACTCTACTACCAGGCCAGCATTCTTTTCAAGGATTCAAGGGTTTTTGTTGTCACTGAACAGGGCACAGTGTCTCGCTCTCTCTCCGCTTTGCCACATTTGACTTGAATTATCGCCTGGCCGCTGGACTTTTGGCTGCACTTCCTGTTTGCGCGTCAAAACACCATGAGATTTGCAATACACTCATTCCAAGGGGCCTGCCAACTTTTTCACATTAGCTCCGGTCGGATGTACGAGTAAATGCTCAAATCTGATGAGCTCGGTAATAAAGGTCGCGTGAACATTTCCAGATGCTCGTGCATGTCAACAGATGTGAGAGGCGTTCAAGAGCGGTGGCGTGTTCTGATCCTGTCGCCCTAAACTCATCCGTCAAACAGCATGTTTTTAAATGGCCTGCAAGAAAGGCTGGGATTGGAGCTGGAATAGCCTCTGTCAAACTGGAGTTTATCCCTCGTGTTTACAAACCAGGAAAAGAAGGTCATTGATAGAAAAAAGTGAAACACTCGAACCTGCTCGGAGCAAGGCCTCTTCATTATCTCACCCCAACATTCCAGCAGCGCTCGAGGGGTGCGGGCGGCAGACGAGCGAGGCAAGACAGAGAGGAAGAGAGAGAGGCAGGCATAAAATCTGCATGCTGGAAGAAACAAGATGGACATAAAAGATGGACTAAATTGCAGAGAGGACTTTTCTTGTCAAAGGCTAATGGAAACATTTTCACACAACACGGAGCGGCGAATGGAGGCTCCATTATCACAGCCGAGCAGACGGAGCTGGCAGCCATTCCAGAGAGGCGCTGAGATGCGGCGCGCTGGCCCGGCTTAGCGCCCTCAGCCAGCCCCTCAGGCCCCCACCTGAATAATCTGTGTCAACAGGTTCCAAAATGCCCAGAAGAGTCTCACAAACAGAGACAGATGAAAACGCTTACGAAATAATTGTTGTCCCTTTATTACTTTGTGTATTTCTTTTTTTTTTTTTTACTGCTTCACTTGAGCCTTAATTAACAGTGACAAACACTGTTGACTTGGCCACTTTATTTATTTACTGAAGAACCAAAAACTAAAACACTGAAGGTGGTGCTTCTATGTGAATTGTTCAACCATCAAAACAAAAGTTTGTCTTTAGCCCACTTTCCAAATGCGTCGTGTGCGATATATTTATGTCCTGGTGTTTATTCTCACACCCGAACCTGGCGTGGCCCCTGAGAGATTGATTTGTTGGTTGCATTTTCACTGACAATTCCTCCAGGCGCCAGAGGTGGAGGAAGTGGCGGGGGCATGCGCTTTGGTGTGCTCCCTGACACCCACATGCCCCAAGGACAGTGGCGAACCTCACAGTCTGCTCGGGCCAAATCTGGATTTGTCAGTTTCTGATAAGTAAACACACACACATTGACACACATGCACACACACAGCTACACACACACGGGAGGGGGGGGGAATAAAAGGAGACGATGAAGGACATGATGACTTTTCAAATCTCTGTTTTTGCCATTTTCTCGATCTCGGAAAAACCAACCGAGCTCTAAGGAGACAAAAAAGTGTAGATTATGTGGGACTCCCTAATCAGAAACAATCTGCATGCAAAATGGTAAACAACTGAGTTGAATAGAGCGATAGAGGAGAAGTCAATCTGATCATTTCATCTGCCTGTCTTCCATTGGAAGTCATCTATTTATAATAAGCCTAGCTGATAAATGTTTTAATAAACTTATTGCATAATTCATTTTTGGCAGGCCTAGTTTAATTGACTTATTGCAGGATTGCACTGAAGATCAAAAGCCTGATTAAAGCAATGTATATATTAGTGCCCTGTGGTTTTTCTACCCCCCCATCACCATGTTTCAAAAAACATCAGAGAAGAAGTGAGTTGTGAAATGTGATCAATTATTCACCCAAATAATTAATTAAGTGATTGATTAGTAGATTAGTTTTGACAATGTTGATGTCAGAACTACGTTGTGGTGACTGATGATGTGCAGCAGGAAATCTGAGCACTGCGGAGATCCTGGATCACCAGTTAGCTTTGGTAGATGCGGTAAGTGGAGGAGCGGGCGGTGATTTTTCTGCAGGATTCGTCATCTAAAAAATGGAATTCCTCCGCCGGAGAGGCCTCAAGGTTGTCAGATAAGGCAGCATTCACGCGTCGCGGCTATCTGACACCTAATTACGCAGCTCTTAATAAGGGCTTCTCTGTCTGTGCACCCTGGGTTCACGCCGGCTCGCAGCTGTAATTATCTTGTCTCAGCGTTTGACAGTGTATTGTTTAACCTACCTATGGTGGGGATTGCACTCGCCCGCCGCAGTTTACACAGGAAGTGTTGGCTGTGGGTTTCTTATTATGCTTAAAAAAACACCTGACATCACCTCAGAGGTTCGGGATTAACAGCTCCTGTTTATGTCGAACACCTAACGCGCGCCTCTGTCCTCAACACATGTGGTGTGGTCAAACGTGTTTGCATGGCTCCATGCTAGGTGCTGGAGGCGCATCCGTCCACTTTGGTAGGATCACCATTTGTGATGATCAGGATTTCATTTATGCTTCGTTTCATGGGTTTATTTGGAGAATGAGGATGAGGTAATAGCAGGTAATGATGTCCTGTGGTCTGTAATGCAGAGGATATTAACAATTCAGGGTAATATTTTAAATGAATTAGGTTAATTAGTAACTGTCAGTAAATTAACACACTTTTACCGTAAAGCCTCAAATAATCTTGCAATAGTCAGATTCCATGAGCAGCAATATGATATTAAATGATGTCAAATCAGAAACCCATGTGTGCTCTTGTTATAAGGTTTGAACACTCTCCTATATCACAATAATGAAACACAAATCTATAACATAATGCGGTTAATGTCCACATTTGTGGCAGATGTGATTGTGTACAGAGCAAATGAGGAAGAAGAGTGCGTGTAATATATTGCTCTGACCTCGGGCCATCCTTTCAGCAGTGTGAGCGAAAACAACACAAACACTGGCCCACAAATACACACCTTCCTCCAGTCACACTCCCATTTCTGAACTCGTACAGTCCATGTACGCACACAGAAACCGACCAAAAGGCTACTGTTGAGTGCAAGAGGTCACCGGGGCTGAAATCGATGGCTTTAAAAGCAAAGGTGATAAATTATGGGATTTAGGAGGACAGGGGTGTAGACAAATTGCCAGAGAGGAAAAAGAGAAAAGAACAAAATGGGTTTTATCCATCTCCCCTGCACCATCCTTTTGTTTTCTTATCATAAATCTTAATGCGGTTTCATTTGTGCGCACGTTAGCAGGAGCACCCGTTAGATACCAAAGCGTCTGTTAAGTGGAGCGTTAAATTCCCTCCCCGCTGAAATCTCTGCCTTTACCTTTGAGCTCTTTGTTTTTTGTGTGATGAGAAAACCATGAAGCGGTTTAGGATGAAGTTGCTCTTGTTGTCAGCATTGTAGTTCACGTGCAATTAAGACGCTGATCTAGAATTAGCTTCTTTTGTTTTTGAGAAAGGAGGTTCCAGAGCTTGGAACAGTGTTTTTGTGTGTGTCTCACAGGCATGCGTGCACGCACACACACACACACACACACACACTCACCTACACACACACATACACACACACACCCACACACCCACACACACCCACACACAGATCCGTGTGGATCAGCTGAGGTTTGTCACTGGTAGAGCCCATCATAATGACTGGTTTCACTGTACAACTTCTTTCTTTTTTTTCTCAGCCAAGCTTCCTCCTGACACACACACACACACACCCCCACACACACACACACACACACCATTAGTACGCATATCTTCTACAGCAAATAACAAACTGACTTTCTTACTCGAACAAACTGCTTGATAATAGAATCATCCAATATTCAATTAGTGGTTTAGCAGTTTTCTGTTCCCCACACACACCCACAAGCACACACATGCACACACACACACACACACACACACACACAGACACGCACAGAGTGTTTCTCTCGTCCAGCTGTAATGCAGCCAGACACCAGTAATGCCGATGATTGCAATAGATGCTGATTGCGAGTCTTTCCCTTCCTCTCGTTCTTCCTCCACTATTAATCAGTTGTGAAGGAGAAACAGAGGAGGCAAGATATAACGAGCACAGGATTGAGTAAAACAGAGTGGAGTGGAGAGACAGTGACCGAGAGAGAGAGACGGAGAGAGAGAGGCAGAGAGTTTGGTCAGTCAGCCGCACCGGAGTGAGTAATTAACTGGCATTAACTCATTAAACTGTCCCAGATGTGGCCATGAATATCTGAGAGTGCTGTGTGCATGCGCGTGTGTGCGCCTGCATATGTGTGTGTGTGTGTGTGTGTGTGTGTGTGTGTGTGCCTGCGTTTGCATGCATGCGTGCAGGCCTCAGTCTGACTTAACCCGAGGGGTTTATTTGCTATTTCAACTTAACTAAAGTTCATTAAAAATTACCAAGTTAAATAAGTCAAATCCAGTATAATTAGAACTATTGTCAGGTTATCTCATTTGGTTGTAAAATGATGTTAAACTGTAGTGACAGTTCATATTTCATTATTGCCTTTATTACTGTTTTATATCGGAGGGTCCGTCCAGTTACTTTAACTCCTAGAAGTTGCCATGACCATATTTGCCGGACATTTATGGCAGAAAACAACGCTTCGGCAGACTTTGTCTGGTGAGGTAACAGCTCTCCTGCATGTCTACGGTTTCCGCTTCTATAACAACAGCGTATAACAGCCGCTTCCTGCAGAACACACCCCAAAAAATTGCCGCTCTCGCTCTCCAGCTGAACCGAGTGCCTCCTTTGGCACTGTCAGCTTGGCTGTGTGTTGAAGTGATTGAATTGAAGTGACTCGCATTAACATTACAAATCTAACAAGTGTTAGGCGAGGTAAAATATGTAAAACATGTGCTGGTGTAGGCGAAGGAACACCTTTGAAATTTGTAATGGCTGCTTGATAAATTGTCCTTCACAGTAATTGCTTGGGAGTTGTTGTTTTTTTTTTGTTTGTTCCCCCCCACTCACATTTTTGTATGTTTTGCAAGGTCCAAAGTGATAATCAGACATTCAATGAATGCACATCTTTACAATGTTGCCTGGTAACAACTGAGTGCAAACTAAAGGAGGACATTTGATAAACAGCACTATCACAGGTACTTGATGAATGTCGGTTCACGCCCTTTAACAGGTCTAAATGTTTGAATATGCATCATTAAAAAAGTGCGTCTCTTCAGCAACGACCAGTGCCTGACAAAAAACCAAACGCTGCGGCGAAACAAAGAGGCATTATTGATTTTTGCTGCTGGAAATCTGCTCCACAACAAGTTCATTTGCATTTATCCGGTGTCAGCCAGAGGAGGAGGAAGAGGAGAGAGAGAAAGAGAGAGAGAGAGACATTCATCTGAAATGATGCATGGCTGACACACCGTGAGGAATAAAAATAATCACTCTAGATGCCATCTTCTGTGTGTGTGCACGCGCGCGAGAATGCTCTCTCTGCAAGTCACTTCATATCTGCAAGTCCAGAAATGTGCGCACGCATTAACCTGCATGTTGTGTGAGGCTGCGAGTGTGTGCCCGCACGTGCGCCTGCACCTTTTGTGTGTTTGCCGGTGTCTTATTAAAGTGTCATTTAGACAGACACTTCTCAGAGTCTGGCCCCAGGCAGCCTGATAGATTGTAATCATGAACTAAATTACTACTTTCCCTGAGCTCTAATCACACCTCGTGTGTGTGTGTGTGTGTGTGTGTGTGTGTGTGTGTGTGTGTGTGCATGGGTGTGTGTGTGTGAGCCTATGTGAGTCTGAAAGACAGAGAAACTCATCACTGTTTGGCATGTGTCTGTTATGGTTGAAGTGAACGTAACAATGTGCCCGATCGATTTACCGCTCACTTTGGAACCCATCTGCCCCCCCAAACAACCACACACACACACACACACACACACACACACACAATCTGCTGTTTTAATAGTTGGAATGTCAGAAAGTATGCACCTTGTTGTTCTGACTAAAGAGAGTTCCGTTTGTCGTTAAAGCAGCGTTTATCGGTAACCTAATAATGGGAACATCAGCTAGCTGGATATTACCGGCAGCCTGTTTACTGGTTTGCCAGTTTGGCTGCCGTTCAAGATCAAACTCTGTCACCGTTTGGACTCAAGAGAACCGTTAAGAAAGTAATCCACGTGTCTGGATTTGTGTTGGCGATCTTCTAGTTTTCCTCTTTAGCATACGGGATTGATCAAAGGGAGCAGAATGTGGCTGCCACTTTTAGAAAAGGCCTCACCCCTTTGATGCTCCGGCGATGATGGCGCAGTCTGGCGACACTCACCCCTGCTGAACTGTGCCTTCAGAACAGCTCTGGATATCACTGCCACGTCTCCCTTCACTTGATTCTTTTAAGATACGGCGCAGGAATGAGAGCGAGGGTTCAACCGGACGCATGTGCCGGCCTGATGCCTCCCTCGGCCGTTAGCAAACACTTTCGCTCCTGTTAACCTTCTCGCCCCGGTCTTACATGGTTATCGCTCAGCTCTCAGACTTCATCCCGATGATGTCACCGGACAGCCGAGCTGCTGTGAGCGGGACTCTGAGCATAAGAAAGTCGTCACGTCGTATTTCTAAGCTATGACTCCTGGCAGCGCTTCTACCTGCTATTAGCAGCCTGATCGCTTTCATTTGAGCTGTTGTATTCCTGTTGAGTGAACACATTTAAACAGATCTAAGCACACGCATTTTGCGCTGTGGCCCCCGACATCTAAACCTACATTATTTAATTTCCCCTAGCCTTGTCTATTTGGCTAGCAAGGTGGTAACTTGAATGGTCAGCTGAGTGCTTTTCCTGTCTGATGATTGGATTTGGTTCTCATGTGTCCGGAGCACACCCCGGCACGTCGGGATGAAGCAGATTAACTAGATTTTCTGGTTTCTCTCTGCTCTCTCTTTCTTTCTCCATCCCTGGCACTGTTATTGGAAGAAAGTGATAATTCCCCGGCACTTCAAACACAGGCCCCTGACTAAGACTCTGCTTAAGTCTCCTCCGAGGAAAAGCTGCCCGCTTTTGCACAGATGTCTCTGATTAAATTGTATCTCAGAGAAAGAAAAGGCGAGTCCCGCTTTCCCTTCTTCACTCTCTCTCTCTCTTCCTCCCTTTCCTCATGTCTCTCGATCTGTCTCTCTATTAGCTCGCTCAACTGGCTTTTGCCAAAAGAGCCTTGGGCGACGAATAAATTGCTTTGGTTTGGTTTGACAGAGAAGTTGTCCGAGACAAGCCGAATCTGTGCATTAGCTGCGGCGGCCCCCTCATAGACTGGAAGTTAGCCTTTAGCACAATCATTGACTGTGAGTGATGATTATGTCTAATTGAAGGAGACTTTTGCTACCTGTAACACAGCTGGGGGGTCTGGGGCATATTGGACGAAGGTAGGGGAGAGCAGGTGTGTGTGTGAGTACAGAGGACAGTGTTGGCGAGTCGAGCAATAAAGAAGTGCGTGTGCAGTCAGGCTACGAATTGATTGAAATCTGGAAACAGTAATAAGACAGAAATACCACCTAATGGTGGTAAACAATGTTAATATGTTAGCTGGATGCTAATGAAACGAGACACCGTGCATGGCCTGTGAACGCGCTGATCTTGCCTGAGCAGATTTTCTTCCTCAAAACAGCATCCATTTACAGCCCGCTTTATGCAAAATGAAGGCATAAAAACAGCTCAAAAAGAATCTGATCTTTCAGCCATTCTCTTCTGCAGGTGTGTGCGTGCATGAGAGCGTTTCCACGTAAAATTAATTTGTCACGTTTTGTTTGGCCGCGAGTGTGTCGGAGTGCGCAATCGTGCACGCCTCCATTCGCAGGCACCCCTATCCGTGTGCATGAGCAGGAATGGATGCCTGAGCCAAAGACAAAAACAGCCACGGTGACCTCCCACCCCCCACACCCTCCTTTCCACATGGCACGGGGCTTGCTGGCATGAACGGTGGCCACGGGAGTCGCTTCAGATCATCTAGGAGGGTATTGGACGGCCGCGGCTGCCTTTTTCGCAATAATCTGGCAAGGTCCGAAATCATTAGGGTAAAATTTGGCCCCGGCTGCAGCGCCTCGGTGCCCACAGCGTTTGGCCCCACCATCCCGCGTTGAGCTGGGCCTGGGCTGTGGCGTGATTTTGCTGGATCCAGAGAGAGCCATTAGCTGCTGTTTGTGATGATGGTTGTGTTCCCCGGTGTCAGGCACTGATAGTTGCCTTTGAATGATTTGAGTGGTTACGCCTTTCACACCAGCTAATCCTGGGTGAGGTGTGTGTGTGTGTTTGGGGGGGTTGGGGGGGTAAACAATAGATTTTCATATAAAAGTTCATGTCAGGGTAATTCAGGGAGAAGTGATTGCGTTTAGCATAACGTTATTGTACAGGATTAGAAGGTTCGAGTAAATTCTCAGACCCATCGTTTCATACTTTTTCTGCATTTGACTGCTCCGTGACTTTTTCCTGCGGCTTCGCAGCCAAGCAGATGTTATTGCACCATAGGTTTGGCAAAGTTTCAACATCTGAGAAAAGAAGGAAAAAAAATGTGTGGAATGGCTGAGTGACTGATCCTGTTCCAACATGCAATTATACTGTAAAACTCTTAATTCTTCTGTGCTGAGTTATCAGAATTTATTTTTCCTGGGAGCACTTGTTGTAGGCATGTAAGCCTGCCATATATGCACGTGTAAAACCTTATCGTTACCATTTACTGTGCTAATCTGGATCAAAAGAGGCCTAATTTCTTGACTTTTTCTTGGTTGTGGTGCTAAAGCACAGAAGATATATGATTATAACAGCACTAAAGGATCAAAAGCTGGACAGGATGCGTAAAAAAAGTACATGGCGTATAAACACAAGGCTCGAATCGATGGTCACGTGTCCACTCAGTGAATGGAAAACCACATGCCGCTCTCCGTCAAACTATTAAGCCGACAAATATACACAGTGAGAGCATGCAAACAGCTGGCACCAAGCTCCAGATGGACAACGGCTCCGACTGTTCACTGAATTACAGACTTGGAGCACTGGATGCCCGTGCTGCGAAGTTAAATACAAGCTGAAACGGCACAACAGTATACATTGTGTGTGTGTGTGTATGTGCAAACACTCCGCGGATCCTCTGCGTCAAGGTTGGATTGTGTGGGCTCGACACAGAGGAATCAGCGTGCACGTCATAGCTAGCGCAGGGGTATATGTTGTGTCATAAACAACGGGCGCCTCTCCTGTTTGATAACAGATAGGCTCCAGTAGGATCAACCATTATTCCTTTTGCATTTCGCTGAGCAAATGAACTTGACAGATGGCCATGTCACCCGAACCCCTCGCCACCAACCCGATTATGCAGAAAACAATACAATAGAATAGAGCCGAGGAATCATTACGGGAGGTGGGGACCGCGATTTCAAACCGCGCTCCTCGACGATCACCCGCCGGCCGAGGACAATGGTAGCGTAGGCCCCAGCGAAATTGCGCTGGTTTGAGATTGAGCAGCAAGAATGAGTTTAACATAAACTGGGTTATGCTTGGGCAATTTGTCATCGCGCTAAAGCCATTGTCTGGGGCTACTTGCATGGCATATGAACTCATCCGTCATCTCTGGCTCTATTAATGGCTCTAGTTCAGGTTTTAAACTGCAGAGCGTCTCCGGAAGGGGCCCTCGCCACATGTGCAACGTGAAGTTTATTGTATGTGTGAAGGTGGAGGATAGGAAATGAGACGGGTGCCCGGTGAGAGTGTGTGCATACCCAGCTCACAGTGAGGTGATTATCACTGTCGAAACACAGAATTCTGAATGGTAACCCAATAGGTAAGTTTTAGACTGAAGATTTATTGAATTTCCTCCTGTGAGTGGAACCAAATTACAGCAGGTCTCACTCGGGAAATGAAAGCAAACTGCTTACAATAACAATCACAATTTCTGCGCATTCTCTAAATCAGGTTTCCGACTAAGAGAGAGGGAGAAGGAAAAAAAAAAAACAGAGGGACGCACCCAGCTGGGGCAGGTGGACACTTTCAGGCACAGTTTACACACGCCAGCCAGCGCAAGAATGCTTATGTGGTGCCCCAGCATCACGAAGAACATCTGGACGCGGGCCTCTCCACATTAACGCCACTTGTATCCACCATCCATCGCGCTCCGCATCTGTTCTACAGTCTGGATCAATTTACGCCGGCCAGCGTTCCACATTTTAACACAAAGTTGTCATGTTCTATTGCCATGGAGATTGTTGGAGCAGCTCTACAACCGCGAGCTCTACCACACTGTTTAAATAACTTCATTTTAAATACAATTATGTTATTAAAGGCTAACAATTTAGCATGTTTTGATAGTCTTGTGCTTAAAGTTTCATTTCTTAGCTTTAGCATGTTAATCGCTTGAAGCTGTTATGTCTACAATTGTATAAAAATCTTCTCTTCATCCACGATCTTCTTTGATATAATAAAAAAAAAGAATAAGAAAATGGATGGCTATGATAAAACCCATTGAGCACAGTCACACATACTGCTGCTTAACAAGCTGGTCTGTATCCGGAGGCTCTTTTGACCCCATCCCGAACACTTGCATAAACACAGAGCTCAAGCAAGTCTGCACCGCACACGTGCGAGTTTCATTAAGTCCCTCTTTGGATGGGAAAAACAGATGTTTCTTTTCATAAATTAGCATATTAAGCTGCTGATAAGATACTGTGATGCCTTTTCTTGTGTGTGCTGCCTTGGTTCTAACCTCATATCGTGAAGTTCGGCCGCAGCGTGAAGCCCAACTGCTAAATGGAACCGGTCGCAGTCTGTGGTCCAAGACTTTGCTCTTTTTAGCATGCGGTGATGCCGCTCTGAAAGCAAACAGACACTGCTGCTCCACTGGTTTAAGACCTCGGTGTTATGCACACATGGCACATTAAATCACAGATCTAGCCTCTGCTGTAGTGCAGGAGGGGGGGCACAAAACTTAAATAGGAAATCTCACACTGGCCTGTAAGAGGCTGAAGGGAGGCCAAAGGGGAGACAAGTGAGAAGTGGGGAGAAAACAGTCTTTAAATGATTTCGATCTCCGGTGTGATGAATCACAGAGTTGCAAATCCCTTTTTAGCTAATTGCTACCAGCATGTGAGATTTCTCCCCTGCTCCTCCTCGATGTTCAATATCAATTTTCAAGGCCGAGAGAGAGCGAGAGATAGCCCCGGTCCCTTGAGTCTCGCCAGTGGCCTCGTTGATAAAAACTGCACTAACAGCACTTAGCTGTTTTGCAGACTGGGGAAACAGACACACATGCGTGCACAAACACACTTATTCACAGCTGTGTGCGGTAATGAAGGAGAAAAGATGGGCCAATCGAAGTGAAACAGGGAACAGGCTGGTGTCATCTGCTCTGTGACCTTCTCAGAAGCGTGTGTGTGTGCGTGTCTTCTCCTCAAGAAGTCTGGAGGTCAGACCTGTGCTTACTGAAGGGAATTAACATTTGTCTGCTTCACTAAGGACAGGCTGTCCCTGGTGGGAAGCACCAGAACTGTGCAGAACGGGGATCTTCATTCCATTTCCTTTCCTGCATACTGTAGTTGACGTCAAACAGGCCTTATTAAGGAACTCATTTAAAAATGCTGTTGGTGTCAGTTGTGTTAAACCAAGCCAACATCACACCCTTTAATGCTCTAAGAGCATAAAAAATAATGCTATCAGTAATATTGATACATGCATTGATGGCTTCTGTATTATGTGTTGCGATCTGGGATCAGTTTACCTTTGACCATCCTCAAGAGGAGGATGGCCAGATGCCTTCTGCTCCCCGGCCAGCTGCTTTCACAATTAGAGCACAAAATCGAGCTCAGAATCCATGATGGAAGAATATGTCAGTAGCAACACCCGTGCACTCTACAAGAATGTGCAAGTGTGTGGCTGTAATGCGCAATCAGAGGACAAAATAGGGTGCTGGGACTACAAAAAGCAGTGTTAGTATAAGAAGTTCACAGAACCTAAAGCACACAAGTGCTAACACCAGGTAAGTTTGCCGCCAAGTTAGCAGTTTCAGACACTGAAAAGATCCCCGCTGGGTGGACTGGGTAAAAGGACAACTAGGAACCAGTTGTCAGTTTGGTTTCTACAGTGTAGAACACTGTACATGACATATCCAAACGATTCCCAGGGGTAACCTCAAATTAACGTCATTATACACCTCTGAGCAATCATGGACACTTCTCACCTTTCACTTTACCTGCCGCTGAAGCCCTTTATGTTTTTGTTTCATTTGCAGCTAAGAAGCTTTCTGGGGACTAAAGTCGACCTCTCACTGGTCTGATTATGCAAAAAGCTTTTAAAGGAGGGAGTTTTGAGAGCACCGTGGCCTCCACACCCTGCTTCCTCTTACCCCGTTCTCTCTTCTTCCCTCTAATCTGATTTCGAGCAGGCATCTTTGATCTACGCCCATGCCAAAGCAACGCGGGCCGCCGGCCGGGGCCTTCCCTCTACATATGAAGAGAGTATGGAGATTAGCAGCCTTCCCTTACAGCTTTAGTGGCTAATACCTGATTAGGGCCCCGAGTCAATCAGTTGTCTCAATGCTGGCTATCAATGCTAGCACTGGCTCTGGAGAGAGAGGGGGAAGGTGGGTGAGTAGATAGCATGGAGAGAGGGGCGGTGTGGTTGTAGTGGTGGTAATGTGGGATAGAGAGGGTTGGGATGAAGGTTGATTCCGTAATGGATACTTATTTCATCCCACCCCGCTAAGAAGATTAGGCTTTGGGGTGTCATATTAGCTGTGCTCTCTGGGCCTTTGGTGGCCCTTGCAGCTTTATAATGGCACCGGTTCCTGTAGCTCCCTTTCTCTCTTCTCTTTTACGCTCTCTTTGCAGAATATTATCGTGAATCACTCTGGACAGCTGGATTACAAAGGCCGGGAGTGTTGAATGTGCCATTTTCTATTTTTAAAAAAGGGGAAGGTGCGAAGTGTGATGGATAACATCTGTTTCAAGTTAGGAGAAAATTCCCCCTCATCTTTCACAGAGTAAAAAGACTGCCAGACTCGGTTGATGCATGAAGCGGAGCACTTTACAGGTATTTTCAAACCAAAAGCGTATGTTTCCATTTGAAACACAAACAAAACTCACTGGCTTTTTATCTCAGATGGACTTGACACTGTGTCTGATTTAATTAAAGCGATAATTTATTCAAGGCGCACACAATCTTGAATGCTTCTCACCCTGACAGCGTCGTGCCGCGGGACCTGACCAGCCGATGGGGCAAACAGGAGGCCATGAAAGTCTAAAAAACATCGACTGCAGATGTCTGGTTCCAGTGGAGGGCTAATGCTCCCTCACAGTCTCCCTCTGGCTCTCCATCTCCTTAAATCTGTCAGTTTAACAAAGACTCGGCAGGGCACGCAAAAACCACGAGTTCAGCCAATTAGAAAACTTGAGACAGGCAAGTGCCTCTCAAAATGGGTTTACAGCGTTAGTGGTGCAAATAATTGGTTGCTAATACATGGGGCCACTACTAATGTCAGAATTGCAAGCGCTTGAGCATGTTTGGTACGAGAGTTTGTCAGCTTGGGCTGGAAGCTCTGTAGAGCCCTCCAGAGGGCCAAAGTTTTGCTGCCAATCAGCAAGATGTTCCATTTTGTACCGGGATGCATCTGGGTTTCAATTATTAGTGCATGTGCTTGACATTTAAAGCCACAGCGAATGTGATGTATGCATTACACAAGATTTCCATATTTCCTGTTACACTAAACACGTCAGGCTGGGTGAAAAAGATGGTATAGAGGTGGAGAAGAAAGGGCAAAATTAGTGGAAAAGCAAAGGGAGAGAATGAAGAGGAGAAGCTCAAATGCCTCATTATCCTAAGAGCTGCGTCTCCCTGTGAGTGTACTCTTTATCTACTTACAATCTCTCCTCCTTTGTTCTGCGATGCACCTTTTAATCTCTGGGTGCTTGAAACAAGGGGGTTAGGGCGCACGCCCGCATGGCTGCCTGGGTGTGCCTTATTAGCATGTTTGCAAGCCTCTGGATGGAAATAAAAATAATAATAATAATAATAATAAAAGGCGGCGGTTAGCTGGTAAAGTATTTTGCTTTTAGGGAAATGAGGCCTAGCGGACTGATACGGTTAGCAACACAGGTGATTAGTCCCTCATTATCTGAACCCTTTATCTCAATCTCAGTCAAAGCTGCCTATTTGTCTGCTAATATTTCCGAGATACCTGGTGGTTTAATGGCAGGCTGTGTGAGATTAATTAGGTAAAGGGTGTAATCTCGTTTGCTGAGCCCCAGCTTGTCGTTTTTGCAGAGGTGTACTTTTTTTACGTGTACAATTTGGCGTGTGCTTTTGTTCATTAGTTTAAAAGCAGCATTTGGCATAAATGGATACTTCTTGACTTAACTGAGTTTTGGATCCAGATTGTCTGTAGTTAAATCCCCACCCCCTTCATCAGCGGTGGCCCCAAAACCCCTTGTGGGTCCCAGAGGGGTTAACGCCTCCACTCCCCTATGGTCAACTAATGAGGAGGAGCACGCCATGCCCCGATCTGCCTTCCCTCCATCCTTTGCTCGGGACCTTTTAGAGTGGGATCGATTCCTAATGTCAAAGGCTCGCCATCTCAAGAATCCCCTGACAGAAGTGCCCCGTCCCGCCGCCATTAGCAGACCCTCACATTTTTCTGCTAATTTCATCTCTGCATTCGTGTTTCTTCCTCTCACACTTTCTTTACACCAGCTGCCATTTACAGTACACTCCACCATTTACTTTTTATTGGCATTTATCTTTGTGGTGCGATTGATACGACAGCCCAGGATGCAGCCAGCACAGCCTTTGTTATTTCCAAACTCCATTAATAATCCATGATCTCCTTGTGCTCCTCACCCCTGGAACGGTTGCAGGCTGTTTACATAACTTGACAAGAACACCGTACAGCACGCCGTGATTTCATTTTTCGCTTTTCCAAAACTATTTTATTCCCCTGAAGACATGATAAAAATGGTCTTTATTAATTGGATGGTATCCAGGCCCTGTTTACGTCTCTCATATGCATTTATTATGTTTTCTTTGACTGACACAAATACATTATTCTATTTGTGCTCCCACCCGAGAGACTGTTAATTATTTGTTTTTCCTGTGTGAGGAAACTTAAAGGAAATACATCACACGTTTGACACTCGAGGACGTCCGAGTTTTTGCCGGAGGTTCCTCCATTCACGCTCGCCTCTAATGTTTTCACGTGACCCCAAAAGAAGAAGGAGAGACCAGTCTGATGTTTCCTTCAGCCTTCGTGTTGAACTTCAAAATAGTGAGGAAAAGGATGGCAGAGATCCCATCATCACTTTGCATTTAAAAATCTGAAGTAATGAATTCTCTGGAGGAAAATTGAGATCTGTATTTAACTGTCAGGACCATTTTGGATGAGAGATGACTGACATTTCGCCGCGCCTGACACACGCTGACTTGATAAGTCAGATTTACTCCATCACTCCGGCCGAGCGTGGACCAAAAGACACAGCACATGGAAGGAAAAGAGCTACTCTGAAGCTGCTGCAAAGTCACTTTTACCTCTCCAGACTCATCATAGATTGCATAGGGACACAAGCGTGAACAAGGGCGTGCAAACATCCTAGTTTTCACAGTTCTCCAAAGAAATTTTTAATACAGGTGCAATAACTCGTGAGCTGCAAGCTTTGTGTTGACACACTGTTGTTTCTTTCCCACCAAGGTTGATTATAAAAAAAGAGAGAGGAAAAGAATCTTTGATTTAGTAGCAACGGCTGAGTCTTTATCAGAAATGACAGAAGAACCTGATGAAATTGTATTCCCAATTGGAAAACCAAATTGCTATCAGGCCGACATGATTTCCTTGTGCTGAGACGATGCTAATTCTGCATCAAAACATCGGTAAATGTGTTTAAAAGCCATAATAGCACATTACCATGCAGGCCTCCTTTGCCCCTGTGTGTGGACCGCATTAATCTGGAACTTCGATTTGCATGTAAATGTGGTCAACTTTCATATCATCAAAATACATAAGTCCTACACCATTGGCAGGCCAGAGGACCGCGTGTGTGTGTGTGTGTGTGTGTGTGTGTGTGTGTAAGGGCCTGCAAGCTTCTGTGGGAATGTATTCATGTCTGTTTGTATATGCACATGCAATTACATTTATATATATGTGTGTTTGCATGCAAGAATATGTTATATGCAAATGTGTGTGTGTGTGTGTGTGTGTGGAGTCAGAGGAGGATTTGGGGTTGAAATAATGCATTGAGGTTTGATGTGCAATTACTGAATATATTAGGGATTTCAGGAAGGTCACAGTAGGAAAAGGGGTGACATAAAAAGAAATATTGGGATTGTTTGTCAAAAAGCAAGAGGTTGTGCACGCCCATGAAAATATGAGATTGTAACACTGAGAGGTGGGAGTGAAATCAGACACAAGCTCATAATAATACAAGCCAAAATATGTTACCTTGGCCATAAATTGAGTATGCTAGTTTGGATCACATGTCCTGGAAGATTCCAAAGGGGTAAAAAAAAAAGAATTCTAACCAAGTATTAACTGTGACAGATCACTCCATATTAGCTTATCCTAAACATTTTACTGCTCCTACTTTCCGTTATTGTTCTGTATAATGTCGTCTGATTGGATGCTCGGTGGCAGGCAGAAGCTACTGGCGGAAACTGTAAAAAGCAGGGAAAAGGAAGGATTTCCTCTTTTTCCTGTCAAAAATAGCTCTGGTGAAATGGAATGATTTTAAATGCCATGACAGAGGGAGGTGGAAGGCACTGTGACGGGCCTAAGGGTATACACAGACCCCATATGCTAGCGACAGAGATACAAGTGTAATTCTAGACTATTAGAGTGACACTGGAGATCCTCTGGCCTTCCACACACACATACAGACGTACACACACTCACACTTGGGCAGGAAGCGACTCAGTATGTGTGTGTGCGTGTGTGTGTGTGTGTGTGCGTGTATGTGTGTGTGTGGAGTGCTAGGAAAATGTAAGAAATTCTTGGACGTGGCCTTGCCTGATCCCCACACGCCTCTGAATATTTTATAATGCCAAAATGATTTATTAACTTGAGACAGGTACGGCTCAGCGGGGCCAGGTAGAGCCACGGGGACAACAGCGGGGTGGGACCCACAGGAAGACATATTGATCAGAGGACAGGAAGGAGAGGGTACATTTTACAAGTGATTCCTTTTCATTCAAGAGGAGTTCAAACGGTAACATAAGGATACTCCGATGCAGTAAGAACTGTAGATATTTAGAGCAATTTAAAATAAATAATTTTTATTCGGATGTAACCTAACATCAAATGACTATTTATGCAAACTAGACATTTTTATGATGCAACATAGGCTAGTGTTTCTGGCAGGATTTCCTTCTAGTTCTCATCTTTTTATGGCTCATGATTGCCAAAAACAGGGTTGGGCCAACAATGTCACAAGGGTCAGCGGTCAAGGATGGGCTGGGAGGAATAAATATGGCAAGCAGACACTCAACACCTCAAAGGCAGTGTGTTAAAGAGCAAAAACGAGCAAAAAAAAAGGTTGAAAAAATGTGATGGTAAAGGTGTGAAAAAGAGGGGAACCAGAATGAAACAAGAGAGGTGACATAACCAAAGCGGGATGGAGGACCATCAACACATAAATGAGACAGAAAGTGAAATGAAGCTCGAGAGAGGGAGCAGTGAAGCAGATAGGGCCCCTGGGAGTCCGCGAGAGAACAAAAGCGGCCCTTCTGCTAATTGACTGCAGAATTAGCCCCATCTTTCCCAGTGGGACCGTAGGAAAGCAGTGGCAGATGGAGGCAGACTGGACATCCAGAGCTGAAAAAAGGCCTGCGGAAAACCTGCCGTGAAGCTGGCCACAACGACGGGTCACAACATCACAACACGCTCCCTGTTTAAGAGGACACGGGGAGGGGAGCGAGAGGGCTAAGGAGGGATTAGAGGAGGTCAAAGGAGGTAGGTGGGAAGAACTGGATCGGGGAGAGAAGAGCAAGTCTGCCATCTTTATATAACATGGAAAAGTAACCTTTAAATATTTGTCATCTTCACATCTTAATTATTGAAAATGAAATAAAAAATTTAGAAAGATGTCACAGAGATAAGTTATATTCACTGATTTTTGTTTTTAAATGATAATGGGGGGCAAATACAAGTATGCACATGTACGTATTTCTACCTTTGGGGGTCCCCCTACCATATCCCAGCTAACCCTCTGACCCTAACCCTAACCTAAACCCTATTCTAACCTCAACCAAGTCTTTACCCTCACAGGCCTTTGAAGTTGTGGGGACCAGTCAAAGTGGCCCCACCTTGCAAAAATGTCCTCACTTCACTAGTAGAATTAGTATTTTGGTACTTAGTATTGCGGAAATACAGAGACACACATACACTGCATAACCAAATACTTTATCTAATGCTACTATAAAGTTTTTAAGAATTACATTGCTGAAAGCACTTTATTTTAAAGTGCCAAAAGCTACCATTCCTCGTTCCAGGGATTACTCCGAGGAATGTACTTACAGTTTCTCTCTCCCCCATAAAAGCTGTATGGAAATCAGAGGAGCACAGACACCACTCACAGGCTGTTTTGAAATTCAAAAGAGGCAGGGAGTAAAACTATATTGTCCTTTTGAGGATGCAGGAGGATGCTTTCCATTCTGCACTGCACCATGACTGTCATAGTAATCTGATATGACAAATTCACAGACAGTGGATTAGCTGCCGGTGGTGAAAGCCAAAGCGGTTAATATTTGTTGATGTAGCTTTTATCCAGCAGGTCTGGTGTCCCTGGGCTGTTGTTACCCTGACAATGAGGTGAGGCGAGGAAAAAGTGGGGAGGAAGAAACAGAGATCAAAGGAAAGGAAAGGAAAGGAAAGGAAAGGAAAGGAAAAGGAAAAAGGGCTCGCTCATCACTGCGTCTGCTGTCAAAATCTTTGATGTCCCCGACTCTTGATGTTGCAGGCTATGAAAAATGCTTAGCTCAATTTAAGCCTCTCGCAAAAAAGGGCTAACAACTGTAATTAAATCATTAAATTCTTGTCTACGCTTCACAGAGCATAGAGAAAATTAACTTCCCACCAACCTCATTTTCTACTTGAACATGAAATAATGATTTTTTTTTTCTTCTGGAGCTCATATAATTACAAAGCTAACATCTGATAGAGTCAGCATCCAGGGGGGATTATCACATGCATGAGTATTAGACCTCATTACCAGCTTGACTGCAAAATTATTACATCTTGTAATTGGATGGTGAGATTTATACACAGATTGGCTGGGTTTCTGTAAGATTGTAATTACAAGCTTCATTGGTTTGCTACTTATCAGAACTTCACAGAGAAAACAACTGGTAAAATGAAATGAGCATTTCATTAACCTATCGCCTTATCAGGGGAAAAACCTGTGTAACGTTCATGTATGCATTAACATAAATAGGATCATTCATTCTGCCGCCAGATAGCCTGACTGGAGTTTTATTTATTTATTTCTTCTCCCTCCCCCAGTGAGAGTTGAGTGAAAGGGGATGGCGGGTTTGATGGCAGAAGGGGTATGATGGGGGTGGGGGTGGGGGGTGTCGGCAACATTCATTCATTTTCAGAGAGTTTGTTTAACCTTCAAAATCTTGTGCTGACTGGAAATGGAGGGAAAAATGACACTGGCTGGGGGTTGGAGAAGAGATGGAAGGGGACAAGAGGGGGCGTTGCAAAGGGTGACGAAAATATAGCAATAAATTAGTTGTCCAACGTTACAAGGGATGAACTCAATATATCTATTACTTAAAGGCTAACTGGCTGTGAAAGTGCTCATTTCACGAGAGACAAGGCAGTGAGCTGGCGGGGGACTGAGGTGGCAGCCCCCCCCCCAGCCTTGTGTGTGTGTTTTTTCCCCCTCTCCCTCCCTCCACAGCTTTGATGTTCCCCCCTTTCGGTTAACAAACTCTGGCCGTGTTCCTCTCTTGCTCAAACACAACGGCAGGTGCAGATTGGATGCCCACATAAATAACCTCCTCACACAATGACACCGGCGGGATCGATCCAGATTTTGATGGGTGCCCCGGCTCGTACAAAGGGAGCGTGTGCGTCCGACTGCGCAAAAGGACGGGGGGGGGGGGCCGTTGGCAGAAAACAAATGGAGACGGGGAGGATAGGATGCAAGGAAAGAAGGTGGAAGAAAAGAGTGAGATAGCCTTGGTGGTTGTGTGTGTATGTGTGTTTAGGGGGTTGGGGGTGTAAATGGTTCAATTATAAGCCAAACACCATTTCTCTCCTCTTAACAAGAGATTTCATGGTGTGGCCCGATGTTTGGCAGAAACAGCTGAGTGCCACTAATACTGAAGCGCTCCTCGGTGCCAGATTAGATGGCCCCTTTTGAGGCGGGAGACAGTTGTGATTGAACTTCATTGTCCAGATTGCTTTCTTTTCCAGCTGGAATCAATGATGCTTCAACATGGGTGTGATGTAAAAAGGAGCCATGCAACCTGCCACCCGCCCTGAGGAACATCCCAGTGGAAACGGCCCCTCCGACAAACATTCATAGGTTCTTTCTACCAGCAGCTTCTTATATGATAGTTATATAACAGTTAGAGTGTAAAATTGAATGAACTGTTAGATGGGCATGTTAACAGTTGACATGATAAAGAAACCACTCTGTACCTTGAAACAATGATCTTTGTGAATGCTTCCAGCTCCACCTTTTTCATCAGGGGTTCTCTTACAAATATCTATATTGTTCCCGACTTTTCAAGAACAAGATTTGCGCCAACAAGATAGCCAAGTTTCTCTAAATTAACAGTGACATCTTGGAGCAAAATGACTAACAATGACTCCATCGGCCTTTTAGAAGGTGCAAATATGAAGAAGAACAAGAGGAAGTGACCTAGTATGTTCAAGTAGCTAAGTGCTACCAGGCCCCAGAGTTCAACTGATATCAAATCCCTAAAAAGACTGAAAGGAAATTTAAATTTCATTTCAAAATCCCCATGACATCAACACAAGTTACTGTAGATATAGCTGTTTTTTTTCTTTTTTTTTCATAATCAATTAAGCACTGCAGGAAGTTAAATCCCAAAGCTCTTGAAAACTAGCGCCAGTCTGATCAGTGATCAAGGTGAAAGCAACGTTGTTGAGAGCAGAGGCCGAGGCATCCTGGGAAGGCATGTCCAGTCGCATAAAAACAGCAGGTTTCAACTACTACCAATAGTTGCTACAAAGACACACCAAAGCAAAAAAAGCAGCAAAACATGACGGCGGATGAAAGAAGCGACCTCATTAAAATTCCATTTGTCATGCTTTCTGTTGATCATTTTATCTATAAGTCTATCCTTTACACCACTATCAAAGGCTGCGCTTTCAAAAGAATACTTCAGCATGTAAAATCTCTTTTTCACCTTGAAGGCCTTTCCTTAAAATTCAATTAACACCGTCGATAAATAAACAGGGGGAGCTGTATCATCTGAAAACAGATTTGCATGCTCCCGTCATCTCCAGGCAACAAATAGACATCTGAAATGGGAGACTAACTCCTATGAATATTTCTGAGCTTCTGTTTGCGTCACCTTCATTCATATTTAGCATAAAATTATAGGTGGAAGACAAAGAAGGCTTTGATAATGCCATTTTCATCCTCTAAAGTCTTTTAGGTACACCTCCTGCCTAAACTGTACTTTGCATACATCTGCAGCCGAGTTGTGCAGAAGTGCGTGCACAGTCGACCCCGCGCTCCGCCTGCCGGCTCACTGGAACTCGCCCGATTTTCCACGGAGAAGTTAAATACCAAGTAATAGAATTAGTTTGTGAATTTCCACCATGGTTAATTAGCTTCAGCATAGGCGCAGCGGCGGGGTGGACTTACAGAATGTGTGTGTGTGTGTGTTTGTGTGTGTGTCTGTGTGTGTGTGAGAGCGCGTGCAACAGGTCTGCAGAGAGAAAACACTGGAGACAGTAAACTACAATGACAATAGATTAAATGCAGGAATGTGAAATCATTTCCTTGCCTGCACACACAGTCTCTGTGTTTATGACATTAAATGATGTTGATCCTCTTCAGCAGCACTCAGCTGGATGAACCTTTCTTTTGCTGCTTCTCTGTCTCTCTCCCTCCCCTGCTTGCTCTCCTTGGCTAGCCCCAGCCATTCATTAGCTGCAGCCCCTATGGCAATGAGAGTCTTTAACCTCCATTAGATCTAATGTTGATATGTTTCCCCACCAAAGAGCCAAAACAATTAACACCCCTTCTCACATTTCTCTCCCCTTGGCCCCTAACCGCATCAGAATCTGGGCCCACCCATTCATTACCCACTCTCGAGAATGCCTTTGGGGAGGGAAAAGAGTCAGATCCTTGGCTGTTGTCTTTTCTGTGGTATGCAGTCAAAAGCTACGGTGACTTAAAAGGAACTCATCAACCCCAGAAGCGTCGTGCTCTCCCGGCAACCTTTGCCTCGGCACGGCAGAACTGTTACTTTACTTACTTAGCCATGAGAATACTTAATGGTGATGAGATAATGGTCAATGCTGAGTGTTTGGTCTGGATGTTATAAGCTCCCTAAATCTTCAGTGGCAGCAGCGGTTGCGGGGTTTTTGCCGCAGTGGCTATTGATTTACAGTGCAGAACAATGTTGTCCTGACCACTGGTTACCTTAAATGCACCCATCTGAACCTTTTCTCCACATGCAGGTAATTCCTGGAATACAATGCAATTTACTGCTGCTACTAAATATACTGAACATATCTCCTAAATACTCAACAACTCCATCTTTATATGCATTTGAGCGGTGATTTCATATCGTGTAATTATAGATTTATAAATGGCTTTCATGTTAGGGGGAAATTAACCAAAACTCTATTCATTTATCAAAGTACGATATGGGATAACAACTGACTGTTGTCAACTCTCTGTAAAATAATTACATGCAATTTAAATGATGAGCTTGTGTAAATCCAGATATCAGACAAAAGCAATCAAACCATTGTCCTTAAAAAGTTAACTAAATACTTTCCACGAATTTTCAGGAATACTGAAAGGCGAATATAATGGACGTTTAAATTTGCGTAGAGATTTGCTTTCATCCAGAAAAAGTTACACTGTTGGCCTTATTGCTAAGTCATCTGATCTGAGAGAAAAATGTTGCTTTTCTGCTCCCCAAGTGGCAGCAGTTTCAGCTCAGGGACTGAGGAACAGCACCTCTGCAAGCATTTAACTGCAAAGTGCAAAACGTCTTAACTTCCTAATACCCAGAATAGACCTCTTTTATTATCCAGGAAATTCTTATTTTCCATACCTATAGGTGTGGTGCAGTTGTTGGAGTATCGCGTGTCCCCAGTAACACAAGCGGTCCTCTGCGTCTGAACAGTTGAGTCATTCTGACGCAGTCTGGAGAGCAGTGCCTGGGCCTTGCCACAGCACACGGGCCCAGGCAGGAGAGCTGTGAAGACTCGATATCACCGATATTCATCTAATCTTCTCTGTTTGGGGGGAGAAGAGTTTGGGTTTCAGCACTTAATTCGATAATCTGTGAGAAAAACACAAAAGTGACATTCTGCGGATTATTAACCTTTCTTCAACTTTGGTACTCCCAGAGGCAGGAAAGGAGTATCTTTCAGCAGTTATTAGTTCACAGAGACACCCTTGACCCCTGAGTTGGTAGCCAACAGGCAGTATAACCACTGTTGGTGTAATGCAGGACTTTTTATGACTCAAGTCTGTCAGTTGACAAAGCTTCTAATGGCAAAGAAAATACATGTTATTAACATTGAATTAAACTTTTCACTGCAGTAAATAGTGCAGCATCTTTTAGAAAACAAGGATTTCTGGTGTGTGTGCGTGTGTGTGTGTGTGTGTGTGCGTGTGTGTGTGTGTGTGTGTTTTGAATTTGAACCCAAAAATGACGACTCATTTTTTTCTTTCTACACCTGAGCAATTGTTTATTAAAAATGCATGACCTCATTTTCTTTGCATAAAGCATGCAGCCATATCTTTCAACACAGTAATATATTTTTTTAATGCATCAAAACAGTAGAATCTATAGGCTGTGAGAGACAGAGGTGCCTTTTCTGCTTTGATCTCTTTATCCTGTGTTCTGTGGGCGACGCTCAGCAGCACGCGCTATTTTAGTGAAGGTAAAATCCAATAAATAAATAAACACTTTTCCTCCTCCTGTTCAGTAGAAAAATCAAGGAGAAAACATACTAAAAACTATTTACCTGTAACATAATCACAGGATACGCGAGTGCCTCGGTAGGAAGGGCCTGTTGGGGCAGAACAGCTGATGAGGAGCCTCCTGCAGATCTGCCTGATAATAACTAACCTGTCTAATGTGAGCTGGATCTGCAAAGGCAGGAGAAATATGAGGAAATATCATAGTGTGACGTGTAGGACTGCGCGCGTGCACGCCGAGGTACGTGCGCGACCACGGCGACTGATACAGATGCCATCTGCAGGAATACATTAAGGAAGGTGATGGTGAGGTTTAAAGGGGCCGTGGACGGCGACAGGACCCGGAACAAAGTTTTATTTGCTCTCTCTCTCTCTCTCTCACTCACTTTCTCTTATCTCTTTCTCTCTCTCCCTCTTTCGTGGAGGTAATTAGAGTTTAACAAGAGCCAATAAATCAGTTAACACTGATGGTTTATTGCCTTCAACACGTGTCATTGTGCGGTAGGAGTCAAACTCCTATTTTTTAGCGGCTCTTTCAGGAAAGAGGAAGAGTTTCACTCATCTGCAACTTGTTAATGTGAATTGTTAATGTGAATTGTTAATGTTGCAAATATTAAATCTGGCCTTATCCCGATATATTTAATTTTTTCCTCAGTGATCCCTGTTTATTTCAATTTAGAGACATTTTCCTAAGTCCCATCTCTTCACCAGCCCACCACAACAATCATATTTAACACCCCCCAACGCGCGCGCACACACACACACACACACACACACACACACACACACAGGTTATCACAATTGCCATTCCTCCCCTCCTTTCTGATGTGTTACCCAGATTACCATCAGTGCCCCTCAGATATTTTGAACAGATCCTCGGCGCTCGGCAATATCCACTCGCAGCCATCTGCTGCAGATCAGAATCTAGACTGACTTCTCGGGCTTCAGTCGTTAAGGCATTAAATCAAGATCTGCCGAATAAACCCCCCTTGACTCGGGACACCGGCTGATATCGCCGAAAAAAATCCGAATCAAATAAAAATAAAGTGTTAAAACACGAACTGGCTCCATCGTATCAAGAAAAAGTGGAGGTTAAAGTCCAGCAAGCCTCCTCTTTTTAGACAACAAAGAGGATGTGCGCGTCCACGATATATTTTTAGATATATTTATGATTAAAGGATTCCTCTAATAATATCTATAATTGTTGTCAGGGTTTCGTAAATTGCTGGCTTTGAAATAGTCAGCTGCTGCACGGAGCAGATTTTTTGGGAGGGATATTTTTTTAACGTCAAATAATGAAATATTAAAACAACAAACGAATATTATAAATATTATTCCTTTAATGCCCTGTAGTTGGGTCATTTTTTTAAATAGGTAAATGTTCAGAGTGTGCAACAACACAATATGGTTTTTAGTATTTCAGAAAAAAAAATTCGCGATTTTTCACCGATAAATTCCTTAACCAAGGTTTCCAAAACAAACTGAAAATTTTGTGTTATTCCGTGCTGAACTCATAAAATCATAAACTAAATATTTAATTCTTGTGGCAAAGTGTTTTGCAAATTTTATTCATTATTTTAATAAACAAAATACAATAATATATGTTTTTGGTTTTTAGTGAAGAGCATTTCAGAAGGAATTCGGAGTAATTTCCAATTAAACAACACTGTCCTTTCCCTACAAGTAACCACCAACAGAAAACAGCCGCTGAGCGGCTCTTCGCGCCCTCATTTGTAATTTCTAATATTATTTAATCTATCCAAAGTAAGTTCCGTCCTGTGATGGGTTTACTTCCCCTGTGTCGGACAGCTGTAAAATCGTGTCGACAGGTTGTCATACAACAATCAAAGCCTTCCGTGAATGGACCTAATGCTTGAACATTTAACATACAATAACTCCAAACAAGGAGAGAGAGAGAGAGAGAGAGAGAGAGAGAGAGAGAGAGAGAGAGAGAGAGGAGAGCGAAGACAGGGAGGGGGGGGAGAGAGGGGGAGAGAGAGAAGGAGAGAGAGCGCTATCCAATGCGCTCCGTCTATATTCACATCACCACGTTGCTCCAAACGAGGAGGAGCTTGCAGGCTCAAGTAGAGGATGCCAATCAAAGCATCAACTTCAAATTGTATCTGAGAGATCAGCCTGGAGACCTCAGGGCCAGGCGCGTCAGTCGGAGCGCATTTGTTGATCAGATCACATCCAGCGGACTTTTGCAAAAGAAAAGAGAGGAAGCAGAGATTTAAGAGCGGCTTGTTTTGACTGCATGCCTGTAGTGGCGGTGACTTTGGCTGAAATAGTTTCCCTTTGCATCTGCAGGGTTTTCTTTTTTCTTTTACATATATATTTTTGGTTTTTGTTTTTTTGCGCACAGTTTTGTTGGACGACTACTGCTGTGCGACAGTTCCGCAGTGGAGATGTCGTTCCCGCAGCTTGGCTACCCTCAGTATTTAAGTGCCTCCCAGGCGGTGTACGGCAGCGACAGACCGGGTGTGCTCACGCCTTCGTCCCGTGGAGGAAGCACTGAAATCGGAGGAAGTCCTTCTGCAACCGCAGCAGCGGTCACGTCGGTGTTGGGCATGTACGCCAGTCCTTACGCACACAACTACAGCGCTTTTTTACCTTACACCAGCGCGGATTTGGCTCTTTTTTCACAAATGGTAAGTGCATTTCATGTGGAGAGTACACACATGATTATGTAAATATCGCTTAGGGGAAAAAAGACAAATTGGTTCTTCTAAAACAAAAATGGTTACATTCATTTTATGAGATCCCCCTCTGTTTAACTTCTGTTCTAACATTGTATTTATTTCATTGACTTTGTGCATGTCTTGTTTAAGCTAAAAAAAAAAAAAAAAAAAAAAAAACTTTGACGGGAGTGTACAATAAATAAATAAATAAACGTGACAGAATTATAATGAGCAAGACAGAGTCCAGAAAAAAAAACCTGTAATAATGTAATATTTAAGCTACTCTCTTAACATTACTGTAATTTGAAAAAAAATATATATACTGCATACTCAAATTTCCAGCCCTATACACGCCTATCGGTAATCAGGCAGCAACCAGGCACATCCAAAGAATAATACTTTTACAACAACTTGTCAAAACACTAACTGATAAGAGCAGTTAGGAGGGTAAAATGCGTGCGCCAGAGTGCCCACCGTGTTAAAGGATCCAAATCAGAGGGACGGTTCTAAACCCGAGTGTTTGTGTGATGGATCCAAAGCAAATAGACGAAGAGGCGAACTCAACAGAGTTACGATGGGAAAAGTTCGGCCTTCCCCAAAACACACTTGCACACTTGAGGAATGCAGGGGGAGCAGGGGAGAGTTTGTTAGGCGTGACAGCAATAACGAGCTGAAAAGTGGAGTATAAATGCTGATGAAAAGCCTCTGGTTTGAGGAGTGCAGAAGCCTGTAGCTGTCTCAGCTGCAGCTGGATCTTTGCGTGGGAATTTTGCATTTGTTTAAAATGCAAAGACAATTGACTCATTGTACTTTGTTAATGAGTGATAACGTGTATGGTGAGTTTAAAGTGCTGCAGTTTTCAAATATCATGTTTTATTTTGAAGGGATCGCAGTATGAGCTCAAGGACAGCCCCGGTGTCCACCCCGCCAGCTTCGCGGCCCACACTGCCCCGGCTTTCTATCCTTACGGTCAGTTTCAGTACGGGGACCCGGCCAGGCCCAAGAACGCCACCCGGGAGAGCACCAGCACCCTGAAGGCATGGCTCAACGAGCACAGAAAGAACCCTTACCCGACCAAAGGGGAGAAGATCATGCTGGCCATCATCACCAAGATGACCCTGACGCAGGTCTCCACGTGGTTCGCCAACGCCAGGAGGAGGCTCAAGAAGGAGAACAAGATGACGTGGGGTGGCAGGAGCAAAGAAAGCGAGGACGGGAACCTGTTCGGCAGCGGCGACGAGGCGGAGAAAAACGAAGACGAGGAAGAGATCGATCTGGAGAGCATCGATATTGACAAGATCGACGACAACGACGGGGATCAGAGCAACGACGACGACGACGATAAGTCAATGGAGGGCAGCAGGGAGCACAGGGGGGCCGCGGTGGGGGGCGCGGAGTTGGACAGCTTGGAGAGAAGACGGGCCTTCGCGCTGCAGGCCCACGAGGCCTTTGACAAATCTAAGAGCGCAATTTCAGTTCACCCAGGGAGTAAAGAGAACCCAGACGGCAACAACAACACCAGGGTTCTGTCCCCCGATAGACCCGGGAACTTTCCCCTGCCAACCAGCAACAAGCCCAAAATCTGGTCTTTAGCAGAAACCGCGACATCACCCGACAGTTCGTCCCAGAAACCCACGTCCCCCTGCGCCCCCGCCTCCACCACGCACTCAACGGCGCCACCTCACCAGATCCAGGCCCACCCAGCCTTCTTGCCCAGCCACGGACTGTACACATGCCAGATCGGAAAGTTCCACAACTGGACGAACGGCGCTTTCCTGGGCCAGAACTCTCTGTTGAACGTCAGGTCGTTTCTGGGAGTAACCCAGCACCAGCACCACCATCATCACCACCACCACGGACACCACCTGCCAGCCCAGCAGCAGCAGCAGCCGACGTCAGTGGTGGTGTCCCCGGTAGCAGCTGCTGCAGCGCTTAGCGTCGACAGCAAGGCCTTGCCAGAGACGCACAGTCCAAAGCACATAGGTAAGCGCTCTGGTGGTGCACGGGTACGCGACAAAACTGCCACACACGCAGGAAATCGCATCGCATTAATCTGTTTTTTTAAAGACATCATTTTAGTAGCAATACAGCGTGCACGCAACTTCCAGGCTGCACTTAAACACATTTTCACATACCGAATTTACACACTCTTCATTTTTATGTAAAAACCAAAAATAAAATAAATCTAAAAGAATCTAAGTTACTGTGAGTTAGTGTGGCAGTCTTATAATTGTTTGTTTCTTTCTTTTTTTTAAGAACACGAAAATGTTGTCAGATCCGATTCGCCTCCCTCACAGACCCTGAAGTCGTCCTTCAGACCCATCCATGACAGGTAAGACACTTTATCTGTCGCTCTGCTTTTTATTTTGGTTGGCTGAAAACACGCTGCGAGGTGATTTAATTATTGAAGGCTGTTTAGGTGGAACTCAGTCTGAGCCTACTGCAAGATTCTGCGGAGACTTTCAGTTGAGTGACTGCTGGAAAAATTAGCGTTTACAGGAAATTAATAGAAAAAAAATCACGAGAAGAAATTTAATTCAGCTAAATTTCTTTTTTCACGGATTGCAGATTGTACCCCCCATTTAAATTAAATCTAAATAATAAAACCACAGAGACAGTTTGTTTTACGGGTGACAGGGGTCTTGACTCCCATCCCACTCCCCTTTAATTCCTCCCCTCTGGGGAGAGTGTGGCTACTTATCAAGTCACACAGTAAAACGGGCTCTGTCTGGGCTGTGTGCTTTCCCTAAAGACCCCTGGGAGCCCCGGAGCCCAGGGGAGCACTCTCACCGAAGGAGGGGGAAAAGTTTCCCTCTGTTTGAAGCATTAGAAAAACATTGCAAACATTTCTTACACCATGTCAGATAAATTATACATGGCACACAACGGTAACAATCATTTAAAAATGCTCATTTTTTTCCACGCAGAGGCAAAAATTCAATTAGCTTATTTTTTTATTGTTTTTTTTTTTTTTTACTATTTTTTTTCTTAATAATTATAGCATTATCAGACAGGATGGGGTCACACTGCAATCTCTTTCAAATCCAAACAGTCCGGACTTTCTGAGATGCCTGATTGAAACCCGCTGTCCAAACACGGCGGGAGTGTTTATCTATGATATTTCTGTATTATTCCAGATCCTCTCTGCTCTCCAGCGCTCGGAGCCCGCAGGACGCCACGCAGCGGGTTCTCACAGCTCTCTCCTCGGCTTGATCAAGACTTTTTTTTTCGTGCTTAAAAAACAATAGGGGACAAAAAAAAACGACTTTACACTTTCTAAACGGACAATGAGAAATAATAATGCAGCGTAGCATTCAGAGTCAGAACAAATGGCATCATTTGTTAATATCCTGTGGATGGATGGATGATTCCTTCTATTGTTGTGTAGCCTATAATCGCGCCTATAATGTTACTATCTCTTTCTCCACTTTGGCCAGACAGGCTGGGACATTTTACTAGACTTTTTACTTTATTATAATTATTTTTTATGATTGTCATTATTATTATTATTATTATTATTATTATTATTATTATTATTATTATTATTGTTATTGTCTCTGCTCTGTGTTTCTTGGTGTCCGTTAATGTAAATACCAAGTGATTTAAATTTGTAAATAGGAAGCGTTGAATGAAATTGTCCAGATCGTATATTTTGCCTAATAAACGAAAGAAATTATAGAAAAAAACTAAAACTTTTCGCAGATTATTATTATTATTATTATTATTATTATTATTATTATTATTATTATTATTATTATTATTATTATTATTATTATTAATAAACACTCTTTGACAAGGGTGGTAATGCGAGCAGAAATACAGATTGGCAGTGTGCAAGCCGCTCTAATTGTATTCCAGTTCGGGAGGAAAGCAGCGTGGACGCATTGAGGTGCTAATAAGTGTCCAGATGGTTGCTGGTGACAGAAAATGGACAGGAGCAGCTGGGAAGGTCATTAAGTAATAATATGGAAACGCCCAGTCCAAACAAAATCAAATGGTTAAAATCTAATCTGTCAGAGAAAGAAGTTGATTCGGAGATAAATTATTAATTTTTTTTTTTTTTTCATTTCTTTTGGAAGGAGGGGGTAGAAGGAGGGGGCTCACATTGTCTGGGTCGCTGTTTTTTTGGGGGTCTCTGCCTGTTCCGATGCTGATATGCTTATTTGCTCGTAAAAGGAGCCTTTTTTTGCTCCACATTCGCAGACAAAAAGCAAATATTGATTTACAACATGCAGTCGAATAGAATTTAATCACAATCAGAATAAAAACAACATTATTAGCAGTGATCGCGGGGATGCGATTTTTCCATTTTATATTTAACTCACAGTAATTGTTGTTTTAATAATCTGAACTGATATAATTCATATTTAATGTAATCTTATTGTTGTTTGTTTCAGGAGGACGCTTCTATTTTTTTAAAGCGTGACATGAATTTTAACTAAAGAAAACATTTTGTCACTTGAATTCGAGCTTCTGTTTTAAATGACAGTAAGATACAAAGTGAGACGTTCCATCGGGTGAATTATTCCAAACTGGGCACCTTGAACGGAGCTGTATTTTCTGCAATATTACAGCGACCCCTATAGGCCGCCGTGATACAGCTGTAAGAGAAAAACTGCTTCCACCCACCGGGAGCCATAAATCACATGGAAATACCGTTAAGATAACTGCATTATCACGTACAATAGAGCCTGCTGTGTACTTTACACTTTGATTTAAAGCACTTCCATCCAAACACTTTTACGCCGTTGAAATTTATAGAGGAAGGAAATACAACAAAACAAGACTCACAGTAGGAAAATAAATATACTGCTCAAAAAAAATAAAGGGAACACCTGCTCAAAAAATAAAGGGAACACTTAAACAACACAGTGTAACTCCAAGGCGTTGTAGGGAGGTCATACAGGCACGTGGAGGCCACACACACTAATCAGCCTCATTTTGACTTGTTTTAAGGACATTACATCAAAGTTGGATCAGCCAAGTCATTCAGATATAGGATGTGTTATTTTAGTGTTCCCTTTATTTTTTTGAGCAGTGTACATTTTATTTAGTTACAAAAGTGAAGGCTAAGGTTAATTTTTGGACTAAATTAAGGCATAATTTTTACAAACATCGCTGCAATGTGCAAATGGCAAATAAGAGTTTTTAAACGCTTGGTAAACATTGACCACAAGCTGAATTTGTGTGGCAAAGGGAGAAGTCTGTATGCATAAATCTGTGTCAGCCACCCGCTAAACAGTCACGCAGTGGAGCAAAAATTAACAAAGGTCACCGCAGGTTCTGTTGACCCGAGCGTAGTCACAAACTTACTTCAGGACTTGAGCATTTTCATGTCCAAGGGTGACTTTCAGTTTTTCTTTGCTGATATTATTTCATAAATAACAGTCTTTTTGGGTTTCACACATTCTTAATTCATTAGAATAAAATATTACTGATAAAATATGATCCAGTCAAAGTATTGGGCTCATTAAGACGCATGAACTCGTGTCAATTCAACGTCAGCTACAACTCGCTAATGATTCTAATATTCAGTCAGGAGGGGACAGGGAGGCAGGTGCATAAAATCCAAACCTGCGTCCCCTCTCTGCGCTTCACATTTGCATGGCATCCTCTCCTAAGCTGGCTTTTGGGGGGACTGAAAATTAAATAACCTCTCGGTGTCCCATTTATTCCTTTTGTGGTGGAGCAGCATGAGGTTAGCTCGCTGGGGGCCATAATATTATATACAAAATTATTCATTTAGTGAGTGGATGTACAGCGGATTGTCTAATGCGTAATGAGCAGGGCTGCAGCAGATAATTAGGCTGTCACTTGCAGCCATTTTCCTCCCCACATGCCATGGGCATGAGGGGGTGGTTGAGGACCATGAAAAAATAAAAAGAGCTAATAAATGAATTCAATTTAAATATAGTGCTAACAATAATGCTCTGTGGGATTTGAGAGGTAAATATACAATATCTGCTTGTTTAAAACCAGTAGCATGGTAATAGACCAATTATTATTATTCATAGCTTTTAAAGAGTATAAATGAATGATACAGGTGGTAATTAGCAGACAGAAAGGAGAATATAGTGCAGGAGTGCTGAGGCCTTCTCAGAGATATGGAAATCATGACTCATGCACAGACAATAAGTTGTTGACCCCGAAACAATTTACCATTCTGTCACGAGCTGCGCCATCACACCAGCGTCTCTTTGTTGGGGAACAAGGGCCATCTCCTCCCCCCGCCCCCCCCGCAACTGAGACGTGTCACACCGAGGCCGTCCATTCATTTCATTGGTGGGTTGTGAGTCTGTGTGTGCACGTCTTTGTGTGCGTGTGTGTGTGGCAGGGGGGTTGACGGCAAAGGCAGGAAAGTTTATCACTGTCTTGTCTCTTTGGCAGAAGCAGGCTTTTCTTGAGACAGACTTGACCCCCTTGTAGCCCAACAGCACCAATGTCTTTGCTCTTCCTGTCCTTTCCACACACACACATACCATCCCCCCACCAACATCTCTGTTGTCTTTCCTTAAAGATGCCCGCCATATCTGTTGCCCTCTAATCCATTTATCTAGTCCCACAAGCCCGGCGCTGATCAGACAATGGCACAGAAGCCTCTTTGGCCTTCGGAGGGGAAACAGCAACAAGCAATAACAAGGTGGTGGTGCTGGGGACAACACTGGGCCCACCATTGAACCCAGCTGACTGCCCTCAATGTTTCAGAAATACAACGGCGGTGGAAGGGAAGGACGCCCAGCTCCCACTCTTTCTTCATTCCTGGAGCCACAGACGACCATAAGACGATTCCCGCCACGGGAAGAGTTTCGGAGGATTTGGTTGCAGAAGGAAAAAAAGAAATGCCGAGGCTCCCGGCACCACTATGCTTCAACACAAATAGCAACACAAACTTGGTACTTTCATGACAACTGGCTGGATGGATGGATGGCTGGCTGGCTGACTCGTTGCCTGTTCAGCAACAACCGCGCAACAACTCGACAACCCCAGCAGACCCCTGCTGACAGGAAAACCTGGCGTGGCACAGAGACACCCTGGAAATAAACCGCGGTTCTGGCTCATGTTTGCCCGTCTCCCTTTCATGTCGGCCACTCAAAGCAACATTCTTGCGTTTTGATCGGCTAAGAAAGAGAGAAAGATAACAAGGCGAGGCAGGGGGAACGCCGGAGTAAACTTTTCTCCCCCCACCCCACCTCTGTCTCACTTGAACATTCTTTCTGACTCTGAGTGAAGAACACAGGAGCTCTTTCACTCCTCCGCCATGAGGACAATATGCCTATTTGGATCCCCCTCTCAAAGCACTGTGCCAAATACTGGGGCACTAATTAGCCAGCCTAATCTAGAAATATTATCCTCAAATCTCAGATATCCTCGCTGAGATGCTCTATTTTGAGGGACCTCGGCTAAACATGGAGGTTCATTATTGTCTTCTTGTTTGCTACATGTTGCTGGATCAAAGTTGTTTCTTTCTTTCTATCGTTGTTTAAAGAGCATTGAGAGGGTCCAATATGCACACACACACACACACACATACACACACACACACAATTGTACCCTAACCATCACTCCTAACCCCCTAACCCTGACCCTTACCCAAACCGTAACCAGAACTTCTAACCCCAACCTTAAAACCAGGTCTTGACCCTTAAACAGTCCTTTGAAGTTGTAAGAACCAGTTAAAATATCCTTACATTGCTAGTGGAGTATTTTGGTAGTAACAAGTATAAGAACACACACAAAGAGAAACACACACACACACACACACTCATATGCTTCTTTTCCATTAATGACTCTGCAAAATAATTAAAGCCACTCCGAGTGGAGGATCGGTGCATTGCAGATCTACCAGAATAGAATTAAACACACACACACACACACACACACACACACACACACACACACACACACACACTGTGCACGCATTCTCGGTGCAGCCTGTTGGAGGATCAGAAATGTTTCGCGTTAATTATCCTTCAGTATGGATCATGTTCTTCAGGAGGGACCAGTAATGATGGGGGTATTTATAGTCACCCTTCTCTCCCTGTAATTACACACCCTTCAAAATTTTTTACATTTGGCGTGTGTTTGAAAACGTAAATTAGACAGACGAGCACTGTTGTTGGATTCGCTTTGAAGTGAATCCCCCTCCCCGAACACAATCTGGTAGAAACTTTGACTCTTTCTTCCTGAGAAGAAAGTTTCTTTCTTGCAGCGCTCTTGTTCTATTCTATACGATCTGTTCTGTATTTATTGCAAATCTAATTTTACTGTATTTTTACAATTACAATGAAGCTTCTGATTCTGATTCATTAACTGACTTTTTTTTAGAACATAGTGACATAATTTCTTAAACAATTTTCTTAAAATGACAGAAAATCTGAGGTGTATTAAGGTTTATCTTTGACTAATGCGCTGAGCCTTCAGCAGATATTTTAAGACGTGTATGTGTGCATCAGTGTGCTGATGTGTGTGTGTGTGTTTAATAAAAAAAAATGCAGGTTGACATGGCAGGGGAGCCAAAGGGCCCCGTGCCCCCTTCTTCCTGTCTGCACAGACATCTCCGCAGCCTCAGATAATAAAGTCTGATTCTCCCAGCCTCCTTTTTGATGTGATGCCATTGTGGTTTGGGCTAATTCCAGGGACTGTGCAGAGGGGTGAGCTCGGCCATCTGAAGTGTCGCGCTGCAGCCACAGCTGCAGCGCAGGAATTTCCATTCAGGGGAGGATGCGCCTCTCTGAACGCTGTGGCAACATATGCACGGCAGAAGGTGCGATCAAAACGAAGCTTGCCATGGCCGGCTCATGTGTCTTCTCATTTTTCCAGCCATATTCTTTTTGGCTGCAGCCGTCAGTCTTACATAGCTTCCTTAAGAATGTGGCGAAAACATGTTTTATTGGTTTGAACATATATGAGGAGTGATTTTTAACACCTGAGAGCGATTAATAATTGCATTATTGTATCACATCTATGCGCAAGTCAGAGTAAAGTAACTATAATCGTATCTCTGGTCAAATACATGTAACAAATCAACATTTCCAATTTTGGATTTAATGCCACCGCGCTGTATGGGTTATGAATCATTTCCAGAGAGGCAACCCAGTATCTGCTTTACCCTTCATCTCCTTGTCCACAGCAGACAATTACATTGTCAGATGCTGTCAGCTTGCATGCAGCAGCCAGAACACCAACTGGCGGCTCACTTGAAACACAGGAAAAGCGGGAGGAGAGCACAGAGTGTCAGAACGATCGCTTCGCCGGCAGACGGACCTGAACTAAACCAGGCCGCACTGCTTAGCAGTGATACCTTTCCCCTTTGGTTGAACCAGAGGCACTTTCTTCACGGCTGCTGTGCAGCATGTAATTTTATCCAAGACGCATGGGGTAGGATGCCATTTCAACAGGAGATGGATATGCCAAATATTAGCCGCTAAACTATCCTACGTAGCGTGCACCTGCAGAATTGCATCTGAGAAGTTCTCAGCTTTGAGTTGACATGTACAGGTCATCATGCAAAGATGGGATATACAGCCATTGATCTCTCTCTCTCTCTTTTTTTTTTTTTTCTAAATGATGAGCATGTCTTCTAACTGATCGCTTTTTAAAAACATGGATATGCTCAAACTGAAAGAAATCACAAACTATTATTGTAACTACTGCCTCTGCCACTGAAAGGCTGTACATGTGATCTGTGTCATCAAAGCAGGATTTTTTTTTCTGTTATTGACCAGAGGGTTCCGTGCTGCTGAAAATCTCGAGATCAACACACATTAATACCGAGACAAAAAAAAAAAAAAAAAGGCCTGCGTAGGCATATAATATGTATGAGCTCTGTTATTGAGACCATGTGAATCACTTGAACAAAGCATTTTTTCATGGCAAATCTTGTTCACATCAAAGTTTAAAAATACGCATCCACATCTTGAGGACATGCCGTCACGTTCTCCCTGTGATCTGTTCAGGCACATCTGTGGCCAATACTGTCTAGCATGTGGTCAGCTGCTTTATCTCTGCTCCAGCATGCAGGAACAACGCAGAAGACCCCTTGACTGATGGACTTCAAACGTGTGCAAATGCATGTGGACACTGTAAATAAATGCAAACATGCACAATTTGGACGTGTTTGATCTCCAGCGTATACTCGCACACTCACAGGGTGGTCAAGCAATGTATGGGTTTTAATGAATCTACATATGAAATGCACGAAAAAACAATAAACACCTGAAAAGCAAAATTCTCTATTTGTTTTATGTCAGTTTGTTGTGATGGGTGGTAGACTGCTTTAGTACATCCAAAAACAGGAAGAGCAAGACCAGATATTTGCCTCATCGGTGTGAACTGTAGATTGAACAACACTAAAGGAGCTCTCATTACATACTGTGCTCCCACTATAAATGTGTCAGCTTAATCACTGTATACTTTGCCAAAAGAGTGGATATCTTTCCAATTTAAAAATTCCGTAAGCCTGTTAATCCGTGCATAGCTAGTGTGTCCTTCCATTCCGGCAATTTACAGCATGTGCCGCTGGGCTTCTGTGCAGGAGATAAATAAATAAATAAATAAAAATAGAAAATGGTGCTTTGCCTTTTAACTAAGATTAGTACAGTTCTGATGCACTGCGGCTTTTAAAATATGTATCAAAGCTGTTGAAATGCCAGCAGTTGGTATGGGGTGGCGGCAGCGCTGGCGTGGACGATTGGAAGTTCCAAGTCCTCAGCAGGCCACCACCCCCGGTCGTTATTGGCTTGTCCGCCATTGCAATCACTGGAAAAAAAAAGAGGGAGAAAAGAGCAGCCAAGAACGGAAGGGGAGATGGAGCGATAGTGAGGACGGAGGAAAAGCTTGGTGACTGTCATGTCTCCTACCAAGGACAGGCCCTTGATTGCCCAGCTGACTTGCTCACTTGTCCCTCCCTCCCTCTGTTTCCTTGTCATCTCACTCTCCTTCCTTGGGATTGCGCTTGCTGGGAAAGATCTTTACAAAACTCCCGGGCCTGTTGGCAATTCTGGGGCTGCTTAAAGCTGCCAGTTTAACAGCTGTGTGTATGGGCTAGGCCCTGGATGAAGCACTGGGAAGTAGCAGGGCTTACACCATAGGGTGAAATCTTTATGAGGGACCCTCCTGTGTGGCGGCTGCTGCTGGGGCCGTTAATGGGCCCACTCTGAAGTCCTGTATATCTGCCCTTTATAATCCAGACACAGGCAGACTCAGCGGGGAAAACCAAACGTTTATCCAGCGCTCAGGCCCCAAGTACATTCCCTGCTCCCAACAACCACCCCACCCACGCGTTGTTTTGATAGTGTTGGAGCAAATGTGTTACAGGCACGACTAAACGCACGATTTCACTGAGTACGATGAAATGGCATAAAATGACAAAATAATAATTATAATATAAAAAAAAAACAGCCAGTGCACAGCTTTTAAATATGAGCTAAACTTCTGTAAAGCTACAAGCCTCACCATGAGCAACTCGTCCCGGGTGCACTGTGTGAGGAAAATAAACATTCTTGTCCCACTAAAGATCCAGGAAGCCGTTTCTGCCTCAGCTGTGTTTTCTCTTCTAGTGTGTGTACCAAAATCTACGTTCTACTACCAAAGTGAGGAGATTTTGGCTGGTAATCACAAAAATCAAAGGCCTGTTTTATGGTTAAGACATGGTTTTATTTTTGGGGTTAGAATTTGGTTTAGGTTAGAATTGGGGTAAAGGTTAGGGTCAAGGCTTAGGAATGGTTGGGGTAAGTGGCTAGGGAACCCTTTCATTCAAAACCTCCCAGGGGTTTATTTGTGAATGTATGTATTTTTCAAAATAAAAACTTCAAATATGACAAGACACCTGAAAGACTTGTTTTTCTCTTTACATGTATGTACTCAGAAAAAATAAAGCTCTAGGGTTATGAAGCAAGGTGTTCTGTTTTAACAAAAGTATCAGGATGAGTCATGTGATAAACTGAAAAATATGGAACTTATTCTGACCAAAAAAGACAAAAGAAAACTGAAAATAAGAGTCTTTGAAGCTGAGTATGACGATAAACTGCAGTCACAGAGTCTTGAGGGCGAGTGTGTAGGGAAGAACAAAATCTCCATCTATATGACATTAATTCAATAGTAATTCAGAGACATTAGCTTTCAAAATTGTATGAGTAGATAATGATCAAATGCCTTAATACGATTTCAAACCAAGGGGGTAGGACCATACAAGTATTTGCTTCTTTTTACTCCTGTTTGAATATGTAGATCAACTTGTAAAAATGCTTGTGAAACCATCTGTTTTTCTTTCTTAATTTATATTCTATCTCTTCTGTTTTTATTTTATTCTCTTTATTTTCACTAACATGTTTAAAATAAAAGTGATCAAATTAACTTATCAAATCAAAATTTGTTAACCTTGTAAACCTTACCCAAATCCTTTTATATTACAATATTCTGATAATAATAATCTAAAGTTGCACATTGTAAATATACAAGCTATTATCCTGAATACAAAAGTTTAAAAAGCAGTTGTGCAGCAGTCAGTTCAGGTCATCTAATTGCACACTGAGCAGTAACACCAGGAGCCCTTCTACATTACGCCAGGAGCCTTTCTGATTCGGTCTCCCATGAATCTGAAAGGAACACACCAACAGCTCCTCACTCTGTGGTGACGTCAGTGCTGACTCAGTCCGTAAAGTCAGTGTGTTCTGCAAGCTGGAGTTGCCTTCGCCCGAAAGATGATCTCAGGTAAAATCCAGCAGGAGGAAAAGCAAGATGTCTTCCAGCTTTTGTCTAAAAGAGCGTTCTATTTGGAAAAAGCTGCGAAGACAGAGTAGACAGAAAGCCGCAAGAGCCTACTCATGAACTTATGCACTGAGATTTTACTCATGTGACAAATTGATTTACTTCAGCCACATCCTCTTCCAGTTATTGCTGTATACGATGCACACATGAAAGTCTTTATAAAAGTCAGCCATCAGCACATACCGGCAGATGACATGGATGGCTGGAGACAGTCGATATGGTGAGTGGCCCCATAAAAGCAGAAAAAGAGTCCAGACTTAAATGAAAAACAAAAACCAAAGCATTATTACAAACTTAAAGAATTTTAAAAAAGACATAAAAACAGAAAATGCTTGGGGAAAAAAAGGGTGATAGAAGGAGAGGACAAAGTAGGATAGAGCAGTGGGAGATTCAGGGCAGACGAGGAGCCCATGAGGTCGCCAGATGAGCTCCAGATTAACCACAAGCCCCTAAATGGAGACAAATATACGCCAGCGTCTCCTGTAGGCCTTCCACCGACGCCCCTAAACGATTGTAAACATTAGTTTTCAAAAAAATGGGGAGGGCTCCCCGGGGCCACTTCTGTGCACTGGATCCCACAGTCTCAGCAGCGGTACGAGATGATCACCAACAGATAATGTTTGGTTAGCACAGCCATTTCTGAGGACTTATTTCACCACCGATCCCGAAGGTGGTGCGTCCCCAATAAGCTCTGGCAAACGCCTGAAATGTTCCTGTTGTAAAATGGCAATGTTTGCATGGTGACCTATGGGTTCCTGTATGTTTGCGGTTTCCCTACATCTGATGCCGAGTCATTACCGAGGACAAGACTTTGACTCTTACAGCACATTTGTACAACTTAAAAACGAGGCACCATGGTCTGAGGTCAAACTGAGAAGTGATATATATGAAAGGGGGGTATACGAGAGTCACTTAGGACAATATTTTTTAAAGTTGCAGACAGATTGCCTTTTCAAATTCCTTCATAATTGCATATGTAAATATTTAAAGTTTATATAAATCTCATAAGTCGTACAAGTCGTTCCTTAAAGGAAAATAGTGTCTCATCACTCACAGACAATATGTTTTTTTCCTCTTCATTTGTAGTCATAAATATATAAAAAAAATGCATTTGAATTAGAAAATTAAGTAGATGAAGCACATGAACATATTCCCCCAGCATATCCATTGTTGTTTAGATTTTCATGTCAGTAGTCCCTAAAGAACTCCATGTTGCCTCGAACCGGCTAATTATTTACCAGAATTGACACCAAACAAATCCAACCTCCCCGAGTTTACATTAAACAGGCCGCAGCACGTTAGCGTTCCTCACAGATGAAACCCCACATGTGTCACACTGAGCACTCCTCTTTGTGGCATGTTTTCATCTCTCAAGAGTAACTTTACTCTGTTTGAAGTCTCATTTATTTTATCTACATACGGGGCTTCAGAATTGATTAGGCCTTTTGTGCAAACACCCATGGCGCTGTGTTGGCGTTGCACAGACCTGAGGAGGAGAGACCCTTCCCGTCTGAGTCATTAAAGGCATAGCCCTTCCTGACATTATTGCCGTTTCCAAGTTTCCCTCTAAGGAATTCAAAAGGAAACCAAATATAAACAAAGCAGACATCTGAAAGGAGATATTTAATTCAAACTTTCACATTGAAAATGGAAACCTCGACTTTGTTTAGATTCGCCTCCCGCGGGAGCACTAACACTTGTGCCCCAACTTTTAATTGGTGGGCCGGCGGAGCGTGTGCAGCTGCTTAAGGTCACTGCGAAAATACAGAACTGAAAAAGTATCAGATGTACGCACACGTTCTCATCTCAAAAATGGACCTAAGGGCTGAGATGGACAGCAGAGCGGACCTCGCCGACCTTTTCAAAGCAGCCAGGAGCAGGAATGATGGCCATCAACCCTTCCTGTTTCAGACAAGACCCGAAACTTGAATTCAACAGCCGCCTAATTCGATTACACCCTTTTACATGTGACATTGAACACAATCTCTCCCGTATTATTCTTGTTTCCATTTATGTTACATAGTGCGCGTAATTATTATGCTAGGCAAAACTGAGATCGGGTTTAACGTCAGAAGTTGTCGTGTGTATTTGCAGAAATGGGGGCTCCTGTTATCAGGTCATGTTGAGTCACCGTAGGGGTCGAAAATTAATATCATCAGGTATTCACGAATGTCAACAGTCGAAGATTCGGACCGTCTGGAACGGTGGCCTATCCAAACAATGAGGACATTGTTATTTTGGTAAACCTGTTGACACAAGTCGTCCAGGACTGTATTATGTGGCCGGACAGCTGTTTCGACAAGAACTGTAAAGATGGAAAGACAAGAAAGAAATGAATGTGTAAAACCACAGTGAAGTGTGATTACATTACCGAGCGTCCCGGGAAGCATACTGTAATCAAACAATTAGAGGGAGCAATGTGCTGGTGGACTACCGCTGCACCAGTCTGTCGGTGTCTCTCACTCCTGATATAAACACAATTACTGTTATTAGAGGATGCGATCAGGTTTCCTGGTTTGGTCTGTAAACATGCAAAGAGGGGGACATTTTCACAGGACCTCAGCGAAGCTCCAAGAGGGGAAGTTTCTCAACTGGGCTGGTAGTTTGTTGAAGGAAAAGGGTAAGAGAGTGTCTGTGTGTGTATGTGTGTGTGTGTGTGTGTGTGAGTGTGTGTGTTGGGGGGAAAAAGAAGGCAGGATGGAGAGTCAACAGTAGACCCGTCACACTTCTGTCAGGGACACTTTGTTTGCCTAGAGAAAGAGTAGGAAAAAAAAAGAAGAGTAGAAGAAGAGATGGAGACCGTGGAACGTCTCTTGGCAGGCCGGCGCTGTGCGACAGATGTGCTTTAGGGGCTTGAATTGGTTGGATTCTGGTAGAGTCTCTGGGTCGTATTCATCCAAGGCGGCCACACAGCCCCACTGTGGCCAATCCACGCTGTAGGCCCTGGAACAAGGAGTTCACGCTGCTGAAGGCTCGGGACAGTGGAGCCTGACATGCACGCACACGCACACACAAACATGCGGCAAGAGAAAAGGCAGGCTGGCGTCCCACAGGGTAGGGCTGAAAGCGACACCATGTTCAGCTGGTACGACATGATGAAAGTGAACTGGAACACATTGTGCAGGACTGCCAGGCGAAGGGACATCGTGTCTCCGATGATCTTTTTGAGGCATGAAGAAGTGTGTGTGCGTGTGTGTTTAATTGTGGGTAAAGCCTTACAATGTCAGCCACAGTTGTCATAGATACTGTTGCCATGTAGCCGTTAATCGATTAAGCGACTTAAAGTTGCAGAGCAACTATTGGACGGCGGAGGATCTCTGTAAAGTTCTAATGCCAGCATGTGCAGTTGTACTCTTGAGCAAGAGAAGCCATTTCTCCAGTTTTCATTCTTTGAAAATACATTCCAGATAACGACTGTATTAAATCTAAACATATTTATTGCACCATTAAAAGCAGATGACACTCTGGTTTTGAGAACGCACACTTTTAACTATGCTGATCATTTCAAAAGGTGAGTGAAAGAACAACACATCCATGAAAAATTGCTCTTTCTTCGATATTACGTGGGACCATGTTGAAGCAATAAAGGCACCCTGAGCTAGTTTTACAATCTTAAGCACTGAGTCACACATAAGCACTTGCCAGCAAGAGCACATCCCTCACCCACACAGATATACTTTGTGTCAGTCGTGTTTTGAGCAAGATTTTGTGTGTTAGGGTCAAAGGCGACCTCTTGACACGGGGAGTTTATACATGCTAATGAGGCCTGCACTCTAACCCCATTGCTAAGTACATATGGCTCACACATAACGGCTTTGCTTTTCTTGTATTTGTGCGGGATCGGTGTGACAATATAGTAAAAGACTGAAAGGAAATAAAACAGATGGGAAAGAAAGAAAATTGTCCCAGGACAAATTCCACTTTGGACAGGGGAAAGCCAATGTCTATCTTAAAATTAAAGATGTGCTTTGAATACTTTTGCCTTCTGCCATTATTTCTTTATTTAGTTTTTTACTGATGAATAAAAGTTATCAACAAAGTTTGGACCCAGACATTGTGTGTTATATTTATATCATCTTATTCCAAGTAGTGCGAACCTGGAAGAGAGAGAATAGAAAGAAAAAAAAGAAATAAATCTCACTGGGGAAAAGTTGCAGCTTTTGAAAACTCACTTTTCTCAGCCAAACTTCTTATACATATTTGTAAGAAAATCAAAGCCTCTTTGTGGGGCTGGCCCAAATCCTTTCTCTGGCACATAAAGGATGTACCTTTAAACTGGCTTTCACTCCTCTGACAACCATGCAAATCAGTGAGAGGTAGGATGCCATCTCATTGACATTGTTTGTTAGAATAACATTGCGCAGGGGGAAAGGTCCCATCCCAGGCATTCCAAGAAGGCCCTCCCCTCTGTGAAGTGGCCTGATGAATTGTCACAAGCTTGTTATTTGCCATTAGTTTCTAGCATTTCTTACTTCTGTTGGCCAAACTAATTCAATCTTCTTGGGGGTAATCTCATTGAATCCCCCAGGAGTTTTTTTTGGAGTTGGGGGTTTTCTTCTTTTCTGCCTTTTTTTTTTAAACACAGTGCCATACCTGACCCAATTTATTTCCTCTTGACAGCATCCCAGAACAGCGTGCATAGTGTGTTAGAATCGAAACTAAATGTAAAGTCTTACTGCAATAGCACAAAAGAATTCCACTGAATAGTGACTTGTCTGTGTCAACAACATTTGCATGAAAACAATCACAAATATTCATTCGCAGAGCAAATGCCGCTTCATTATTTGCCAACACTTGAATTAATTCTGCGGTATTAATCCATGAGTGCACGACAGCCTCCTGGAAAGAGCAGGAACGTGTGTTTACTCTCCGATGAGTCACCCTTAAGGGCATCAATCAGAAGTCACATTGTAATGAGATCCAGAAGTGCGTCCAGATCAGAGCAGGCCACTGCTAACAGCCATATCCTTTTGATAGCACTGTGACTAAGAGTTTAATTTGGGAGCAGCCATCACTTCAAAGAGGGGAGCGAGCATTTTCTTGCTTATTTGCACCCCCCATTGGGGCCTATACATTATACAGTAGTAGAAGCATGAAGGTGCTCCTCCGCTCGTGTGCTAATGCCATCCTGATTGCTTAATTTCTCATGTCAGCAACTTCTTCTGTGGAGCACAAGGAGGACAATTAGGATACAGTTGAACATGACGGTGACGGGAGCAGCGAGCAGCATGCAGACCGTCTCACTGGAGGCTGGTTTTGGTTAAGAGGAAGCTGCAACCCCTCCCCCCCGCCTGCCTGAAGTTCATCCCTGGGACACATCAGGAAGTGACTATGATGGGCAGGCTGTGAGCAGCCACAGAGGGAACAACTTCTAGTTAATTAAAAACATTTAAACAGCCTGAGCAAATGGGTGGTTTGGTTTTTTTGATGCTCATTGTGGTCTTGTGTTAATTTTGTGAGTGTGTCTTTGTGTCTGTGTGTGTACTTTGTGTATGTGTTTATTTAACATATCTTCATGGCATTTACACGCTCAAATATTTGCCTTTGTTTTCAGAGTGTTTATATGAGAGTCAGAATTGGCCTGTCATTCGCTTCACCTTCTCAGTACCTTTCCATGACCTCACCTCTCAGCCCAAGCCTCACCTACCAGTCAGTCACACCTGCATGCCATTCAACTGTAATCAGCTGCAGTATTTAGGTCACAGATCCACACACACACACGCACTGCCAGCCTGGCCTCTGTATCATGCATGACTTTCCAGCGGTTTTTTCCTGCTTGTTCACCTGGTAACCAGCCAGCCTGTCCCTGAATCGTCTCTGTCGCCTGATCCCCAGAAACCTGACCTGCCGCAGTCCCCGACCACGGATATCTGCTTAAGGCTTCCCCGGTTTCTGTTTTTAATAAAGGTTTGTGAGGAATTTGAGATTGTGGGTCTCTGTCCCAACTACACTAATGAAGCCAGTCCACACATAAGATACATTATCAAAAATTATGGTGGATCTCAGATATGGTCAAAACTGATTTGACACACGATTTATTTTTTTCTTCTTTTGTCAGGATTTGAACGTGGTGACAAGCTACGAGTCATGTGGCAGGAAAGCTGCCATGTGCTGCCGTAACCGAAGACAAAAGTTCGCGCGTGGGCGGTGGAAGGACGCACGGTCTCACTCCGAGAAAAACACTAGTCAAAAAGTGCTACACAGCCAGCCGCTTCCATAAAACAAACAGAAAAAAAACTTGAATCGAATGAAGACAATCTAGATGTGTGCAGATGACAAATCGGGATATTTTGAAATTGTAGATTTTTAATGGAAACTTGCACCGATATGCTTACGTTTTCTAAGTGTTTACCTCTGATCTTATTCCTAAAATGTCAATACTTCTAATTACTTCCAGACCAGCTCACTTGTGTGTCAGGATTTCCAGTTTCACTGATACAGGCTCTGATAAATGCCATATTGCCATTGCCAAAGAACACAACATCAAAGCAGATAAAAGAGCGAAAATCGAATAATTTCCAGTCACAGCTGGACAGTGGCATTATCTTCGTTTCGAGGCTGTGTATGCGTTATCTTCTGTTATTGGACTATTTGTCAAGGAGAGCACTTCCCTTTGTTCAAACAAACCAGTCAGTGTTGCAGGTCTGGAGCAGGAGGCAGAGAGCATTCTGGTTTATCTTACCTCTGAACAAATAAACCGTAATGCTGACTAATATCTGTCCTGGAATGTGAAAAGAGTTTTTCCCTCAGCTCCGTGTGTTGTTACATATAATGCATATTACAGGCCCCTCTGTATACAAGGCCAGGGGTTTGGTTTACTTCACTACACATGGCTGAGGCCTTCAACTGAACACTGACCCCCGGGGTGAGACAAGAGAACGCACATGTGAACAAAAAAACAGACCTGAAATAACCCTTTACTGTCACTGTAATATAATTAAAAAAAAAAAAGAAACATATTGTAAAATGTAGACTTGTAGACTATAAATGTAGAACAGAACTACAAAACCTGGTGCATTGAGGATTTCTGCTTTGATGTTGCTTTCATGAACAGATCAAAGGCATTTAATTTCATATGAACTCAATAAAAAAGGCATTATGTCTATAGATAAGTGGGAGAAAAGGTTCCTTCCCCTGTCTGGTGCAAGGAGAAGAATCGAGGTGCGGTGTGGCTGTCTCGCCTGTCCGTCGCTAACAGAGGAAGACGCAACCTCGGAGGGCTGAAGCTGTCAGACCTCTGAGTGGGTCGACAGCCCTGGTGATAAGACCACTTTAAAGCAGAAATGCACACTCTGTGCCTTGAAGAGGGAATCTGCCTAAAATAACACAGCTGGTTTGAATGTGGGTCCCACGAGGTGGGATCACCAGGCGACGGCTTTGCACATAATAAACCAGCGCACTGGTGATGTGCACAAGTCAGAAATCACACATTTAATAAGAGTCTCTGGCCCACTGTAAGCCATGTACTGTATATCTAAGAGGATGTGGAGGAGGAAGCTTTGGTTTAGGATATCGTTTACTATATGTGATTAATATGTTGAGAGGACGTTTGGGTGCTTGACACTCGCGTTTCCTCAGCATGGAGTGAGTATTAATACAAACCCGAGTGCGAACACACCAAATTCAGAATTGGGGTGAAATTTGAAGGACACTGTCCGCAGACTGAAAGATTTCCAGTCCTCCAGAGAACTACCGCCCAAATCCCTACGAGCCATCATCCCATCTCCCACTCCTCTGTGACCCAATTCCCTCGAGGTTTTAAACTGCCTGTCAAAGTTTGGCAGCGACTCCTGCTGTGGGTAAGGGGTTTCTGTTGTATGAATACCCTTCACCATCAGCTGAGCGCGAGGCATCTACTCTGCTTGGAGAGACAACATTCTGACGAGGACACGTGGAGGTCAAAATACTTGGATGAAGACAATGACAAAGCCGGTAGCACAATTTAAATTCACCATGGCATCTGGCCCTGACTGTCAGCGGCATCAGAGGGCATCACGGGAGCCCCCAAAACGAGGGGGAGAAAATGAACAGAGGGGAGATGGCAGTAGGGTTTGGAAAAAGGGAGGAATTTGCCTGGGAGCTCGACTTGACAGATGAGTCCAGCGCCCAGATGGGGCAGAGCATCGGTGAAACAAGAGCTACTTTTATGAAGAATGTAACACAAGCCCGAGGTAGCCATGGCGAGGCCTGGTAAGCGATCTCTTGATGAAAGTGAAGGCAGTGCTCCACCTTTCATGTTTCCATAGGTTTTATTTGGAGCGCACACAGACGGGGCCGCAGACAGAAATGACAGACAATTACGATTGCACAAAAGGCAAGGGAAATTCAGTATCCAGCTACATGACCCCTGCTTGCCGGCAGTATTTCAATGCATATGGCTGCCTTTTGTAATGAAATTCTTCGGGAAAACCTGTGCGTAAGTGAGTGAGACAGTGTGTGTGTGTGTGTGTGTGTGTGTGTGTGTGTGTGTGTGTGTGTGTGTGTGTGTGTGTGTGTGTGTGAGTGAGAAAGACAGAGACAAGGAGAAAAGAGGGCCCGGAGCTCAAGCGTTGGCTAAAACATGCGATTCTATATACCTGGAAGATTCTGGTTTCTAAACCCACCTTCATGCATCAAAGAGCCAAAGCAATAGACGGGCGTGGGGATTAATGTGGAAATAAACCTTGAGTTTTCTACATATCAAAGACCAGATAAGCTTATGAAGTTTAATTCATATGTTTTATTCCGCTGAAAAACGGCCATTTGTGATGATGGCTGGGCTGTCCCAGCGGGATGATACCGCGACGATAACGATCCGGCACCAACACTTCAACTGAATCTATTTCTAAGCAGAAAGGAGCAGGTTTGAGAAATATAAATTAACCTCACCTTGCTGGGGGAAAGAAAAAGGTTGGTGGCAGTGGAGGCGAGGGGGGGGGGTGGGGGCGTCTACCATGAATGTCTAAGGACAGGGATTGCTTCATCCCAACGACTAAGACATCTAGTTTGAGCCATAAAGGAACGATGCCAGTCAGAATAGAACAGTTTTTTTTTTTGGTGAGGGATGTCTAAATCTGGGAATGGATTTAATATTTTCAGCGTAATATCAAGGGCGCGCAGGTGAGCTTCCCAGGTTTTCATTCTGCAGACACCTAATCTTGATCTCCCCGCACACATGGATGAGGGAGCCGAGTCACACGATGCAGAAACTGTAAAGGAATCAGAATGAAGTTGGCATATCCCCCCCACCCAAGTTCTTAGACGAACATCCACAAACTAATGAAAAATCCATGTCAAGCACAGACTGTTGTTGGTATGAAGACACTCTGCCTGCATTTCCAGGTGAAATGTCTAATATATGTTTATGCTGAACAGGTCTGAGCGTGTGTGTGTTTATCTTGAGTGATATTCTGTTTAAAACACAAACAACCGATGGACGTTAAAGAAACCCGTTTTTGATTATCTTTGTGATTTTTAGGAAAGACAAAGAGGATCCAATATTCTTAACTCTTTTAAATTTTCCTCTTTTCTTTCACCTGCACATTGAAACTCCATGACTACAGACAGGTTTATTTCTTTTTCTTTTTCCTTTGCAACAGTATTTCACGCAGTGGATTTTACAGGATTGTTCCCTTTAATGAGGGCCTGGAAAAGCTTATTTTCCCATCTTTGGCCCCTCTCATTGCCATTCACTTAATCAAATTACACGGCATCTTTAATCTCGCTTCATGAGCCAGTATAATAACTTAAATTCTTCAAACCCTGCAGCAGAGAGTGGGTGAGATTCAAAGCAGAGCCGTCTGCAGAGCCGTCTGCAGCAGAAACGCTGTTTCTGTGATGACGACACCTCTGATGGACCCCCCCCCCCATTCACGGACTACTACGAAACACAAAAACCTTGAAGTGCAAATCTTTATTAATTGTTTCTTTAGCCCAATAGCAGGGTGTGTTTGGTGACTGCTGCAGCCCTCTGGGGTGGAGTTATTAATGGACGCAACTGTTCAGCCAATCCGTTAATTGCAGCTGAAGCAAGCCCTGTCATATATCACGCTGTCTGACGCAGGCAGCCAACTAGCCAACTAATCACTCAATCAGCCAGACACTGAGGCCAAAAGCCAAACAGCAAAGAAAGTAGCTGATCTTGCACTAAGGTTTACTTCAGTCAGTCAGTGGGGATTTCTAACAGTGTATGCGCAATAACCAGTTATACAATCAAATCTGACATCCACACCAGTATGTTGTCACTTTAAGTCATATTTTGATGCTTTTCGTTTTAATCTGTTAGCATTGTAGCATGTATGCTTTGACTAAAGTATGCTAGACCAGTTATGGTTTTCAGATTTTCTTATCTAAACTGGAGAAGTTCCCCTCCAAGTGTTGCAGAACTGGATACCACGTGTAAGTGAAGAGTAAATTAGTTCACTGTCACATTGACCTTTGAACTCTGACCCCAGTTAGTCCTCGGATTTCCTCAAAAGACTGAAAAATCTTCACAGGTTCGTAGTTCGATTCTAGGTTTGGTAACCATAATATGACAGTCCCAATCCAGGAAAAGTTACAAATCTGTACACCATAAAGACAATGTGACACTGGGCTCAGCAAGATTTATTGCGCACATTCTTGGCTCCTTGGTTAGCATATTGCATTGATGTGGTTGAAGCTGTGCTTCAGACTGTTGGGCAACAACAACCCCAGCCCTTCACTACTGATAGCTCCCTCTTTCATTTGTCATCATTGCCAAATATTTTACACATAGTCGATGTGTTTTGTGATGCATAGCAAATCTTTTTAAACCTATCAGTTTTAGCGCAACATAAGAGAGACTAGACTTAGCACCAAAGTTCTACAAACAGATCGGTGGGTGGATGCATAGATCATCCAGCAGGCAGGGTCGCATTTCCTTGTTGATATGATGCGACAGATTATTTTTAGTTGCATCTATTAAAATGTTTATGTTTCACTCGAGTTTCACGGCTGCAAATGAAACTACATAGCTTTGCTGCAAATGATGAATGTTGCCGTGTCCCATCTTAAATGCTATCAAATTCTTCTTGTTCAACTGGGGAAATAATAAATCAACAAATGTCAGATGTCACAAGGCGTATTTATACATATCTGATGTGATCATCAAACATACATGTGCAGTTCCTCAAACGGCCACTTGAGGTGGATTCCAAAACCAGGGCTAAACAAACAGAAACAAATTTGATCGCAGCCTGTTATAAAACACATAACATGCCACATCTGCACAATTTCAGCTGTCAATCAAGGGCCTGTTTTCCTGTGCGGGAACTTAAGTATTCTGCAAAGTTTTACATATTTTCTTCAACCTAAAAATTATATTTAATGGTGAGTCGGGGAGAGGCTGAAATTCATGGACTGTACCCTTTTATTTGACATCTGGATGCTGAGGTAATGCAGCGTGGTTTATTAACATGAGGAGAGGAGATGGGGGCAAAAGCTGTGTCGAGAGCTGAGTTTGGTTCAATGTTAGCTCAGGAGCTAATCACTAATTTAGCATCGTCTGGCTGTCACATGTGCATTCAGACTCATGCCAGTAACACATTGAGTTCTGGTAAAGCCTCTCTCCATTACAGAAGGTCGACTACCTGGCTATTGTTTCCAATGGGAAACCTCATTATAAGCAGACACAGTCATGCAAATTAACATTGCGTGGTGGGTGCTTTTGTAAGATATGTGTTGTCTTGTTTCTGTAGTGACGTTCATGGACATGGCTCCGAATTATGTTTTTCTTTAAATGAATTACATAATATATATAATGTGAATATGTACATAATATACATAATATGTACAATGTGAAAATCTATTGCTGCCACACTCAGAGGGTTAAGCCTGCTCTGAAAACATCTGTGCCTTCAGAGATGACGACCGGACTCAAACTCTGCAGGAGCCTTGAAAAGCTTGCCAGATAACACCCCGACAATGGCGGCAGGATCCTTACACAATCAGCAGACTGATGTATCATGTGGAGCGAGAAAAAATAGTCTTTGCAAATTCATGTTTGCTGTTTTTACTAAAATAATAGAGAAAATTTGCATCAATAACTCAGAAATTTGATTAGAAAACATTTAATTTAAAAGAATGTAGTATGATAATTCTTTCCATAAAGTTGATTTTCTTTTGGTCCCATTTTATCCGCTCAGAGCGCTTCTGTCACAGTGACGGAAAGGATTAAGCACTTTGCTGAGCTCAGAGCTTCCAACAAGATCTTTGTTGACAGGTCATAAATGCACCAGTTACATTCGGGGACCACTGTTTAATTGGACAAATCAATAAGCAGCTGCCCATTTTAGTTAATAAAACCGTAATCATCGTTTCATTGCAAATTTTTGCGCGCTCGCCTTATCTGATCTCCTCTGTCTGACTGAAATGCCCATCTGTGCATCAGTCTGTGTCCAAAATATAACTTAACTCCCGCGCTGACCCATGATTTATTTCCCACTATGTCATCCGAGAAGAGCATGGAAAGAGTATCGCTCTCCTGTTGATATGACAAATATAGAGTGGAGCCTTGAGAACGTAGCATAAAGGTCAGCCAGAGTACAAGCGATAAGAGTGCGTCCGTCCAAAACCATCAAAGTGTTTCAAATATACCTTCTGTATGCTAGGATACTACCAGGCTAAGCTAATGGGAAGATATGCCGACTTTAGTGAAAACAAACAGTTGCTTTATTGGACATTTGCTTGTTTGCATACCAGTTTGCAGGGATCTCATAGGTCAGTTCTTGTTTGAATGACCTCTGCAAAATCCATCTAGACATTTTCAGTCCAACAACACAATTTAGGATTCATTTTTTTACATAATCTCTGTTATGCTCAGCACTTTAAGGTTGACGATGACAAACACATCAAGAAAAACCAATGTAGCTCAAATAAAATTTGAGTAAAACAGAAAATTCTAAAAGCTAATAGTGGAGGTGCTCAGGTAGGAAAAGGTTTAGGTATTATTTCATTCAGCTGCGCACGCTCTCGCAGTATGTTTGTACACATGCTGAGCTGGTCACCTGGCCCGGAGGATTAGAATGCTAACCAGTTTACATTCTGCCCACAGCTTTTGAAATGATTAAATTTTCCTAATCTTGTTTAGCTTTAGAGTATGTGGCTTTGAGGCAATATGGCATCCCTTTTCAATCGCGGAGCCTTTGAGGACATTTGCATATCTAAATTTTGTTCTGAAATTCAGGACGGGCTCTGCTTTGCGGCCGTCTGAAAAATCCAAACTGCAAGGCAACGCTGGGTCAACCTAGAGGCTTAATATATGTTTGATGTGTAGAGATAGCCACCTGCTTTTTTTCCCCCTCTTACTCCAGTTTCTGAGAAATGCTAAATTCTCTCTTGATGTTAATGGGAGAGTTGACTATTCTTTATAATTCACACAGTCGCATCTAAAAAGGACACTAAGATTATTCCTCCCAGATTGATGCAAACAAATTAAACGCCTGCAAAATATAAAATTTTTAGCCTTGAGACATTTACTTTTTCTTTCTAAATGTTACTGGATTGGTATTTTGCCCTACAAATAATAAAAGGACAGTCTAATTCTAAATCATCTGAAACATTTGATTCATATATTACTTTGAAATTATATCACTAACATTTTTTTTAAGTAATAACTCTGCATGAACCACCAAACCATCTGGTTATACCCATTAAACCCATTAAACACTTTTAAAGGAGTAAAAAAAAGGCACATTGACGCTCTTCAATGGTTTTTACTCACGGACCCCGGTGCTGTAATTACCTGCAAGAGTTCACATGCAGCGATCTGTAAAATACCACAGAAGTGTTGCAGAGGCTCTTCTATTCTGAATAGACCCCACTCTGAACGGAGTGTTGAGAACCGGTGGCATGATGATGCAGGAGACATTTGTTCGGGGAAACGGCCGCAGACTAATCGACAGCACATTTTCTTCCTTGTATCTGTGCAGCCTCTCAGAGGTGCACCGGATTAAATCATTACTGAATTTGGGCTTTATTTAAATGGAGGTTAATTTATGATGTTATATCCTGTTGGAGAAACAGCTAAGGTTTCATCAAAAACAAGCAGTTTTGTGGCTAGAGTTTATTTTTCTTAGAAACACTGTGCTATTGCATTGTTTTGTTAAGGACAGATGCCACAGGATATGACTATGGATGCTTTCAAATACATAAATTACTGTTACAAATCCACAAAGGCTGGCTTGATCTCAGCTGGGATGCTCCCCGTGCATCAAGCGAGGGGGAAAAAGTATTAAAAAAGGACAAATATCACTCTTTACAGCGCGAGATGTATGTGATAAAGTGAAATGTCAGCAAAAATACTGAAGCCATATGTCAGCAGAGGCAGCTGACAGATGGGAGGGAAGAGGGAAAAATGTTCTATCATGTCCGACAAGGTGTTCTTTTTGAGATTTAAAGATCACTGCGCAACTTTAAACATGTTTGTCACTTTTTTTTCCCTCACTGAGACGCTGGGAACTATCACGCGCTTCACAAGAACTTTATCAGCTTGGGCTCAAGGTAAGGGAGAAGGCGAGGCGAGAGGGGAAAAAAAGTCCATTCCCATTTATCTTAGCCAGGTTCCCTTCAAAGGCAACAAATAAATTACAGTGTACATTTGATACAAATTGATTTCTTAACTCAAATAACAATGTTGTCCCCCCGGTCAGGGCCATGTGTCACTCAGTCGCCAGTCTGAGTGAAAGCCTCAATCTGTCTCTGTGATAGAAATAGGGCTGACACATCTCCACCAAGGAATGCTAATCACGCGGGTCTGGCCTGGCCCTTTGTGGGCAGGCCGTGATAAGGAAAATCAGTTTCCCTTCCTGTCAGACAGTGGGGCTTGCGCCCTGATCGCTGTCTGGGAGGAAACAAGCCATGGACCTGGAAGTTACTGTCCTGGTTGTTTTTGTTGTTACCATGTAGCTACATGACGGAGGGGGAGGAGAGAAGGCCAAAGATGGGAAGAGAGGATGGAGGATGCAGGTGTATGGAGGTGGAGAAGCCAGGGTTAGGCGGTGGGTGTAAGAAGGGAGGAAAATTAAAGAGATTTAAAGAAAAAGGAAGAGTCGGCGGATCAGGCAGGATGTGGCGGTTTAGAGCAGCTGTAGCGTCTGTGATGGAGTTGGAGTGAACCCCGCTGAATATCTTCAGCCGATCTTATCAGCAGCCACGAGAAATGAGATATTGGCAGGAGCTGCTGAGTGCTCTCACAGCTGAGCAGGTTAATAGGGTTGGAAGGCAGGCCACAGGCTAATTGGATTTGCCCCCCCCCCCACCCCCACAGCCAAACATACATGCCCTATTTTACCCACCTCTCCTCCCGCTGAACCCACCTGTCTTCTGAACCCCCTCTACAACCCTGGGACTCCACACCAGGGAGGTGCGTTTGCCTGTTTGGGTGTGAGACAGACGGCGTCGGCCATCCACAGATTTTAATCAAATACCATTTAACCTGCCCGACCTCCAAGAGTCATCACACGTGGTCAGATCAAGCGGGCATTAGAGTGGCAGGAGGGAGTAGAGCTCTTGTTGTGGGCTGTCATTTCAACACCCGCTGTCACTTCTTTCAAAACACACCAATCTTAGATCAGAACATCCATATTTGATAAGACCTCACTGGTGCGTAATGTGGGGCTTCAAAGAGGACTCAAAGTCTCTATTATGTCATACATTTTTTTAAAAATGGGGTTAAAAAAATAGTAATTATTATGGAACATATCTCAGAATGTGCATAAAATGAACAATGAAAGAACCCAAAACTTGTGAAAAATGTTGCTTTTTTTAATTAAACATCCTCAAAGCTTTTATTCTATGTGTTTAGGGTTGTGAAAAATGGGTCTTGTGTGGTAGAATTATGTGTCGGTCGAGTGCGAGGGCCAGAAGGAATGTATCAAAATCTAGTTACAAGGCGAGTGACTTTGAGGAGCAAGAGACCCAGCAGATTCTCTCTTTTTTCTGTGTAGGAAAAGTAGCCAGAGTGAAACACCCTGGGGTGTCGTGCTGTCCTCATTTATAAACAGCCACAACCGGTGGATAACTCCTCTGCATAGTTGGGTGTCACCAGATTGGCTTAGTTAGCAAGACAACCCAAGGAAAAAGAGTTTTTGGAAAAGAGATGGTGGGATGTGTGTTTGTGTGTGTGTGTGTGTGTGTGTGTGTGTGTGTGTGTGTGTGTGTGTGTGTGTCAGACCGCCTCTGGATATTCGCTCACACCAGAAAAAGAAGAACACATCAAGGCCTCAGCCGGCTTTGAAAGGAGAAACTGAAACAGGGATTGATGTGAAAAAGGGATGTTGGACAGCAACTGTTGGACGGCCCGCATTTGGTAAAAAGTTCACAAATTTGCAGATAAGCATCAATGTTACCCCAGAGCAAACCAGGCCGCCAGGGAAACCAGGCCTATCGTTTCGGGAATTGAGGGGTTTAGAACATTAAACCGACAGAAATGCGGGAAAATGAATAAGAATATCAGTGGAATAAGCACACAGAAAAAGAATCTTGTTTGCAGGGATTCTACCAAGACACAGCCTAATATTATAATATAAAGGAATGGGGAGGAGATGAGTCAAAGGTGAAAGATTCTAACAGAATTCCACATCCCCAAAAATTAATCTTACCCATAAAGGATTTAATCCTTGATAGTCATTTCTGCATCATTTCCTGGAGAACAAAAGGACTCTGATGTTTGCTAAATATCTCCAAAAGGACCCACCTCCAGCCCACAGAGGAAAGACAGACGCAGGCACGGGTGCACAAACAAGTTTATTTACATTAAGGATTAAAAATTATAACTATAATGGAATCACTCATTATTGTATATTCAGAAATAAATGTAACCATAAATTATTCCGAGGGTATCATTCGTATATACTGTACATAAAAAAGAAAACAATGCGGTAAAACAATTTTTTCCTGTCTTCACACTGAAGTTTCTCGCAATCATTCAGAGCTGTTTTTCAGTCCTAAAATTCCTCCAGGTTTTGGATCTGGTGCTGGTTGGACTGGACAGTACTTAACTGCCTTATCTGGCCATCGCCCGTGTTTTGACAGCTGATCTGACCCTTCTGTTTTTCCCTGACTATCGTCTTTCGGGCTCTGCTCAGATTCCATTCCTCACACATCAAAATGCAGACATTTATCTTAAAGATGACATCTGTGGTGAATTTCTCAATAACCGAATAGTCAACCAGCATGGGAGGGGACAGGGAGGAGGGGGGTTATGATGGTAGGGAATAGGGGATTATGACATATAAAATGCTAAAACCTTGCTACGTGGGCGTGGGGCAGTTGCACATAAAGTTGAAATTTGGTAATTTAAGCTAATGTGGTTTGTAGTCCTCCAGAGGCTGGACTGTAATCCATGGCATGATACATTCAAGCCCCGATACATAATACGTTTTGCAAGGCCATAGGTTCCATATAATGTCATTAGCTGGCAGTTAACACTAGAATTTGCAGGAGAAGCAAGTATTTGTTTACTTCCCTGTCAAGAAAAGGATGTTCGAGCCAAAAGTAACAGTACATTTCACATCTTAGGAAGGCATGTCCTGCACCGAAATGCTTATATTGGTCTTAGTGCCCTAGTTACACAGTGGATTGTGTTTCTGCTTGACTCCCACGCCAGGCCTGAATATGAGTTTTAAAGGCTGCAAATTGAGAATTATCAGGCTGTACAAATAAATTACGAAACCTCAAGTCAGGGATCTGAATACTCTTAAAAGGCTGCACCTTGACATGTAGCCAGACAGCCGTGTTTTTGTGAGGACTGTCTTACGCCCCCGACACCTAAAAGTGATTTGTATCTGCCTTGATCCATATGGTGTGGATGATGTGCTCTAAAGAGGCCCATCAGTCAGTTAATCTAAAAGAAAATAGTAGAACAGATATCTGGTGCTCTTCAAGACAAACAAGACAAACCAGAGAGAGAGAGAGAGAGAGAGAGGGTGAGCTAGAGGAGGGGGATTCAAAGCAGAGCAAAATCAGCTCTTCTGTGAGATGGAGAGGCTGGTTTAGAGAGGGGATTAAGGTGCTCCCTCACTGTGGAGCCAGCTTTTATAAGGTACATCATATTACTTGGGCTTCACACTTCCATAGATATATCATCATCTGCCTCCCACCAAAGCCCGGCTGTTATGCCTGCGCATTCTGTCTCAAACAAGATTAATGCTTACACACACTTAGTGTGTGTGTGTGTGTGTGTGTGTGCGTGTGCGTGTGCGTGCGTGCGTGTGTGTGTGCGTGTGAGGAAGTAGGAGCAGAGTGACAGTAAGCTGACAGTACCTGCTGTACATAAAGCTCTCACTCAATTCAATATCTTGTTTAAGATGTCACCCTGTGGAGATCGTTCACTAGCATGCTGAAACATGCATCTTTAGCAATTGTAAGAATTGTTGTTATTTAGTGTTCAATGCACACAGGATTAAGCATAGATTTTTCTCCTTGTGCTAAAGTTACGGGATGGAAGGATCAACAAATTAGGTATAGTTGTCTCAGTGCTTTCCAACTCTATAACATGTTTATAGAACCCTGGAAAATCTGGATGTCCAACATTTCATCCAAATTAGCAACTCAGGACTGTAGATACTATTTGGATTTTTAGCTTTATCTATTTTTTTTTTTTTTTTTTTAATTCTCAGGGGCCTTGTGGGTGCGAGAGCCAAGATTTCTATGATGAAACTTGTTTTTATCTGTGCACGCAATGATAACCTGAGTGAATCTTAAATCTCTTTACTCTGCAGCATTTAATGGAAAGACCCCAAGTTTTATATAAAATACCACCAACATCTGCATAGTTTTTCATGTCAAGTCAACGTCGTGGACAAAGATTAGTGCCACTGTGAACACGTCTGACTAGTCAGTTTGGTGCCTGGGGTTTCTCCCCAGGCAAAATCCATACTCTGAGCACAGTGTGCCCACAGACGCCAGCCACGCAAATGATTAGCATTGCTGGGCTGAAAGGCACAGAGGGGCCCCGTTCGGCTGGTCCTGAAAGTTTCAAAGTGAAAGCAGTACACCTTGTGTCTGTGTTAATTGATCACAGGCACATTATCTCACCTGTTCAAGGCTTAAATTGCCCTCTGACTCAACACCTTTTGTCGACCGCTGCAGTCGTTTGTTGGAGGTGGAGTGGGGGGGGTGGTTAGGAAGGGAACTGGAAGGGCTTAATCATTCCAGGCAGGTGTGAGTCGGAGCCAATTTTCTGTTCCCTTTTGTCATGTCTTCTAGTAGACTTTGTGTTTTCAGATATGCGTTTCCCTAAACATAGAGGGATTTGGTGGGCTGTCGCTGTGGGAAGAAAGAACATTTTCAAAGATATATCAGAAATGGAAAATGCTACTTTGAAAAAGTGCAAGTTGTATTTTATTTATCTACTTGGCTTTTTACAAAAATGGCAGAACACATATCATATGCAAGAGATATGTGTTTCCATGAGACAAAAATAACACTAATCTCCACAAATTCAATATTCAATAACCATGTTGATGCATATTTGCTTATGTATCTAAATAAATGATAGGTGGAAATAATATAAAAACTTTTTTTTTTTTTTACTACACAAGCGGAGCGACAAAATACAATCAGCATTTCAATGCTAACTTTACTTTTTTCATCTTACTTTTTGACAATTCATGCATTGGTGCTTCAAAAGATCAGGAATCCATGAATACATCAAGTCCGAAAAATAATATGAAAAACAGTGGCCTAACTCTGCCATAAATCTCTCTCACTGGCAGATATAATGTGTTATACATTATTTTTGAGGTGCCATCGCAAACCTATTTTGCGTTCCAGGCATAAACAATACTGAATGCTCGAATGTGGAGCATGTTTTCCAAAGCTTTGTCAGAATGACGGGACTGGGTTTACTTTCCAATTTGAATAATAATGGCACCTTTGTGGAATGTTCATAGGACAGATGAGGCTGACCAGCCAGAAAAATACATATTAGAAGCTTCAGACTGCCTTAATGTGATTGAAATTAAATGACGTTTAATTGAAATGGAAAAACTTTTAAAGTGTGATGAAAACTTTTTCAGCAGGAGGTTTCCCTGTTAAATGGGCTGCTTGTGTGGGTATCCAGCTGAGTTTAACCACCTAACAGACGGTATACAAATAAAGTTGAACTGAATCATCTTGGCTCATTTTTTAATACAAATAACGTCTTAGGAACAACTTAAATCTTCCAAAAGGATTAAAATTTATGCAGTAGAGAACTTCAAAACTGCAGAGCTGAAGTTTACTGGGCCTCCACAATGTATGAATGAATCAAAAATCTATGACACATTAGCGTTATCATATTGAACACATAAGCTTTTGGCTTTCAGCTCAAACTCAGCTGACAAGGTGCTGAATGAATCTGAAAAAGTGACTCACATCCCGATTCTATACGACACGCTCGGCTAACAGCGGTATACTACGCATTTGCCTGGAGATAAGAGCGTTATCACTGCCGTGGCATGTGCACAATGAGGCTGATTAGAGAACATCAGCAACAAACACTTTCATTCTCACTTCAGAAAGCTCACCTCCACCCACCTGTAGCTGCACAAATCTATCATTCGACGGGATCAGCTGACGGAAATGTGTATTTCATTTCAGTTCGCTGTCCTTATTCTTAATGGTTAGCCATCCAGAGAGAATGAAATGATTGATTTTTGTCATCCTGAGTGAGGATAAATGAATCTTCCAAAGGAGAATCGGGAGGAAGAAGGTGGGGCAAGGTGGTGGTAGTGGTGGTGGAGGGGTTGGCCTTGGATTTGTGGCGAGACCTCAGTGGCAGGAACAGGGGGAAAGAGTTTCTGTGTGAAAAGAGAACGGCTAAAAATCACCACGTGGATCCATCACACGCACGAGAGTACTTATACTTTGCTTCTTGGGTTACCTAATGAAATATTGATGGGAGACCTGGGAACTGCGGGGGCCGGGGTGGTGGGGGTTGGTGGAGTTGGCGGGGTTGGTGGTGAAGGTGTAACTGCCGCTTCCTGTGGCTCGGGACATCTCTGTCACTCTGGATCACCGAGTAACAGCCCTGGCCTCATTTAGTCCCAGTCCGTATCACAGAAGGTAATAAAAAAAAATAAAAATAAAAAAAAATAAAAAAATAAAAAAATAAAAACATGAACTTACTGCAAAGAGGAGCAGAAAGAATGACCAGGAGGGATGGAAGAATGTGCAGTCAGAACATTTCAAACATGTCACAACCAATATTTAACATCAGCTGTCAAACATGTCTTTTTCACCAGCTTTTTTTTTTTTTTTTTTTTTTTTTTTAATGTGACAGGACAATGAGCTTATTTCCCATAAAGCACTTTGACACAGAGGATGTTATAACTGCACAAGTGTGACGCTAATGGTACCAGATACATCTTAGAATTCTTTTCATGATCACATGCGGCTTAGCAGTTTTTCAGGGAAAAAAAAAGTAGAGAGAAAAGTGTGCGACAGTGACGAGCTGCTCACTAGAATGGCTGCTACATAATTAGCTACCTCTGACACCATTTATTGTGTCCATCTCGCCACGAAACCTGCGGCAGCAGTCCTCTAATTAAACAACGGTGAGTCACAGTTTGAATCGAGGCTCGCTTTAGAGATTTGCTTTGGCTTTGTACTGTGAGGCGATGCGTTCCCCCGCTAATGATGTCTCAAACGGAAGGACCACTAAAGATTTATAAAGGCCAGAATGGAAATTTTGTTTCAATATTTTTAATCCTTGGATTCGTGTAAAACCACAGAACTGCAAAACTAAGAGGAAAGTGAGCCAAGAGTGCCCATTCTCTATTCTCCTGATTAATTTCTACAGCCAGTCTTTTGGTTTTTATCTGACATTTCTTTATTGACTTCCTTGATTCAAGTCCGAGAGGACTAAAATTTCATTTATGCTGTATGTCGAGCATGTATAGCATATTTGATAAATAAAGGTGACTTCTGACTTTGATTTTGCTGTGTCTAAATAACGGGATTAATGAGAGTGACCGTGCCAACAGTTTTAGTCTCCAAGCGGAGCGGGGAATAATTAATAGAAGTCCTGTAAGTTCAAGCAGAGGATAACCAGCCATTTTACTAAATTAAAATGCCGTATGCCGTTTCCATGGAGATGGGATATTGCTGACCGGCCAAACAGATGACTCGGAATGGCATCCGCAGTATGTACGCAGCGAGTCACACGCAACTGCCAAGCTAGCTGAGACACATGCTTGGGAAATGTGAACATGCTGTTTTGATTTGTTTGGCACCCACAAATGCCAAAAAGTCATCTCGGTACTCATCTTTGTGGTGCAGATATCTCAATGTGCCAACCTGAGCAAAATTAGGTCCACGGGGAACAGGAAGGATTTTTATCTTGTTCACTGTTTTGGTGCGTGATGAGCATTTGGAAAAATCTCCTGGTACAAAGATTATACATTCAGGAGCGCTGCTCTATCTTAGCCAGCCAATCACAAAGCCTTCTCAGAATAAACGTGTCTAATCCAGTCCCAAACACTCGCAGATGCACAGAAGCTTTTATTGAGAAAAATTACACAGGGGGGAAAAAGCAAAATTAATATTTCCTATTTATCACATTTCTTATCAGAGGCCTGAAATGTATTCGAGGACAATAAGCACTACATTTTTTCTTTACTATCTCTGCTAACATGATGACGGCGAGTGTGAACTAATCTTGTCAAGTCAACCTTTTAAAAGGAGAAGCGGTGGATGGAGCTGGAGGGAAAAGGGCTGGGTGGACAGCGACACACGGAATTGTATCCACGCTAGGAGCTGCCCCTGTCCGTATCCAATGTAAGGTTATAGGAATATCATAATCCCTTCTCTGAGCTCCTTTGCGCGGGAGATGATGACTAAATTTCCAGTGTCTTATCACATACTCCCAGACTGGAACTAGTACAAGAGGTTCTGAGGAAGGAACCCAGCATGAAAAGTGCTGGGGATGAGATGATCAGATTAGGGGTGGCTATTCGATTTGTTTGTGGTGGTTGCAATCGGAGGAAAGCAGACGTTGTTCAAAATGCCCATGGAGATGCAAAGCCTCCACCGATCCTTTCACACACAAAAAAGGGGAAAAAAACACTCATCTTTTCAGGAGTAATGTGGGACTACTCCTGCAGGGGTAGGTAGGGGGTTGGATTGTAGGGAAGCAAATTTAACACTTCAGGGGCTTGGAGAGGGAGGAGGTAAGTGTATATTTTATCAGGTGGGTGGATGCTGGACTGCTTCACGCAGGGAGACAAGTGGGATTGACTGGCGGTATTCAGCGGGACCAAGCTGTTCAAGCATCAGGGGAGAAGAGATGGCGGCAGTCGCTTTTTCAGAAACCTCACCCGAGGCTCCGGGAGCCATTGTGGATTCAGAAGACTCTCGCTACACCGCGAGTGCTACTTGAGAGGCAGGGCCGGGGAGGAGACACAAGACTTCTCCGTGGATGCCTTGGAGGGAGGGAGGGAGGGGAGGAGGAAGAGGGGTGGTAAAGAGTTGGCTGATGTTTGTAGGAGCTCAACTAAAACCCAGGAGAACAGATCAGTAGAAAATGTGTCACTGTTCAATTAGACAGGAAAGGCATCCAAGTAAATGGCTCTTCTGTATAGAAGGTTTGCCTACAAGGTCTCAGTGGGAGTATCAATCACTGTAATGGCTGTGGGACGGATTGTTGATGATGATGAAGTAAATACTATACACCATATTGAAGAATGACGACTATCTCAGAAGGGAAAGTTTCCTTACTGGTGAAAAGCCAGACCCATTTGGCACCTGCACTTTATTCTTTACAGACAAACATTTCTTTTAATCTGTTTTTTATTATATCAGAGATTTAGCCTGGTGCCATTCATCAAGCTTGTTCCATTGTGTGAAGTCGTGTCTGTCTTGTCTGTTAGCTTAGGCTCCCTTAAGAATTTCAATCTCGCAGGCTATTTTCCCACATGTTTAATTTTGTTAAGTGAATGCAAACGGTCGTCGATACCGGTCAGTACCACTTACTTTGAATAGCTCGTTTAGACAGCAGACAAAGACCCGGCTTTGCTTATATGACATAATACGGCGGTACACTTTGTACCCCTGAGCCGGGTCATTTCAATAGAGAGAAAGCCACTGAGTCAGCTTGTCGAGACAATCTCGATAAGGTAATGGCACCGATCAATAGCAAAGATTTGGGCCAGATCTTAATTAAAGAAACAACTGCTGATACAAATGATGTTTTCAATGTATTGATATCACAGGGGGCAAAGGGTGGCTTTGCTGTAGCAGTGTAGCTGATCAATGTACTTAACATTAGCATTCCTTTTCATCATGTTCTGAGATCAGTTAATTCTCCCTTTTCCTCCTCCTCCTCCTCCTCCCGTCCTATCACTCCGTCTGACTCTCTTCTCCCAGCGCCTTTTCATGAGGCAGGGCCCCTCCCCCACTCTACAAGGTGAACTTGAAGGTCTGTGAGGTTGTGCTTTTATGTGTCTTACCTTCCAGTGGTCACTGTTGTTGAACCAGGGAAAAAAGGGAAAATCAAAGATGGAGTCAAAAACAACAACAGGATTCCAGCATCAACGCTAAGAAAATCAATTACTATACACATTCAGTAGCACAATACTTCAAATATTATAAAAACACATTTTAAAAGAAAGTATCATTTCTTTATACTGCCCCATGTATACGTCTAATTTACAACCCCTATATTGTTTACAAAAGACAGTTTCTGGTGAGTATATAAATGAATAAATTGAAGTATTTCAAGTACTGGAGCTTCTTGCAAGTGGTAAAACAATAATTATGGAAAGAGAAGCTGAATTGATGGATCCCATTAAAGCAAACAGAACATCTCCAGAGGCCGAGCAGCACAAACAGGCCAAAGTCAATAGTGTGATTCCCCAGGTATCTCTGACCGGGACCCAGTTTAAAGAGACATCAATCTGGAATGTCAGTTCCCAGCTAATGAAGCTGCAGACGATCAATATTCAGGAGAATACTACAACCATAAATGAAGTACTAATTCTAGGAAAGATTTAATCGTAAAGGACTCCCACCAAGAAGTTTCCCTTTAATCGATGTTTGCTTTGAGATTTATGAGGAAATTCTAAAATAATTTCAATTTTACCCCCCCAAAAAACAAAAACAAATACAAAACATACATTCCAGAAATGATTTCACTATAAAACAAAGGTTTTAAGATCCATCCCTTTGTCTCTTTATTCTTTGTATTATAATCGGGTTAACAGTCAGTATTTGATGTGTGTGGTACCTGCAGCTAAAATCCAATTTAATCCCACAAATGACTCCAAATCCCTGTCGGATCCACAGCACTTTTAGTGAAAAACCGAATAACTGTGATAAAGATTTGAATAATGTATACTTGCCACATGCTTATTCTACCCAAAAGCATAGATTTTTCATTCAACAGTCTCATTTGAGCCTTTTCTCTCATTCTTTTATGCATCACATGTTAATGCTTCTGAAACTTTTATCATTTCCTTCCATTATCCTAATGCATGTGATACGTGAAAGCTCCTTAAATCATGTATTAGGGCATTGTGCTATGTACAACATACTAGAATTAGACTATTTTTGGGGATAACAAGGTTTCCGTCTTTGAACGCATCGCGTGCTTCTAAAATAAGTCTGCAAATGTGCTGTTGCGTGCGATTTAGCTCATTTTCATGTGTCAAAACATCACTTTTCTGTCTTCCTTTTCTCTACATAAACATAATCCACAGTACTGTATTCTAACAACCATGTAATAATAATAATAATAATAATAATAATAATAATAATAATAATAATAATAATAATAATAATATAAATTTTTTTAAAAATCAAACACACACTAAAGCCTAAAGCCTGTCTTGCGATTGTAATAACTCAGTCACTACCTGTTAATAAGGGGCCTAGGTTGTGGTGAAAGATTGACTGACACCTTAATACTGAAATAATTTCCACTTTTTCTCCTCCTCCCTTCCACAGGCGAGGAATTAGTATTATCACATCAAAGGCTTCTGTTAAAATGGGTATAAAAATCATTTAAACAGACAGTGGCAGTGATTATTCAAACTAGGTTATTTGCCAGGGTGTGTGCGAGCGTGCGTGTAACGCTGCATTGTCGTCAAGACAACTTCATTTCCCGCTAAATTGCCGTCTGTCAGCAGAATAAGTAAATTTGCCAGTGTTTTATCAGCATCATTGTGTCAAGTTAGAGAAATACATCAAACAGTGGATCTGATCAACAGGAAATGAATACACAGTGAATAATGCAATGAGTGAAAGGAGAGTGGATCGGACCGGCGATGTGCTGAATGTAAATTTCCCCCAGGTGATTTTTTTTTCATCTTTAGCAAACTGAAAAAAGAAAAAGCTCACGTCTGCCACTGAGATTTTGCCTTATCGTATCGACTCTGTGACGGTATTTATTACTTGTTTCCTCAGTTGGATGACAGATAAATTGAATTTTTTTTTTTTTTTTTTTTTTTAATGAATGTGAACTGGAATGTCCAGGTAAATATAGACTATTTATAGTATGTGTACTAATATTTTGACCTCAACAGTTTATTTATGTATTTAAAGATGAACAAAGGGGTTTGGAGGGCAGTATTCTCAAAATAAATCCCCTTCAAAATATTTCAACATTTTACAGCCTCACATTTCAACAGTTGCATCTCAGATAAGAGGCGAATAAAGAAAAAAGATTTTATTCTTTAGAATGGAATATAGAATAGATGTATGTATAGAATAGAATGTATGGTCTGAATGAACAGTTAAGTTAAATCCTTTGTGTTTTAACACCAGATGGTGTAAATTTTAAATGAAGCCTCACAGAATTCCAAAATCTAAAATATTTTCAATAGAAATGAGAATTCTGATACTGACCTAAGGACTGGTAAAGAATGAGAAAGAAAAAAAGAAGAAGAAAAACAAAATAATGGAGTTGGAATGTGTGTTGCAGAGCTGATATTGTCTCTTGGTTTGATGTTTGCCTGCAGGATAAGGAGAGCTCCTCCGGAGTAACAATATACACCAAAATAAAGAATCGAGCTTGAAAGAAAAAGGGACAACAGCAATAACGGGACAATGGTGCACAATGGCAGGTATTTAACTGCCCTGGGTAAAGAGGGATGGCTTTACAGTCTCTCAGAGTAACGCCTCACAGCCGAGGTCACCAGAAATGTTTCCTGGCTTCTCAAAACCTGTCCAGATCCATTATGTTCTGAAGGGATCAGGTCGGAGATTCATGAAGAGCAGTTTAACCCATCCAATTAGTCAAAGTCCCTCTGAGGCATTCTCTATATTGTGTTGATACATGAGGCTACGGTGACAAACCCGCCCTGGGGTTTGGGATTCAACTCCAAAGTGAGTTCAAAGCACTCTTGTTAAACTTGGAACACAACACCCAGCAGCCCTGGGTATCGGTTCTACACCCTGAGCAGGGAGTGACGGCACAAACACTGTAGAACACCTACAAAAATCATAGACGGGGACATCACACCATATACGCTGACTTACACAGGTAATTATATGACAATATTAGGTCGGAGAGGTATATCAAACAGACTGAGCTGAGAAGTGAGAAGTTATGCTATCAATGTTATATGATGACAGATTGAGACCGAGATAGTAGGCCATTGTTCCCTTTAAATTAAAAGACCGGACACACAAGTCTAGCAGCCAGACATGCTCAATTTCCTCAACAATTCCCACATTTCTTGTAATTAGCTGCACTCCTGAACGCGGTTCCTCTGCTAATGCTTTGTATAACCTGAGCCTCATGCCGGGCCAGCTGTGCATACACACTTCATATCAGGGCTTTTCTCCAGCAATCCCAGGCGCACAGATATTGTTTCCATCTTCGGCTCTGCAAGAAAATCTGTAGAATATCCTCGCTACAACTGTTGCTCAGCTGACATTTAACGGATGTTATGGTATCAGTGTCCTGCTCAACTCAACTTTCTTGTGTGTAACGAATCGTTAAATAATTAAAGGACTTGGTTACATTGGCAATGATCTGTTGTTTTGCTGCAAGTCTGCATCAAAACACAGAATAAACTGTGCATGGCATCCAGCGATGGGCGCAAATAGATGGGCGTTTAGCTCTTATCCTTCCCGAGTGGAATAAACAATCCTTCACTTCCACCTAAGTCCAATTCTATTTTTCCCTCCTCGCGATCCTCTAATAGAGTTGTCAGGAGACTGGAGATTTTCACCGTTCAAAACTGCTTTTTCGGTTATCTGTATCTGGAAAGCTCTCCAGTCATCAGTGAGTAATTTTAGACTGTTCCAAGATGATAGGTGAGTGAATAAGAAAACAGCGCCTGAAGCAAATAAAGAAAGTGTTTGGGAGGCGGGAAATAAATAAATATACATAAGGGTGAGCTGTGAAGAATGCAAGGAAGATAAATAAGACAGATACTTTGTTTCATTGTCAGTGGCACTCGGGGGTTATTTGAAGCACTTATTTATGCACTGTAAGCAGAACAATACCGGCAAGCAGAAATGATTAAATACAGACTCTTCAAGCAATAGACATCTCATTGTGGTGGGCCCCGGCTTGCCACTGGGCCAGCTTGATAAAAGCACCATGAGCTGATAGCTGATACAATTTACCCACCGATTTGAATGGGAGAGGGAGGATGGGGGCCCTGGCTCAGTCGGCCCGTCGCTGACAGCCTGTATAAGCCATAATAAAATCATTAGAATGTAAATGCTTCATTGCAAAATAAGAGGCCCCAAGCTAGGGTGACATTATCTGCCACCACCCGCGCAAAAAAGCGCCGATTAGCATTCCCTGATTCAATGATAGAAGCAACTTATCTTTATTAAAATTTTTCAAATCGAGTCTTCATTTTTCCGTGATTGAGTTTTAAGCAAATGCAATATCCAGTCAGGAGCTCATGTCTGAACGGCGCAGTGGTCGATGTCAAGGTGTGCGCGCACGCGTGCGTGCAGGGCAGTAGGGGAGCGCCCCAGAAATAATTAGTGTACACATTTCTTTCCTACATGTGTTTCATAAGCAACAAATTGGATTTCACATTTGACATGTCACTATCTAACACATTTGCATGAAAATATAGGGCCGAGTTTACAGAATAATTACTGAAAGTGTACACCTCTTTAACATGTGTCTCATAAAAACCAAATTTGATTTGTTTGAATCCAACTGCCGCGCCACCACCAAATAATTGTTGCAGAATATGAGGATTAGATTCTGACTTGATTTAGATGTCCGTATTCGTGACACGCGCACATTTTCAGCTGAGTCTTTAAGCGGGCCATTGCTTAGTAGGCAGACAGTCAATTCTTATGCAAATGGCCTGTGACTGAGTGCCGGATATAATATGCTGTAGATCAAATGTCACACAGGGAGTAAGAGTCTGTGTGATATAAAAATGGCTGACTTACACATTGTTCTGTAATATATGCTTCTTAAGTTGATATTCCTTTTTAATCTTTGAGATGTAATTCTTACACACGTGCAGCTGTATAGGAGAGCTGTGCATGCAGACTGTCCTCTGGAGTTCTCCGTACAATCAGTGCGTACAATCACTTTTGTCCATATTGCATACGTATTGTGGGCAACGACCTCTGTGCCGCTGACGTGACCTCCCCCAGAGGACAGGTGAGAAGTGAGCCAGCCCTGTGAAGTAACTGGGAATAATAGCAACTTAATTAGAAAGTAGTAAAATGCTCAGGCTCAGTTTCTTGGAAAAACGGGTATAAGAATGGCATGTCGGTAGGTTGGCGTGCGTGTGTGTGTGTGTGTGTGTGTGTGTGTGTGTGTGTGAAATCAGGAGTCCCAATACTTGAGCAGATTTAACATGACAGACAACACTGCAGTCTACCTCGGCTGCTCCACCAAAGAGTGCACGAGAGGATGCCTGTCTGCCTGTAAGAATCTCCTCTCGTAAGAATCTCCAGATCATACATCTTGTGAAGTAAATTCCAAATCTTACACCGTTTTGGTCCGTTCGATTCAGACACAGTCGGGGACGCAAATAGGTCCGAAAACAGAGTGTGCAAGAGAAAAGCTTACATTAGGCTCGAGGGGGCTCATGGGACCGTGGGCCCACCGCTGCAAGGGGAAGAAAAATGGCGTGGAGACGAGGAAGAGGCGGCGGTAGATAAATCACTGCCATCATGCAGATTTACAGTGTTGGAGTGAGAAGATAAATGTGTAAAAAGGGTGTGTGTCAAAACCTGTGGTGCAGGGCCACACACTGACGCTGGTCAGTAATTGAACTTTGCTATAATTATACCAAGGAGATAATATTAACTTATAGTCTTTGCGTGAGAAAGAGGCCGCTCCATAATTCATCGGCTTGATGGGGAGATGATGGCCGATCTGCCGCTCTCTCACTCACTGTCCCCCTTTCTCTTCTCGCCTGCATTGTGTTACAGAAATATGATGGCTCCATTTTTATCCTGTCACATTGACAACTGATGGGCTTATTTTCCTGTGGCCCCGGGGAATGATGAAATAGTAAGCAAACATTCTTTCTCAGTGGGAGAAAGGTGCTTCATCATAGCAACTGGGACAGCCACCGCCACTTGTGTCATGCAGCAATAACAGGAGGTTACGGGAGATGATGCACTCGCTCTTCTCCAGCCGGTACACCACAGAGGGTCGGAGGGATCTGAGTCCATCCATCCTTTCTTCAGTGTTGCTTTTTGAGTTCCATTGCCTCGACATCCAAATCTGACATGAGGATTTTTGTCACGTGTGGATGTCAGTGTTTAGCATTAGCATTGAACGTTTTCACTGTGCGCCACTGGAACTTGATCCAAGCTAGCTTCTCTCTTGGTTTTCTATATCATGTTAACTTAACTTACGTTGAAAATCAGCTGTGTCAACTTTCAGGGTTAAAATGTCATGGCCAATCCAAGCTGCTTTATGAAGAGGCCCCTTGTAAAAACCTGACACCTGAGGGCCCTTTGCACAGGAAGCACTCCTCCAGGCACTGCTGTGAGCTAAGCTACCGGGACAAGTTTGCAACGTTTGCGTTAGGTCCAATAATTCTCAGCCCTCGCTCTCAACAACGATCCCCTCACCTGATTTGAATAATGCATATCGGGGGGGATATTAGCTGAGAGATAGTGGCTGCAAGCACCTGCGGGGACGGGATGGTGTCGCCTCTTATTTTCTCGGCCTCTTGTCAAGGGAACGTGTGACGCTGTGGCAGCACCAGTGATAAGGGCATTTCTCCAGCCTTGACGGAGCTCCTCCAGAGCAAACACCATCAGACCCCCAGTTTATCGCCATGCTACGGGATTTAGACAAAGAGCTACAACAGCAGCTTGAGCGGATATCTGATGACTGCAGTCGAGTGCTTGAGCAGCTCACAGTCGTTTTTCGTTATTGATATTCAAAGACATTTGTTTTGAATTATAAATACACGGCTGTAATCCTCATTACTCCTTTTCTTTCACCCTGCCGGTGGGAGACAGTCGCCTGAACACCCACCTCGGTGTCTTGTCAAGTCGTAGCCAGCAGGGGCTTTTGTCTTCGCACCGTAAAGAGAAATGACAGCTAATCTGATTTACAGGTGATCGCTTCAACTCAATTCAATTAAGTCCCCAATAATCCATGATGAAAGCACACCTACACCAGTCATTAGGATTCAAAACAAAATGCGGGCTTATCGTCATGAGGCACCATGGAGGGAACACGCCCTTTAATAGATATGCTGATTCAGTTAGCCGTTTGTGTCGCACGGTATGCTGTGGCTGACTTTCTGTCGGCCGCTGATTGTAACTGAGTTTTTCAGGGTGGCACGTTTCTAAATCTAGGATAGAAAAGCAGCATTTAATTCACGAGATTTAAAACTGGTCTTGATTTGGGAGGAATTTACCCTATTAGCAAGATATCTATAGCAAGTAGCGCGGCTCTTACTCTGGGCCGACGGCCACTACGTTTTGATTGACAGTGTCATATTCGTAAGAGGGTTATGAACCACAAAACAAGGGTTAAAAGGAAATTGACCCAGCAGTTGACGAGTGACTGATACATCGAGCTGGAGGTCTTTAATCTTGCTGCTGAGCTTACATAAAGCTTATATAACAAATTACGATGCCTACGGGGTAATATATCACCTGATGGATCTCTCTGCTCAGCCTTCTCTCCTTCTCCGAGGTTGCCCATGAGAGGCTGGTAGATTCGCTGTAATATGGGTCAGTGGTACTGTCTTCTCTGAATATGATCAAGACAGATGGCGTATCAAGCGGGGCTAAATTGTAACGCAGTATTTATTTAGATGTAATACTACTCTCAATAAGTGTACACACACACACACAGAGTTATCTGGGACTAGATGATCTAAGCTTGGATTACCGGAAATACTTGGAAATCCTCAAACACTAATAAAAAAAATTCCTGAATTTACCCTCACTTTTGTTTAAGGGGCCTGGTCCAATTAGGTTCCAGAAATCTTTAAATCAAACTAGGAAAATCAAAGATAGCGTTACTTCATACTTGGAACAAGCTATTGAGTGAAATTCCTTGAGTGTACATTGTTTTCGTACTTGGCTTCAATCACTCAATCATAAAATCAGGCTGAACACTTTCCAAATGAGGTCCCAGAATGTCGTTTCCTCAGAATCTCTCACATCGGACACTGAGATCTCCGCTCCCGATAATACCGACATTAAGATAGGTCCTGGTTGCACCTGGCGAATGACAAAATATATGACTTTCCCCCGATAAGGTCACGAGTGGAACACTGTCCAGGTGCAGATTACTGGCAAGGTACGAGTCCCGTCTTGGTATGCAGACGGCAGATCCTTTTGATAGCTCCACAGAAGGGATCGAGCGCCGGTGCCGCGGCTTTGGAAGCACTTCACTGTTAAGATCTCTTTACAATGGTGTGAGGTCAAAGGTCACCACAAACGCGTTGGAGCTTCATCTAGAGGTGGGCTGTCAGGATGTCAGGTTCTTATTGCCGTTAATAAATGCTACTTCAATACACTTGCTACAATATAATAAATAAATCTTTCAAATTTCAAGGACTCACGTGAGAAGTTTATCTATTCCTGGCTGGACGGAGGTTAGAAAGTTACGTGCGTGACCTCAAATTCTGAGACGTCTCCTCCGTAAGCATCTTTTTAAAAGAAGAACGGATCTTGAATCATAACCCCTTATACAGTAATTGGTGGTCCTGATTCGAGGGCATACAGTCAGCTCCCCGACCAGCGAATAGCTGTCGAAAGCTGTTTTAGTGCGCTGACTAATCAGGCGTTACCCCACAGCCAGTGCCAGCAATCCCAGTATGAATGACAGAGCCGTCTTAAATAGCTTCTTCCTGAGGACAAGAACCAAGTATGGTATAAATAAATCCATTTTTTTTCCCCCTTAATGATTAGATAAAATTGAACTTTGGAACCATGACAGTTGCTGAATAAGTGATATTGAATCTAATACATTATCACCAGATGCAGCACATGGTAATATCATAAGAACTGACAGCTATTTGTTCCCTCTGTGCAGTATGTACACATATGTTCACCACATGCTTGGCTTCAGCGTGGTTTTCTTTTTTTCCAGACATTGCAAAACTATTTTTATCTATTATTATCTATTATTTTTATCGGTTATTATCTAACCAGCAGATATTGTAACCTTATAAAAGCAGATTACATCTTTCCATCTTTCCATCTTTCATTTGAACTTGTTTTCTAATTTCTCTTCCCTGTTCATCAGCACATATTTTCAAAATCTTTGTAACTGCATTAGCATCTCTTTGTGTTTATTTATTGTTGGACTTCAGGATTTCTACGAAGTGCAAGAAACAGGCATTCGTGGCCACAGCCAGCCATGGTGCTCCAGGGCTGTAGAAGATACCGGTGAAAAATCATCAATTATCAGAGCTCTTATCACGCTATTCCTGACTTCACTCTTAGCCATAAATCCAATTGTCAGCTAATGCTAACAGATAACTCAAGTAAAACAAAGATAAAAACGTACAGTTTCAGCACGCAAATACATCTCAAATACCTGACATTACTTGAACTGAAATATAAGGTATTTTATTGCTTTTTACAATGTGAACATTTTGTACCAATTAGGTACATTTAAAAGTGGCATTTATTCCCAAGAAAAATGTCTGAATTGGAAATATTTTTGACTGGTTATTTGTATTAGTACACTTTAAATGAACAACAACAACAAATTAGACGAATGTTGGCAGTAAATCAACATTAAAAGACACTAATGAAATGTGAAATATGTGGAATCGATTCCTCTAATGTGGCCGTATGTTATGCCACAATATTATTACTGTCTGCAGACAAACCCCGACATTTCTTGAAACTAAATCTGCCTCCCACCCAAGCACACGGATGCCCGGGACTCTCCCTCTTACGCTCGTCTCTCAACAGCTTTTGAGAAGTCTAAGTATAAAATGGCGAGGTGCACTAACAGTATCTGTCCGTTGCAGGATACATAGAGAGGATACGGGGAGGCTCAGGTAAGAACTTGCATCAATCTGTCACTCACTTCCCTCAGGGTGATAAGAGAAATTCCAACAGAGAGATAACACTGGACATTCAACTTAATTCCAAAGGAGGAACTTTTCATCAGCGGGTCACATATTAGCTTTCAGGAAATCAGACTGCCGGAAGATCCTTTTTTTTTTCCTCTTTCTACCTCACCATCTGGTGCTGCACGCTGACATCGTGAACCTGCACGCTTACAATTCCAAATCATAAACATAGAGTTATGAAAAAGTGGTAATCTTTTCTGTATTTTTCCATCATCGCGCTTGCTCGCCTGAATTTGACTTGTTTGATGAGGCGGTGACCAGACCTTTGGAAGGATCTCTCATGTATTAGGCCAAAACATTACAAACGGTGCAAGAAGTTCCGAGGTCAACCAATCTCTCGGGGCCGGATTTTCCTGTGGGGAATTTTCTGCATCTGCCCAGCAAGTCTTCGGTGGCGTATTCCGGAACAGAAGTTGTTTTGATTGTCGGTTTTTGGGAGAATAAATTCTTTTAGTCAGCTGAAGCGAATACATGTCATTTTGCGAGCTGCACGAGCGGCTGCGGTTTGAAAATGAACAAATAAATACACAAAATAAAAAGCCAAAATTCCTGTGTAAGCAGTTTGAGTGATGTAGGCAGGAAGAGGGAAGGGAATGTTGGATCTGTAATTTTGAGATGCATGGTTTTCATTATAATTCAAAATGTCAACAAAATTGATTTTATGAAGCACAGCTGGCAGCAAATTAGGCAGCAATCATTCAGAAATCTTAGTTATGAATACCGTACGCAAGGAGTCCGCGCAAACGCCTGTGGTGTTTGGTTTTGGTTTTTCAATCAGCTTATAGCCTGTCTATAAAAACAAGTTTGTGAACAGCCATGGAATTTAGCCTTCAAACACATGCATCTACTGCATGTACTCCACACAAAAGAAACATCAGCGCTTCCTTCCTGACTGCACGCATGTAGAAACGGCTTCACATCAACTCAGATGTAAAACGCAACACAACCAACAACTATTAGCTGAGACTTTATGATCGGTGATAAAGCAGTGGATAAAATTCACCATATGAAGGCAATCAGTTAGTTTCACGTCTGAGTGCTGCTCTGCCTTTTTTCTTTAAAATGGATCGATAGGCCATGGCGCATTTAGGAGACTCCCAAACCATACCCTGGGACTGGAGAAGCCAAAATATAGCCCCTCACTGCGCCATCAACACCACCTCCACCCCCTTCTCCTCCTGATTGCAGTGGGGGCTGGGATGGTGACAATAACATTGGGCCGATTCTCCGGATGCTTGTTTAAGTGCATGACCAACCAAAAGGATGTATATGTATATATAAATATATTATGTTTGTGGCAGGCTATTTATTGTAATAGAATTTCAGTTAAAATTATGGGTATTGACTTTTATTTTTTTTATTTCATGTAGTTAGCAGCAACTCAAACAATCTAGTCAGCCTCCCTGCAAACCGATTTAAAAGGCAGCTTTGGAGGTGAGATAAACAACATTAAAAGTGACCAAAAAATATGTATATGTAGCAAAATATAATTATATTAACATAATCATGAAAATGTTATACTTAAAAATAAATAACTGTAAAGAGTAGAAAACTGCATACATTTATTTTAATTGGGGGAAAAAAGAAAAATCACCACATGCTGTGTCATTTAAATAAGATGAGTGACTTATTTAAAGCACAAAAAAAGCAAAAGAGACCACAATTAAAAACACACAGCACCAGTAAAAGCTGCTGAGGGTTGAAATTACAGGTAGCACAAGGGTAATACATTTTCATTGAGGTCACCACGGTTACAGAGGCCTCGCTAATATATTTCTTTATCTTTGCAACTGTGTTAAAAAAGGGCTGTAGCAGATAATTCAAGGAGAGGTTTTCTCGTCTGCACCGGCCAGCAGGGAGACAATGGAGTCTCATCGATTGGTAGGGGGGCTCGACATCCTGCCTTCATGTCAGCTGAATAAAAAGACCATTACCCCTTCAGCTCCAGCTTGATATATACCATCCAGGAAGATGGAATTATGACTTTTACTTCCTGTCACATCAACCCATATCTTTTTTTTTCCTCTTCCCATCTTTCTCTCTCTTTTTTGTCTCCATTTTCCACAGATCATCCTATAATCGTCCACAATCTTTTTCCACATTACCGGGCCAAGTTTGTGAAACAATAGAGGGAGGCCAATAACTTTTCCCAGAGTGGCAGTTATTTCTTTTTCTTTCTTTTTTTTTTTTTTTTTTTGCCAGGGGGAAGAAAATGGGACGGACAGTCATGATAAAAGGACATTGGACTCGGTCAAAGGTTGACCACTCTGATCTAATTGTTGTTGTTTTTGCCCCTATTGAGTGGAGTATTTAATTTCTTTTCTGTGGAATCCACCTTTGTTTGTGAGGAAAAAAGGATATAAAAGTATAAAATTACCTGAGGGTGTTATACGATTTTTAAATTTTTTGTAATCCACGTGTTTACCTCAGATTAATTAAAAAACGATACTTAAATAAATGAAGAGATGTTTTAAGACAAATCTAGCCTCTTTAAATTTTATCTGTGACAGAGTCATGCATTGAAATGCAGCAAAAGCTCTACGTAGATATGTGGCCTGGCTCAGATTTACGCTGATATGTTCCTCCACACACTTTGTCTCCTCTGCTGTGATTTGATTAATACACTCCAATTTTCCGAGAGATACTTTTCTCACAAAGAGGGGATCCATTTTTGCCCGCGAGATCGAAAAGTTAGAAGCTGCAGCATAATTGATGACCTCCCGGGACAGGCGCTCTCATATTTATCACCACCTGACCTCTCCCTTGCTATCATCCATCATAAATTAAAGTTGTACAGCGGTGGCGCAGCCCCGGCTCCTCTCTCAGCGCAACCTTTTGTCCAGAGGTCCTCTTGTCTGCTTCATTTGGAGCCGCTGGAAGGAGCAGACTTCAAAACCTGCAGTTCAGCACCTCTGCTGTTCGGGGCAGATGGTCATCACCGAATGCATCTGTCAAACTCGGGCCCCCTCACCAGCGGGCCGAGCGCCATCTTCTTTAGCTACCTGCTCATTTCATCTCAGTCGACTATTGTCCGTTCAAATCAGTGCATATTGTCTTTTCAACCACCTGTCTGAGACAGATATATATATATATTTTTTTTTGTTGACTGACATCTGTGGTCGTCATTAAGGGCTCTTGCTTGTCCATCAACGAATAATAACAGGTTTATAACTTCAGCATCTTCGTTTGTTCTGCTTTTAAATGGGTTTTAATGCAAAACTGCAAAAATTGCATCTGTCTAACTTTTTTTGGTTATACCCCTCACTCCCACACACACACACACACACACACACACACACACACACACACACGATACTGACAGCACCTATTAATATTGATGAGAGGTTGAGCATTAATGTTAAAACTGAGCTTTGGGGCCAAGCCCTTCTGACTCCACTGTAGCGATTAACACAAAGCAACGGAATAATTTATCGTTTGCGCCACATTAACCAAGCGAATTTTCAAACTCTCCCTGCGAGAGGAGGTTGGTAATTGTGGGCTAATATCTCTGCCAATTATGGATTTTTATGTGTTGAGCTTAATGACGGGTAAAATCAGGATTGTATTGATATAGAAAACATGCATTTTAAACATCTTGTCAGATCACCCCGGGTCACATCAAATCATTAGTCTTGCAATGTTGTTGCTTTCTGGTGTTTCAAATATTGAAGATCTCTGGGACGCTCAAGTCTTTATAGCGTCTTCTCCATTGCGCTGCAAGAAATGTACAGCTATAGTGGCACGTGCATGAGAATTTTCACCCATTTGCTACAAGTTTTAGTTATCATCTTTCCAATTTCCCTGCCTGCCACACTGTTTTCACCCATAAAGATAAACCCGCAGCAACCCTGCAAGGCTCCTCAGCTGCTTTTCAGAGGGAACATCCGAGAGTGAGAGACTTGCGTGTTTATAAATTGTCATTCAGTGCATGACTACCCCGCACTCCCACCAGAGGCAGCCTACAAGTGACCCCTGAAAAGAGGGGGTCAGGGAGGAGGTCGTGCGGAATGGCCCGGCTGTTGGCTCTGACACTCCCTGACAACTTTAAGTAGATCTCTTTTAAGCCATTTATTTGGACTGTCTGTGGGGAAAGACGGAGAGCAGGATGGACAATACTTTGATAAATATCAGCTCTTATTAAACGTACTGTTTCAGCTATATTTTGAAGAGCATCCATTCTTACATTTCTGGGATGTACTATCCTCATCGTTAGCTAATTAAATACAGTGATCCATTTAAGGCAACAATCAATATTACCTTTCAAATATTGGCTGAATCCACTGTGGCATCCTTGTGATAATGTGTTTCCCAGGCTCCTGTGGTGCCCTTTAACATTGATCCCTGGTAGCAGAATTTGTCACAGTGTTATTGCCCTGGTGAGGTTTCCCAAAATGTCCCCGTGAACAACAAGCTGATGTTTTTATGGATCGCACTAGTTGTCTGTAAACTGCTTACCATGACCAGTTATCTGAATATTTTTTTTAAGTTTCTTTCAGTTAGTTAGGCTTATCCACTGATGCTGTAACTTTGTATTTTCATGTTTTTTTTGCACAGAGGTCCTACGTCAGACTATTTTTATGCTTTCGAAGACTTTGAAACTTGCACTAAAGGCCAAAAGCTGCCCACAGCTGCACAATACCTGCACCAACTAAACACTCACTGGCCCTGCATAATGTATTTTTTATCTCTGCGGCACCAGCAGGCCATAGATTAGCATTATAGATTCTAATTTGAAGTCTTGTCACTACTTTCCTTGTCTAGAATTGTAAGTGCAAGGGCTGCCATCTGCTTGCAATTATGAGCCTGACAACCCTGGTAAATGTGCTTTTTACTATCTTAATGGCTTGTGTATTGATCTTAATGGACATAGCACCGGCTTGTTCTATCAGTCAGAGAGAAACAGTGGGGCACGGCGAGCAACACCGGCCCGCATCTAACATATTCTTTGGTCATAGGCAGCCCTCGCGGCCACTTCATTGATATCATTAAGTCGCCATATGTTTTGCTAATTTAACGCAGTTTTTCAGACGGTGTGCAAAATAAGACACGCTCACCGTGAACTTGCTTCTGACACTGTGACAAGCCGTAAAGAATTTCTTACCTAACTGTGTGAGAAAAAGAAAAAGAAAGAGAACATGTCTTTCCTGAATGGTGTCAAATGTTTAAATCATTACACACTTTATTTTTCAGTTGATATGAATGATATGGGCCAATTCCGATTTTTGTTTTTTTTGGCGTTTCAGTTCAAGCAGGTATGTTTGAAGCGCTGGGAAAAAGATACATCACAAAGTCTCATTTGTAACACCATTGACATTGCAATAATGACCCCTTGGCAGTACGGAGTAATGGGCGATCTGACCTTTGACCGCAGCCAATGAACAAATTTAGCTTAGGCCAGCGCTCGGTGATTTATTTCTGACAATATTATGGCTTCTGAAGTCGTAGAGCTAGACACATCGGACACTGAATGGAACAATCATTAACTAAGCAGGATGTGGTTCAACTTTTACTCTCATTCCCCTCGGTGAAAGTATTTAGAATTCATTCACCTTTAAGATTACTACTGCTTTATGGAGAGAAACTAATGGGACTGCACAGGCGGCAGCTCAAATGATGTGCTCTCACTCTAAAGTTGAATGCTAAAAGAGTTTTAAATGTATTAACAGAGGAGTGTTAGTCTTTGTGTTAGCTGTAAATGAATAAAAGGAGAGCCTGGGTACAGACAACTGAAGCAACTCTGTTATGGGAGAAGTTATTGCCTTTATTTTTATGGGAAAAATTCATCCTCTTTGTACTCTGCAATAAAGAGTGCAATGTTTAAACATAAATCAATAAAATGGATTTACACAGTAATTTATTGATAAAGTATTCAGGTAAGACGAGCATCTTCAGTGCTGGAAAGCAGAGAGGGATGAAAGAGAAACAGATACAGCAAATACAGAGAAACATAAAATGGATAGACTCCAGAAGGCTAAACAGAGAGAGGGGGCAGAGAGAATGGCTTAGATGTCTATAAACAAATCAACACATCTATCACCCACAGCCTGCTGTAAGGGCCATTGGGTCACTGGTGTGTTTGCACCAATCCCATCACTCATTCAGAGCCGACAGGTTGGCCATTCTCAACCCACCACGGTCTGCTTTTCCAATCCAGTCAACAAAGCCCAGGCCCTGGCACTATCTGCTTAGCTTGAGGGCGGAAAATGTCAGGAAAAGTAAGACGAATGAGCTGCCCTGATTGACTATTTCCTTAGATACTGAATCAATGGGCTTATTATCACCAGCAATTACAGTACTAATACAAACAGATGCTCGGGGAAAGACATCTGCTTAGAGAGATGAGACAACTAGATTTCCAGTCAATAGCGTGAAGTAAGCCTCATTCTCGCTGACCCTTAACAGGGGTATTGGTATTCATGCAAGACCCAGGAGCAACTGCGAACCAGTGGGAACACACAAATTCATGCAACACAGAGTTGCACAGTAATTGAAGAAGATTGAATTAACTTTATAAGGACCACAACAAACATATAAAGTCTAGCCAGAACAGTGGCACCATATTTGACCAGAAGACCAAACACAGCAGGTATTTATTATTATTATAATTATTTTTTTAAAGGTGCTGGTCCACTTTGTTTCCTTATTATGATGTGATTCAGACCACAGATCCCCTACACAGAGCCCCAACAGAGACACAATCATTTTGAACATTTTACCCTTCACTATTATCTGTCTGCAACAATAGCCCCAGCTCAACACCTCTCCTCCCACCGCTGTGGCGGAGGAGCCCATCTATGGAGGTTGGGAGGCGAGTGAGGCATATCATTAGAGCTCAGGCCACGCAAACAGTGAGAGGGCCCTTTCAGAGTGGGTTCTGATGGACGTGGTACCACTTGAAGAGGACATGCCTGACTTGCCAGTCCCTGACAACCGTCTGTGTTTGCCAGGTGGAGCATTGAGGAGCTGTGTCGTCCTTTTTGTCACGGTCTGTGCCGTCACTGTTTTCCACGCTGCAGGGCCCTCGCTATATACCGGCCACGGCTAGCGTGGTCGCTAGCTCCACGCCTGAGCAGGTAGCCTCAGGAAGGTAGTCGTGCAGAAAGGTCCATCCCCTTTTTTCTATTTCTATGCTGTTTCTCACATTTAATTATCTGATTCCTTCTCCTCCCATGGCTGGGAGGAGAAAAGAATCGCTCCTCACGCCTTCTTACTGTGGAGAGCTGTTGATTGTTCTTGCTTAAGCCCACAGTGGGCAGAATGAAAGAACACCTTCTTGTCTCACATTACATATTGGAGCGCTCTGCACAGACCCAAGTGTTTGGAAGCACTGGACCTGTGTTTGGAGTCAATGAGAACAGCATTTTATCCGTGTCACAGCAGTATTTCCAAGAGAAAAGGGGGAAATCTTTATTTGAGGCCAGTTGCTCTGGTAACCAGAAGTCCTTTTTTCTTTCCTTTCCATTGATTACAACAGACTCTCAACCAGCATACTGTTTTCCGTAAAACTGGATACCTACAGTGCCGACATCTAGTTTAAACATCACCAATAAAGGCTATTTTTATTATTATTATTTTTACACAGAAAACAATGGTGAACGTCACATTTCATCTACAATAACAGTCAACTATCAGCAATATAGTCAAATAGTGTGTACATTGTACACAGCGTAGTTGAGCTATGGACTTAATGTACCCGCAAATCAGATGAATATAGAGGACAAAAAAGATCATGTGGCAATTCCATTGGAAAATCACCTCATTATGTGATTATGTCATTAGAAATAGCGGTGTGTGCCCATTTCAAAAGCCCCCAGTGAACCTACTGTGAAATAAAAGATGTAAAAGGACCTTAAAGGTAATTAATCTATTTAACTCCCCGGCTAGAGCTTCACATGCCACAGCAGACAACACAGCGGTCTCAGAGAATGGGCCGAGGAGGGGAGGAATGCCGCTGGCTTGTTTTACAGAAGCAGACCTTTGAAATATATACATAACTGACAAACGTGCAATTCCTCGGCATTATGTGCCGCCATAAGAAACTCAGTTTGCCATCAGTCTCCGAATGGTTCACTAGTATGTCATTGTTAAGCTTTTGATATTAACCAACACATCAAACCAGAACGATTATCATTTTAGAGCGCCATTCATAGGTGTTCTGTATGTTACAATGGAGCCTTATCTGCGCTGCGGCTCCCGTTGTGCACGCTGTAATAACTCACTGTAGCTGTCCTTGTCAAACCAGCTAGCATAAAGATAAATATGTCTTACTTTATGGGCCCCATCAGAATCCTGAACAGGTTCATTTAGGAATAAAATCAGGATTCCCGCTCCCAATAAATCCATCAAGGTGATGAAGAATCATTTAACGTGAGTGCACAGTTCATGCTCACTCTGTATCCCGGAGCCTGAAGCATTCAGTGATGCCGCCTCACTAATACAGTAAATATTCATGTCCACAGAAAGCTGGTGGGATGTTCTCATTTTTGTCCTAATGAAAAAGTAAAAGTTTGAAAGCCTGTGACGCACAGTATTTAGCAATGATGAACCACCCCAGCCCTGGCCTCAGGGGCGTCCGCAGGTGCATTTTAGAGCCAAGCTCCAGCAGATTGGCAGAACAGTGTGATGTCGCCCATTTGGCACGGACTCTGGTTCACTTCCCCCCACAGGGCGAGCCTCCCTGACCTCATCCCTCACAGTTTTAATATACACCACACAAAAAAAAAATGTGCACACAGAAAGCAATTCCTCCTCTAGCTGTTGCACAATCTTATTTATTAGTGATGTCCACAATGATCATGACATGAATTATAAGCACATTTTCATTCTTCATGATGTGAAAACATTCAAATATATTAAAAATTTTTATAAATATTGTGATATTTTATTTTTTTATGTAGCTACATACGAGGGATATGTTGTTTTATATCACAGAAAACTGAAGAACACTAATGTGGAGGTTTTTTCTTTCTTGAGTCATCTGAGACAAGAAGTCAAGTCAAGCACAACAGCTTCGAAACTGTCTAAACAGGTAACTGATCACACTGCACACTGGAGCGGCTTTAGATGAACATTCTTGAACTTCTCCGACATTTATGATTCTCTCTCTGTCCACTGTTTCTTGGCTTCCCCATGTTTTTATCCAAACAGTAAAAGGATAAAACAGATCACTGAAAAGGGGAAAGAAGCAGCTTAAGAAAAGGGGGATGGGGGGAAAACAGATTCTGAAAGGTGAACAGTAAAATGTTAAATAGAAAGACTGGCTGCTGCTTTGGTCCAGCTATAGTGAGTAAGAAACAGAAGTGAGCTTTCTCCCCCATGTCTCCTGTGCTAAACTATCCCTCTCACACCACAGGTTCACTTTATCACTAAATCGCCCTTGATCTCTGCCTAACTCTCTCTTTAGCTCCTTTTCACTCACATTCACCCTCCTGTCAATTCAGCTCCATTTTCAATCTCCTCACCCACTCTTGCTCTCTAATACTCTGAAAACTACTTTCCCTGCACCTCATTCTCTCCTTCAGCCATCTCCCTCAAGTTTACCAGGCAACACCAGTGACTGCTGGGCTGTAAAATGGCCCTGTGAGCGAGAGAGAGCAGTGGAGAAAGAGTCTGAGTGAGAGGTGTTAGATTCTTGACAGCGGGGTCCCCCATTATCTCTGTAATCTGGTGATAATTAGAATTAGTGCTTGGGCACCCCGAGGGCGAGACTTTCAAGGCCTCACAATGTCTCTAAAGGACCTAAAGGGGCACTCTCTCTAAAACACACACACATACACATTGACCTCTCCTGCTCTCTACACCTCACATACCCTTCCATTCTCTGCACCAGCCATTAAAACAATATCAAATACATTCACAAACCCTGAACACCTTCAGGCCTTCCATGCACACTTACTCACGCACACACTTTCTCTCTAAATACACACCCGGGCTGAAAAACCCACTCCACCATCAACCCCACTCCTCGCCCCTGGGCAGCACACAGCTGAAGGTAACAGCAGGTCGCTGCTGTTGGTGGTGTGAAGCCGAGCCTTCGCTGCCCATTAATCTGCGGCTAATTAGAATGCTCAATAGAGTCCTAAAAGAGACGTTAGCTGCGTAATTATGCTATCAGCCGGCTAGCCCACTATTAAGGAGCAGTGATAGGTGGGAAAGGCAAAATGGAAATGTGAGGGAAGGGCTGGGAATGTGCAGAAAAGTCATTTTCAGTGTTTTAAATGTTGAAAAAATGGATAACTTGTGACTTATTTGTGTGAAATATACCAGAGGGCCTGACATCTTAACCACAGTCCTAATCATAGTTTATCAATAAATTAGCTTACAATATGCATTTTTTTTCCTTTGGTGATTGTGATTAGTTGAAGTACTGTGTTACTGAGAGAAATGAGGAAACGTCTTTCTTTCAGAGCCCTCGTGACAAAAACACCAACATCATGGAGTAGTCACCACCAAAACAAGCCACCTGTTGGTACTGAAGGTTAGCACCTAGATGCTCGGCCACAGTGTTTTCTGCCATGAAATGTTGTTTTTGGTGTCAGTCACAGCCACTCTGACTCCTGCTACCTCAACACAATACCTGTGCACCCCCAGCACAGCGTGCAGCTCATTCACTGAGCCTGGGCGCACATTCCAACCATTCACTTCCCTTGGAGACTCTCGTTTCGCCCCTGTCTCTCCCACTCACCCCCTCACTCGCTCCTCTCTTTCTTTTCTCTCTGCGCCTGTCCTCCTCTGTTTCAATCCAGGGCAGACCGCAATTTAGCAGCAAACATCAGTACCAGAAGCCAGTGCAGCGGATCAAAGCACCTTAAATAAAAACACAAAGGACAGAAGAGCCCAGAGAGCCAACACGACATATAAATCGGAACATTCTGGTGTGGCAGAACTCTTTTACTTTACTGACTGAAGGGAAACTACATGTTAAGTCACTTGATTTTACCTTTAAATTAAGATGAAGCAAAACATGTAAAAAAAACATGTTTTCACTACAAAAGAGAAAAGGTGGCATAAATATTATTCAAATATTACTTCAAATATTAAAATTCACAACTACTTCTTTATTTAATTGGGAAAAAAAGCTATTTTACAACATCAATACATATTAAATTCCTGTGTCTTTTCTGAGCATGTTCCCAGTAATCATCTCTCACCACCACAAAAGGAAAAAATGATTTTGCCTGTGTGTCATTCAAAATCCCACGCAATCAATACAAATGATGTCAGTGAGGAGGAGCATCAAGGCTATTTTCAATGTCCAACAGGCAATCAATTTACATGTTAAAGAATCAAGTGCTGACCTAAACTAAAGCCTGTCAGGGGAAGAGCAGGTTAATATTGATCCGCTCCTAAATGTTTTGTATTTTTGCTCTGAGGGTTATTGTGTCACGCAACTCAAATTGACCGAATGGCCATTCGGTCGTTTCGACGTTTCACTATCTGTATATCAAGTGCTGCATTAAAGTCAATGAAGTCTCATAACTCTGTTTTTAAATGATCTACTTGTGCACTAATTCAAGGCCTCATGTGCTATAACCGTTTTTCTCTGTCCGGGTCATGTCAGCTAGAGTTGCTAAAAATATGTTTTTTATTACAAGCTGCTTTTTTAACCACGGCAATTCACAGGAAAGACAAAACCCTCCATGCAACTGTTTATTTATACTCTACTCCTTCCTCTGCCTACATCTTCCCTCACTCACTGTTATTTGGAGATCGATAGAGTCACCTTGGTTTCTTTATTTGTAGCCTCACAGTTGGTGGGGTTACGTGTGTATGGAAGAAAGTACTCCTATAAGCAGTGAGTGTGTGTGTGCGCACGCGTGCGTGTGTGTATGTGCAGAAAGAAAGCCACGGGGATCAGCATTATCTACAGAGCCCCTTTTGCTCCTCTTTAAACTTGATCAAAGGCAACAGTACTTGAAACCTATTAAGCACGTCTCTCTAAAATGTGCTGGGGTAAGATCGCTGCATATTCAGATGGGCTTCATGCTGAAATAAATAAATAAAAATATTGTATAATAGTGAAACGGTGAATGCGAAATAAAGACGAAAGTTTTCTGAAGGGGTAAAGGCCTGAATTCAAAGCCACACCTTTGAAATTTTGAATGGCTTGATCCACACTTGCTAACTGGTTTATCAAAATCACCACAGCTATTTGCTGCGGTTGCCTGAGCTTATAAAAATGCAATTTTGACTTCAGGGAGATGTATTTAATGGTTTTTGGGTTGACTTTTTTTTTTTTTTTTTTTTTTGGTACTCGAGTTGCTGTCTGCTTTTTATGGAAGGAGTTTATTTCTCCTGCTTTCCACCTCAAATTGTCAAAACGTTCACATTTCCTGTTTTGTTATTCTGTCTAGAATACGGGCCTGCACACAAGAGTGTGTGAGAAGATTAACACCAATTATCTTAACTTTTTTTTTTTATCTTTTCTTCCATAAAACCTCGTAACACAATGAATTAGTTTGAAGTAGAGCACCTTCCTCTTTTTTTTTTTTTTTTTCAAAAAAAAAATAAAATGCTTCCGTAGTTAGCTTTGTTTGGGGTCCCATGGGCTGCACATTTAGAGATGTGGTTTGTGGATGTGTTATAGCCTAAATTATAGATTATGAATGGGTGAGTGGATTTCACCAGGAAAAAAGGACGTGTCATGAGTTCCTCATGCCACTTATAGCTGGTGTATCTCGTGCTCCATTTCTCTGCGATCCCGCACCGTCCTCCTGAGAGCTGAATTAGAATAAACATATATAATTAGATAATTAGGAATTCACCACAGATCTCCGCACACACAAACATGCTCATTCTGCTGAATGCCTGGGGCTGAGAAAACCAATGTAAGCAGATTAGCAGATGCTTAAAAACAGTGGGATAGAGCTTTTTTTTTTATTTTTTTGTTCATTGACCATTTTAACTTTTTAGCCTATAAATTCTGAAATATCTCAATGCAAATTTTGTACATTTTTGCACAGAAAAAAATAAACCAGAAATATAAATTCATAATTTAAAAAAAAAAAAAAAAACAAGATAAAAATAACGTTATTTTTGGGTGCTGCTAATCAAGGCCGAGGTCATCCTTTCATCAGCATGTGTGCCCTAGCTCATTCCACAGTCAAATTAATTAGTACCCATCATTAATTAGCTTCCAAAACTGGCTGTGACCTGCTTATCCAACTCCACAGTGGTATCAAATCAGCCGTGTATACCTGTCAGATAAATTCTCATATCCTGGCCCATTTCTTATTCAGGAAATCTGTCAGGCTTACCCCCTTCTCACCACAATGAAAACAATCAAGCAGGAAGGATTCGTGTTTGACAGTTATGACAAAGCAGCGGCTGCTTTGCTTGGCTTCAAGGTGGAATGACTGCACCCCCTAAAGGCCTCGAATGGAATTTCACTAATGCCTCATTGCTGCTTTCATCCCCCAGACCCTCTGTGTCCCGCACTTCTACCAGGAGGTCGAATAAAGGAAGGAGAGAAGCAGATTGAGGGTGAAGAAAAGACAGAGGGGTGTTGGTGCCACCAGCATCATCCTCCCCTCTCCGCCAGTATGTTCTTGTCTACTAGGGTGCTTATGATCCATTTTCCCCAGATATGAAAAAGTTGCTCGCTCAGAGGAAGAAAGCAGTCAATCAATGCTACTGAAATAGCCGCACTCCATTAGCAGGCGGTAACAGGAGCTGTGCCCTTGCTTAGGGGACTTTGGCTCAGGCGGCTCCAGTCCCCCAGTCTCTCTCTTTCCTCTCTTTGACTTACTGATTCCTCAACTCTTCCTCGCCTTCCGCTGACCCAGCCTCTCGAGCCTCCCAAACCAAACCAGATCCAGATAGCTTTACAGATAATATGGTATATCATCTGCAGACAACCTGTTAGCACCCATCCTAACATCCGCGCAATTGTCTCGCCAATCAGCCAGGCATTCGGTCAATCAGCTAGTGGCTTGTTTGCCCTCTTGGCCTCATTGCCTGTCTCTAAAGACCTCTAATTGTATTAAAAGTACTCCCCTCTGCAGGCCCTTACGCCCTGATCTTTGTGTCGCTGAAAGCCGATACCTCAAAGCTCCTTTTGTTTTATAAGCGGGAAATCGTTTGGGAGCGGACCCCAGGATCTCCACCTGGCATGCATGCCTCTCTCAACTGCAGATTATTACAAGGAACATCTGCTTAGGGGTCAACAGCAGTGTCAGTTGGAACAGAAAGATAGGCAGCACGGATCATCTTCGCTTAAGTTCCATATCCTTCCCTGTTTGAAGTATACAGTAAAAGTGATTTCATTCTGGGCTGCTTCCGAGCCAAAAAAAGAAAGAAAGTTTAAATATGTTCAAGAAAAGTCACACAGGATGAGGTGAATTATTTGGGTAAGGGTTAGGGTTTAAAGTGGGATTAGGCTTAATCCTCTAATGTGGATTTGCAGCAGGAGTGAGAAATACACAACATCCAGGAAGAATATAATTGAAGCTGTATAAACAGGATCAGGGTGTAGGAAGAAAGGGTCTAAAGTGTGTAAGAAAACACTGCTGATGTCAAATATTTTTCTTATTTCATTCATCATCAAGAAAATCTGATAAGAGAACAGTAAAACTGTGTTAATCTTCTGGTGAGTTTTATATTTCTTCCGTGCATGACCCCAGACTACTGGCTGCCTCCTTCCACCCCCCACCTCTCCTATCCTGTCCTACCCCAAACTCAGCTGGGCGGCACAGCGAGCATGGCTGTGTGTTACACCGTGTCAGGTGCTATTAAAGGCTGTTAGGTGGCAGCCTCCATCACTCTCCGCCGCCCTGTGTCCACTCCGGGGGTGAGGCAGTGCAATTGCCTTACATCCTTGTGCACCGCAGCACTGTGACAGGAAGGCCTGATTGGCAGTGACACAGCCACGCTGCGGAGGGACGCTACGGAGAGGAGAGCAGACGAGAAAGAGGAAGGGTACCCAGGTGGTGTCAGAGCAGCTCCACGGGGTGTTATGTTATCTATCCGGCAGGACCTCAAAAGTGGACGGGGGTGGTGGGGGGCAGGGATCTATGTGTGTATGTGTGCGTCCCAGGTGTGAGCGTGACCCTTCCCAGGAATACTCTGTTGGGACATATTACATACATGGTACGGTGACAGCGATGGCTCTGGATGAGACTGGATGGACTGGTCGGGGAAAAGGTGGCATAGAACATTTGTTAGAGAGAAGGCAGCTGCTGTCTGAACTCACCCAACAACCTGTAGAGTACAGATTACTGCATGATGGCAGAAATTACTGTGAATTTTATTTTTTCCCAGTTTAACAAATATGTAAAGCACACACTGCATAGCTACAAGATAGTGGTTAATAATCACGTCTCTGGTCTATACTGCTGTGTTGTAAACGTATATAGAAATTAATCATGTAGCGACTAACATTCAACAATCGTAGTAGCAAAATCAGTCATCATTACTTAATGTGATGAAGAAAAATGAAAGGTTTTGGAGAAGAGTGAGGTGTGGGCCCCCTCTGGGACCGCCCCTGTCATGCTTGATGCAGTGTATTGAAAAGCGGTGGCAGCTTTCTGGCAACATGGCCGCTTCAGCTGCTGTGCTGTGCATCTTACTCATCGCCTCCATCTGCTCCCCACCTCCGCCTCTAACTTCCTGCAGAATTATGATTGCACATATACTGTGGATACTATGGATTTTGTGGGTTATTGGATTTCTCCATATCGCAAGTGAACCACTCTGCATTAAAATTCACCCGCCTTTGTTTTTGAACCCCATAAAACACTACTTTTAATTACATAAACTTAAGTCCTCAAACCCTCAGAAGAGTACCTGTATTGTTTTATATATTAGATATACATTAATGATATTATTGTTTACTTTGATGTTTACCTAAAAAATCTTATCATTCACTTTATATTTTTTACGAGGCTTTCTTTTTCATTTTTCTGGTGACAAAAGGCACTGCTTCTCCAGCAACTGTACCTTTCACTGACGTTGTGTATTGCACTCCATGTTTCTCAGGACACCAACAAATAGGATCCATCACACAATAATACCTATACAAGTAATTGCCTTTCTTCAGGCTATAAGGCCCCGAGGTCCTCTTGTCCAGCAAAAGCTTTGCTCATAAAGTCCTGATTCTAAAATTTGATATTGTGGAGGCCCCGCTATTGTTGCTCACACCAAAGCCTGGATAATACTGTGTTAGCACCCGGGCTAAATCTCATGTTCTTCACATTGTGTCTCGTAACTCAGTTAGCTTTTCAAAAACATGAGATGTTTTCACATCGCTCAGAGGAAAATGACTCATGTATCAGTGAAGACAAGGCGAAAGCTCAGATTTTAACAAGAACAACTTGTGAAACTCTCCTACAAATGCACGGCTATTTTTATGCCGCAGTATTCCTACCAGTCTTAAATGACTACCGTAATGATATTTTCCCATCTGCGTCATATTATAAAAAAAAAAAAAAAAAAAAAAAAAAAAACCCTTAAGGCCACCACTTTGCCGCAAAAAATAAAAATAGTCCCAACCACAAACTAGCAACTCCAACAAACAATAAAGACAATTTAACAGTAATGCTGGTGTAATTTTTAGAATCCGACAGTGTGGTTTGTCATTTCTTATTTGATTGAGTCTCAGTAAACAACATTACGACCTTTGCTTATGTCGCCTCGTTGCCTTTGGCTATCTGCCTGATGCAGCCAACAAATCAGGGCTTATTTCATAAATGCATTTGCCCAGCTTATTGCGTCGGACAGAGGCGGATCAGATTTACCCAGGTATATGTGTAGCATTAACTCCCGACAGATGGTCACACAATATCAGTTATGTTCCACTCACAATGCTTGTCACATTACTTGAGCTTAGTGCTGATTTCTTTCTTTTAGCAGTACCATAAATGTTTCATGTTAACTAAGCATATGCAACCTAATAATTGTCTTACATAATATATACGGCTCAAAATCACCAAATGGTCCTACACCTAGTAGGAACCAATGCAACATGTTTACATGGCTGGCCACTTTGAAAGGGACACCCTTATTAGCATTTGTTTGTCCCATGCCTTGAACATCCCAGCAAATGACAAGGGAGTTCATTTCCTCACATCTTTTGAGGCCCAACATGAAAGAATCTTCTGGTAATTAGTATATAGTGATTAATGATTGTCAGTATCATACTGCAGCTTCTTCTGTTTTAATCAGATGAACATATACGGCCACAAAAATACACCCTGTGTATATGCAGGGTGGTATTCCCATTAGAGCGTGGATTTGTAGATTCTGATATTTCTATGTGGACCAAATTCCAAAGCAACAATATGGTTTTTTGCTAAAATTAATGAGTACATAGTGCATGTTTACCCTTTATCTGAGGCTGGGATGTGTAGAAGTGAGGTCACATGCTGTCATTGCTCTTATTAGCACATTTGAAACGAGGAAAAGGTGTGCTCAGTTGGGTCACAATTAAATAAATCTCAGAGATGATGGCACAAATTGGATGCTTATTTACGCAGATAAATATTACCGTGACCATAAAAGGACTTTCTGCACATAGAAATACATAGAAAGAAAAAAAAGAACCAAATAATCATTGGTTATTATTTCAAGTAACTCACTGATCAATCCTCCATAAGCTAACATCATCCCTCTTGGTCCTCAGCTCCAATCTGATTCTGGTCATTTTTGAAAGCTCTCATGCCTCCAGTGTTTCTATTGGCTTTATGGATTTTACCGCACTGGAAAGGGGGAGCGGTTCTGTTCTAAAAAATGCATCATGGCCATCTGATTAAATTGACAAAATATTCAATAAAACGCTTGTTAAATGTAATCTAATAAGAAGCCATGCACCACTACCCACTGACTCATACCAGCCTTATTGTTGAGTCTGTGTACCTCTTATCATTTGCAGTTCATTTCATTAGAATCAGACACTGTTTTGAAATCCAAAAAGCCAAACAGAATCCATTCCTTCCTTTACATTTCATGAGATCCTTTCAAGACAAGAGCAGGTAGGAGGAAGGGGGGCTGCGGTATTAACACCTTGAGAAAATGTGCACATTTATGAAGCTTGGAGCTTCCCCCAGTCTGGATTTCTCAGAGGTGAAAGGTTCCAAATCCCTCTTTAGATGAGTTGATCTTCTCAGGTCCATTATGCTCCTTCACTGTGACAGACTGGGAGCCGAGAGGCAGTCTGGCCAGAACAAAGATAAAGAGGAATTAAAGAAGAAAACCGAACTCAACTTGAGCATTTGTATAACTTACCCTATCTTACACCTGAGCATTAGGACAATTCAGTTTGTATTCCTCCCATTAATGCCTAGTTTCCCACCACCCTTCAGACTGCTGCACCAAAGTCCTTGAATGGAAATGTCAGCAAATTATTCCAGAAGTGCAGGTAAAAACACTGTGAAGTTCCTTACTGATATTTAGGTTCCAATTAACAATAACATGATTGGCTAGAAAAACAACCTTAAATAAATGTCCAATCAGCTGCCTCACATTGCAATATAATTCATTCCGCTAATATCTTTTATTGTTAAAAACCTTTATGATGGAGCTGAAACGATCATTGTTTACAGTTTGAACTGGATTACAGCCAAACTGCCCATTCCACTTTCCTCAAGTGCATATAATGACACTAATCTGACTGAGCTGAAGGCGAAAACCGAGTCCCAAAAGAGAAAGGCGAGATTGACTGTTGGGAAAGCTTGGGACACAACTCATCGCCTGGAGCGCTTGATCACAACACAAATGACAAATAATTGAGTGGGTGATGGATGACGAGATTAGATTTACGGGTTTAAACAAGGTCAGCCATTTCGCTGCCACCTGCTAAACCACAGCACCTCAGCAAACCATGGAATCAGAATTACGGCGGTCTGCATGATAATTCTCCTATCTGAAGGTTGTTAGGGACTTGTGTCATATCCAATAGGAGCTGGGTTTAACAGCTGAGACTAGTGGGTCAAAACACAAGGTCAGGACAGGCTGGAGGCGTTTACTGAGCTACACAAGCGTGTGGCTCAAGAACTGGTTCTACTTATCTGGTTATATTTGTGATTTTTAGATTGATGATAGTATGTTCAGTGCATGTTAATTGATACTAGAATCTTTAATAAGTCTCACAAATTCAAGTTAAAATGCACTTAAGATGTGTTCCTTGACATTGATCTTCATACACTAGATCTTGGGTCGAAAAGCAAAAAGCTAAGAACTACCTGATCTCCACATCTGAAGCGACAAAACTTCATTTATTTATAAAGAAATCTTCACGGCTGATATAAAATCTTCCCTTGAGATGTGCAGTGTTTACCACCAATACTGTTTTTCTGATTGGATCCATCATTTAGTCATGGAGTCACATAATGAAATCCAGCGTTTTTTTCCCCTTCTTCTTTTATGTGGAACCTGCCTTGCTGTTTACCTTGCTGCTAAGTCATGAAGAATAAATTACCCACTTTAGAGCTTTTTAAGTGCGGCACCATGTGAAAAACCGGCAAAGTTTACTATTTATAGACGCTAAGTGGTTAACTTTTATATGCACTTTGGTGGTTTTTGCACAGTTCATCTCCTTCATCCTCCACGGCTCGAGGACAAGGGAGCTGTTAACTGTTAAGAGGCAATAAAATTGTTATTGCTGCTATCTCAAACATGCTGTGAATAAGGCAAACCTTGAATAACTGCATTAGAATTATGAACTATTGTGATTATAATGCTTTATGTGTAAAGTGATCTGCCATCATTGTCTAAATAGATCAATCTTATTATACTTCTCTGTCAATACACAAGGTAAACGAAATATACACATACATGCTAGCTATTTTATGATGTTTTTGCTCATTTTTAATCATTAAAATCACACTACTTTGTGCATGTAAAGTGTAAAGTGTACTAATTGATATCCGTTTCCAAAAAAAATGTGTTGCCTGAGCAAGGAAAACAAAAACAATCCTACCAGAGTTACAGTCCAAACAGATGGAGATATATTGTGTTTAAAAATGAATACATTGCAGTGGACAGGTCATTACTTAAGGAGTCAATGAACATACTTTTCTTTTTGAGAACAATTTTTTCCCCATACCAAAATAAATCAATGCACCTTCAGAGAACATATGTTACTAGATCTGGACAAGCAGAAAAGGCCCAGCTCCATTAATAAATTGAGAATGTGAGGATTCATTACTGTATGGATTTTGAGTGCGTATCTATGCAAATGACGGAGGGATGCAAATGCATGGCATCATCAAGCAGAGTGCTTCAGATAGATTGCCTGGAGGTAATCACAAGTTACGCCGCAAATGTTTGCAGTAGACGATGCCCCTCTATCAATTCAACAATCATAAAACTCAATATTTTGAACGTGCACATATATTATGTTAGGGAGGATCTATTTGATTTAGCTGTTGATCTACAGCTGCAGAGGCAAGGAGTACACATTCTCTCTGACAAATGGCATTTTAACTTCCAAGTGAACATCCAAAATTGCTCCCCTCATTTGCCCTTTAAAAGTGCAGCACCAATTATTAATCAATAGGCGTCAGGGGAGCCAGACTCTCTTTGTATTTAATGTCATAAATTATATTCGTATGTATTCTAAGTAGGTCTTCATTGTAATTGGCATGTTATTAGGCTGAGGGCTTTTAGTCATATCAGGGTAATTCAATTGAAAAAGTGAAATATAGATCTGTCTCGGATAAACAAACATCTTGGCTGTAATATGACAGGAATGCAGTGAATGGTCTGGTTAAGTAGCTCATTATTTTTGCCCTTCTTTGAGCAAAATAGCTGCATCAGGAGAACAGGGGCCAGGCTCCATTGTGGCCATCAAGGACCTTGGAAGCACCTCATCAATCCACTTATCCCTGTTCCGTCGGTCGGATTATCTGAGCGTCTGACGCTAATGGTAAGGTTGCCTCACAATTGGGAAAATATACAGAGGAGCCAGCTGAACCTCTTCCTCAGTTCCTCAGTTCAAACACCCTTTCCACGCGCACATGCGTCGGCACACGTGCACGCAAAGACAAACAAGTAATGCGTGCTCTCCCTCTCTTTTCCAATGTTCAGTCAAGAGGGTAATCCTAAGCTACTTTTCTTATCTCAGGGAGGAATTTCCAGCATTAGTCACGATAAGACGCAAGTCCTTGCTGATAAAGTGAAGGAAAAGCTCTCAAAAGCTAACTAAGGAGGAGATACTTATGGAATGTAGTTTTTCGCAAGAAACCTACTTGATTTAGATGAAAGGCTATATTGTTTGTAAGGCTTTGCAGGAATGTTACAGCAACTCTTTTACCATTTCACTCAGATGGTATGCTGTTACTTCTTAGTCATGTGTGTTCGACAGTGGGCCACAAGGTAATCAAAATATATGTCACAAAGGTGTAAAAAGAGTATATTACATACAGATGTGAGGGTGTAGACTATAATATTGTGATCCCTCTGTCCACTGAAACTGTGGCATTTGCTTTGCTCTGCAGTCTCAGCATACCCTGTTTTAATATACATTATTCTGGATTTTGTGCAGGTCGTGGTGATTTAGATTTTTGTCCGACATGAGGATGGAGCAGAGTTATGGGAGGTTGTGGGGTGTAAAGATTCAATATTCCTCTGAACCCGTTACAAGGCCCATCCCTCTTCCAGAAACAACAACACAGGTATTCAGCCCACTCTTTGACAAGCAGGGGCCTGGAAAGTCTCCATTCTTCTTTGGGCCATACACAGACATTTGTTTATTTTTCAAGGCCCTCTAATTGACCAATCTATCAGCACCGTTTTCCAGTTGCAAGACTAAAAGTAAAGTAAAAAAAGTAAAATGGCTGTTCTCACTGGCAGGAATAGAATCTGATAGATGTTGTGAGTTCATATGGAGGTGAGGGCCTGTGAGCGTGGATAAACTAAAACGGCAAGTCTACACACACTCCACCCCTCCACCTACCCCTGCCGTTGCACCCCAAGAAAGCGACCCTCGTCACGTTAATCTTGGGCACAAACTTGCAAAGCAATTTGTTGAAGGTCAGCAGAATATGTGATAAAAGTGTAGTCTTGTTAAGCATCCATCACAGGCTGATTCCGGTTTTCAGCGAAGATGTAGTGACAAAAATACACAATGGGTCCAGCGTAATGGGTTTAGGCAGGGATATTGGTTTGGGTAATACAGTTAATAGGTCCTTGGGTCTGGGGGCTCTTTTAGGCAGATATGAGAAGCATCACCGGCTGTCATATTCTCCGATGAGAGAATGCATTAGAGCAAACTCTATTTAGTAAAAGACAATTCAATTAGGGGCTATTCAGAGACCCCCGATTATTTCCCTACGGGCATCCACTCAGTCGAGGCAATATTCAGATTTCATTGTGTTTCCAAAGTGGAGAAATGTCAACGGCTGACTCCTGCCAGGGTCTTGGGGCCTGTATGGACATTTATATTTCAGCGGTTGAACAAATGAAGACAGAATTTTTCTCAATGCACCCCTAATGTACAGTAGCAATATTTTAAGGGGCGAGTGGCTGCATTTATGTTATTGCGTGGAGATATATGGCCAACTTTATGGTGGTTGTATAGATAAATGCTTTAAGGAATAAATGGGTGGAGGGTCAGATAGAGTCCGCTATATAAAGGTAAAACTTTACAAAATAATCATTTAACAACCAAACTATATACAGTGCACTTGGGTTTGACAAGATGAGCTGTTTCTGTACTCAAAACACATATGGCTGCATATATCATGTGCGACCATAAGCTGACATACCCTTCATCATCCAGCACGAAGGTATATTTCAGCGAGATACACACGGTGGAAATGTCACTACACTGAGGCATATGTCTGCATCGCGCACACATATGTTACGCATATCATCAGCCATCCAGACTACACCTGTCTCTACATGAAACCGGAGACCTGAGCCCTGCATCGGGGGTCCACGTTGCATGGTGACAATGCAACTGGGTCACGCGCAGCCATAAATCCAACCTCCTAAGGATATTACACAAGGAACTGAGATGCTAGCAAATCAATTCACATTTGGTAGTGGTCTCATAAAGCCTCTTTATAAGCTCTCTTAAATCTAACAGTCATGACTCTAATGCAAACAGAGACGTTCAATCCTGCGACAGAAGTGTGTCAAATAATCAGGCAATTGTTAAGCATGGGTGAATGTTACTCCGATCTGTCCGTTATTCTTGTCACACCAGTTTGCGTTTGGACTGTTTTGACAGTTGCTAACTGTATTTTGCCACGATAACTGATCTTAGGGAGCCCCGGAGGCCAGGAAACCTTTTTTTTTTTTTTTTGGAAACACGAAACTTCGGATGTTGCGCTCAGCTAATGAAGAGTTCTTTCCAAAGCGAGGAAGGGCAGACAATTTTACTAGCGGAAAGAAAACAAGTAAGATATCTCTGTAGATTAATTTATTGTACTCGCAACAGTGTTATTACCAGAAACAGCTCCAGGATTTCTCTCACACTGTGAAACTGGGCTGATAAATCGCTCTGTACTACATCTACTCATGCGACACCAGTGGGGTGGGGTTTTAACTGTGAACATTAGACATCTCCTCAGCAGACATATTAGATGGCGAAAAACATGACATGATAGTGGCAGGCTACTAAGATTTATTCTGAAATCCAGCCGTATCACATGACCATCTTGAGAACTGTAAACTCGGTTCCTGACTCCAGCTGACATTCATATTTAATCCGCCACTCCACAGATTTGTCTCGTGTATGCCACAAAAAAAAAAAAAAAAAATGCTGCTGGAGTGTTTAGACACCAGGTCAAATAACGGGCAAAATATTTCCTTTATTATTACGCATGTGTGTAAATCATTATCAGCACATTGGTGACCATCCATCTGTGAGGTGCGATGTTAAAATATGCTGGCGCTTCTGTTCCTCAGCTCTCGGTGACAGGAGGGACCTTGAAAATGAAAAGCAAACGTCCGCGCTTTGGCGCAGAACAAAAGAGCGCGGGATCAGCACAGCGCTTAGGCCAGTATTGTGACCACTGCTCATCTCAGCGGGGTTAACGTTTTGCCACCAACTGACTGGCTGCTCCGTGCCCTTCTCACCGACTGTGTGGACATTAACTTGTCAAAAGAAGAAGGGCAGGGAGAAGAAACAGAAAAAACGAACAGCTTTGACAGCGTCCTTTTGTTTTCAGAGATCTTCACCTCGTCGGGGCAAAGTTTGAGTAAACCTTTTGTCTGGGGGAGAAAGGGAGAGAGAGGGAGACAGAGTGTGTGTGAGAGAAAGAGAGAGAGAGAGAAAAGGGGACACAACAGCGACCATATGTTCAATGTGACCCTCATTATTCTCAATTAGGGCAGCCATCCATGGAATGGTCTTGCTGATAACAGCCCATAACACCTTCAGTGGAAGAGCACAATCTTCCAGTGGTACGATGGACAGGCAGGGTGGCAGCAGGCACGTGCACATCCATATAATGCATGTGTATGTCCGTGGAGTTTTCAAACATATGTGTACAGACAATTTCCATGTCACTGGGGTGCTTCCGCTTTTGTGATTTTCTGTGTGTATGTTTGTGTGTGTGTCTGTGTGTGCGTGCATGTATGTGTGTGTGTGTGTGTGTGTGTGTGTGTGTGTGTGTGTGTGTGTGTGTGTGTTTGTGTGTGCGTAAGGGACCTGTGCCGAGGTGGGGCCAGTGCACAAGCGGGAAAGTGTCGCCAGCTTCTGGAAAGCTTACAGGGGGTGTACGGGGCCACAGCCCGGGTCCCCAGGACGTCTGGATGGATTAGCTGATGGAGAGTAATGGGGTCACATTGAGCCTGTGATGTAGATGCTAACCTTATGCCTAACTGTTAATGACATTATGAATCTGGCAGCACAATTTCTCTCTCCTACTTAACGCATAACAAGAACAATGTTTTGACAGGTATATGGAGAGGACAGCTAGGGCAATGCATGCACACTTAATTTCTTTGTGCCTCATCCTTAATATTTCCCTCTCCTGTATTAGTATAATGCCAAGCTGAAGGTGACCCTTGCAAGAATCATTTGAGCATAGCCTTCTCTTTAGTTCTCTATCTAAAACAGGAATAGGGCAACAACAAATAAGTTAGATAAGTTTTTTTTAAAACAGAAATCTTTACTATATTCAGTTATTTCTTGTAGAATGCAGTGCATCCTCTAATGATGTAGTTTTTTTTTTTTTTTTAGCCTACACTCAAAGGAAATGAAATTTTTTCAAGTAAATGAACACTAACCATTTGGGGCTAGTTTCCCCGGCCCCTTTCCCAAGCTCTTACTGTAACCCAAGGAAGCACTGACATCACCCCCATTCCTCCTTCCACTGAATTCAAAATGGCTCGGGTGATTAAGTTCCCTATAAAGAGATGGGAGTCAGTGCAAGGCCGCGGCATTGAGCTGGCTCATTGATTAAAGCTAAACAAGAGCCCTCTGCACACACTGTGCTTAGCCGCAGCACTGCTCACAACAACGGGTACACATCATCCATCTTTTCAAGTCGGCCTGCTTCGACCATTGTCTCCAGTAGCTGCTGCACAAACTTCAGTAAAAGGAAGTTCTACAGCAGATTTATTGTGTCTGAAAAGAGCTAGTTAATTTCATAAAGGACGCTTTATTACAAACTATTAAAAACCTCCATAGCATCTAATTGTCATGAGCCAGATCTGATTCCTAATATTAAAAAAAAGAAAATGCAAGCAGTAACAATTTTATATACTGCCACTCTGGTATTGATGCTGTATGAATCTGTAGTGCGCCGGAGTATGTAAAAGTGTTACAGGGTGAAATGAAAACCTCCATTCACACAACTTTAATCAAGCCACAGCCTTCCTCTCCTGTGTACGCCTCAAAGAGAACAAGCCCATACAAGTTTGAAATTGATGAGTGCACCACCGCAGGTTCATGACTTTGACCTCCAGGGTATTTGATCCCTTGACACAGAGTTTATTTTTCTAAAGCTACAGCTTGATATTCCAGCACTTAATTTAAGAGAGCAGTTAAATCACAGAAGCCATAATATGTCAAGCGATCCCACGACTGGGGGTAAAAAGAGAGTGAAAATGGGGAGGGGGAGAGAGGGAAAAACAGTAAGTAATGAAAAAGCTATGATTGCTTTTCTGTCCCTCCAAATGACAGTTAGCACCTCAATGACCTGCTCGGGGCAGGGCCATCTAGAAATGACACGCTAAGGCACAACGTCATCTAACAGGGTAGTTACAAAAATCAATACAAAACCCATTTCAAAGATGCTCGGCTAGCGTGTGCGTGAGAAGGAGGTTGCGTGTGATAGAGAGAGAGAGGTTCTTGCTGTTATGTTCATTTATTGAGTAGGCCTGAGGGGCTGAAAACAAACTTTTCTGATATACACATAACCTCGCAAGGTAAGGAATTGTGAAGGCTAAGCAATAACCGCATTCCCACTCTATTATTTAAGTCCACTTCATAGCAGGGGGTCCTTCACTGCATGTCAAGTACGGCTTAATTCTCAAGTCGCTGCATGCAGCCCTCTTTATTGTCACACTTTTAACTAAACCAGGTATTGGACACTAGAAGAAGAATGACTCTTTGTCCGCCAGGGAATCAATATGCAGTCTCCCTGACATTCACAGAGAACACGTGTAAACCAGTCAGGCCAGCCGTGCGACTATTTTGTCTTGTTGGGACGCCAACAAACATCATCATACATTATCCCCTTTGATTTGTTGTCAATAGCCAATCACAGCGAAAAGATGCAGATCTAGCGGAGCACAAAGACACTAAGGGGTGTAAAACAGACAAATGGGCAGGGGAGACATCAATCCGAAGGACACGTCAGCCCGGCTCCTGATGAAATAGGGCCCCGTGTCAACAGTGGAAATTTATAGACGGCAGCATGTAAAAGTGTTCACTCCTCACAGCCCCTGAGAGAGGTCAATAGCCCGATGCCTCTGTCTGAATGGGATTCTCATTAACCCGAATCATTCTGACTCCAGTCTCTATTGAGCAAAAGAAAAGAAGACCCATCTTCCCCAGCTTAAAACATAAAAAAAACACACACACACAATGTGGAACATAAAAAAAAATATTTTCTTTATGTTTTTCTTTGGTCCACATTTTATAATATCATGATGCTTTTTCATTATTAGCGCCCTGAATTTAATGAGGGAATTCCTTGGAAACAATAAAACTGTATTTGAACTTTTTTTGTCAATGTATTCCTGAAACTTGACCCAATCATTTTTTCTGCAGTACCCGTGCCATCCTGTACACCACACACTGCCACACACACACACACACACACACACAATGGGAAAGATCTATGCACACAGATTATAATTTTAATGTTGTCACTTCCTCCAGAGCCGTCAACGTCAGGAGAGACCAAAGTCATCGGGAATCCAGGTAACAAAAATAAATTTGGGGCTTGACACGCTGTTGGAAAAGAATAGCAATCAGCAAATTTAATGCATTTCTGATGTATATTTAAGCTCCTGACACTAGGCCACAGATGTACATGTGTTGGGTTTCTATTTTGCAAAAGATATGGTTGGTGATAACCTATTACAGGACATCGCCAGACTCCCCCAACCTCCTCAGCTTGGGACAGGAAAATTCCATCAGTTGCTCTTTCCGGGAGATGTAATATCGAAACAAATTATGGTCGGAATTGAAAAGTCACAAGCTTATTCCATCTTGATCAAACCACTGCCAGGAAGGTAAGTGCAGAGGTGAAGATGCCCGCAAAATGCTTTTTATTGCATTATCATCATCGACATCTTCTCAGCACTCCCAGGAAACCAGCTTTACGACTGGATTCTAATATTTTCCAGGCTGGAACAAATAAATGGAATTTTGAAAAACAAATGCAATTGTGTTTTAAAGATTAAAAACAGCGTAAATATTGCAAATATATAGAAGCTTCATAGAAACTGATAATTGCAACGTCTCATCTGCCATCAGTCGTCGTGCAGGAGCTCTAAGTCAGAGCAAACAAACCCTCCTGCAAAGACAAATCTTTGCAGGGACGTTGTTTGTAACTGCTAATGATCCCATCTTAAATAACATAACCTTTGATTAGATGGCAGGACTCAGTTCCGACGGCACCGGGAATAACAGAGGTCTCATCTGGGTTTTATGGTGTAGCATATTAAACCGCTTGAGTGCTTCCTTGCTCTACGGTGGCCCGGAGGTCCTTAATCTCTCCAATGGCGATCAGTCCTGACACACACGAGGTCCGCTGAGACCCAGTTAAAGATTTCTGCTATCATATCCAATCACACGGCGGTGCTCTCATTATAATTGACACATCTTGAACAGTGGATGAAGGCTGCTCTACATAATGCGTAATTAGAAAGTTTTTAACTTTTTTTGCGTATGCTAATATATGATAAGAGCAGATGTTCGGGAGAATGGCCTTGGCGAGACATTAAAAGATCGCATAGAAGTTGGGGAGATTATGGTCGGGAACAGTGACCCCCTGACCTGGCTGGATCCCACTAGATGGCTACGCCGTGGTGAAGCCGGCCAGCGAACAAACGGAGGGGCCGATTCCCCGCTCCCCCCTCCGTCCTTGCCGAGACCTCGTTAACGACTTCGAAGAGCCATCAATATTTAACAACCCTGTGATTGAAATTTGAAATTCATCTCGTCAGTGGTAAATCACAAAGGAGAGGAACAGCGGGGAGAAAACGAGAGCGGTCCGTTTCATATCAGAGGAACATTTTAAATAAAGACTGTGATTTAGTGAGGCCACACCAAGTCAATTAGGGGCAGAGTGTGTGAGCTCTGTTTAAGCAGATACTGAATCACATTATTGGATGTAAGAATTTAACAATCGCTGATATGAAAACACACACTTGCGCTGCTCAGGATGAAAGACTGTATTGAAGACACAGCAATGATGTCCTCCACCTGCACCGACAGAAAATCTTTTTTCCTCTCATCACCGCCACATCCTTTTCTTTTATGCATGTCCCGACCCTCGTGCCCTCTGCTGTTCACTCGACAGACTCGAGTCAGAGTGCAAGAGATAGCTTTATTATTTCATGAAGACGTGAGGTTCTTTGCCAGTGTCCGAGTTTTTGCTGTGTCTGACAGCGTCAGGAGGTGTTGTACCGCAAGACCCGAGTCACTCTTTCCAAATTGAAAGTGCTCATTTAAAACATATTTGAGGCCCAAAATCTCTTTTAAAATAAATACTTTTACATAATACTCAAAACCTGGAACAGCAAAAGCAAAATAAATTACTTCATCATGTCCTTCTGCGTGTCACAGGTGAAGTTAGTGGGAGTGTCCTGTCATTTCTCAGCCGTGTGTGGTTTTTGGTTCATTGGAGGTCAAGATGATCATTCACCCCAAGGCCTGAGGGTGCCCATATAATCTCCCCTTTATGACCACATAAAGAAAGCCAAGTGCACAGGCGTGCCTGATTAGCTGCCCTAATATGCTATTTGTGACTAATTTCCGAGGCTCTCAGTCACAGGTGATGGTCTCAGGCTGTAAATCTAACTTGGCCAACCTTTGACGGTGTGTGTGTTTATGTGTGTGTGTGTGTGTGTGTGTGTGTACGTGCTTGTGTGTTTGTGTGTGTCCTCTCCCAAAGGATGTACTAGTAGCTCCCTTGGTGAATATGCAAAGGGCCATTTAGGTGATAAGCAGGACATAAAAGTAATAGATGGCTTATGGGACCATCTCTCGCTGACATGTCAACTTGTGCCAGAGCAGAAAGGAACTCTTGATTGTGTGTGTGGGTGTATGTGTGTGTGTTCATGTGTATAAAAAAAAAAAAAATAAAAAAAAAACTCCAGAACTGGAGCCGTTTTGTTTTTGCACAATCATTACTCTTTGCCTCCAGCGCTGATACACTTTTACAGCTCCAATTTTATGGTGTTACGTTTGTATATTTTATGTGCTGTACTGATTTACTAGTTCACATGATGCATATCCAAATAGTTAAACACGGTTAATGAGTGTCTTTTGGTTGTATCACAATGGAACAGAACGTTTTAAGAAAATGTGAGTTTTTTTTTTTGTTTGTTTTTTATTTCACTTTATCTACTTTTGATTAAGGCTGTCACAACATTTAAAATAAAGGATTCTCATTGTGGTGACACAGTATTGTTTTAATTTGGATATGTTAATTTTAATAAAATTAGAAAAGTACAAAGGAAATGTTTGCAGAAGATTTAAAAGACCCATTGTGAAACATACTTTTATAATAAGTTATTACACACATGGAATAATTTCACTCTGTAAATTGTTTAATTTCTATAAAATGCAAACTGAAAGATGAAAAGTTCATTGGTCTTAAATATATTGTAGATAACAGGCCATCACTCTCCTTTTATTTCCCATCTGTCAATCCTCCACTTCCTCATGTGACAACAGTAAACTGTTCAAGCTTATTTCCCATTATCCCTCTGACCAGTGCTGCTCTGACCCCATGGTGGAGTTTTGACAGAATAAAGAACGAGAGGGAAGCCACCCTGAGATGACTGTGTGTGTGTGTGTTTGTGTGTGTGAGTGAGTGTGTGCCAGTGAAATAGAGTTGCTGAGAGGAAGAAGAGACAGAAGACAGTGGGTATATACAGAGGGACCCTGTCACTGTGCATTTGTGTGTATGTGTCCATGTCCATGTGCGTGCGCTTGAGCTCTCTTTTGACTCGGTTGTGTCCTCTAAGCCGACAGATCTGTCCAGCACCTCCTGTGTGTTTAACACCCGGGGCCTGTTCTGCCAGCCCAAAAATCTCTTACCACACACTTCACGTGTGTGAGGGCTTTTTGTCTGCTCTGTAACACTCTCCAACTCCACAGAGATGAAATCCAGGCCTGCATATGTGTGTGTTTGTGTGTGTGTTGCCCGAGCACTGCTCACCTCAAAACTGCAAAACCAGAAGGTTAAGAGTTCTGTCAGGTGTGGGGCCACCACCAGTATAGAATCACATTATTTCTGTGTACAGCCCTGAGACATTTGGACATTGTCTCATGTCTTGACATGTCTTGTGTGTTATATGTTATATAAAGAAAAAATGTAACTGAAATGGAATAAAACCTTAAAAATGTGACAAACAAGATAAATAGGGAATTTACAGTAACACATGAGAAAAGTCCTTCATATTTTAAAGCAAATATCAAAGCAATCCCATATTGTGTGCGCCTCCCAACTCTGGGTAATCTTGCCCAAGCAGGTCGTAAACAAGTCGGTCTCACACAAACGATGGGCCGAGGTTAAAGAATACTCCAAATAATAAGATGCAAGCCTCCGTGTCTGGTAAATCAGTGTAAAAAACCTTCTTCCCTGCAGCCAAAATAGCTCAACCTCTCGTCCCTTTTTTGAAATCATAAACAACCTGCTGTCCCTCACCAACGGTAATGAAATGCAAAGCAGTGTGTAAGAAAATACCTGTCTTTGCTCTATGGCCTTTCCACCAAAAAACACTTTAACACAAACACAGATTCTGTCTGGGCAACATTAGGGACAAATAAAATCACAGACTGAAGACTTGCTAATTATTACACTACAGCCCTAGTGTAACAAAAAACAAACAAAGACTGCCCAGCTAAGTCATGATGCGCTGGCTAAGTCCCAATGTCACATTCAGCAAGAAACAAATATCTAAAGGTCAAAATGTGGACTTCATGGGAACAGGGGAAAGCTCTAGTGTGTGTGTCTCTAGTGCCTGTGTATTTTTGAATCAAATCTGTGTGTCCTAGACTATGCTGCCACCTGCAGCTCTGGGCAAGAACAAAGATGGAGGTGCTGCTGTGAGGAGCAGGGCCAGGGCAAAGTCAGGAACCATAAAACTCACCACAACTTCTCCTAAACTCACTCAGATGACAAATATGTCACATTAGAGAGCAAAATTTATGTCTGTAGGTGCTTATTTTTTTTTTAAATAATAAATAATGGTATTGTTTTTATTCCGTTCATCAGAGAGACAAAGCGAAAGTAGGCGTAAAAAGGAAAAAATAGTTTTTGCTGAGTAAAACCAAGTCAATACAATGAGGCTGCTCAAAATATTAAATTTTATTGTAATTACGACTATATTCTACAATCTAGATAAACTCACTGATAGTCGCCCCCCCCCCGTTTGGATTCATGCATCGTTTAAGGTCAAATGTCAACCCGACGTGTGAGATATCTCACCCCAAACGTCCGCTTATTGTCTCACCATCATCCCTTTTTTTGAGGGGACAGCAAGATGACCCAGCAGCAATTAAAATATTGGATATCAAAGTGTCGATGCCAGGGACTGTTAGAGAAATGTGATAGCAAGCATGAATAATGACAGCCTACATGACATGTCTGAAATAGAAAAAAAAATAGAGTTGGGAGAAGCCTGAAATATAAGGATGCTGCAGAACGCTACCCTGTCCAGTAACAATAAAGACAATGTACTTTTTTTTTTTTTTTTTTTTTTGGAGAAACCATATTCCACAAAAGCAGCGAATTCTGAGGCTGACATCTGTACAGATGTGGTAAGGCTAGAAGCAACCCTGTAATTAAAGCACTCACCCAGGGAAAAAAAAAAGGGAAAAAAAAGGTGCTATCTTCTGTCATATTTTGACAAGGCTCCAAGCGCTGGGCAAAGCAATATAGTTACATGCTTGGTAGCAGCTGGAAGAAGAATGACTGTATGTTTGATTGCTTGATAGCCAGGTTGTATCTCCAAGCTATAGTCCTCTGTGATAGTGATCAAAGTTGCGTGCACATTATATGTCTGTGGGGGTGTGTGCAGTACATGTGTGGAATCTTTTCTTATAGGAAATTGTTATCAGAACCTCCGTAGCTCCAGTAATGTTTGAAATTACACTTTGTTTGTCATAACTTGGCTAAAATGTGACTTTTTGAGGTAATTGTGTATGTGTTATTGTGAAACCAACAAATTATCTTTGGATAATTTGGATGGTCTTTGCTGCCGTGTGGAAACATGAGACTGACACCATATATGCTCTGTCGCACTGACTGAGTCGATGTCCCATCAGGCCGAACTTCTAGCCTCTTTTTAGAATTTGAGAATGATACAGCCTGACGGGCCTTGAACTTTCCGTCTGCCAATTGGAGCTGCTCTCCTTCGGCTTCACCTTTTTTTTCCACGGCTTTAAATATTGTAGGTATCTCTGGGATGCGGAGACACATTAGTCATCCATGTTTGACAGGTTCAACAGAGGGGGGTGGGGTGGGGTGATCCGTCAATGTTTCACAAATCCAACCAGACCACAAGCCCAGAGGTGGCACATGGCTCGGCGGGGAGTTCCCTCCCGTGTCGGCTCACAGGCTAATTCAGATAACACAGCAATGGAAAATTACAGAGAGCTTAGGATGAAACTTAAGATAAAGGCTGAGGAGAGGCTGGGTGGGCGGGGACCAAGTTCTTACAGTTTATTTTTAAACACAACAGCATCCCTGTACAAATGTATAAACAGTAACAATATTCAGAATCACCTCTCCCATCTACAAAGATGATCTGTACAAGTCAACAAATATCACTGCAGCTATAAATTAATATCAGCTCCAAATGCTCAGCAAACTCTTTCGTTTTTCTCTCTTCATTCCCCTTCTCTGACTTTAGGGTCAACCTTGCATAAAATAGACCAACTTGGCAGTAATCTGGAGACTCTAGGAGAGGTCCGGGAGATTTATCAATCAACTGGCCACATTAAACGGATTTCCTAATGAAGTGAAGTCTTTACAGGGATTAATCCTCTACCACCTGCAAGGAGCCACCTGCTCAACTGCCATAATTGGCATGGATGGCACCGCCACCATCGGCAGAGAGGGAAAAAGGGGGAGCGAAAGAGGGGGGGAGAGAGATGACTGGGATGGAGAGAGAGAGAGAGAGAGAAAGACAGGGAAACAAGTTGGAGGGAGGACTAAGAATCGAGACGTGGGGGTGTCAAACTCATGCAAATGATGACACTCAGTGTGTTGCAACAAGTCAACAAGGATGAAAATAAATATATATATATATATATATATATTTTTTTTTTTTTTTTTTTAAAGAAGAAGAGACATCTCCGGGCGTCTTCTGACAGAGCGCTGAGCATACAGCCCTTAGTTTGTGCCAGTCTTGGAGCATTCCAAGACCTTGACAGCACCTCCTCGCTACATCCTCCAGCTGTGTCAAATCTGCCTATGTGCTAATGAACGTGTCAGCTCCCCAATCGTGTCATTGCCGCATGTGTTTCAATTCACCTCCGAGCGCTGAAATTCTACCCCAGGTGTACCAGCTTACGCATTACATTCTCCGGCAAGTATTTGGGCATGAATAATTACCCAGAGTCCCAACAGTAGAGTGAGAATCCAGACTGTCCTCATTATACTGCTGGTTTTGATTGTGCTGTTAATTCTGCTACACGGAGTTGGCAGCAAGTTGGTGCTGCGCAAGCAATATGGTCTGACTCAAGAATGTGTCAGGCATGAATAATCAATCACGATTTCTTTTTGATCAATGACAGTACGATTGGATCAGTAGAACTGAAAGTTTTTGGGCACAAATTTAAACTTTTCTGTTATTGAATAAACACGAATCTTTTAGATTCATGCACAACTTTACATCACCCATGATCATTAATTATATCCACATTACAGTTGTTGACTGCTTGCAAAACTCTGTTTTTTGTTGCAAATGCTGTTCTTTCTTTGACAGCAAATCTTTAGCTATGATTGAAGTACAAAATACTGAATGAATCATACACAAACAGCATTGGAGACGCAGGGGCATTACAGCTGCTGCTTTCTCGTGCATCTCCAGCACTTTGTTATTCGGGTCGACCACAATCAGGTTAGTCACGACCTGACGTCAGCGTGTCTATTTTGCTGTGATTTTCTGACTGATGAGCAATTCTACAGAGTCCCAACCCCTGAGAAGAAAAGGTGATTTTGTTGAGTATGCCAAGGGACCAAGACGGTTGGCGCAGGCGTCTGTCATTTGTTATCGAGCCACGCTGCCACCTTGCCAAGAAAGGTGCCAGGCCAAGGACAAAGTGTGTGTGTGTGTGTGTGTGTGTGTGTGTGTCTGTGTGACAGAGAGAGTAAACCTACTAAAACCTCGTCCCTTGTGCTTGTATCCAAAGACACTGTTTCACTAATGAAGCTGCAGTATAAAGCAGAGAGATATTTTACTAGTGAAAATGAAATTAGTCTGGGGGTTTGGGGGTTTATCCATGAGGCTGGTGGACACATCAAATTCACCTATATTTGTGTCTACACCATCTTAATGTCCAAATGTATACACTATCTGTAACCTACTTAATAAAAACTCCACACCCAGACATCAGGCACAAGTGCGCGGAGCCTCGTCCACCTCTTTCTGGAACTCCTCGACTTGTGTTGTTTTGAGTGAAAGAAGAACCGTGTCTAATCCACTTCACGGATCAGTTTCACAGAGACGGTAAAGCCGTCCTCACTCCGAGCTGAGGCAATTCAGATCAGACACCATGATGTCTCAAAGAGCGCACAGTGAGCTCTTGTTTTCTGTTTTGACTGCTGGGGATCCATACCAGACAGCACTTCTGATTCCAGCTCAGAGATAAAGCTAATGAGGTTTTCATTAAACTTTAAGCTTATAACAATACCTTAGTCACTGCTCAAAGTGGATTTTTTTTAATTCTTTTTTCCAGAATCCTAGAGTATGGGGTTTGAAGGTAACCATTGCACCACCGGCTGTGATGGATATAATTGTGACATTTCCATTATACCCTACCCTAAAGGGAGGAGGATATGTGATGTTAGTTTGTCTTTTAGCAAAATAACTTGAAAAAGTTATGACATATTTTAATGAAATGAGGAAGAGATTATTAAATTTTGGTGATGTGGCAGATTTTGGATGGACATTGATGTTTCAAAGATTGATTCCTTTGTGTTTTGGTGGGTTTTCTCTTCGTGTTCCAGGAGCCGAGGCTGGAAGGGTGGCCAGTGGATCTATGCAGGTACAGCTGCAGATCATTGGGGAGTAATCAGGGGCAGCTTAAGTACCTGAGTCTCTCTGGGAAGCTGCCAGAGTGTCTCTGCTTCTGCAGGGCCACCAGGATCCAGCTAAAAACTTACTAGGTTGCTTTTAAAACCATTCCTACTGGTTGTTGCATGCTTCTAATTCATTTCCTCCTCTGGCTCTTCCAGTGACTCATCTGGAATTCTCTAGTGCCAAAACCACATCTCCCAGCCTCCTGCTCCTTTGACTGTGTTCACATTAAAGCTTTTGTTTCAAACAACCTGTGTGCTGAGCTTCTCTTTGGGGTCAGGTAATAACTGACTGTCATGGCTTCACCTTTACCACGTCCCTGCCATGGTTCTCTCCCAGTGAAACTAAATACTTGAAGTTTTATACAATTAAAAAAACAAAAACCGATCTTGTGAGAAAATGGGACTCTACTAAATGAAGTCACTTTGAGGTTCTGTTTTTAATCACATCAACTTTCTGACACCTGAAACGTCACCATGAAACTTTGTAACACTGTTCACTAAGAAGCATCACCAGCATTAAGAACTGCTAATCTGCAGCTATTTGTGCAGTATTAACAGTATTATCTCAAGGACAAGTGCAGCCCCAAATGGTGTGAAAGCAGCCTGACAAGCCAGTCTCCACACATCTGTTCCCAAATATTCCCACAACTCCGTGTTTTTGCTTTTCACTCTGAGGTGTGTTATTAGCACCAGATTTAAACATCAAAGGACAAGGCCTTAATCCTTGAACAATAACCCTGGATGCTCCCACAAAGACACTGTTTATACAGACATCTCAGTTCCAACACCTCACCTCACCTTCCAGGAGATGCCTAGAGGTGACAGCATTCCAGGGAGTGGGTTCAATCCCTTGTTGCTGAAGGCATTAAGCTAATCAAAAACACAGCTCGTCTTATTTTAAAGTCATATTTTCAATAGTAATTTGATCTGTAAACAGCCAGAAACTCAAGTAACTTATGAAAACCATGTTCTCTTACATAAACTAATTTGTTAGGAATGCAGGAAATGTCCTCATCATTGGGTTGTTCTGCTTAAACTTGCTGCCTCTTTGGCTGACTGTGAAGAAAAAAAAAAGGTTCGAGGATGTAACAAATGTGCAACAAACTTTCAGCTCCAGAGATCTGAAGACACCATTTAGAAAAGAAATGTGTTTTTCTCTTGCTGCCCTGCTCGTATCCGAGGGCCTAATAACTTCTGTGAACTTAGATCCCACCTCTTGGCTGCAGGGTCACCAGTAAACATAAATAACAGATTGTAGAGCTATTCCCAAAGGGTTGTGGGGGCTTAGATTGGCTAGATAGCTCAAAAGTACGCTTTATAACACACACCTGGCAAAACAAACTCCAATAAAATAATTAGCTCTGTTTTCTTCCTGAAATATTGTGAGACTTTTTTTTTTTTTTGTGACTATGTTTCACAGTTCTTTTGCCACATTTTTTTTTTGTTATCTCTTTATTTTGTGTGAAACTTTCAGCTCTGGCTGCATTACCTATAGCCAGAACTTTCCAAAAGCTCTATCATACACTGTTACCTACAGACTCTAACTGCGTGGATGGTTTAGTCAAGTGATCCCTTTAATTGGATTTGATGGGGTTTTTTTTCTAACGTGCACGGGAGTCTGATCACTTTAGTTTGTGACGGTTTCACAGTTATATCTACAATAATATCAGTTCAACTCAACATTCCAAGTCAGTGAAAAGTCACAACAATGTCACCACAAGTTATCAAAGTACATTTTTCAGACAGTCAGTTTGTGTGGTACGAACCAGCGACGTCTTCCCGCTAGGCCCTCGTAGTGCTAACGTTTCAAAGAGAGAATTCACCCTGCATCCCAAATCAGAGGCTCAGTTAGCTCTGACTTAAATCTTATGTAACTCTGGGCTTTTGACAGGCAGACACCTCTGCTGACTACAGATAGGTAATTTGTTTTGATCTGTGATTATACCCCTTGTGTTCAGAGGAAGATGTAAACCCTCTTGTGAAGCTGTTAGGCAAATCCCCACAATGTGGAGAGAAGTGCCCCCGGGGGTCTCAAGTTTTCACCCTCCTTCTCTGTCTTCTTCTTTTCTCCCATTCTTTTTCTTTCTTTTTTTCATCTTGTATGAGAGACAAAGCCTCCTGCCAAACACTGAAGCCCCCCAGGAGCTCATCATACAGAAAACTAGAGCTCCTCAGAGGACGGGAAGAACAAGGAAGGAGGGGGGGAGGTTGTGGGGAGCGCCAAAAAAAAAAGATGGAGTAAAGATGAGGGCTGGTGTAAAGGTGGGAACTGGGTGTTTGCATGTGTGTGTTCTTTCTTCATTGTTAATGAACGATAAGAGTCTATCAGAGCCACAGGGCATTTTGCACATCCCTCAAGCCTACCTCCTTTGACTCCCCCGCCTCTAATTTCCTTCACACTGCCTTTTGTGGACCATGCCAGACATACCTGCGAAATTATCTACTAATTATCTACTAAATATGTTTGTTCATGTTGGTTGAGCGGCTGACTTAATTGAAAGGGGGGGGGCTCTGCCTTCCCTGTGCTGAATGCCTCCTCCATGCCCTCCAAGCAGAGGAGGTTCGGGGGGGTATGGACTTAGGAGAGTGGTTTATCTCCAAGAGCTCATTATATTAATGCCAGTAATTATGTGTTTTGCTTACTTTGATGTGCTTCTGTTCAAACGGGGAGAGTTAATAAGAGGATGATGGCAAATATGTCGAAGGGCCGCCTGTGTTGTCTTTGGGCTCTCAAAATTCCTGTGTGTACCAGTGGGGGTTTTTGTGTGTGTGTGTGTGTGTATGTGTGTGTGTGTGTGTGCAGGGGTGGCACCTGACTCACATGAATGTCAGAGCACAGGTAATGGTGGGAGCTCAGGATCAGAATCTTTTATTTTTAAACTCTTGCTACTCTTGCTCGTGCTCACATGCCCAAGCCAAAACCTTTCTTTAGATCCCAAAATGGGAGGAGATGGTGGGGAGTGGGTGTGTGCGTGGGGGGCTTTCATTGTTTTAACTCTCTCTCTTTCTCTTTTTTTAAGAGGGTTTAAAAGGGAGCTCTTCCTGCCAAGAGGAGCACAGGTCTCGGCGCTCTCCCAGAGGAAAGAGCTGGCGCAAAGAAGCACACTCTAATGGAAAGAAACAAGCGCTAATGAGGGAAATAAATAACAGGCTCATAAAAGAGTGCATGGGGGAGGATGAGGATGAGGGAAAGAACAAATGGAGTAAAGTTTAATTTGAATGATGGTCATACTCGCTGGCAATAACAGAGGAGACGCGGACGTGTACACCTGCTCAATGATGTTTAGCTGTCATTGCTAATGAGAGAATGTTTCTGTGATGTAAGGACAGAAACTTGCTGATGGAGATTCAGACAGACAACTGAATAACATTATCCTCTCTGTCACTGTTGTTATTGTTGTTTTGGTTCATTCCATTGCCTTTTGTCTTTCTTTCAGCTCAGTGATTCATGCTAAAATAATAGAACCTGCCTTTTTTTCATGGTCGCATAGCAAATTATGTATAATTTTACAACATTTCTGTCAAAATTCATTAGGTTCACTAATCAATGTGTTTGTTGACCATTTCATAAAGTCTTTTCTATATTATTTTTACATTATATCTTCTTTGACAGGGCTACTTACCCCATATGCACTGATACTTAATGCATATATCAGAATAGCAAAAGCCAGTAGAAGACAATTGAATTCATATCAGTTTTCCAGCTATATTCTGCTGCCCCTTTGTTATCAAGTGGATACTGGTTTTCTTTTGTGATATCAAGCCTGTAGAAAATAATATCAAATAGTGGGACTTCTTTGATCAAACAGCTTGGAACAGCCAGCCAAGAACTAGCAACCAAGGTGGTTTAGCTGGGAAACAGGGTATCTCAGGGACAATGAAAACAGGGGAAGGCGAAGACAGCCGAACACCAGGTGTCTTTGCAAGAGGAATCACCGTTTACCCTGCTAATGTGGAAAAAGACGAGAAGAGTAATAATTATCACCATTCGCACGACTGCCAGCAACCTCAAAGCTGAACAAGAGATTAGTCAAACATCGTCTCTTTCTGAACTGAGGGACCTCCCAGCTCCAGTCTCTTTTAACACTTTGGATCTCAGCTCGGATTTCATCTTAGTGTCATTTTAGACATTAGGTCGATTAACCTTTGACATTTATATTCCTGCCTTCAGCTGCTCAATCTGAATGTGAAGACCGAATCTGGGGAAATGAGGTAGTAACAGGTTTTTACTGGCATTTGAACACTCTTTTCAGCCGTGATGAAAGAGTTTACATGAGGATGGTGCCAACCATGACATGATGAGTTTGAAATATATTATAAATATCCCGGCCACATGGGGCAGCAAAGCCATCTATGGCAAGAAAAGAGCTGCAAGTGCCCGAACAAAGGCCTACACCGAGTACCACCTCGCTCTGATCGTGCAAAGTCATTTAACACAAGTTCTTCGACTGAGATACTGTGTTTCAGTGCTGCTGATTATCATATAATTCAGGATTATTTTACAATATGCTGATGAACGAAGGCTCTTCTCAATACCTACTGCCGGCTCCTCTGTTAACCTTCGCTCACACATTGCTCTGACTTTTAGCACGGCCTCATTCAACACAAGCTAATGATGTAACGGTCTCCTTAATATGTAAAGCAGGCTTCTCTTCATAAAATCCGGTAGTGTGATTATGTCTTAAAACCTCACTCCTGGATATGCAGTTCTACATGGCGATCTACTTTAAATCAGCCTCTTATCCTCTCTGACAAGGGGAGGAAAGTTCATGCGTAAATTACAGGAGTCGGTGTGGTGGAAGTTTTCCAACAAAGCAGTGAGCTGCTTTGCAGTTTCTCAAAGTTTTTGCTGAGATATGAAATGCTTATTAAATTTACAAGCAAACAGGGCAATGTCACCACTATTAAAAGGAAATGAAACACCCAGCATCTTTCAGTGTGTTTATATGCAGACTAATTTTGTACTTTAATTTGAAAATGGTCATATTTTGAATTTGATTCTTGTACTGCAGAACCCAAGATTTTTGGAATGAGAGTGGAGTTTTGCAGCTAAAGCCTTGTGTGTCAGTGGCAGTAGGGAAAATTAAGAATTACAGTTTTACAACACTGGTATTGTAGCAATATGCTGTGTTTTTATAGTAAAATTGTATCATTTTGCAGTTTTAATCAGAGTGATGAAATAACTGATATCATGTGTTTGTTTTGATAAGGTCAACAGCAGATTGAGTATTTGTTGTGTAAAAATTAGCGTGGAAAGTTGGAACAGCATTGTTTTGTTTAATTTTGACTTTTTTTTTCATATGAAACCAACAATCTGTCCTCACTAATGCACTTTAAAGTAGTATGTTTTTTTCTTTGTTTTTTTCTTTGTTTTTTTCTTTTCAGTCGGTGAAAATCGACAAGAAAGCATTCAAAAATAATAAACTTCCTTTTTGGCACTGACTCAGTCATAACAAAGGAATACAGATCTCATTATCCCTGTTTGGAAGGAAACAGAAATGTTATCTAAAAGCAGCAAACAAACGGTGGGCTGCTCTTTAAATCTGAGCACTATTATGCTGCAGTGCCAATAAAAGATGGAGAAACAAAGACAGGCAGCCAGCAAGATGGTCTAAACAGGCAAAGAATCAGAGAAAGTAAGAGGGGAAAGCAGAGAAGCAGCAGCAGGAGGAGACAGGAAGAAAGGCCGGGTGATTTCTTTGCCCCATCTTCCCCTCTCCCTGATTATAAAAGGAGACATGGCACGGGGTCGAGGGTCAAGCCAAAAGGAGACAGCATTGTGTAGAAACTGTCACGCACCGCCACCTATTTTGACATGCACAGGCCCGTTTGTTGTCTGTCGTACATGCAAATTGGCGAGCCCCGGCTGTCATATAAAGGCTGGCAGATATGCGCCGGTTGGGGAAAATGAGAGACCACCTGTAACCAAGAGAATGGGTAGTGATGGACAAGCATTCAGTCAGCCCGCTCGTCATTTCCAGGCCCGCCATTCACCCATCAGCAAGCATCACCCCCCCCACCACACATACACACACACAAACACACACACACACCTTTTTCCGCCACCGCCATCAATCCCATCTCCAGCACGCACATATAATGTAAAAATCTATTCTTAATATTCAGAAGCTGAAAGTGAAGAGGAATAAATATACACAATGAAAGTGAGATTTGAGGGGGTCGATGGTGGTGATTTCAACCTGCTGACTGCCTAATAGGATCCTGCATTCAGACAGCTGAGGGTCAGGTCGGGATAATTAGTTGTCCACAGAAGAAACATCACTCTTAAAGAGAGAATGGACAGGAGGAGACCCTGTAAGGTGTCTCTAATGTGCCGAAATGCAAAGAAAGTCCAGAATGTGGTCCCAATTAGGAGATATTGTCATTGTTAGGCTGGCATAGAGCAGACAGGGAGCATAAACACCACCATAATTCTCTTTAAAACAGTTGTAAATGTGACTTTATGTCAACACCATGCAAATATGTTGCATTTCTAGAAAAGCAAGAAAAAAAGTAGCTATATACAGAAAATATCGCGCCTGCTTCTAAAGATTTCATTCATAATTTGTAGATTAACATTCTTAGTTATGTGGAAAAAACATCCATGTACAACTAATCAAATTAGTATTTATCTTCATCTGTGGCTTCTTCGGTAACGTGGCTATTGCTAATTCATTCTGAGACATTTTCTGAAGAATTAATTTTCCTCCCTTTGCTACAAGAAGGGAGGGGTCATACTGACTGTACTCTTAAATAATGAAGTATTACCTGTGTAGAGGTTAGTTAATCACTGCTGTCAGCAAAAAAAGGAAAAAAAAAAAAACAAAACATTTTTCTTTTGCTAAATCATCCATTAATAATAAGGCCTCATTTCTGTTATGATATAGGGACTGAAATTGTCCTCATTATGTGATTAAGTCCAGTCAAATATATTCAAATGCCACCTTTATTACCCTGGAGGTGCTTTGCATAAATTGAATAAATCCAACGGATATTCTTCCAGAATCAAACATATCAAAGGTTTCCTGTCTTTGAAGTGGGGGTAGTATCTAATTCCAAAACAGATTTTCATGATAAATAAATACATTATTTATGAATTGTGGCATCGTGGCGATAGAAGCAGACCAAAGAGAGAAAGAATAAAATAAATAGATAAATAAATAAATAGAAAAGCCCAAAAAATGCATAAAACATTCTATGCCCCAGAAAATGTCAAGAGAGGCGAAATGACACACAGAGGGCCAACCAACTGCCTGACTGATAAACAAACCGATTAGCATATGTACGCCGAGGCATATGTTGCGCTCGTTTGCTTCAACAAAGTCTCAATCAAAATAACACCGTGCATGCAGTATTAAAAAAAAAAAGTCTGGAAATATGTTGATGGAGTGATGAAGATGGAAACATTTCAATTATTTCATTTCTGACAATTACACTGACAACGTGACAGCAGGCAGCGTGGTGACTAATTGCCCTCTGGAAATTTATGGAGAGACGTGAGAAATGAATACAAACAGATGAGAGGCACAGACCCTCACGTTTGTTTGTGTCGACTTGTTCTAGTAATTGCGGCACTTAATTTGACATTTATTAACATGGGATGTAGTCAGTGAATGTAAAACTCTAAAATCCTAAAGGAAGGTGTTTAGGTGGGAACTTTAGTTGGGACAAGGGATGGGACGGCCATTGAGGACACATGATAGGATCATGATGACAGATTCCCAGATCCCAGGATGGTAATCACACATTGGTTTATGTGCAACAACCAGTAAGGACCACCAGGATGCTCTAAAAATACAGTCTGCAACGGCCAAGAAGGTGACGGGTCAATCCTGATTTTCAAGGACCTTTTCCAGGAAAAGCTGCGTGCCTGTTTTCTTTTTTTTTTCTTTGCACCTCCATCTGAATTAAAGTGATTGTTGCACATTCATGGGCCTCGAGTGTTGCAGGACATGCTCTTTATTCCTGCTGTACAAGACTTATTACTGTCTCTATAAATTTGTGCTGCCCAGAGGAATCTGATCATCATTTAAAGCACTTGACTATTTCTTCTATCCCTAAGCAACAGAAAATAAAAATCAAAAATGTATTGGGGTGAAGGGGTGTTAATCAATTAAAGCTTTGAGTAAATAATCATGAAGGGACGCCCGATGGGGCCGTAAATAATGAAGGCTTTGGCATCCACCCAAAGGTTCATTTAACCTGTGAACCGCAAGGTTACTTCTGTTAGAAATGGCGCTAACACAGACTTATGCGCACATGCGTGCACGCGGTACACACGCTTAGACAAACACTCTAGCCCTGAGGAAGGATGATTTATGTGAGAAGATCAATCTTCATCATCTTGCCTCTCACCTTGGTCTCCATCAGTGTTAATTAAAGGAAGGTCAGTGTCACCCCTCACCCCCCCACACCCACCACACACACACACACACAAACACTTTCTTCCCAACTAGACTTTTTTACATAATAAATCACTCCGCACACACAAAGGAGGCTGTTGACACAAATAGAATGCTTCTGGCTAACTAGCTAACTGCAGTTGGTCAGTCTGGAGGAGTCTATTCAGTGGCTGCCATAAATAATACTGAATGTCACTGTGTTGCTGCTTTTTCTGGGAACAAAGAGTGGAAGACAAAGACAAGTTGTTCTGGAAGAAAAAGTCATCATTATATTATGAAATATTTACAAGCGTAGAAAACAAAGTGATTGTGGTATGCGTGCAAAATTTACAAAAAAACAAATTTAATTGCTGCTGGAATTACAGAGGTTAAAAATGATTCTTTCAGTTGATAAACTGTTAGGTAGAAGATCGATGAGAACAAACTTTGGCAGACTGTATTATCTTACCAACGAAACGCGTCCATGGCTGAAAACAATCAAAACCCTAAAATTGTCATTATGTGGATGCCTTGCTGCATATGCTTCCAACAGTGTGAGAACGTGCAGATGGGTTATAAAGAAGTATCCGTCGGCACTGTGCTGCCACCGGAGAAACAGCTCGTGTCAGAGGGCTCTGGTGAACCCGGCGATGCGTACGTTGTTACTTTCCTGGAATCAATTTTTCCTTCTGACAAAGAAACAAGGAACATGTGCTTTGTATTGTGAACAATTTCCTAGGTTTTCTAGGTTACTGTCAGGCTTGCATAATGAAGGCCGCGGTGCAGCAGAGTTTCCCTCTTATCACAAACTAGCATGCATGGCCCCACTGCTCTCTCCTCAGTCATCAAGCAATTGCTGTAATTGAACCAGCCCTTTGCTGTCAAGCAAGAGACGCTGCTCAATAGCATATGCTCCGAACGCTCTGGACAATGAGAGCCGCACGGCCAGGCAGGAAGGCAGACGGGCTCGTTGCTGTTCTGTCAATAAATTTCAATCCCACTAATTGTCTGGAATTCATTAGCCGGGGCCTTTGAGATGGCGCGGAAAACAACGCAACAATGCCGGGGAAGAAACGCAGAGGAGGGTTTTTGATGATGCTGTGGGGTGCGTCGGGTGTATTGTGAACTGTTGTTTTGCATCCTCCCAGTGGTGTTTGAGCGGTTCTGGCTAATGATGAGTGTACGCTGGGACTGTACCTTCCTCGTGAATAAACTCTGAGTTAATCTGTGAGTGACAGCAAAACTAGCAAGCACATCCTGGTGAGGTAATCAATGATGCCAATTAACAATGTTAGCGCAGATCTGTTAAGATTAAATATAATTTTAAAAAGGTTAAAGTACATTTAATTTCTTATTCTGCTCTTGAAGGGTTTGTTTTTTGGTAAATTATGTGTGTCTGTTATTTCCTTAAAGCCAGTCTTTCAGTGTCTCACATATCTGCCTAAGTGACCAGTCCAAGGTCAAGGGTCATCAGGAGCTTGAAACGAGGCAGCAGGAACAAGTGTAGAGGAGGGAAAGAGAAGAGGAGAGGGAGGTGACATTCAAATGGCAACAAGGAGAATAGGTGTGTTCTTTCTGTCTTTGTACACCCACGTGCACAAGTGTGCACATGAAGTACACAATATGAGAATAGTTTTCATATACTGTATATGTGTTATAATAGGTATATTTTTAACAATTACATTGCTTAATTGAAAAATTGTAGTGAAAATACTGAGTCTAACAAATAAAAACAGAAGTCACAGACAGGTCTGCAAACACACACACAAACACACACAAACACACACAAACACATACACTGCACTCACAGCAAGGAGGGCCCCAGTGAGAACAAAGTGTGTTCTGGTTGAGTAAGCATGGAGCCACTGCTGCTGTTGAGCCTCGCATTGCTACTCAGGAGGGATCACTAGATCACATTATCAATCATACAGCACACATGGAGCACATACTGTGTGTGTACTGTACTGTAATGTGTGTGTGTGTGTGTGTGTGTATGTGTGTGTGTGTGTGTGTGTGTGTGTGTGTCCTCAGTGAAAAAACAACAAGGCATAGTTTAGGGGACTTTATGTGTCTGAGTTGTTATGGATACTTCATGTAATTACTTAATAAACTCCCTTAAAAGTGTTACAATTACAACAGGTCTTAAAACTGGCAAAACCGAAAGTTAGTACAGTATAATAACACAAACTTGACACCATCTACTTTGATAAAAGAGGGCTCGTTAATCCCAACGGGGCGGCAAGAGGACGGTGAAGTTAAAAATGCTGATGCAAGAGTTGGAATTGTTGATTCTTTCCATATGCACCAAAAGAGGACGACAGCAGCCGACAGCAACGTCTCCTTAGTCATGCGGTTCCATGAAGTGCAAATAACTGTCATCAGGCAGCAGGCGGCATGTGCAGGCTGCTGCAAAACTGCTCCTTTATGAGATGAACCGACACGTATGTACCAGAGTGCAGTCAGAGAGGGCTTTTTTCAAATGCTGGCCTGTCATTATGTATGTATATCATATGCTTGGCACACACATACTCGACTTTATTTCATGCAGAGGGTGGGAGCTTGCCAGTGCCGCGGTCGAAACAGGGTGATAACAAGGAGAACAGCAGTTTAGGAAAAGTCACTGGAAGTTGTGCTGTGTGGTGTATCACCTTTAAAAGGCTGTTGCAAACTAAATATAACAAATGTCAAAGTTTTGTGCAGCATTCCCTCCATTTAGAGATTGATCATGAACATGAATTATTATTTTTTTATTACTATATTTTCTGTTTTAATGTTCAATAGATTTGGAGCTATTGAGGTTCATTCTGATGTAAATGATGAATTAAGATAAAAAATAATAATCATCATCTTGATATGATTATTTTCACCAATCAGATCCACCAATCAGTTTCAACACACAGAATTTAAAAGAGAAAAGGAAAAACTTTTGCACCAGTTGTGTGTGTGTGTTTGTGTGTGTGTGTGTGTGTGTGTGTGTGTGTGTGTTTATATCTAAAACTCTGAGACTGCACTGCCCTCAAATGGCACAACAAGGTCAATGCACACACCTCTATCATCCTGCCCCTGCCTCTCTCCCTCGATGGTCCTTCCTCCAGGACAAAGAAGCATTAATTAAGAAGCAACCATGAGCAACCAAGGAGCATAACACACACAAAAAAACCACACACACACTCTCTGGTGACTCTCAACCGTTCCTCTCTATTCTCCTCAGCCTCTGATAACTGTGAAATCCACCCCCTCTGCACAAAGACACGGCCACAGAGGGAAATAATTTCAGTAATAGAGCTAATGGGTTTAAGAGAGACTGGAGAGCAGCCAAGAGCTGCTAAACAGTCACCAAAGAGGAGGAGAAGGAACAGAAGGAGAGAAAGACGTGCATGAGCTGAGAAAAAGACGTGCATGAGCTGAGGGAGAAAGAGGAGAGACGGTAGAGGAAGAAAAAATAAGTGTTGTTTTGTGAATAGAACAAAAGGGAGCGTAGGGTTGTTTTTTTTGTTTGTTTGTTTGTTTGTTTTTTGTTTTCTTCTGACTGCCATGATCCAGTTGCTGATAAGACGCACTGTGTGTGCACAATGCTGGGATTTGGAATGGTTTTTAATTCAACTGACAAAGCCAAACAATGACACAGAGCTCAATGGCTGATTATATTCTTTCCTTTCCTGTAATCGCTTTAACAAAGGAAGCAAATTTTCATCCTGAGCTTTTCTATCGTGAAAAAAATCAAACCAACACATGCTTTACCATGATGTTGGACCGTCTGGTGTTGGCATCTGTCAACTTTCAACCTGCATCCACATGATGCAACCCTTCTGCATCCAAATCTGAGCTGAAAATGTAAACAGGGAATAGGTTGTTGCGCTTTTGTCAACGATTCTGATCAAAATGGTGAAAACATCAGGGTGATTATTGACATGCCGTCATCCCAGAGTGCCACGTCACCCATTAATATTCATCTCCTCAGCAGAGGAAATGAGGGAGCCAATCCTCTCTCCTCCTTCTTCATCTCCTCCTCGTTTCCATCCACTCAGCCAACCGTCCCAGCATTAAGTGAGGCGAGCAGCAGACATATAAATGTGATATTCCCTCTGGTATTTTTAACTGCCGTATTGAATTCGTATGAAACACTTAAGGCTGCTGCCCGATGGGATCCTCTCGCAGGGCTATCTGCGAGAGTCTCTGGAGAGGGATTCTCTCCCGCCACGAAAAAAAAAATCCCTCTTTTGCCATCCATCCTTCCCCATCCTCATCCCGGCCCATCTCCCCCTGCTCTCTGATGCATGCGGAGGACTCGACGAGCCGTCAGGCCTTCATTCATAAAAATCTAATGAAGTTAGACAGAAAAGTCCATAAAAATCTCATTAGGAGTTCACTTCCTGATATCTGATACAAATCAAACTTAGGGGCCCTCCAGAGAATCAGCGTAATAAGTAGCACTGAGCAGTGTGTCTTTGAGGAGAAAAAAGGGAAAGATTTGAAGACGTGTGCCAGCAGGGTGTTCAATGTCAGAGTCAGATGACACAGAGGAAAGTGGTGGGTAGGGCTCCGGGAGAGGAAAGCAGAGCACTTTTCCACAAAATGTACAAATTTAGCTGCTGATCTTTACATTTAATTGATAACAGTATGGGTTTTTCTAATAATAGTTCTAAAATTACACAAGATTGGACAAAATTAATGTCTGAGACAGTCAGAGAAATAAGGTCAAGGCGTATCAGACTCTGCAATGAATAATGCAGAACTTAACATAACCTTGTGAATTTGCCTGTGATGGGTTTTCATATTTATTTCCAGGCCCTGGCTATTCATCATGCTTGAGAGGGGCTTATCACTTAACAATCAATTATTAACACATGTCAGAATAAGGAGTGCTACCACGGGGATCGAGATGCATGTCGTACAATGGCTGGAACTGACAACACTCCTTGTCCGCTCTCTCTCCTGGCTGTTTGAGAAGCCGGAGTTTGACATGAAATCCAAAAGTTTTGGCTCTTAATTTCTGAATAATGTATCGGGCAAGGTACACATTACACTAAAAGGTTTGAGATAGGACTTCAGAAAGGGTTCTCAGTGTACCGGCCTTCTTTTTTTTGCTGCCGTTTGCTGGCTAATAATCAGATTTGGTAGATATAGATAATCATTCTCTTATTCAACCTCATTCCACTTACTGTAGAGCGTAAAAACTATTCCAAAGAGCAGTGTGACTGATAAATGTTCGCATTTTTCCTTTAAGTACATCAATTACATACATACTGATGGGGGTTAAACCAAGATTGCCACCCAGGAATGTTAATAAGATAAGCAAGTCAATCAGAAATATCATAATTGCGTCCTCATGTCCATCAGCGGTGCTACAAATGTAAACAGCAAACCTGGTGACCGTTAAATGAAAACAGCGTTCATTATGCGCAGAGACGGCTCCCCTGTATCCTCCGTATTTGCAGATATCACAATCTCATCTATTTGTATGATAATCTGACGGTTGTTATCAAGAGAATGTTTTTTTGGCTGTGGATACATAAGGAAGTGGGTGGGTGTCGGGAGGGGGGGGAGGGGGGCACAAGGCAGAAAGGGTGGGTGTCTTAATGCAAGCTTTGAATATACAGTGTGTGCCTGACCTCGCTGAGTATAGCCGAAGAGGCATGTAAGATTTATAGGTCGTCCGCGGATCCCTGATTGACTAAAACACAGGAGATCGTTTAGATAATGTATCCGTGCTCCAAACAGCTGCTCGCGGTCGCAAAGTAAAAAGATGTCGGCACTGACAGCTGAAGGGTTCCTGGAGGCACGTAAAAATATCGCACCACCACCAAAAAAGTTCTTTCCTCTGGTTCCATTTTTAATGGAAGTATTTACTTTCAGCAGGTGTGTGCACGATCTGATGTCATATTTTTTTGTCTGTGACATGAAACCCAAAGAAAAGGGAGGTGGGGAGGGAGGGAGGGCGAAGAAGGACCCTTACTTTTTTTTTTTTCAATGGCAATCTGGGTATGGGAGATAACGGAGTGAAAAATGTTGGAAGCAATCCACTCTGCCTTGGAGTAAGACCTTTACGATTTCACCACTTCATTAGGAAGTGGCTAATCTCTCCACTTGAGAAGCCTGATAAGGCCCGTGCGCTAATGCAGGGGGAGTCAAAGTTCAAACAGCCTTCGATGTTTTGATGCTTAACTTACTAAAGTTCCTGTATGTTCATTAGACAGTTTTATCAGGGAACTCTTCTCTTACATTCCCCAATACCCATCAAGATAGGGAAGGGGGTGCCGGTGGTGGGTGAGGGAGGGACAAGGTGGAGAGTGGCGGAGTGGTGTGGAGATAACAGATAGCTGGAATATCAGGCTCATGTTGAAGGATGGAGGGATGAAGGGGAGAGAGAGAGAGAGAGAGCGTGGTCAGACCATCTCCTCTTCTCCACTGTGTTCTCTATATCTTGATTAAGCCTTTAGCCCTGACTGGAGTGTAAGCGTAAATCCAATATAGAGTCAGTGTGTGTTTGCCTTTGTGCGTGTGTGCTGCTGGGCTTGTGTGTATTTCTTTTTGCATTTGCATACACGCACAGGCGTCTGTGTGTGTGTGTGTGGCTGTGTGTGTGTGTGTGTGTGTGTGTGTGTGTGTGTGTGTCCACGAGCATATGCATGCATGTGTGTCAGGCCTTGATGTCCTTATGCAGTCACATCTCCATCCACACGACAACAGCCCGGGCCCCTCCACTCATCAATTTTGCATTGCCATTTAAAAAAGCCTATCACAAGTTCCCCATCAGATTTACATCAGCCCCTGGTGTACATAAAAAGGCCTATTTATACTGATCTCGCCTTCCTGAAATTGTTTTTCAAAGGGAAGATATTAGTTTGTGCCCTTTCAGTATCAAAGGCTCGCCGGCACTCCAGAGAGTCAACCACATATATCAAAGTAACACAGGAGCAGGAAGACACACCGAACAGAGCCTGAGCAGAGAGCGGGGTGAAAAAATAAAAGCACATTTAGCATGAACTACTTTGGGATGTTTGGAGCCTCTTGTTTTTGTTTACTGGATTCCAATTTCTGTCACTTGTTGTCAGGCAACACTGAGGTCGCCGTTTAATTGGCTATGACATGTTTCTCATTCCGGGCTAACTTTGCCGATGTACAAACATGCTGTTCGCCTTTCACGGTGGATGTCGTGGAAGATATAGAGTACAAACTCCAGAGTGACTGAATCAAAGGTTACAAAATGTTCGGAAAAGCGGTGCTGACACGCTGACAGTGTTCGCTGGGAGATACCTGAAGAGGATGGGTGTGTTGGCCAAATTATAGCAATCTGTACCCTTCAGCATAGGACCATCTTAGATGCAGCCATATGACCCTCCTCTAATATATAAATATTTTTGCACGAGTACTTTTTTCCATTTTACAACAGCAGTTTAGAATGAATTATTTTTGACATTTATTTGTTCATCACATCTGAAACAAGTCGATTGTAATCCGATCGCAGTCTGAAAACGTTTAGTAGTTAGAGGTCGTTGTGGTTGAGGGAAATGACAGATTTGCGAAATACGTGGCACAGATTTACTGAAAATGTGCTAAATTGATTGGTTGTCAATTGCATGTCCGATTATCATTAAACTCTGGTCTTGTAAACAATATTGAAAAGACTCAGAGATACAGCAGTGCATTTCTAAGTGTAATATAATACACCGTGCAAAAACAGCATTTATTTACAAATATAACAGTAAACATCAAAACATAGTTCAGCAAACCAGTCCTCCAAGCAGACCTGTTGCCACTCGTGTGCAGCCTTTACTAGTGGCTTTACAGGACTTAATTCGTAGATAACCACACAGTGAACAACAGAGAAGATGTGAATATGTCTAAGACGTTTTATTCTGACATTTCTTTCTGCCTCCACAGACTGTACAGCGGCGTATCTGTGAGCAGATAACAAATGAGGGTGCCAACTGGGCCACAAAATGCTGCGGAGATAATCTGCTATCAGTGAGCCTTGCTGATCCCAGGGAAAAGAAATAAGGCTTAGAGGGCGAAGTGTCAACACCTTAGATATCTGTACATACTTAGCCCTGGAATCAAAGCGAAGGTGGCAGGGTCTGCTCACTGCTTAGCCTCATATCTCCCCAACAGTGACATCTCTGCGCTACAAACTAAAGTGTCGCTTGACTTTTTAACCCCAGGAAACGCAGCAAGCGCCATCTACGCAACAGTGTCTGTAGTGCACAGTACCACAGTGTTTATTCGCAGCTTTTTTTAATTCAGTGTTTCGCTATTTGTGTAGCGATTATTAAGTATGAATGCGTTGGTCAGAAATAGCCTCTTGTCCTCCCTGTCTTTAATTCTGCAATGACCTTGTCGTCCTGCCATGTTTTGCTTTACTATCACTTATAAATGGAACAGTTGATGCCAGAGTATGAAAGAAACACAATTGCTTTGCATAATTAGTTTTTAATTATGCATAATTTGCTTGCTGAAGTTCCTCACATGGGAGGAGAACAGGAAAACCTTGAACTTAGTGTCAACATTTAACAAAGTAACAACTAAATTGTTTTAGTTAAGTATCATTAAACCTCGAATTAAGGTAACAGCAATACAGGATTTTTTTTTTTTTTTTTTTTTTTTTTCCAAATTCAAAGGAATATATAGCGCAGCACATTTAGACTTGTATTCTCATACATATTGTCTGTTTAAGTAGGGTCAAAGGGCTAAATACTGTCCGGATTAAAATAAATCTTCCCTAAACTGCTATTTAAAGGGCTACAGGTAAAAAAACAAACAAAAAAAAAAAAAAATCAGTCGTACATGCATTTTCATATCTCGAGATGCTAATTTTGCTGCTATCTGAAATCCCACATGGGCACAACTGCCTGCAAACGCATGTTATTTGCTCAGTTTTCACACAAAGACTCTATCAAGAGAGTGTCAGCATATCAAACATGAGTTTTCCTTTATCCAGCTTTCCAGTTTTCTATTGATCTTGGCAGAGTCACATTAAAGCGCCAAGAGAAGCACAGAAGTACAAAGAAGAGCTCGATCCCTTTCTTACATCAGAAGGCCAGCCTGGGACCTGGACGGTTCCACTCTCAGGCTCGCCTGGTTGTATTAGCTGATGGCTTGAACCTGAGTGGAACAGAGGAGGCGCAAAATATCAGATTGCCTTTGGCGGTAAACTTTCTGGCCTTGTCCCTACCTGCCATCCATCTTATCATCTGCCTCTCTCTCTTTTTGTCAGTCAGTCTTTTTAACCAGCAGCAGCGTCTGTTGTGGTTTTTAAGCTCGAAAAGGTCATTGCAGAATCATTAAAGCAGCCAGTGTCTCTTCTAATTTACCTGGATATTTGTTATCTTTCCACTTTTACTTTGAAGTGAAACACTTTCAATCAATTATTTTCACTAGACTGAACAAGGCCATAGTGCACCTGGGGTTAAAACAGTGTATTTGTGTTTTGTAATTCAGATAATTATGAATCTGAGGACGGCGACTCACTAAACTCACAATTTTTCCCCCAAATGTACAAAGGTTTCTGTAATGCCCCACCTTACCATGTATTTAATGTCGCATGTCGAACAAAACACTCACAACATTTCCACATGCATGCACCATAAGTAATCACTCCACCTCCACACATGTCCTCCGCTACCTTCAAATTGCAGCCCGGCAAGCTCAATCTTTAGAAGTTCTCTTCATCAAAGTGCAGCAGCAAGGCTAATCAAAGGCCCCTAAATAACTCCATCTCCCAACACACGCCATAGGAGGATTAAAAATCCACTAACCAGAACTGGGTTTCTTCGATCTGGAGGCTGCTAACACCTAATGAGAACTCCCCCAAGCCCCAGATCACAGCTGAGCTGCTGGGCGCAGCGTGCTGAGGCCCCTCTTTAAATCCTAAAGAGATCCTATCAAGACCAGATGAAAATAGATATTGCACTCTCTGGGTGTCAGATGATTAAAAGAATGGCAGAGGATTATAGGGGCCAGTATGGATGTTAGTTCCTGGAGGAAGAGGAGGAAAGCTCACAGAGCCACGATACACGAGCGTCAGCTGCACCCAGCAGTGTTCCACGATGAAGACGTCCTGTTTGGATATCTTGATCTTCACCTTGTCTTGGGAAATTGTTAGATTTCTGTTGGGAATGCAGCTCCACATCTGTGTTGCAGCAACTTTGATCCACTTTCACCTTCTTTAATGTTAATAATTCAGTAGATAGTTTGGCAGAGTCCAAGTACCACCTGTCCAAGGGTGCTTCAGACCTTGACCGGATGAGGAAAGCAGCTGCCTGGTGTGGGTCCAGGGTCCCAGCAGCTTCCCTCTGTTGCAGATATGTAGAAGAATGTTTAATTTAATGGTTAATTCAAAAAAAAAAAAAAAAAAAACAAGTAAAACCATAAATACAATAAATGTTCCAATAATTTTAGCCACTGCTGTATTCCTCTACAGCAGAAGAGTTGATAAATAATAAACCAGGCGCACTACACACCTTAATATTTGCATCATTAGTGATTTAATAATTAATCAGCCATTCCTTCCTCTCTTCTAAGAGAGATGCCTGGTGTTCCTGCCTGTCGGTCTTCTCAGACTGGAGGATCTGTATGCTCTAACTAGACCAACACAGATCTGACAAGGTTGTGTGCACCTGTCATGTCCCCCTCTCCCATAACTTTAACATGTTCATGCCTGAGCCTGGCAGGTCATTATAATAAATGAGGTGGGCTTAGTGGACAGCCGTGCCTCGTTCCTCTCCTCTAATGGGAGTGTAGGAATCTGCAAACCGGTCCTCCACGCTGACTGATGCCAAGGGGCTCAAAGAAGCCAGTTAAAATGGACAATTAGGATTGTGGGGCGTATAATTCGCCGCCCAATCACGCGGAATGTCCCTTGTTATTTTAATAATTCAGACAGTGCCTAATTTCTACAGCTCGGCTGTGTTAAGGTAATATGCAGCTTGCATGTCCCAGGCGTGTCACTTTGAACTTGAGCCGCCGCAGTTTCTAAAGAGCCTCTGACAGGCTCCAAGCCAGGGAGAGGGCGTGGACTTTCAATTAAATCAAGCACCAGAGACGATGGCGAGAGGGAGAAAATGTTGTAGCTGTGACATCGGTGATGCCGCATTTCCGTATGTGCTCTAATGGCTCGTCTCCATTGATTTGACAGAAGTTCTGCAACCCTCCACCAACAATACGCTGCTCTGAACACAGAGAGGGTATGAAATTCCCTCACCCCTTCTGGGTCACAGGCTGCCCTCAGTGCTTACATAGCTCAACAACAGACCTACATACACACCTTGATGCTGGAGTCGGAGGCTGTTAGACCCTCCGCTCACATCTGAAGTGGCTTAGCACTCGTGCAAATCTCTCCAAACCAGACCCTGAGGACTCTATTTCATACTTCCAACCCCTCTCTACCTCTTCCTCTCCAATATGCCTGACCTAGACATCTGTGCTCCTTTCATCCACATTCCCATGGAAACTCATTTAGCCTAGCTTGAGGGAAGAGGCAGCCCAAGGTTCAATTGGCTGGATTTACACTTGAGATATTATTCATTACATTAGCTGCCATGCTGATCTCTCCCCCGGTTGTTCTCCCTCTCTCATTGTCTGGTGGCAGCCTCCTCAATATATTCCCTGTCTTAAAATTCATGGACTTCTCCTCAGTGCGTACTTATATTCCGTTTCCCACTATCGTTACTTGTCCTGCATCACCACAGAGAAATTGCCTTCCTGAATGTCAAGAGTACTATTTTCAAGGGCAAATTAAAGCACAAGCCTGCTGCATAACAAAGTTAACTTGCCTTGGATTTAGATGAACGTGTCCTTACGATTGTACCACTGTGAAAATATATATCTTTTTAAAGCTTTAAAAAAGAGGGGAAAAAATCAAGTTAAATAATTGAATTGTTGAAGCTTGTTAAGACAATTCAACATGGTGTCCTGCCAGTGTAGCAGTGAGAGGACTTTTTTTATCTTCAGAAACCAGCGTGTGGCTATGCTAACCGTGGAATGTAATGGCTAATTGTCTTTGCTACTGCCGATTTTATGGTTTTTAAGCTTATTATACAACTGTGTGCCAGAGCCTCCTTCCTGTAGTGAGATGAACCGGTAATGAGTATGCAAGTGTGTGCGCGCCTATCAGAAGGAACGTCTGATTCTTCCCATTCACACTTGTTTTCAATTCTCATCCGCACTATCTCTCGCTTCCTTGTTTTCCACCAGTCACATATTTATTAATTATGTGGCCTGTCTGTTTATCGCCAGCTGTCTGGATACAGCACATAGCATGTTAATGGACATTACATGAGTGGAAATGAAGGTGTTTTTTTTTTGTTTTTTTTTTTTCCAGATTGAGCATCAGTATCTTCATGTGGACATGCATGACATTAGCCGCATGGCAGACAGTGATTAGCTTTAGCGCGACCTCCTGCTTTTGCACATTAAAAACATTATTATTGTTTATTGTGTGAGTATATCTATTGTTTTAGCATAAACTGTGTTTAATGTGCAGTTATTCTGTAACACACACACACAGGTGTGTCGTTGCCGTTTTATGCCTTATACGACTGCAAATTCACATGCTGTCACACGCCTCCTTGTCAGAGGGAGGAGGTGGGTGTATCCATCTCTCGCGGTCCATTTTTTGGAGATAATGACAGCCATTTCTTCTTCTCAGTGACTGATGACAGGCAGAACTAACCGCTAATGGCGTTCCAGTGGTGGAGCGTGCCACTTATGTTATTTTTCCTGACAAGGCTGAGGAGAAGGCTTCATTTTTTTGACATTTGACCATGCAAATTCACTCCTGCTACATTATTCCACATTTACATCCATCTCTCGCCCCCCCCATCCCCTACTCTGTCTCAATCCACCTCACCCAACCCCATTTCTATTCTCTTTCACTATCTGCAAGTGGTTGCAGACAGTAAGAGTGAGGCTAATAAATTGCCATAAAAAAGGCGATACAAAGAAAATTCGGAAATAAGAGCCCAATCTCTTCTGTTCTTCAACTTTTCTAAGCAAACGAGGCAGTCAGACGGAATTCTGCAAGCGGCACAGAGTGCAGCCAAGGTGACTGAGCTTGACCAAATAATTCATCGACACAGGAAATTTCAATTTGCCTCTCTGTATATCGTACCGTTCCGAAAATCTCAGGTTGCGACAAACCTCTGCGCTGTTCTTGTACATCATGGTTGGGTCTGGTGATCCTGAAAACCACTCAGATGATTTGCAAGATTCATTATTGAAGTTTCAGGGTCGAGTAGTGAGAATAGTTGGGCGGACGAGAGCAGAAAGGGCAAGATGAGACAGCAGTGGCTTCTCGGGAACATTTCGATGGTAAATTCATGCTCAATGAGATTGAATCCTCACAAGATCAAACAGCAGATTATGTCACACATCCATATTCAACATCCGTAGTTGTCGACCATTAGGGCCGATCTTCATTTGTAAGGCCTTTTTACTTCTCGCTGCTGTGTCTCATCTCACATTATTGTTTTGAGAATCCACAAACCCAAACACAACTACAGCCCCCCTTAGGCTGAAACCCCCATCTCAACGGGTGGTATTGTTTTTATGTGTGTGTGTGTTTACGCTATGCATACGTGCAGTCTTGCATACGGGTGCGCTTGAGCCTCCCCGAGACATTGACGTGTGCGGGTCTGTGTGCTGGAGGTCTGTGGGAGAGATGGAGGCATTGGGGTTGATGGGTCTTGGTGGGTCAGCGCACCTGCTGCAGCTACAAGCACTCTGGGACAGCTAATGTTCTCCGAGCTGACAGGTATCCCCCCTCCCGCTCCAGCATCCGGCCCTCCTCCCTTTTAGTCGGCGCATAGATAGATTGCCCTTGTAACTGGGGCTAATAATGTGCCACGGAAGGCTCCTTAATGGGGAGGACTTTGAAATGTTTTCCTGGACACTGATGGTCGGGAGGTGGATGGGGGGGTAGGGTGTTCTTGCACATCAAGGGACTGGACACGCAAATTGATGCACGTGCCCGTGCCTGTGAACTTGCAGACTTAAACAAGCGTGGTTTTGCACACTCACCCATATACACAGTCTACCTGTCGACTTGTTTTACCACATCATTATGGCTGGCGGTGGTGGTGGTGGATGGGGGGGCTGTACTGTGTCAAAGCAGAAGAGAGGGAGGAAAAGAAAAAGGAAGGATGAGGAGACTGCCAGCTGACAATGAAATAAAGCCTATTAGTGTGGAGTGAAATAACAGAGGAGGAAGTGACAGCAGGGCTGCAGCACACACAACTTTATTGCCTTTAACTACTGCGGTCCCTGCTTGATGACAGCAGCTGCCAGCAGACACACACACACACACACACACACACACACACACACTGACTTATAAAACAAATAAAAAGCCACAAACAGACACAAAACGTATGTCTGAGAAAGCTTTTCTTTCAATGTATAGACTATCTCCACTAATAAAGTAGTTTAGGTTGAGTTCTTTGTCACTGAAGAACTAAGTGCTCAGCCAAATTATTGCCCCCTGCGCTGTTTTCAGGCCTGTTGTCTGTTTTGAAAGGGCTGATTGCAGTGATCCGAGGCGGCGCCTCTCCGGACATAAAGTGGATGTCATGTAAAGGCTGATTTCACTAATGTTCTTGTCAGTGTGGTCACTCAGATGCATGTTTTAAAGTGACATCGGGTTGACCTGTCAAGAAAAATGGACTTTTAAATGATATAGGCAGAAGACTTGTAAATTCAGGTCTCACTAATATAGTGAAATATTAATGTGTGGCTCCATCTAGATATTCTAACATATTCTTAATTATTTATACCCATAAATAAAATCTGCTTACTTAGTTGTGGACTAAAAAGCCCCTTCAGGCTGGTAATGTATGAAAGCAAAGGTTTTGGAGAGTACCTACATATTACCTGAAGTCTGGTTTTTTGAAGAATTCATATTTGCATTGAGATTAGCATCAGCTCTAGCACAGCCGCCTCACACGCAACACTGCGGCTACTAAATAGTGAATGCGATCAAGTCCGTTTTGCTAGATTGTCACCCACATGCACATCAGCTGCCTTATTTGCAGAGGACTGCATCATGAAATCGGTTTATGAGGTCTGTGGAGAGCATAACTTCTGCATTTACATGCTTTTATGTGTCACAGGCCACCCGTGTCCCTGTAATCCCATCAAAGGGCTTCTTATACCTGCTTCAAATGTTCAAATTCAACATGCAATAAAGACACAGTGATTGAAAATGAGTACAAATCCCCCTCAGAAGTAAGTTGGAGGCTCAATGCAGAGTTGTTTTTCTTCCAGAGACATGTTTGTTTTATCCCCCAGATCAGTAAGACCACTTGTGAGAGAGAATTAACCGCTAATCAGTTTTACTCGCAGGCTGTTAATATTTAATTGAATAAACAAACAGACACAAACAACTTAATGGAGAGTCTTGTGATAATGTTTTGCATCTTCCCTTACGTGCAATACTGTAATGAAAATTGTAATTATTGTTGACAAAATTAATCACATTATAATTGAGTTGAGGGAAGAGGAAGTTTCAGATGTGGGTCAAAAGTGGGACACTTTTCTGGAGGTCTGTGCTTTTCAAATTCCACTTTATCATCCTGAACCTTCTTTGTTGTTGATGATGTTGTTGTGTTTTCTTTCTTTGAAATTGTCTCCTCATTCCAGCATGTTAACAGCGCTCAGAGCTGGTGAAGAGTCAGTGCTGTCACTGGTAGACTTACAGAGGTGGTCCACGTGTGTGGAGGAAACTCCACATTTCAGATGTGAACATGGGTGTTGCAGAGCTGCTTCCTCACTCTGGCTCCTCTTCTTCTGAATAATGCTTCCGGGCGTGAGACGAGCCTGCTGTGCCCTCCTGTGGCCGTGACCGTGAAACATCCCCTCTTCCTCTATTTCCATTCTCCTAATTCTGAGTCAGTTTGGATTCTGTTACCCATAATGAGCTCAGCAGTCAGTTCTTAAATTAAAAAAACAGGGTTCGGCTTCCTATACCAGCAATATGCAATTTGTGCACATTGGCCGTTCATAAAATAAGTCTTTTTATAATTGGACAATGTAAATACAGATAGATAATGCAGCTGTATTAGCTGTTAAACCCACTTTGTCTCAAATATAGAATAATTGGAGTTCTACAAATTTAAAAGCAGTATTTTTGCAGCATCAAACAGTGCTTTAAATCCTCAGGGGATTTCTTAAATAAGCAGAAACAGCTCAATCCTGGTCACAGCCGCCCTAATTGGCCCAGGCTTTGTTAACAAATGTTGCCACTGTTCAGCCAGCAGTCGCAATGTTTGTCTATAAATAAGGTGCATTTATCTGTTTTTGCTGGTGCGTTTAAAGAAGTCTTTACTGCTAGAGAATGAGGCCTCCAACTCACAGTACCCTGCATCCGAGCAATCTGTCAGAGTGACAGTCACACCAACAACCAGTCAGTCAGACACTCAGCTAATCCTTCAGTGAGTCAACAAGCCAGTCAGCCACTGGGCTGGTCGATCCACGACACGTCAACTAGTTATTTAATGCACTTCCCCCGCAGACGATCAGCCGGCACCAGTCAACAGTCAGTCAGTCAGGCAGTCAGACATGAAACCAGTTAACCTTCGGCCAGCGAGGCAAGCGCTCTGTCTGCCGCAGTGACGCTCTCTCAGGTGGATATTAAGCAGAGTCGGATAGCACACATGACCTTTCTGCTGTGGAGCAATCATTAGTATTACTATGGTAACTGCAGAGGTGCAAACTGGGCTCTCTCTCATAAACATCTGTGCATTCACACATGCACATGCAGCCACAACGCCACACTACGGGGCCTGATATGCGCCCATCTCCTCTGTTCTGCCCTTGGAGAATCTGAATGCTAAATGTATGTGCATATTTTTTCATAGCAAGAGACATATTAGAATTTTTTTTTCAACATCCTCCCCCTTCAATGCCCAGACGCCATTTCCCATAAGGAGGACATGAAAGAGTCTAAAGCGCATAATGCTGGTGGAATTAAGGGATTTCTTGGTGGCCCCGAGTAACAGAGACCACTGAAATGATGAGGAGGCTTAAATGCTTTGTATGCTGCTTTTTTCCACCTCGCTGTCTCCACTTTTTTATCCATTTCCATTTCTTAATAGATTCCTGAGAATGTACACATCATTTAATATTCATCTTAAAGTAAAGAAGTGAAATTATTATCGATCATAAAACACACAAAATATCTATTTGTTCTGACATTTGCATCGTCTTTCCCTGTTGGCGTTTAATCAAATAAAGTAGGGAATCATTTCTTAAATGTTTACCACAGTTTTAATGGACCAACCGTCATATGTTTAAAAAAAAAAAAAAAAAAAAGGGTGGGGGGCACCCTGACAAGACACAAATTCTCCATTTTCCCCTGTGAGCCTCCAGCAGATGATCTCACTCTTCTCTTTTATCTCTTCTCTTCCAAAGATGGTTATTGATCTGGGTCAAAGGGAAGCAGAAGGGGAAATTGATTGAGAAACTCTAGAATTGCGAAAGAGAGGAGCGATTCCCACTGGACCCTCTGACCGGCGTAGTGTGCTTCATATGGTTCGATTGCTCCATCGGGGGCCACTTACCATCTCACCACTGCTGTCAAACATCATATTCCAGACCGACGCGAGCTCTTTTTGTTTATTTCACACGCATTAAAATGAACCGTTGATGTGCAATGGTAATTTTAGCCAAAAAGTTGATAGTGCTAGCGCTAGTGTTCTACTAAAATGAAATGAAATAAAATAAAATAAAATAAAATAACTGTGATATGATTTGATAGTGACTACTAAATCTTCTGCTTAAAAGCTATTAACAGTAAGTCGCCACTAGAGGGAGATATTTGCCTGCTTTTTAGTCATTCTGCGGTATGTAAGTGTGGATAAGATAGTGTGTTCTCTTAATTCTCATCTCTGTTTGAACTTAGAGATAACATTATGAATAATATTAATTTCCCATGTTAATGCCTAAAATTGAATTCATTAGGAGGATTTTTATACGCAGTAGGGTTTGGGTTGTGGCCATCTTAAACCTTAAATTTTAGTGAAAAGCTAGTTTCCTGTCACTGAAAACGCTGTGCTTTGCAGAGAAAATGTTTCAGAAGAAGCACCAAACAAAGACAGGATGTAGTGGCGAGATCCCACATTGTAAACAACAGTGAATACAAAACTTACAACAAAACAAATGCAATATCAAAACACAGCAGGAAATGACACATAGGCTGTATAAAAATAAAATGGGTCTCACAATTTAATACACGTGCATGTACGCTCATGGAGAAGAAATGAAGGAAAAGAAGGGAATCCTAAGGGAGGCATGTTAATCCCCTTTGTTGTTATCGATGTTAATTGAAAGAATGAGCTCTATAATATGGTCCCCTGCTGGGTGATTACCTTGCCCAAGCATAGTCTGGCACGAGCCATAAACACTTCCAGGAAAATCTAAACAGCCATTCTCTGAACTATTGCTTCTAGGAAGGTGGCGAACCTCTCATCTTTTTGAAGACAACCTTTCTTTGATTATTGTGATCCATTCAAGCTGCAAGTGTTTTGCCATTTGACAAACAAGTCAATTCAGAGCTAAGGAGATGGGGATGCAGCAGAGATGGGAAAAATGAATTCTCTCCTCCTCCATCCACCCGTACTGTCACTTTGGGAAGGGGTCGAGCTGAGTTCACATGGAGAGTCAGGTGAGAACATATGAGGACTTTCCTGGTGTTGAGTCTTGTATTTCTGTGGATGCAGCCTTTGGTACATTTCCAGGGCGACACTTCTGGCTCCGAGGGGGCTCTCGCTGGAACGGCCCCTGACCAGCTTCTCACCGGATGTCACGCTTCCTTTTCCTGCCGTTTGCACCTCATGTTCCAGGCATGTGTCACACAGAGGGAGAACAATGCAGGGATTTCTCCCAATCAGCTTAAATGATTTTCTGGATTCCTCTTGTGCCCCTGTAGAAGTTTGATATTACCCACAGATTAACCAGGGCTAACATGAACAGAGAAACAGATTCTTCCGTGACAATCACCAGAGAAGAAACATTTCTTTTCTCTTTCTGTAACCTGTCACCTTTAGCTAAGATGCAATAAAAGAAGAAATTCCAAATAAACTGTTCAAACTCATTAAAAGGTTACAAACAGAAACCATGTTTTGTTAGGTTGATCCCAGATAGAGGTGCTGAACCGCTGCAATCCAAGAACTTTATAGCTGACAACAGGTGCAAACTTTACGAGCGTTGCTCTGTTGCAATGAGTTTTTAATTAATACCATGGCATCAGGCTTGACAGAACCCTCGTTTGTGCTGTGGCAGAATCGTGCAGCAGACTTCTGAACTTCTCCCAGAGCTGTTTACAGTGAAAGCCGAAATAAAGATGTTCTTCCTCCGTGCTTCCTCCAGACATCTCGGTTTGACTGTACTGTTTCCCCCTCAGTCGCTCCAACATAAACAGCCGACTGACGCGTCACCGGTGGCTGCATCGCCTGATTAGCCTCCCGCCTTTGCAGCTGTGACCTTCAGCAGCTGTCCATTAAACTCAGAGGTGAGCTCTAAGCCACGGTAGCTTCTGCTTTTAGGAAGTTTGAGGATAATAAGAATGTATTTGCCGGTTCATCTGTGACTCTTTTTGGACAAGGATTGTTTGGAATAGCCTAACCCTAATCCCACAAGAGAAAAAGGATTGTGCAAAAATATTATACTTTTGTGCTTATTATACATACATACAGCATACATCCACGAATATTCATGCAGCGAAGGAGCCAATGAAGCAAAATTATGAAGCAAAATATATAGAAGTAATACCCACATCAATCAAATATCTGGTATTTTTGTGGTTATAATCTTGGCTAACATTGGTCTGTCTGGACAAAGGGCAGATTTCTTCTGCTTTTGTCTTTGTTGCAGCCAGGCTGAAGGCCTCCCTTCCATTGCCTAATCTGCATTCTTCCGTTATGTGGCATCGCCAGCAGAGGAACGGTTTGCCATTTCCACATAATGGGCTTTCAGTTTTCACGGATATATGGAGAGAGTGACGACGTCTTCGGGACTAGCCGCACAAAAGCACATTGTTCGATCGGGGATCGCCTCAGTCGATTGGTCGCTTGTCTCAGTTCAGCTTTGCGCTTTAAATATTTGGGTTTAAACCACTAAAAGTGTTTACAAGACTGTTTGTTCCATCTGAAGAAGTGGAGCCATCCTGAAAGTTATCATAATGCTACTTTTAATATGGAACAAAATAAATGCATGTAATAGTGTAATAAGGTGTTTAAAATGCCTGAATGTATGATCTGCGCATCCCTGCCGGCCTCAGATCTCACCCAGCTTTTATCTCTGACCCAGATCGAAGGTAGGAATGTAGTTTTTACTAGTGCAGACACAGATCTGTAAACTCCCTGCGCTGTTGGGTCAGAGGTCACACTGCATTCCAAAGGAGGTCCCCTTTTTGAACACAGTGACAGCAAAAATATATTTACTGATTGACTGGCTAGATTTATGGGTGATGATTATTTTATTGCCGCAACTAACAATATTATAGACTATATTTGAGATTCTTTTATGTTGCACCTTACGCTGAAGCAAGTTCCTAGTCTGTGAATTCTGTTCACTGACAATGGCAATGAAACCCTTTCTGATTCTGATTCTGATTCTGAACAAGAAATATCTTTGGTTGAAGTTGGTTTAGTAGCCACAAACCATTAAAACAAATGTATGACTGAAACCAACAACGTCAAATGTATCAAACTGACTATAAACACATGCTGCTGCAGCAAAAAAAGATCCGGATATCTTCCCGGCCATAAATCCAAGCCAAATTTCTGACTGTTTGATGCTTCCAAACAAATATTTTCAGGTCCACTGACACAGCCATGACAGCTTCTGTCAACCCGCATCTCGCGACCTTTGAACCGAACAACCAAAATAAAGCTTCAGATGCTCACCTCCTCCGCAACTGATGGAGACGTGTGCTGACGGAGGTGGTGACCTGTGATCATTTTCGGAGAATGTTGCTGTCGCTGCCAGCGGGGGCACGTGAGAGGTTCACCATCGTCTGGTCGCACGCACGCTACGTGCATGTGATTAACTAAATTTGTAAAAAGTTCTTATAGAGCACATTTAAAGCTTGTTAGTGCCTTAAAACACACTGGAATTTGCTCCGGACAAACAGAAATCAGCCAATCAATGCATTTGTTTACTCATGCCTGAAAATCCATCATTGTGTATCTGATATTAGTGCATCTTTATCGACCAGCTACCAGCAGCAATTGCAAATGAAGCCAATACTGACTAATTAACATAAATTAGAATTTAAAAGTGTCATTGTCAAGGTTGACAGCAGCAGGAAGAGGTGACCTTGAAGCATGGTGGCAAGTCAGCGCCCTGATGTTTGCAACATGGATTCAAAACAGAGGGATCGGCCAAGATTGATTAGCCTTGCTGAGCAGTGCGCATGCACGTGTGTGTGTGTGTGTTCTACTTGCTACATACTAAGTACCAAAATATTCATTCTACTGAAAGTGAGGACAATTTCAAAGGCCTGTTTGAGGATTAAGACTTGATTTTAAGGTCAGGGTTAGGGTCAGAGTTAGGGTCAGGGTTAGGGTCAGGGAGTTAGTTGGGATGGTTAGGGTTAGGGGCTGGGTAATACATAATGCCTCACAAAGAAAAGTATAAGGATGTGTGTGTTTGTGTGTGTGTGTGTGTGTGTGTGTGTGTGTGTGGAAGGGGCGGTGGGTGTGTGTGGGTGGTCCGTGACTATAATTCAGAATTATTATCCCATGGGAGCGTGGTGGCGGGTTACTGGTTTAGTGACTGGCGCTGAATCGAAGTTTGTCAGAATTTTGCACCAGTCAGAGAAAATTGTAATCCACGTCAGCGAGTTGGCTTCCAGCTGCTTTGAAGTGCCACTGTGGTCCTACTGGACGTGTCAGAAGAGAAAGCTCTCCGTTAAGGAATGCTGACTTACGTCTTACTTATGTTCAAAATCAATACGGTTGCAGGAAGTCCCTGGAACAGCCCTTCTAAAGGCTGTGGAACATATGGGATTGTCCTTGGAGCGCCGCAGTGCTCGCCGTCTCCTCTCCTCTGCAGTTTCACATACTTCATTTGGGTTTTTCTCAGAGGTAAATCAAATGTAGCAGGAGCCATGGATCATATCTGATGCCAACTTAATTGGTTCTAGAGAGTCTCCATCCATTTGTTACTCATAGGTCAAAGGTTGGCTTCCTGGTTAATATCAAATCAGTAAGAGTATAATGTCCAGACTCCACGAGGGAATGTAACTAAGACCATTCATTTCACTTTTCATCACTTCTTGCTGCACAGACCTCGGCCTCTGACAAACCCAGGGTCCACTGTCAGCACCTGCCTATGCTATTCCCTTTTTTATTCAAACCTGCCTATACTGTTCCTCTTTTTATAACAACCTGCTATGCGGTATTATGTATATATGTATTATATATATTATGTCTGATATGTTTGTATTTCTATGATTGTATTTTATTTGTATTTCTATGATTCTATGATTGTATCTGTTCTTAAGATTGTATCTGTTCTCCCTCTTTCTCTCTCTCTCTTTATTCTCTCTGTCCTGTCTCGCTCTTCTTCTCCTCCTTTACCCAGCCGACTTTCAGCAGGATGGTTCCTTCTTGTAAGCCTGGTCCTGCTCAAGCTTTGCCACTGTGCTTACCTGGGGGTTCAGGCTCTGGGTTTCTACCTCTGTAAAGCACCTAGAGACAACTTTTTTGTAAAAGGTGCTATATAAATAAAATTGAATTGAATTGAATTTACAGTATATACTGGACGCATATATTTTCTTTTATTACTTTTGTCCTCCAGCCCAGTCAAGTTTAGGGATAACTATTTTTATTCTACTTTTTTATTCAACAAAATTTAAATATTTGCAGATTTTCTCAACAAAAAACTACGAGTTATTTGTGACATGCTGAATTCCCCACGTAGACATAATGTAAATATTTAAACAGTTTTATATTAACATACAGACACTTGCTTAAACGTTCAAACATTAGCCGTGATTGCTAATGGCGGCCGGCTCCTTATCTTCCTGCCAGAATCACGCCACTCTGTGGACACTGGTGGCTTGTGTGGGTCAGAAACTTTTGGCCAGACTTGAGTTTCCTACTGTGAGAAACTCCTCTGCCAGTTTGCAACCATGCAAATGGTTGAAAAAATATATAAAAATGGCAAAAAAAAAAAAAACAAAAACACTTTCTTATGGGTCTAAAACAGCTACTGTTAGCTGTTACACTCCAAATGTTGATGGTCAAGGGAAATAAAAATCAAACGCACCTTTCACACACGTGTTCCTGGTGCAACGATGCTGCAGGCCAGCTTCTCCCTGCATCCAAATTTGGAATCAAATTTGGATGCAGGGAGCCCTTTTTTTTGAACCCTTTTTTTTTTTTTATCTGGTGGCTCGGACAAATGTTTCACAGCCCCTTTCCCAGCCAAGCTGAAGGTAGTTATTATAACAGCGCTGCTTACACAATACAGAGGTGGTGAACTTTAGCAGGCTCTCACCCCTGCAGAGTGTCATAAGACTGGCCACTTTGTTTTTAGGTTTCACCCCTCCAGAGATGCTCTTTCTGCCCCAGTGATCACATACAGCTCACTACTAATAATTAGCGCAATTCCGAAGCCCTTTCATTTCTCAGGCTCTCGAACACAGAGACGTGTTGTGATGATAAGGAGCTATTACTGCTGCTTGGACTTTAAAGGAAGACCTCTTTTTAAAGAATCTCTCCACATCCTAGCTGCAGTAATAGCTTCTGTAGTTAATCTTTTGAAACTAAAGCGCCTACAGATCATAATTCTGTCAACTGGTAAGATTTTAATTAAGGAATATGCACTCAGAGCCCTTGCGGAGACCTGACAGAACATTTATTGCTGAAAATAATAAACAGCTGATTGGATTTAGAGCTCAAATTGGGACTTGGACAGCAAAAGGTCAACATGATGATTGCGTCCATAAATCAAATTAATCAGGAATATGACTGTTTCATCCAGCATTGCTTCCCAGTATGACCTATTAGTGCTCACATGATCAAACAGGATGAGGACGGGACCTCCCACACTGAACCTCTGCTCTGGCCCAACTGATGTAGAACACTGACATCAGCACAATAACTTTAATCAGTGGCTTTTAGGGAGACTGATGCCGGGTTCAATCAGCCATGTCCAATATATCATCGTCCTCAGTGGAAGTTAGGTGAAAAAAGGGACCAAACAAGAAGAGCAAGTAAATAGAAGTTGGCTGGAGTATTTAGAAGAATTTCAGTGTCAGAGACTGTCCAGACTGCAGGGATGATGTCAAGACCCCAGTGGATAGTGTCCCAAAATGACTGAAGACAACACTTCCTGGTCCTTCCTAACAGCTAAATATCCAACATTCACCAACCAAAGGCGCGAAGTGCAACACGTTGAGTCTCATTCCTGACCATAGACATTTGGTAACTTGGATCTGACACCAACCCTATATTTATCTCTGCCTTTTTTTTTTCCTTCCACTTTCTCAACCTTCCTCAGCAGCAAAGCTCATGTTTTTCTCATGTTTTATCAGCATTCAATGAGAAACTTGCAGTCTCCAAATCATTATTCCACTGTGAGAATGTTGATTGGTTTCAATATTAATATTAAATATTAATCATTTACTATCCTCATGTGTAATGAGTTAAAAATACAATTGCATGTTTATGGGTTAAGTAAATGTTAGTTTTTATTCATTATGCGCTCTCACACATGTTTTATAAATATTTTTATTGGGCCGAGGTATGGCCAAGAGTAACCTTGCACAATCTTAGTCTTTCATCCAAAACCAAATAATGAAAGCAATCAAATGGTTCATTAGCGCTGTGTTCATGAGCGCTGTGTTCATGTCATATTTGACTTTAATTATAAAGTCTGCATAATTATGTACAGTTCTAGAATAAACAATAGTCATATTGCTTATTGTATCATATTGCTCATCCTCCTAACCATCCTCCTCATTTTGTTGAACCAGAACCAGTGGAGTTTCCACCACATTTTAAATGAAGCGGAGATAACTGGGAATGGTTCCAACGGAGGCTAAAAGTCAGGCTGCACCATCTGTAAGTACATTTGCTTAAAAATGATTTAGAGGAAACAGTCATCTCACTCCAAACTCCTAAATAACAGCTTTACATGTTGCACTTAGCAAGGTCAGGATAATAAGAGTAAAGGCATCAGTATTCCCTGACAGAGATCCTGCAAAGCCCATCTGAACCTTCAATCATCAAACAGGCTCCTGAGCACCTTCTCCCCTCGCTGGTCGCTCACCTTCATCTTCCTCTCCCACCTCCCTGCGCTCCTGCTCTCTGTCAGCTCCCATCAGCCTCCCCTCTGTGATGCTCAGAGAGGAATTTTACAGCCGCTGTCAGCTTACTGTTCGCACACACACACACGCACACGCGCACACCCACACACCCACACACACAAACACACACACACACACACACACACACACACATATACACACACACACACAACTATGAGCACGCATGATCGTAGTTTCCACTCTTAGACATACTATAAACCACATGCATGTACACAAATGCATGTAATGCACATACACTGAAAGCTAATTAACAAGTAATGGAGTGAGAGAGATAAAAAATAAAAATATAAAGAGAGAGTGAGAGTGTGAGAGATTATTTGTCATTTTTGGCCACTCGTGTTTTACGAGTGAGGAGATCCAATTTATACACATTTTCAGATGAATCACAATCCACAAAGCACAATTTATGATGTTTCACAGTAATTAAAAAAGAAAATATTTTACAATTACATAAGTGCCAATATTGGGAGTATATTTAACTATCTCTAAATGATGTAATTCGTGTATTTGTGGCACAGGAAGGAAACAACTGAATTCACCTAAAATTCATAAGCCATAACTTCAGAGACAGAAGTTAATGTCTGGCTGAAGGTGCTCTCATGGTGCTTTAGGGCGGTTGTCAGGCAACCAGTGAAGACTCCAGGAGCCGTCATTTTCGGAGGCCGGGGCAGACCCTCTGTGGTTTCAGCCCATTTCCAGTTTTGGTGCTAAAACCATTTCCCAGACTTCACTTCAGGTTCAACGAGAATCTTCCTGTCTAATCAGGACTTAATTTACTGTCTTTCCTCAGACGCAGCCAAATGACTGCATAGAGCATTGAACTGTTGCAGATGTCTTTGAAAAAAGAGACGTCTTTGCGACTGTATTCTTTATTTCAGACACACACTTCTTAAATGTACACTTTCACACACTATATATGGTTGTGCTTGGACTTTATTCAGTACTTTAGCCGGGAACATTTCATTCTGGTCAACCTGAAGATAAAATATGGTGGGTTTTCGTCAGTTCTCAAAATTAAAATTTCTGATATTTATCGCTTGAATTTCAGGAACCTGGGAGTAAAATGAGAAAAATAATAAATAATGAAAATAAATATCTTTTTTTTTCTTTTTTTATTGAACTAAATGAATCTCTGGAATTTTAAATAGCATAAGTAAATACATTGATTTTCCCCAAAAAAACAAGTAAAGGAGGGAGCAAAAAAGCATACAAGCGGAGGCTCGGGGGGAAAAAACAAGCACTGAGACAGGCAGACAGACTGAGCTCAGGGTTCAGAGGTCAACTCGCTCGCAGCAGCCTGCTCGGTTCTCACCGCAGGGGCTTTCTTTATGCTCACCTTCTTCAAACGCCACCGCCTTTGCTCTGTATTTCTGGATTCCCTGTATACCTGCTCGCCCCCTCCCGCCCATCGGGAAGTGTGCTGCTGCCAGACCCTTTCCACGGCGCTCGCAAGGTTCAAAAGCTTTCCCTGTGCTGCGTTTCAGCACAGATAAAGTGCTTTTTAGTGCTTGTGCACGTGTGTGGAAGCAGATGGCAGTAATGAGAGGTGACAAAGAGCAATGTAGCCTCAGCAGCAGCAGACACTGTAAAGAATTCCTTGGCACTTTCCACATATGGTGTAAATTGTGTCCCCGATGGCCTTTATTACCGAATGAACGTGCAGCTGGCAAACCTAAGTGAAAATCCTCCACGTGTGCATCAGTTTAAGTGCACGATCACCATCGCTGCTCAGAAGAGTCGCACTTTTTCTGACATGACGCTGTCTCTATTATTTCCTTCCTGACTTTCCAAACAGAGTAAATAAATCACTAATGGTGACATTACTGCTGACACCACGGCCCGAAGATGCATCAGACACCGAGAGAGCCAAGGGCCCATCCTGCATGGGAGCTTTTGTTCCCACAAACACTGAAAGTAATTTATCAAGGGGGTCTTTTCTTAAACGCTGAAACAGGAAACCAGGCTTATCTTCTGTGTCCAAAACTAATGGTTCCTGCTGCACACCTGAACACAAAACACACAGGTCTTTCCTGGTTGACTGGATTATTTTTTTTTATTTATTTTAAATAAGAAGCAGGAATTGTTTTGTGGCTTTTTTTTTTTTTAAACTTGGTGTGCATGAACATACACTTGAGAGGAAGAGAGGAGGCTGTTTCAAAGGTTGGGAGTTCATAACTTGTGCTTAATCACCTTTGATTCCTTCCATTGTGATTCTTTTGAGCCAGTGCCAGATGAAAACACGCTGTGGTGCGGCACAAAACTCATCTGGATTTCCTCCCGAGAGGACGAAACCCACCAGAGTCTGCCGCTGCTCCCACACTCCTGAGCGCTGGTGAGCAGTTGTGAGGAGGTCAGAGACGCTGGCACGCAGCCTATCAGTGCAGCTTCTGGAGAGATGGGAGAGAGTGGTGGGCAGGATTAAATGGGGTCAAAGTTCAGACTCTATCTGCTTCCAACCGGAGCACATTCAGGTTGCATGTTCCGGTCTGTCCCCTCTCCTCCTGCAACCTGAGAGATGGATACAGTCTCCATTTGTCAGCACAGGTGTCAGATGTGATTGGCTACAGGCTGCACTTACCACCACCCACCCAATCCACCCAGCCCACCTCTTTAAAACACACACACACACACACACAGAGCTCCTAAATCAGTTCAGTTCTCCTTTGCCTGGCTCCAGGCTAAACACACTGGAAGTCAGTGATTTTTTTTTTCTTTCCTCCCTCTCTCTCCCTCTCTCTCTCTCAGAGGTCCGCTTTTGCCAATACCAAAAGCGGACTATTTAAAACAATCACATGATTTCACTGGGAGTCAAAATGATCCGCGGGGGTTGCTGAGTGGAGAGAGAGAGAGAGAGAGAGAGACTGTCGGACTGTCTGAGTGGAAAACGAGCAAAATGTCTTGCCGTGAGAGGGGACTCGGATTCAAGCAATGGGAATGAATGAAAAACAAAGTGACGCACAGGTGGAGCACTGATCTGTGATTGATGCTTCAGTTCCAGCAAAATTTCCGCTCCTGCTGATCCTGGAATAGTTTTTGTACCTTGGTGGGGTGATTTTGGACACGGTGACCTGCAGAGATGGCCTCCTCGGAGCGCAGAACTAGGACGCCGCCGCTTTTGCATCTCATTTGCTTCTTCGCGCTGAGCAGAGTAAGTTTGTATCCTCTCTCGTCCCGTCCAGCATTCAATTTCGTGCGTGCACGCCTGTGAAGCTCGTAAAGTTGTCAGCGCTCCGAATGAGTTATTTCGATGATATTTTGCAGAACGCACAAAGCCAGTCTACTCTTTTTTCTTCTCAGAGCACACTCTGGCAGAACGGCGCAGACGGCGCGGCTTCTCATCCAAAAGCATCTGAGCTGCTCCGGGTGCTCAATCTGCCTCTGCACACAGGTACGTTGAGGTCAGATGAAACCGGCGTGCGTGTTCTCCTGCGTTTCTGCGCCTGTGGTTACATTTCCAACGCAACGGAATTCTGTTCTGTGTATTTGTCTCAACAAGTTTAAAAAAAAAAAAAAAAAAAAAAAAAAAAAAAAAGTGAAACTTTCTGGCCACACACCGACAACGCTCACCTGGACTGTGCTGTACCAGCTTGCTGCCGCTAGGGGGCGTCCGGAACCAAAACCCAACGCGCTCTGCGGCAAATATATTTTGGACATTATGGATAATTTTCCATTCTATTAATTAAACTGGTGTAGAAAACACTGATTCTAGCAAGTATGCTGTTATTCTGTCGCTGGAGTTATCAAAGCACCAAAGGAGGTTATTTATTCCTGCAATAGGCCTGATGGTTTAATTAGAGAATAAGAGTAAAAGTTATCATCTGTTCTTTGTTTTGTTGATCTAACCCCCATGTGGTTTTCCGTGTCAGTGTATCCTCAAGATTCGTCTTCTCCTTCAAATGCTTTCATCCTTTTTTTCCTCCTTTTTTGTAGTTACTAAGAAAAGCAGACCGGTAAACAAATAAACACGGGCACATGTGGAGATGATGTAAAACAGAAATGAGGGGAAAGCCCTCAGTTCAGGCTCAGATCAGAACCTCACAGGCAGTTTTAACAGCTATTACTGAGTAATGTGTTAGCATTTACAAAAAAAGACATGTTCAGGCTTTTGTTAGGCTTGACCCAAGGTGTCCATTGGTTAGAGCTATCAGTGCTAATAACACTCAGGAGCCACTGAAACAACTACCCACCCCAGGATCTTGTCTCAGTCCATCAGATAAGATGTGTGTGTGTGTGTGTGTGTGTGTGTGTGTGTGTGTGTGTGTGTGTTCACTCCGTTCCTGCAGACTCTTTTGTTTGTACACTGTCAGACATGGGTCAGTGCAGCTGGTTTTTGAGTTAGGGCGGAACAAACACAGTCGACTGGGTGGAACCGTGTGTGTTGGGGGTTGGCAGACAAAATAGCAAAGATGGAGAAAACCGTTTTCTGCAGACGAGTCTTCAGACATTTACGTGTTTGTTCACTGCTGTTGGCTGCAACAACAGCGGTGGTGGTGAGCACCCTTAAAAAGCAGTCATGGGAATAAAAGCACTTTAAATAAATGCATCCACTAATAAGTATTTGTCAGGTTGCAGGTGGGGGCTATTAGCCAGCCACATGATGCACAAAATAGCTCTGTTCAAACCTCAAACATTCACGCTGCCAGTGATGACACACTTTCTGTCTCTGTGCATGTTTCACACACTCCAAAACATGTCTGTCTTGGTGCTATATTTACTCTTTATTCTATCCCCTAAAGGAGGTCAGGGTGTACAGTCCAAGGTTGCTGTTATTTATGTACGCTTAAAAGTGATAAATTGGCCACATGTCAGTTTCCCATGGCGGGACTGGACACATTTGCACTGGTCATTATAGTCCAGCCTTGCCGTGTCAACAATGACACAGTTGTATTTGTTCGCCTGGTGGTTGCTCCCAGACCCAGAGCATATTGGTACATATTTCACGTTTTGTACTGAGCTCTAGCATGAAAGCTGTCACTGATGTTGCTACCACTGGTGGTTAAACAGCTGTTGTGTCATTTCCTTTAACGTGTTCTTATTGTCATGATTTCCCTGTGGAAAAACCAGCTCTGGTGCTCTTCCAGGAGCCGGACGATTTGACCTTTGGAGTGGAGTTAATTGCTGAGGCAAGAGCACCATTGGATATTTAGTGGATCTAAAAGGCCTGTGATGTCACCATCTCCCTTTATGGCCTGCAGTTATCCAGCTTGAGCTGCAGTAAAAAGTAAAAAGTAGTAAAACTCCAGGTCAAACATGGTGCATTCACCTCTGAAGGTCCCATGTTGTCTAAATTTCTTCCTTTTCTCATAATCCGTGTTTCAGCCTGCCAGCCAAAAGTAATATGAGCCAGTTTGGAAAGAGAGAAACCTCGATATCTGTGGCATGTATCACTTAAAAGGTTCTGCTGCTTGAACCACCAATACCTGAATTGAACTGAATTTCAAAATGTATTATTTTGTATTATTTTGTTTTTCTTCTCTTTGTTTTCTCATCCAGACTATGAGATTGTTTCTCCCTACGAGGTCACCCACCAAGGCCAGTACATCTCTCACGAAGTCGCCCACCATCATCGCAGGAGACGTAGATCCCTGACCCCCGACGCGTCATTGACAGACGAAACAGTCCACTTCCGTCTGAACGGCTTGGGGCAGGAGTTCCACATGGAGCTGCGGGAGACCTCAGATGGCCTGATTGCACCTGGCTTCACCATCCAGGTCCTGGGAAAGAACGGCACCAAGAGCCTGAGGGCCTACCAGAAGCATGACCTCTGCTTTTACCGGGGGTCGCTGAGGTTGAGGGTCAACTCCTCGGTGGCACTGTCCACATGCACAGGGATGGTGAGTTTGAACATGCACAGAATCAAGTTGCTTTTATGATCATGCATCACCACTGGCAAGCTAGAGGCAAATGTGGCTCACCAAGGCCAGATAAAGACAGAGTGATGAGGAGGAGGAGAAAATGCATTAGAGGAAATCAGTTTTTTCCTCTCTAACACTATCCTTCTTATATGGAACAGACATTCAACTTTCTTCACATTAGCGTTGCATTGTCTGTCAGAGGTCCGACTTGTATCTGGCTGATGTTGCGTTGAAACTCACTATCTAAGCCATCTGTCACACAGTTTCACCCTCCTGTCAATTCTCCATTAGTAGCATGAGGTCATTCCGTGCACTTTTACCTAGATCAGCTACAGAAAATCTGCATCTGTTTGCTCAGATAGCAAAGGAAATCCCCAAAATAAATATAACCCCTTACGATTTGGCATGATTTTGATCATGATTTATTCATCAGCATCTTCCTTATCCATTCCTAATCTTTTACTTAAAGGTGAAGACTGTAGTAAAGCTAGATAAGGAACTATTTTCTGGGTTTACTGGGAAAAACATGGATTTATTCATCCTGAGCTTGTTCTTTTTTCTGAGTTCAAGTGTGAGCTCCTCTTCATCTTCACCTCTTGCATCAAAAAATGAAGATTAATACACTGCAAGAGAAAACAGTAATTAGCATTCTGGCTTTTTGTCTGTTCCAGTGAGAACATCGGCTGAGTTTAGCGTCTGGCCCTGGTGGTCCTTGCCTCTTTTTTAAATAACTTATACCAAACCCATGTGTAACAATGCATGTGAATGAAGCTGCTGCTCCCCACTGAGACCCAGACAATGACAGCAGTCTGGTGTAGAACAAAGGTTTCTATTAATGCACACAAATCCTTTTTCATTCTTAAACTCGCATATGTACGGTGCTCTGTACAGACCAGTCACTGGAACAGACCCGGATCAATAAGGCAAAGCAAATCCTGTAATGACACCGCTCCTCATAGCTGGAGAGCATTCAAGCTTGACATCATGTAAACTCTGCGAGACGGCAGAAAAGAAAATGCCACATTTGTTTTTGCTGTTGCCTTTCAGCGGTTGTTAGTCTTTAAGTCCTTCTAGGTCTGGCCTTTAGTGGTCTGTGTTGATCTTGTCATTGTAGAGGACTGCTGCTGCGTCTGAGAATTTTTTAAAAGACTACCAGTGGCACATCTCCAGGGATGCTTTTTCTTCTGTGTTTGTGTATGTGCATCTCAGACCAGATCCCAATAAAAGATTCAGCCAATAGTTCCAGGGTTGCGGCTTTAGTGCTTCTCACAACTTAGGCAGACTGGGACAGATTGGGTCACTTCCCTAATTCTGATGTGAATTGGGGAGCTGCAAGGTTATATCAACCAAGAATTATTTTGCCCCTCTTGGGAGAAGACAAACCTATACGTTTTCCCCTAAAATATCTTCTTGCGTGCTATGAAGTGCATATTTTTGATAACTGAATTATCACAATTTGAGCTAAATACACAAATAAATTCATCTGTTATGCTTCGAGATGTTCTAAATTGCTGAAGAGTCCATCTGAAGCTCGCAAAAGACCTTGTACTTTGATCGGGCTCACATTTGGCAGGAGGCAGGTAAATATTGACCAGAGGAATCCCGATCAATAGGTGTTTCGGTGAGAGCGGCAGACCTCAGCTGCAGCAGGAGGCTACTGAGATAAGAGCATCCAGTTGTCCCCTCGCCGACTCAGAAAGTCGTATAGTGTGTCCCCGGCTTAACTTGCCCTGTTGGTCTGAGAATAAAGGCTACTCTGATTTTAAGGATGTCTGTGTAGATTCTCACTCATCCAGGTTATCCAAAGTTAGATCTCTCTGTGTGCAACTGGACTGTAAGGTTTCCTGGCCCTCTCTCTAGAAGGCTTCTTCAGTTCTGAACTGAAGAAGCCTTCTAGAGAGAGGGCGAAACGTTTTCAAGGAAACCTTACAGCCCAGTTGCACACAGAGAGATTTAACTTTGGATCTAATTTTAAAGAAAAACATAGAGAAAAATCTGATGCACAAGAAAGACAGAAGTAAAGTAAAGCCACCATGTCAACACCCTCATCAGCACCAATGTGGGGCCCCTGAGCCAGGCCCTTAACCCCTGAATTCTTGTTGGCTGATCAGTGAAATCAATTACCACAAATAGCTCTCGCTGCTGGCATATCTGCATAGATGATAAACAAAAGGTCCAGTTTGGAAAATGCTCTCTGTGGGTCTGTTTTCTCACGAATGTAAGCATGTTGGCGTCACTAGTGTGTGCATGTAGCATCCACGTCATCAAGCTGCATTCAATTTCAGCCACGCAAAGCAACACAGAGCGACTGTGTTATCCCTCATGATACCACAAATTGGAAACAGCTGCTTCCGCTAGTGACATATTTCACAGAACAAAACTTGTCTCTGCACGTTACTACCCGCATTTTTTTAATGGTGACAGAAAACAGAATGCAGCATCAACCATATCCTGTGAAGTCTAATGATGCTACACTCTCAGGAGGTTTGGCTTTTTTTAAAAACACAGTCACACATCAGTATAGAATTTACTTGACTAATATTCATCAATCATCCTGGGATCTAGTGTGAATTAACCATGGCCACTTTCAGATCTTTTATGAGTACTTAAGCTAGAAATCTACCGATAAATGACACAGGCAAACATATTGTTACCCATTAGTCTAATGTAATTTTTGTCAGAAGGCTAATGCACACCTTTCTGCGCTACCAAAGGGAAATGTTAAATGATCCCTTACTACAAATCACTTGGAAGTCATGTGCTTCCTCTTGTAAAGAGAGGGGTGTGTTCTTTGCCTTGAGCCCCGTTGTAGTAGGAATAATAATAGCACATTCGTTCACTCCTGGGATTTCCAGAACTATATGAGATGGCCTGATCTGACGAAGCTTTGAAAAGCTCACAGTGTGGTCTACACGCGGAGTTTTCAAGGATTCTAAACGCAAACCAAAAGATCCATCTTTGTGAACATTACTGACATACGTGCCTGTGAGAGACTGAAACATTAGGAGCTCTCACAGCCTAAGAGGTCTCTGGTTGGAGTTGTCAGCCAGTCGTCAGCCAATAAATGACTCAAATACAGTTTGACGTGAAGGTGTTAATTGATGAAGAAGTGGGTTCTCTTGCACAAGCGTTCTGTCAGATTCATCACTCCCAAAAAAGCCCTGTCAACGCTAAGCAAAAGAAACTGGAATCTCTGCCTTTAGCTGCTAGAGTTGGAGAAGCTGCTAAACCAAGTAGCTTGAGCCAGACTGTAGAGATTTAATCGAAAATTAAAAGGGGGAAAAAATAGGGGTGTAGTGGTGGATAGATAGATGTGCAAGTCACATTATTGTGTTGCTGTTCGTTTCAGGTACATCAAGGAAGGGATGGTTAGTAATTAAGTCATCATTATCCCTTCCAAACATTCTGTTTATCTCATTTGTGACACGAGATAATGACACCAATAAGTTTGGGGTGATAGAGCATAGTACGAGAATCACAGGCTGCATTGTCTGTGTAGATTCTCAATCATCCAGGTCATGGTTATCCAAAGTAGATTTCTCTGTGGAAACCTTTCAGTCCAGTTGACACAGAGAAATCAACTTTGGATACACAGGCTGCATTCAGTCAGGTGCACCTTGTAATGCACTTCACACAGTTCCGCTTTCCTACCATTTTTTTCCCCGCACACCTCCCCCCCCCACCCCCATCATTCTTGTTGCTGCTTGTCTGTATGGGTCCTGACTCCAAAGAGTCCAGCTGTTTGTGCCCTCCCAAGTAGCATTTCAGTGTTTTATGACAGCAATTTGTGCCTCATAGTGCGCAGCGTGTAATCTGATGACTTTAGCTGTTTTGGAAAGGGGATAGCTGACCTAATCCAAGAGCACACCGCCTTGCAGATATTGTGTGCGTTTTTCTTTCTTTCTTTTTTTTTAAAACTTGGCTGAGCCAGAGTTTAAACCTTATGACATCATAAAAATTTGTTTTTGTGTGTGTGTGTAAGGAGATGAAGACAGTGCATGTTGCTATGCTTAAAACCAAAACATTTTGAATTCGTTAGTGGTTTTACATATGGTTCTCTCTTCCTACATGGCCGAGTCTGCTTACAAATAAAGGCTTAATCCGCGCACTAGCATGCTTCTAAAGTTCGATGGCAACATCTGGATTGAATACCGAAAAAACTCCCAGAGACAGCATTGATTTAACAATAAGGCCCATTTGTCTGTCACAAGTAGTAACGGTCCATCTGCTACGGACAAGATAAAACAAGAGCATATGTGCAGAACACTTCAATCATCTCAACATAAAGATGTTAGAAATGTAAACCGCGTACTAGCCGAGGAAATCGAGGAAACGTTGCTGGATACAGAAAGATAGACCTTAGATTTAGCTCTCACACAGCCTGTTTAATATGTGACAGTTGGTGTGTGGCTGAAAGATGATATCGTGGATTGAACTTAACAAATCCCTCATTCTGCTGAGGTACGCTGGAAAGATGGCTGAAGAGCTCCAGAACCCCACTTGGAAATATTGTGTAATACACCTAATAGAGACAGGGAATCTACATTTTGGCAACAAAGACAGCAAAAAAAATGACATCAGTGCCCTCTGCAATAGTGATGAAACAATATCGGCCTGGATATAGGAACCGTGGAGGATAACGTACACGGTGCATGCATGCTGTAGGGAAAAAGAAGACAAATTGCTGGAGTGGAATTCTTAAAGAGGCTTTGGCAAAGCTTCCACTATTTTTTTAAATGACTACCTCCACATGTATTCATGTTGACACGTCTGCAGTGTGCATGCACACATGCCTGCGCTCTGCTATGAATATTCCAGTGTCATGTCCAGATGTAAACAAGAGTGGAAGCAGAGCCAAGTAGGGGAACTTCTCACTGCGTGAATTCGCTGTAGTTGGCAGTATGAGCTCACTTTAAGCTAACACAGCAATGCACATACGGTAAATACGCCGTTTTTCCAAGGTGTGAACATCAGCCAGATGACCCTCAACTTCCAGCCTGGTCTTTAATATATACCCCATTGTGACAGTTGCTACAACAATTCCCAGCTAAACGGTGCTCGTGTGCAGGCCACAGGTGTAAACGTTATGATTGAATCTTTCCATCGTGGATTTCATCTTTATTATCTTTCCTGTCTCCTTTTACTACTGATGGGATGAGCAGAGAAGAAGACAAAATCTACAGTAAGAAGGGAAATTGTTGCGTTCCGTTCTGTTGTTAGCTTCAGACTTTCACGGTTAAACACAAATAACCAGAGAGCACCTCAGAGTTCTTTTGCAGCCGCTCCAGTGCTCCGAACCATCTGCTCAGACAGAATCATTTTCAGGGATGGTAGTGTTTAAGCTCACCATGACTAGGAACCAAATTGTCACAATCATATATGATTACACAGCGCCGGAGCCGCCACCATAGGAATGACAGGATGACGCACCGGTTGTCACATGTGATTGTAGAGGACGGTCCCGGCTGCTGGGCCGCGGTCTTGACCACTGTCACGGAGGCGAAAGACTGTGGGGAGGTGGTAATGCATCAGCCAGCCTAGCCCCGCTTTTTTTTTTCCTTTCTTTTTTCTTTTTTTTCCTGGCTAATCGATCCTCCACACTTTCCTTTCTTATTTCCCAAACAAACCTGACGTGTATATCCGGGTGAGTCTTTAATTGTCCTCTTCATGAGCGCTGAGGAAATTCACAGCTGTGCTTTCTGGCTGTTTTAATGTGGAGAATTGGAATGACAAGCTGCCGAGTTGTTGATATTGCAAAAACTAAGTGCAAACTTAAGGACTTAATTATGAAGCATCCAACCATTTTTTTTCTTCATTTTTGAAGGACCTAAAAGGTTGCAATCATCTCAATAAGTACTGTTACAAAAGGTGTTTTTCCTGTTTTTCCCTAAATATGTCTCCAAATATGTCTCTGTGAGACGGATCTTTTGTCTGTTAAACACCGGCTCCTGGACTGGTGGAAACCATCATTATTTGACGCAGAAGCATGTAAACAAGTCCACGGTGTAAAATTTAGCAGTGGCGATGCAAAGATTGAGCCCTTATTTCTTTTTTTTTTTAAGAATACTTGATGGGCTGCAGCCAGTTTGGCTGCGGTCATAAACAAACCAGCAGCCTTCTCTCGCTGCGCTATCCGATGAAAGCCCTAAACTGTGCAGTCACTGTGGTCACAGCTTACACATCTGTGCTGGTTTGTGTTTTCAGAGTTCATCATTTTCAAATACAGTGATTAATACCGTCACAGTTTTTCACCAAGGGTTCTCTTCCACTGGTTTCCTCATCTGACTGCTGGAGGCCTCAGCTCAGTTGAGTCGAGATGAAATGGGGAAAAGCAGCAGCATCATTACAGCATCAATGTGACGTTTTTTTAAAGCCGTCTGCCCGTGCTTGTGTTGCTGCTACTTGAAATCAGTCTGTCGCAGCAGAAGGGTATTCAGCTGCACGTTGCAGTGTGCTCAGTGGGCCCCCAAATTCTGACCAGAATTCTATAGCTGCTAATGAAGGTCGATACTTGGGACTCATGAGCCGTGTGTGTGTGTGTGTGTGTGTGTGTGTGTGTGTGTGTGTGTGTGTGTGTGTGTGTGTGTTTTGCAGCTCTCCATACCCGCACGTGGCCTTTTTGCCTGACCAAGTGTTATTTAGATTCTGTTGATAAGGTCTGACCTGGAGCTGCAAAACAGATGTTGAATAAGATGTTGAAGAGACATGGCCTCCAACTGCGCCACTCAGAGTTTGAAAGGGGTCAAGCTGACAGTGACCCCGAGACAGATTGTGACTGATTGCTGACAAAGACAGACTGGAAAGTTAAAATTAAGCTGGATGCTTGTTATGTAATGCATAAATCACACTCTTGAGGTGTAGCTACAGCACCTCTGTCAAGAAAAGTCACACCTTTGGTTTGGTCAATAGATGTTTTGGCATCTTATGTAGCTGATTTGAAAATCCACATACAGGAAAAATCTATGTTTTGACCTTGACGTATGTCAGTATGATGGTTTTTATCCGCTAAGATACAAATGACAATGACACCCTTACACCCTTAAATGTCTCCCTTAAATGCCAGACAAGATATGGGTTTTGTTGGGCTGGAGTGGTTCTGTTTAATTTGTTATGTCTAATATGACTTTCGGTTTTGCCTCTAGTCAGGTTTGATCCGAACTCCAGATGCAGACTACTTCCTCAGACCCGTGTCCCGTGACCTCGCTCAAAAGGAGAACTTCACGGCCCCCTCCAGCCACCAGCCGCACATCCTCTACAGGTGGTCGCAGCAGAGAGGACTGGATCCCCTTGTGCGCTGGAAAAGATCCACCGATTCAAACCGTCATACCTCCCCACAGTCAAGTGATGACGAAGATCAAGAGTATCAGCAACAACAGAGAGGAGACATCCTAAATGACCAGGCGGAGCGTTATGGCGACGGTCATCACCATGGCAACAACTACAGACACGGAGAAAGGCAGAGGCAACACTTCTGTGGAAGACGGAAGAAATGTATGTAAGGGCACTTTCTCATTGATCTAGTTATGCTGCACAAAACCCTCATATTTAATCCATAATCCCATATTTTATAGAATTTTTTAAACACACCTGCCAAGAATGGCACCTGGAGTGAATTAAAACAGAGTATTATATGCTTTTCTGCATGACTTCATGATCAATATGGCATTCATCATGCCTACAATACAGGTCAGGAAAATTTAACTTTGGATCTTTTTACTGTAACACATAAAATTGGATTACATGGAATGTTATTTCTCCCCACAAAATGTCATGTTGCGCTTATTGCCTTTGTAATCCCCTAAGAAGTTAACATTTGACACTTAAGAGGGAACATTCCCACCTAATTACTCAGGGTCGCGATATTCTTATACTGGCTGACATAACTGTTTTAGTTATTTGAACTCATCTGTGTTACGCCATGTGCTCACATCATGTTGGAAGAAAGTAAGTTGCTAACATGTGTAAATACATTATTAGACCCTGTTGTTAATGATAAAAAAAAAAACATAATGGTGTAGAGGAGGTTTCAGTGTGCATTCCAAATAATGAAAAATCACCCCTCCGCAGACCTTTTTCTCCCACCTCTGTCAACACTTTTCCAGTAACGTTAGCGATGTGACCCACAAAAGGTTAAGGGAAATGTTTTATATTCACCTTTACGCGGTGACACGTGTTTTCTCTCCGCGGGTTACCCCAAGATCAGTTAACGTTGCAGGTGTCGCCGGGGTCATTTGAAAGCAAGCAGGGAGTGGACTGGTACCGCCACCATAACCCCGCAGAACCTCACCTGGCGGTCCCTCGTGAAAACACGCAGGTGTTTACATTCCCTCGGGGTGACATCACAAAAAACACCTGTGCTGCGGTTCAGTCAGGAAGGCACTTTGGTCGCTCACCTGTCATCCGCCCAGATAAGCAAATGTTTAAGCCTCTCTGGTTTATGGCAGCAGTGGGTGAATGCTCGGATAACCTGAGAATGGGAGAATACACGTAGCTAAAATGAAACTTTCTGATGTTCCTGTTATACTGAATTTGGAAAACAACTTCCCCTTTCTTCATTTCACCTCACATCCGTGTATATTATTGAGTTATATCTACAGATTATCGGGTTTCCAAGATTTGATGCGACAACACTGACTACACAGTAACCACGTCAGAGTAATCAACAGAAAAGCGGAAAGTTGTGTATCCAAAAAGGTTGTAGTTGATGTTCAGTCATTATTTTATGCACTATTGCATTAGTTTTTCCACAACAGTTCAGAACCTACGGCCACATTCAAGCTTAAATTTGTATCACAGTTCTGTATCGACTGATTTCAGAACACCCATCAATTCCTACTGAAAGATTTTTTTCTCCTTGTTTCTACCTTCTTCTCCTGTTGTCCAATTTAGACATGCCCAAACCTCCAGAAGATGACATCTTTATCCTCCCAGATGAGTACAGGTTCATCCCACGGAACAAAAGAGCCGTACTCATGAAGAACCAACACAGCCGCAAACTGAATGTGGAAATGCTGGTGGTGGTGGACGGAAAGATGATGGACAACCACGGCCATGAGAACATCACCACGTATGTTCTCACTGTGCTAAACATGGTGAGGACAGACTCTGAGACTGTAGCATTAATCAAAAATGATCTAAGAACAGCTCAGCGTTGTTAATTCAGTTCAATGTTTTAGCCTTACTCTACACTTCATCCTTGGCCAGATGTAATATTTGGTATTTCATGCAAGAAAACGTGCATTTCCTTTGCCTGCCTCCCATTCTAATGTGTTAACACATGAAACCGATAGCTTGATGGGATCAAATTGACACCCTAGACCCTGATCGTGCACTGCAAGCCGTCCCACCCCACTCTCCCGCTGGTCTGCACGCTGTCCCCCCTTTTGTAGATACTGAACTGCTACAGTCACAGGCCATCTCATAGAGTAATCTGAGGAGAGTCTGAGGTTATATTTTGTGTTGAAGCAAAAGTTACGCACAAGAATATCAGATTTAGGATATTGTTGCTGTAGTGAAAGTGATGATGATAGTGATGGTGAGGATGGGGTCTGGAAGCAGCAGCTCTTTTCTCATTCAGTCTTTCATTCCTCCAAGTACAGACATCTTGTGTCTCCTCCAGGTATCAAGTCTTTTCAAAGATGGAACAATAGGGGGGAACATCAACATTGTGATAGTGGGTCTCGTGCTTCTGGATGAAGAGCAGGTGAGCACCTCACAAACTTCAGATTTCTGAGGCCTTTTAGATCTTTTCTCTGGGTTGCCCAAACTATCCAGCCTGCTGACACGGGTTAATTTCAGGCCACTTGTTTCCTCAGACAAGAACTAGGAGAGAAAACTGTGTCAAGATCAGTGGCGGGATAGCGTGAGCATGACAGAGGAGTGAAAACAGATAGCTATACTGTCAGAGAATGAGTGAAGAGCAGTTTCTAGTTTCCACCAACGTCCGGCGCTAGCAGATTTCACTCCTTCCTCAGGAGGAATGTTTGAAATGGCAATAATGTCTCTGCTGTCCTTCGCAGAAACAACAACACAGATCCTTCATGTTTTCTTTGGCATCTATGTCAAAACAGTTTGAAACAAGTTAAAACAATTTGGGGATTGATTGTAAAGAAAAATAAAAATTTAAAAAATGCCTTGTTTTTAGCAGTCCTGACAGTGAACATACAGTATATCTGTATAGATATACTGCAATATATATATAATCCATACAATCTCTGCACAATCTCTTCTTAATCCGGACCAGCGTGCAGGGCACGAGGCAGCCCAGAACACTGTGCTGAATTTTGGTACTTTTTGCGTGACAAATAAGCATTTGTGCAGTTAAGCTGTAAGCTAGGCCCCTGTGTCTCATTTTCTACCACAATTTGTTCCCAGGATGGTCTGGTAATCAACCACCATGCTGATCACACTCTGAACAGCTTCTGCCACTGGCAGTCCACCCTGAGAGGCCGAGAAGGCAGGCACCATGACCACGCCATCCTCCTGACGGGCCTCGACATCTGCTCATGGAAGAACGAACCCTGTGACACTCTCGGTACATCTTGAACATCAGGACGCAGATTCTAAAACTGTACTGCAGGCGAACACAAAGCACCAAAGACATGAGGGAGAAATAAGACACAGATGCAATTTTCAAAATAATGACATGAGAGGGAAATGAAATGACCAGCTCTCGGTTTAGAGACGATGGCTGCCATCTGTCTCACTTGTGTGTTTATTTCTTGCTCTAAAAGCAAATAGGTGACTCACAGTCCTGTCAGTCTCTCTCCCGGTGTGTACCCATTCTCCTGCACCCTCTTCATGTGATGCAAACAAGAGTCATATTAGGCAAGCCAGATGGTTCCTATCTCTCCTGCAGCACAGGTTCATACAGTCTTATGTTTTGCAGAAATCAGAGGGTTTCAGACAAGTAAAAGTGGGATGAGTGTTTACAGTGTAATCAGGTTTGTAACTGTTGAATGAGACATTATGTAACATCAGAGAAGATTTTTTTAAAAAATATGGTTCACGTCCTAGAGTACACAGTCTTCCAAACGGACAACAGCTTATTTGTGTTAATGAGATGGCCAGCGCCTTGTTGTCTTTAGCACTGTGAGGAAAAAAGAAATAAAGAAACTGCATTGTGTGTCCCAGAGAAGCACTGGCTTCAACATGTTGAGGCTAGCATTAGCCCTAATCGTTGCCATGAAAGCAGAGTTCAAAGGTTTGCATGTGTGCGTGTGCATGCATGTGTGTGCATGTGTATGCTCTGTGTGCATGTACACCATCAAAAAAAAAAAAACAGACTCTCAAATAACCCTTAATGCTACAATAACTTGCTTTATTTGCCTTAGCATAAAGCACCCCATCCCTTGTGTTTTTTTCCATATTTCAAAATAAGTACTTAATATAAATGATCTACTATTAATAGAATGGAACTAAAATTAAGTTCTCACAGTCCATCTGCCTGCCCTGTGTTTAACATTTCTTTTCGCTTTATTTATGTACACAGGAACATTACTTCTGGGGTTTTCTTTTCAATCGCAAATTACTCAGAGTCATAAAATTAAACTTTTGGCTAAGTGTAGGGTGGCTGGACCTGAGACACAAGTAAAAAAGGACTTTATTAAAGAAGTAAGGAAAATAAAGTGAAACCAGATCATGTTTGAAATCAAAGTGAGTGGGGGATCCGAAAGAATCTCATGTTTCCATAGCAAATGTTTGATATGTTATACCAACACGCCCCGTAACTGATGCAGAGCAGATTTGATCTTTTTTTTTTTTAAATTATGGTGTGTGGTTGAAGTGTCCCGCTGCCGCTGCAAGGTAAAAATTACTCTTATCGCAGGTTTTGCGCCAATTAGTGGGATGTGCAGCAGGTACCGGAGCTGTACCATTAATGAAGACACGGGACTGGGTCTGGCCTTCACCATCGCCCACGAATCCGGACACAAGTACGGGTTTCCAATATGTTACAACATGATAAATCACCTCAAATACTCAAAGACATCAACATGCAAGAGTATATAATTTTATACTGGAAGTGTTTGGTATTCCTATTTTCTTTTTCTAGTTTTGGAATGGTCCATGATGGCGAAGGAAACGTTTGCAAGAAGTCAGAGGGCAACATTATGTCTCCTACGTTAGCCGGCCACAACGGCATCTTCTCCTGGTCTGCCTGTAGCCGCCAGTACCTCAGTCGTTTCCTCAAGTAAGCATGTGTGTGTGCGTGTCTGTGTGTGTGTTATTAGAACTGGGGGTGACCTCACTCTTGTTAGTGGCTGTCAGCCTGATATTAAAATCCCATCAAGCCACTGGGGCCGTGTGCAGGAGATCTCCGCACTGTAGCTCAGATCAGGCTGGACCTTTGCCACACGCTGCCCCAATTACGACTGAAACTGCTTTGAAATTTTAGGCAAAATGATGCAGTTTGTGTCACACTTAGTTTAAATCTGCCTTTTTTTAGTTAGCTGTGACAGAGAGGTTGTGTCAACACGGCACGGAGAGGCAGAAGCTTTATCTGAGCTCCTGCAGCAAGTATTTGAAACAGGATCCCTTTGTGCAGCGCAGGAGCAACAGGTCCAAAAATTCCATGCAACAGGAATGCAACAAGACTCTGGTTCTTTCAGGCTGGTTCCTTTCTGGCAGCCTTTCAGCTCCAATGATAATGTTTTCCCTGAAGAAGCTCATATGATTAGACCTTGAGTCAGATGGGCAGAGAAGTGTCACCTCTGGGTCTGTGCAAATAGAGAATGGTAGCACTGCAAGCACTGTGAAGTTAGCTCAGATGATGAGAAAAAGATGCGTTAGAGAGGTACAAGTGGGCTTGTTATTGTTCAGTGTAAATTCAGTGTAAATTCAAGTTAACGCTAGTTTAACTTAATCACTAAATAGAACGCAATTCACAATATGCAGCTGTTGCATTCTCTTTATCGTTAGTTTGTATTTTGTTTGTGCGCCTTATCATGAATCTGCACCAATTATGAAGTCTTAAGAGCCAGAAATTCTTGCAAAGAATAGGAGCTTATTAAACTTATTAGTATTTTTATGCGACGTGATGCATGCCACAAGACTTTCACCAGGTCTCATAGCTTCAAGCTGAAACAGTCCTAGGCCTTTTTCTGTCCTTTCATTAAATAAAAAACATCCTTAAATGTCCCGGGTGTGTGTGAAAGTGAGTGCCGGTGCCTGCTGTGTGTACACTGCTGATATAATACATTTTTCAGACACATTATTATAATATCTCTGCGCCACATCCATTGTTCTCTGCACACATGTCCTCTGTTAAAGCAATCTGGGCCGCTTACTGACATGGTGAACCCAGCATTTCCTTTTTTTTTTTTTGGTTTTCCTGCTATATTTGTACTCTCCTGACTGTAGCATATAAGCTGTAAAACATCTCCTTGTAGTAATGGATGGAACACTGGAAACCCCCCCCCCCACACCTGTGTTATTATATGAGCGATGTAGGCAGGATTTTTTTTTAATGCCTGTAGTAATTGAGTGTTTGATGCAATAAAACCATTGCTTTCATACCATACACATTACTGTCAGAGTTTCAGTCACTCAGCTTGTTATGTTTCTATGGCAACAATTTATGATACCTACAATGGGAAACAATGGAAAATCAAGGACTGAGACTTATACGCCTAGATTACACTAATTCACCATGGTAATAATTACCGGTATTTGTTGAGTTGACAATTCTTCACCTTTCTCTTCTTACATCTGCTACACTTCTGAATTTCCTGCCTTAATTTCCTTCCTTTACCTTGTTGATTTTCCCATCGTTTAGTTCCGCCCAGTCTCTCTGTTTATCGGACGAGCCCAGGGCGGTGAAGGAGTACCGCTACCCCGAGCAGCTGCCCGGCGAGCTGTACGATGCAGACACGCAGTGCAAATGGCAGTTCGGGGAGAAGGCCAAACTCTGCACGCTCGATTTCAAGAAGGTAGACGTGATTTGAGCACGGACCCACATGCAAAACAAACAAAGCGAGAAGCCGAGAGCGGAATGGGATGAGTGAAGTAGAGGGAAAAACGAGAGGGTTAAGAAAAAAAATGGAAGGAAGGGAGACTCATAAATTCTCTCTTCTCTCACACACATAAAATAAACATAGTTATAACACTGCCCCTATAATACTCACTGGGATTGATGACTAAATATACACTGGAGTGTTGCCAATGGGAATCTCTCCTGGTTGCTCTCTCATTGTCTCATTATTACTATCAATGGTGGTCATGTAAATACCTTGTTCTCCGCTGCTCACTGGAGAGCAGGATCATAAGAGCAAAAACTCCAGTTGCATAGATGAAGTATCATGAACGTCAAAATTAGGTGTTTGGCATGTTAGGAGACCTAAAATTGAGTGTTTTGCCGCCAAAATGTTGCTGGAATCAAGAGAATTCAGTAAAAAAATAAAAAAATAAATGTATTAACATGACACAGGGGGGTAAGCTGCCATGGTGATCCAGATATTCAAAAGAGATGTGTTTAGCAGATTGTATGTTTTCAGTAGAAATAGAATTTCCAGGGGATTGGCATGTGGAATATGACTTGGCCACAAGCCAGCAGCTTTCCCCTCCTCAACCTTCACTTTTGACGTTTTTCATGGTTGTGAACAGAATAGAGTTGGGAAAGAGATGTCATGACAACCGCTGGAGGTGACCCTAATGTAATCAACACATGATGTTTTCCCCAATGCGCACGTCGATGCATCTTAATCTCAACTGTCACATTTTTGAAAGCTGCGTGGTTTTGGTCTCAAACTGGCCTTATAATGGAGGCAGGAGGTTTTAAGGCACAGGAGATTAAAAAAAAAACAAAAAAAAAAAACAAACAGTCCAAACCAGACTGATCGTGTAATAAACTCATATTTCACGAAAACGTGTGGCAGGTTGTGTCATGATGGTCTTTCTCTTATGTTATTCAAGGATCTCTGCAAGGCTCTGTGGTGCCACCGGGTTGGAAGGAAGTGTGAGACCAAGTTCATGCCAGCTGCTGAAGGTTCAGCCTGTGGCCCCGATATGGTGATTTACTGTGTGTGTGTGTGTGTGTGTGTGTGTGTGTGTGTGTGTGTGTGTGTTTTATGATACGCTTACAAGACTTTTAACCCTTGAGTGGCCTAACAACAGTGCCTTAGAGAAAATTCCTGGAGCTAGCAGTTTTCAGGTAGTGGTTAAACACAAAATTTGTTCAATAAAAAAAGAAGTTGTTCGTTCAGTGTAAACGAGAAAAAAGCCATTTTCACCAGCCATTTTCAGACTACAGACATAGCTGAGACTAAATAAAATTAAAAAAAAAACAAAACATTAAAACATTACCCTACTTAGTCTATGTGAAGTGTGCTACTTAATATTATCAGCTGTGCAACATTAGCTTTGAAAGGCCAATGAAAAAAATGAAAAAGAAAGGTCTCGGGGACAGATGCATCCATTGGGTCTTTCCCACAGATCAGACCAAAGCAGGGATGCGTTATGCATCCTAGCTGCATCCTTTAACACAACAGTCCAAGTTTACACTGAATTCATGTGATTTTACATTTGGTTTCACTTGATTAGAATGTCCATAACTGAAATAGAGTGTTCTCTCTCTCTCTGTTGCTCTCTCTCTCTCTCTGGGTGTGTGTCCATCACTTTTCTTCAGGGAGCAACTGGTTTGCTGCTGATGCAGCAAAACCATGCCATCGAGCTTTTAGGCCAAAATACAATCTTCACTCTTTATTTATTCTTTGTTTCTTTTCATGTTTATTTTATGACTTTCCCCCAAGGCTTATGTTCTCGTGGTCCCGCTCCAGCGTCAGCCACTCATTGACAATTGCTTCTTGGTATATTAGACTTGATGGTTTAATCACGCCCTCTCCCTCCACGGGACAATTAACCGAGCGTAAACAGTGACGGCCTTGCTCAGTAATCTGCGGCACTTGGCCGCAGGATGAAGACTGAGGAGAAATCAGCTGTTCTGTTTCTTAGTCGAAGACCACAAAATTAGTTGGAGGGGTACGTGTGCGTGTGGTACTGAGTGTAGGGAAGGATAGCTCAGAGGGAGAACAGCTGATTACACAACCTCCTATTAATATAAATGCAGATGCGGGAGTACGTGCACAGTTTTTGTGCGGTTGCAGGCGAATCGGTGAGGATACTGTGACTGATGTCATCCTGACATTTGCAAATCCAGTTCACGCCTGAGCCAGGAAACGGCTTGTGACATAATGTTGCTTCAAATGAGCCCAGAATGTGCAAGGCGCTCTCACGTTACATGCAGGGATTTGGAGTGAAGTGGCGCTCCTCCTGGAACGGGCGGATCGGTCGACGGTTGGCGCGTTCAGCAAATAACTGGATTCTGCAGCATTAGGCAAGTGTTATGTTCTGTTATGTTCAATATTTTTGTGCAATACACCCTGCAGAAGTTCTGGCTTTGGCTTTTAATATTCCCCATCTGCCTGGTGAAACATGACTGGCCGGTTCTTCTGGGTGGAGGGCCACAAGATCAGAGTGGCCTCTGTGCAGCAGGATGGTCGCATCACAGGGGCGAATATGGAACTCAGTGGAGCATCTTCCTCCCTCACATAGACTTTATATGTGCACATGAATATTAAGTTTAAACACTGTTTCTATGGAAACATTTTTTTCACCGTTACAAAAAGAATGACCCTAACATGTAATCTGAAGCTTACAGAAATGTGCGTTGGGTGTTATATAAATACAGTATAGGGCTGCAAGAAATGCATTTAACTGCCAGAAATACGTGTAAGAGAATATCCAAGTCAAGTGTGGCACAGTTTTTCCACTTTTCAGTTGCGTTTGGTGTATATCTGTTAATTCGAGCTGCTGACAGCTCTAAGCAGAGGCAGTCCAGTACAGTTTTACTGGATGGATGAGAAGACGTAACCGCGAATAGACAGCAGTAAAAGCTGAGTCACTGTCAGAGCACAGGCCTTTTCTGTTCTTTGACAGTAAGTCATCATAAAGATAAAGAGCTGGTTTGGGTTAAGTGTAGGTTCCTTGACATGCTCTGCTCTCCTTTTTACTCTACCACTCATGACTTTGCTTCCTGCCTTTGTCCAGTGGTGTCGCAGGGGCCAGTGCGTGAAGCGGGGTGACGAAGGCCCAAGGCCCCAACATGGCCAGTGGTCAGACTGGTCATCTTGGTCTGCGTGCTCAAGAAGCTGCGAGAGCGGAGTCACCTATCGAGAGAGGCAGTGCAACAATCCAAGGTTTTTTTAATTTTTTTAATTAGAAAGTTATCTTTTTTATTTTAATCTCTTTGTCTTAATATAATCTTTTGCTTTCAGTTAGACCTTGAAAGCATTTTTAAATAAATTATATACTATAAAAAAATCAAAAACAAACACAAAAGATGGGAACTTTAAAATAATATTAGTTCTACTCTATGAGAGCAAAATCCTGTTTAATAGTTTTTCTTTGGTAAATCCATCAACAGTTTACACTTAAGGTGTGTCTTCATACTTGCGATTGTCTTCAAATTAATATTTTACACTCCATGTCAATGCGCATGTCATCACATTTTAAATTATCACGCGTTTCCAAGAGGAAAAACCAGATCTGGGTTGTGTTGTTGTGTGCAGTGTATTACTACTTTATAGCGTATGATCCGTCATCGCCTAACTGTTCCCTCAGACCCGGACTGATCAGTCAGTCAGGATTATTCCCACTGCCAGTCAGCAGAATAAAAATGCTGTTTAAAATGCTGAGGCCTCTTCTTTATCATGCTCTGCCAAGATCCTGACAAGTAAAAATGGCGTTGGTGGTGATCAAGGAACACAAGGATGGGCTGGGGAAACAGAGGAAGGGGGCGGCGAGTTTAGTAAGATGACATAAAAAGGAATTTGAAAATAAAAGCGATATATAAAAGGAGAGGATCTTAAAATAAGAAAGAGAGCTAAGTGACAAATGTGATTGGAGAGATTACAGAAGCCGTGATAGCTGTCATCTGGGGTGGGGGATTCTGGAGACCACTGCCTAGGGTGATACACCTGCGATCGAACTTCACAAAGCTTCTTTCATGCAGGGCTGAAAGAGAGAACCCCTAGGTACTAATTATGCTAATAGAACAGCTTCAAATGAAAATCTGTTGTAGGATTTTAAACTTAAATCAATACCTCCATTTTAACTCTAAAAATAGCTTGAGATAGGTTTTGCAGTGTTTTTCCTCTCTTCTTCAGCCAAAGTGGTGTTATTTTCTGTATTCCTTTCTCTGCAGACCAGCGTACGGAGGGAAGTTTTGCGAGGGCTCCACCAAGTTGTACAAACTGTGCAACACGGTTGATTGCCCCCCCAACACAACTGACTACAGAGTGCAACAGTGTGCAGAGTTCAACAGCAAACAGTTCAGAGGATGGCACTACACCTGGAGGCCGTATACCAAAGTGGATGGTAAGACAAGCCTGCCATGAATGTCAGGGTGATAAAAGCTAAAATAAAACTCATCTGGAAAGGTTTTCCCCCTTTCTGGTTGTGTTGTTCCCATCCAGATCAAGACGTATGCAAGCTCTACTGCTTTGCTGAAGGCTATGACTTCTTCTTCGCTCTGGCCAGTAAAGTTAACGATGGGACCCTGTGCTACCAGGACAGCTCTAATGTCTGTATTGATGGACTGTGTGAGGTAATGCTTGTGAACGTCACAAAAAGAGGACAAGAAGTTGTTTTTGTGAATGACTTTTCTTTGTTTTTCACAGAGAGTGGGCTGTGACCGTGTTTTGGGGTCGACAGCTGCGCCAGACGCTTGCGGCGTTTGTAAAGGCGACAACTCCACCTGCAAGATCTATAAAGGACAATACACCAAGCAGCATTACACTAACCGTACGACTTATTAAAGGTTTTATTCCAAAGACTTGCAACATGCTTGAACTTTTTTTGCTCTTTCTCAGAGTATTACGGAGTGGTCACCATCCCAATGGGGGCTCGAGGTATACGTGTGATGGAACTGAACACATCCAGCTCCTACCTGGCTGTCAGGGATGCACAGCGACGCTACTATCTGAATGGACATTGGACAGTGGACTGGCCAGGCCGGCATGTCATCGCTGGAACCATTTTTGAGTACAAGAGGCCTTATAACAGACCAGAGAGCCTCATATCAACCGGTCCCATCAACGAGACGCTTGTCATTGAGGTGAGTGATTATCTTGACTTCGAGCTGGTTCTTTCATGATACTTTGTGCTTATTCAACATTTTTTCGTTCTTCTGTAGGTGTTGTTGCAAGGCTGGAACCCAGGGGTACACTGGGAATACACCCTGAAGAAAGCTGATGAGAAGAGGAGGCACAATTATACGTGGGCCATTGTACGCTCCCAGTGCTCAGCAACCTGTGCAGGAGGTGAGGCTTTTACGCTTAAAAGAATCCAATGTTTGGGTAGGTTGTGGTGGCGGGAAATAAAAGGTCGTGTTCAGATCTTAATTCTGGGTCGGTATCTAAAGCTCAGTCTGACCTCTCTGATCTATAATAAGCTGTTTAGCTACAGGTTAAATGGAGAGGGAAGCATTCCCATCATTACTGAGGGGACATGACCAGCTCCCAATTGAGGTTGGTGGGATATTCTCTTGTTCTGCTGGTGACCTGCTATTACGCGTGCGCACACATGCTAAAGGGTGAAAACATGCACACAAACTTGACTGAGGCCAGTGGCTAAACTAATGCACACAGACTGTATCTGAAGTCCTGGTCAGACCATGAAGAGGTTGGATGGTGTATATATGCATCAACATAAGCATGGGTGTGAACAAAGCTCCAGGTGTAGGGTTCCTAATGATTGACACTGCAGGCTAATGGACCCCACCTTGGTCTGTTGTGGTCCACCCTTACTGCCTCTACCCTTTTTGTCCTGATTGTAGACCATGATGGGGTGGGGGTCATTTGCTTTATTAAAGAGTGTGACTGAGTAACTGACCTCTATAAGCTGAGATGTGCAGATTGATAATGCCTAAAGCAAATACCAACTGGGGGATTTGTGAGGCTGGAATTCACTTCCCACATGAAGCAATCACGGTCGAACCTGGAAACAAGTTTGGAATTTCACAGGTTATTAGAATAAAAACATTATCTTAAAAAAGTATCTTAGACAGCACATCTTAAACTGTTTTTTTAAGCAGCTACTGCATCCTGGGGCAATCAGGAAACTGAAAGTCATTCATCAATATGTAATTTTATAGCTGCTAAGTCTACAATTTAGAGGGCAAATGAAGACCATCCTTTCATTTTCTATCACTGATATGTGACCTGTACAGGCCTGATGAGCACTAAGACGGCGTGCTACAAAGACATGAGAGTACAGGTGAACACGTCCTACTGCAACCCAAGATCGAGACCGGCAACTGGACTGGTGCCTTGCAACACCCAGCCATGTCCTGCCAGGTGAGACCTTCAGGGCATACAGAATTTTAATACAAATCTTAGGAATACTTGCTTGGATTCTTGAATTAAGACACCATTAACCATGGCCCATTGATTATCTCTCATTTGGAATGAGAGTGGGCCTTACAGACTTCCAGATTCCATTATTGCATCCTCCAGTTGGTTCACTCTATACAGGCTTTGCAACAGCCACAAATATTTAGCAGTAAAAGTTTGACATTGTGCTGATGTTTGGATGTATCATAATGACACAGCCTTGGTGACGAAAAAAATGAAGAAAACCCACCAGGTTGGTTATGTAATCAATATTCTCGCCACTTATTATTAGTTGTTCCATCTGTTTCCATCATTTATCGTCACTTTCCTTTGGCATTTATTCTTTTGTCATCCCAGCTCCTGTCCTCCCTGTTTCCTTCTCCGTTTCTGGTTGACAAGACAAGACCTACACATCTGTTCTCTAATTTCTTGCCACACAGTCATGACATTTGTCTCCCATGTAATGAAAAAGGACTTTTTGGCCAAAACATGTGTTTGAGGCATTGAGAACCGGATATTCTGTATGCGTCTCCATGCAGTTCAGCATAATACCTCACCAACTGTCAGGAATAGTTAGCTCCTGTGTTGATTTAATACAGCAGACCAGGGTCTTGTTATTTTTTTCCCATGTAGCATCATTCTGGGACCGATTCCCTGAATAAAACACCAGCTCGGCAGTCATATCATCCACTAGAGACAACTTTTTTACCACTTTCCCCAGGTCCGTCTAAAACCTGTTGTTCATTAGATTTTTTTGATTTTCCCACACACAATTATGCACCACACCACAAACACACCGCCCTCCCAGTCTGCTGTTGCCAACAGTTTGCTTTTTTTTCTGTTTTGTATAATATCCTGGTGTCACTTATGTGTGGCAGCGAGAAGTTCTCTGTGATGTTTGGAAAATCCGGGTATATTTGTCTAAAATATATGACAAAGGCGGGGCATGGAGGAACAGTTGGTATGGTTACAGTACTGTTGACGTGGTTGGGGAGGGGTGCTCCTGTTTGACATGCCGGACATGTGCTGACATACACGCCCAGACACAGGCAGAAAATGTCTGGACAGTGTCAAAAACCCTACAAAAACAGTTTTTATAAGTGAATATTAAACATATTTTTTGCAGGTTTTTTCCAGAATAATGCACATCTAGAAACAAGTTCTCCTCCAGAACTGTATTGTAGATATACAGTAACTTGCTACATATTACATGTCATATTAAAGCAGTGCTGGGTTATCTTTTAACAAAAAGGTACTAAGTGAAATAGAAAGAATGACAGTGCCCGCAGTGGAGAACAAAAACATCAGTCTTAAACTTGATATTGAAATCCAATTCTTGTTTTTGACATTTTTATACAGTGTGGCTCCAAACTGCAACTCATATGGAGGAAATTAAACGCACCATTAAAATGCAGAGTGGAGGTAGAGATCGTTACACGGGACGGTTGAAGTGTAGTAGATTCCTGTCTCCCAAGAAAGAGTAAGAGCATCATTCTGGAGACTTTCGACAGCTGCCGTTCAGGTGCCAATTCCTCCGTGTTTCTATTCTGAGTGTTCTAATGTACACTGTTAGCAATGGTATGAAATATCAGCCAAATGAAGTTGATACGCTGACAAGTTGTGGCTTGATTTATGAGTACAGAGGAGTTCAGTCGAGGCTCTGACCTCATTGTGGTCAGTGTTGCATGTAGATGTCCAGAAAACGTTTGTTGTTGAACGTCCAACTTTGACTTTTTACCCTGCTTATAATAACTGGTAACACTGCAGGCAAGTCGTCCGTTTAACTCATTTTTCAGGCTCTTATTATAAGCTTACTATCTGAAATCCTTGCCAGGAAGGGAACTTTATACAGTATATCTCTGTCTTGTACATTGTTAGTTTTGCAAACATAGAACTAATATGTACACTGTAGGTATGTGCAGCTGCAGCGCCATATTTGCATCTTGCAAAACCTTTGGTTTGACCAACCGGACAACCCCAGGCAGTGGGAAAAAAATCAGTCAATCCAAGACAAACCCTTTTAATTCAACATTACCATAATAAACAAGACCAGAGTACTCAAGCTTGTTGTTTCCAGGTCAGGGACATTTATGGGTGAATATTTATAGTGGTCAGGCAAACACGCATCATTGCGACTGCCAAGAGAAAAGAAGTACAATGCTGCATTTTCCAAGGGGAATGAATTAAATATTATTTTTTCTTGTTAAAGTTAAAAGCAAGCCAATGTGCCCGAGTTTGGAAGTGCACTCATGGTGTTGAATTAGACAGTTTTTGAGAATAAATGCTAGCTAGCATGAAAAACACTCAACTAGATGGAGGATTTTTTTGGACAATGCAATGCAATCAAAACAATCGATGTGATATGAGTGTGGGGTCAGCCTGGTGGGGGGTGGGGGGGTTGTCATACAGACACAACTTTCCAACTTCCAACTCCATTTCAATCAAAACTGAGTAAACCAAACATGTAACTGCATCATCATCATCACCATCATCATCATCATCATCATCATCATCCTTACCATCTGGCATCAGGGTCCTTGCCAAAGACAGTCCCGTCCAGCTCTTGCGTGAGGTTGAGTTTAGTGTGATGTATGCTCAATAAATTAGTAAGGCCCTTTATAAGTGTTGTAAAATTTGAACTGGCCTTTGATAGAAAGTTCCCCACCCACGTTCTGCTGCCATTATGCGTCCAAAAGCAGCAAAAAAAAAAATAAAAAAAAAAAATAAAAAAACCCTGGGCAGGGGAGGAAGAGGAATGATGTCTGATTACTATTACACGCACACACACACACACACACACTTTTCATCAAAATTCCCAAGGAGGCATTCTGACAGGCTCTATTAAACCCCACCCATGTTCAACTTCATAAAGAATTTTCAAACCTTTTTTCTTTGCTCTTTGCATCATCATAAAATGACAGGATATTCTTTATAAACAAATGAGGTTACACATTTAAATGAAAAGCATCATGCTTGTAGTTTATTGCATCATTGTGTGGTCATGACTAATACAATATTGATTCATTTCTACTTCTACTTTTTCAGACATACATTTCGTGGTCAGAGAAGTTCTGCATAAATCAATAGCATTGCCAGTACTTTGGTAATATGTGCAGACTAGGGCTACAGCTGGGGGTAGCATAAAAGTATTTGGAAATAAAAAAGACATAATGCAAATATTGATTAGAAAATTACAGGCCTAGCGTGTAATGGGCTAAGGCTAAATGGCCAAGGCTGGCAGGTTACAGCAATGAGGGAAAACTTCCTTTTAGAAAGCAAAAAAAATCCAAGGCAGCACAAGGAAATCATCACCAGAGAAAGTGTCAAGAAGGACCACAGCAGCACTGGAGGTCCAACTATGATCCATGAGTACCTGCCAAATGAGAGCGCACCAAGGACTCAGGGGAAGACGTCAAATTAACATCAAATATGGACAGTGGAATGTTATGAAAGAGATGAGAGCGGGGATTACAGATTGATTGTTCTTCTGCTGGCAACTGAATTGGGAATCATGGTTTTTGCACATGCATCAAGGTCATGAGGAAACTGTTGCTCTCAGCCAGACTGTTCAGTCCTTATTTTCCCTTTCACAGTTGGTGATCAGTCTAGTGTTGGAGACAGTGACTGTTTCAGTTATCTTAGTCAGTACTTAACCGCTCACTCATCCGTCACAAGTCTGTTTAGTTCAGCGGATGCTGCTTTTTCTCTTCAGCAACACACGAGCATACACTCAGAAGCAGACACATACACACACACACACACACACACACACGCACACACACACACAGTATGCACATCTACTCCCTTGCCCCTGCAATATTCTCAGATGTTAGGCTTCCTCCCTGATATCTCCCCCGTTTTACTTTTCTTTACTTTTTCTTACTTTCTCTCACATCTCTCCACTTACAAGGTTACACACATGAGTCATGTCAGCATCTACCTGCTAATGGGTTTGGGTGTTTACCCTGACTTAAGGAAGCAGCGATAAGGGCGGCAAGTAATCTTGCAACTATTTGCTCTCTTCTCCAGCGCTTATCTCTGTCTTTATCTACAGCCCGCTTAAGCCTACCTGTGTGTGTGTATGTGTGTGTGTTTGTATGTGTGTGAAATTTAAATTGTCCACTCGTAAATCAGCTCAAACTGTTATTGCATGCAATAAAAACAATGCTTTAGTGATACATAGTTGATTTAACCTATTTCATTTTAAGCCTTTAAGCAACTTTGACAGGGTTTTTGTCTATTTAAACTTTTTTTTTCTTTTAGGTTTTGGCACATTTAGTGTTTGGTGCAGAAATATTTGGACTAAACTCAGTTCCAGTCACACTTTTGCAGTCTTTTTGGTACCTGCCCCCGCCCCCCCCCCCCGGTTATGTATAAACTGTGCTGGAAAAAGATATGTTTGGAACTCAGCAGTCAGACAAACCAGCCAGACACAAGCTGTCCATCTCTGCTATTCTGATCTGCATACCATTGTATCTGCACAGTCAGCTGCACTGGACACTGCATCATGGAAAACGGTTTCTGACGCCACTCGCATTTAGAGTGTGATATCATTCTGTCTCGCCATGTGGATGTACGCGGGTATAAGCAGAAAAAAAAAGAACCTATGTGCTGACATATGCTGTACAAATCCACAAACACGGGAGCACGGCTATAAAGGCCAGACAGGGGTTATATCATCTCTGCAGCGTGCTTCTAGACAACATAATTTATACCACAGTATGATGTTTACTCAACACCCAGTGACATCCACAAAGACCAGCCAGGACAAGATCAGGGGGTGGTCTGTAACTTCATACAGCATTGGGCCGTATAGTGAGTATAGGATTTTGTCTATGGCAAAACTTTAAGGTAAAACAAATTCATTATAACTGCAACAAAACTGTGGAAATCTTTATTCTACCTCTCAAGCAAGAAATGCACCAAATTTCTAATCTGTTTCGTCTCAATAAAGGCAAAGTTCTGCTCGCTTGGGATTAGTACGTGCAAGTACGTTCAATGATGACAGAGTTTCTGATGAGGATTCGAGCACCTGCACCTTCAGCTAAGGATCAACTGGGACAAAGATGTTTTGAGGAGTCGAGAAGGAATGGGATCTGGGATTAAACCTGAAGAAGGAAAAAAAATAAATCTAAAAATAATAAACTATGATGAGGATGAAACCCAGATGTTAACCGAGACGGGGGTGTCCTGACTAGCGAGGTTTAGGTTCCAGGTTAAAAGCCTGGTATTAGCACTGAAACCAGTCAACCATGAATGAATGCTAATACCTGTAGACTTAAGATAGCGCCAGTCCAGCACGTCAGAGGTCATATGTATTTGAAGGCTGGAGTTTAGTCATGGTAACTGAGTTTTTAATCAATAGATTTATCACTTGCTAAGTTATTTGTCAGTTAACGTTCAGAATAGAAACACAACATATCCTTTGTTCCACATGCAGAAAGTTTTTTTTTAGGATTGGTCTGGACTTGGGCAAAGTACAAACGTCTTACAGCAGACACAACAAAGGGACTGATCTAAATTTGTGTCTTGCACAGCTAGCATACCATTTGTGAATCCCCGGAGGCAGTCTGAATGAGTGATTTAGGAGCCGCTTGTTGACTCAGCCGGTTTATGTTGTGTCATCCCAGCTGGTCTGTGGGAGAGTGGGGGGCATGCAGCCGGAGCTGTGGAGGAGGGGAGCAGACAAGGCCGGTCCAGTGCGTCCAGAGGACCAGCCAGACTGATGTAGCTGACCTGTCTGACGCTCAGTGCGTCCAGCCTGCCCTGGCCAGGCGGCAGGCCTGCAACACGCACAACTGTCCGCCAGTCTGGGCCACCGGGCCGTGGTCGCAGGTAAGCATGTAAAAATATCAGTTGTTATGTCGCTGTTACCTACAGCAGGAAACAAACCTCCTGAGCTCATTTGCCATTTCGCCTGAACCAGAGTGGCAATGGCTTCACCACCATTTATGACTGTGATCTCAGCAGTTTTAAAGCACTCCCAATGAGCCCTGCTGTTTTTAGTTTTCTTTCCTGTCCAGTTCTTTTTGTGACTCGTGTCCCTATTAAACCTTACACCTTAAAACAGTCCATGTCAAACCTCCATCATTCTCTGCCACAAATAAGGTCCAGTTTCCTTCCTCTCTGGTACTATGTGGCACAGCATAGTGCGTCACTGCTCCCTGAATGGTGTGCACAGACTCAGAGTGAATTTTGGGGGACTTGTTGGACTGCCTCAAAGGAATAGTTCTGGAAGTAGAGCACAGAGAACTTTGAATATGCTTTCTGCATTTACTGTATTTGGCTTGTAAAGAACATTTTTATATGCATTAGGATTAATTCAGTACATGTATTATTGCCACTTTTGTACTTTTGTACATATTTAGCCAGTATTCATTCACTACACTGTCTTGTGGCGACACAGCTTGGTATAAAATGTCACAATTGTGTCATTATTGTTCTTTCGGCAGTGTTCCCGTAAGTGCGGCAGCGGCTTGAGGAAGAGAACAGTCTTGTGCACAAGCACCAAACCAGGTGTCGAGATGCACACCTTGCCAGACAGTTTGTGCACGGGCCTGCCAAAGCCCAGCAGTCAAGAATCGTGCTTCATCAAACGCTGCCAGAAGCTACGTAAAGTCCAGTGGTTCGTCTCCACATGGCAAGAGGTGCGTAAAAACCTGTTCAATTATACGAAATAAACAATATTCATAAAGCGTCTCAAAGATTTGAGTTTTGTGTAATATCAATCTTTCATCATCTAGTGTTCAGCGACATGTGGTCGTGGTTATCAAACACGTTTCATCAAGTGTGCAGAGAAGGTATGTTTGTCATTGTATGAATTGTGTTTACTCATAAGCACATTTGTTCGGAGCCTTTTGTGTAGTCGAGCGTTCTTGCCTGCCATTACGAATTTAAATTGTGCATCCTCAACACACAGATTGGAGTGTTTACCAGCTGTCTATCTACATCACTTTTTCCTTTCAAAAACCATCTTGTATTTTAGCATCTGAGGGAACATTTGCTGCTCGTAGCAGATGTTAGCTTTGACAGATGTAAGCTTGCTGTGACAGATGCTAATAATGTGTGACAGAGTTTTGCTAGTAGTTGCAGATGCTACAGTAACTTTGGGGCGGGCAGCGTTTTTGTTTTTTTTTCAAGTGGGCCAGGGTAGTTAAAGTATGGAAGGGCCAAAACCTTTTTTAACAATTGCCATCTGAACAGGGGTTAGCTACACTTTCCTTGTCCATCAATAGCTTTGTAGCATGATTAGCATGCTCGGTAGAAAATGTATATTTCACTCCGTGTATTACTCCACATGCATTTTTTTCTACATTACAGGACGCTGCAGGGAAATACAGAGAGCTTGCTGACAAAAAGTGCCACCATGTGCCAAAGCCAGCCATAGAGCTCCAAAGGCCGTGCCTCCTGAAGGAGTGTCCAGTCCGGACTACCCCAGCACTCCATCGATGGAGCACCTATCATCACACCTTTCCACAACCCCTCCCTCACCCTTCACCTGCAGCAGAATGGAGTTCTTCTCTGTGGTCTCAGGTATGCTAACCTAACGGCAGGACCAACGGCCGAACATCAGCGTTCGCTGTGTTCGTCACACTGTTGTTTCTGCGTTCTCTACAGTGCACAGTGACATGTGGAGGCGGTGTGCAGAGCAGGACGGTCCAGTGTCTGGTCCAGGGGAAACCCTCTCCTGGCTGCGCTCTCCCTCTTAAACCACTGATGTCACAGGCCTGCAATACCAACTTCTGTCCACAACCAGACAAAAAAGGTACCAAGACACTACGATAACTGAGTAAAACGAAAGCAATCAGAGCAGAGCTAACTGGGTTCTTTATTTTACCTCAGACCTGGCTTGTAGGGATTACTTCAACTGGTGCTACCTGGTCCCTCAGCATGGAGTCTGCAACCACAAGTTCTATGGCAAACAGTGCTGCCAGTCCTGCTCAAACTCAAACCTATAATCCTAACCTATCGCCAAAAAGAGCCGCTCAGACATCTGTGCTTGGATGTCTTTGTCTTCATTTAGTGTGTGACGAGCGCTGACATTGCAATAGAAGTGTGACCGGATCTCAGTGCTATTTCTTTTCCCTGGGATGCCGGACATCTGGATACGAAAAGCCGATGCTGACAGCGTTGCACAGGAATGTGATCAGGACAATACGACTAAAGGAAAAGATTATAAGGAGGAACTCGCAAAATGGGAATCTTGATTAAAGCAAATAGGACTGACGTGTTCAAGAGAAACTGAAAACCTGCAGACTCCCAGCTTTGTTTATACAGTTGATGTAACTGAACTGATCTGTACCAAGGACGCCCAACATCTCCCGTTCAAACAATGACCAATGATGGCAGGCCAGCAGGAAAAAAAAAAAACTCTTTCAGGAATAAGCACCCAACAGCTCATGCTCCATTCTTGTCTGCACTAGATTCACAATGGGTTGGAAATTTGGTGGTCTGATGATGAAAAGAGATGTTTTGGAGAGCCTAATTTTACCACATGGCTTGATAAATAGAAAACAGGCCAACGGATGTGAGGGTTTCTCGACTATAATTACGTAAAAGGAAAAAAAAAATGAAACTTCTACACATGCTATTGCTCAGAGGTGGGTTGAGCCCGTGTGAACTGACTTTCATTCTTAGTGGTGCTACAACGTCTTCAGCCGCCAAAGCAATGTGAAACCAATGAATTGTGTGACCCGTGTACAATATTGTTTTATTTATTGACTTTACATCACAGCGTTGCTGTTAGACTGTACTAATAAGCAGTATAAATGTGTCCTGTATTATCTACATCAAACCCATTACTTTTACCTTTTGTATTACGTTTTCATTAGAATGATTCATGCTGACAATTTGCACCTTTTTTTTTTAAAAAAAAAAAAAGCATTTATTGTATTTTATGAAGAAAAGCCCAATTTTTTGATGAAAGCAATGACCGGAAGCACAGTTCAAATTTTTCCAACACGGTGCATCATTTATTACGTACATCGTGATACTGCATGTATTAATATGGCACAAACACAATGCATTACTTATTGATTATAGTTTTAAAGCAATGGTGGCTGATGCTTAATGTGATTCTTTTTTTTTTTTTTTACAGTGTAAGTAAAATAACAATAAAAACGTTTTTTTGTTTTTGTTTTTTGTGGTATTGGTCCAGAATTCGTTCCATTTTTCTGATTAATTTCATTGTATTTAATGGGAGAAAATGATGTTGAAAATTAAATGTAATCCATCATGTGAATTTATCATCAGCCCACTTGCGGTAAAATGGTCTCAACTGCATTTTATGCATGAATAAGCCCATAATTATCATTAATTAATAGGAATTAGCTAATAAAACAATGACCTCCAGCAGAGGAAAACTTTAGAGCAACAGTGTTGCTCTAAAGTACTTGATAGTTTTAACGGCACTGTGGAGCAGACGACAAGCGAGATGAGGTGGATAGTCAGAAAAACTTTGTGAGAAAGAGGAGTGAGCCAGGAGGAAAGGTGGGTACAGAGACAGCCACGGTGGCCAGATGCTGATTTACAGCTAGTCGGCTGTGGGTGCGTTTGTGGACATACATTTGCATTTGCTTGTGGATGCTGCAATCTTCCATAAATGTAAGCCAGATCTGCAGAGTAAAGAGATTCTTTTGAAGATTGTCAATTTGGTGACAAACGCTACACCACATGCTTGTGTAAGCACATACACAAAGACAAAGAGACTCACATTAATGCCCACAAGTTTGTGGAATGTATGGATGTCAGACACTTTTGCACCCACATTGTGTCAAAACTCAAATGCTTTAACCAAACAATAACAATCCACAGAATTGAAAAATCTCTTCTGTGGCCACAATATTTTAACTAAAATATTTAACTAAATCCAGCCAACTTAGAAGCCAATGCTAAATAGATGTCAGCAGGCAAATAATGATAAAAGAGATAAATAGATGCTAAGATGCTAAACAATTACTGTGAGCATGACCGTATAATTATTCTTTCACATACATATTAAAAAAAATAAATAAATATGCTGAAACTGTGCTATTGATGTCTGTGTAGATTCTCACTCATCCAGGTCAGAGTTATCCAAAGTTAGATCTCTCTGAGTCAACTGGACTGAAAGGTTTCCTTGAAAACGTTTCGCCCTCTCTCCAGAGAGCTTCTTCAGTTCTGTGCTATTAATAAGACCAAGGCTTCCTGCAAAAGGACAATGATCAAAATAAAAACAGAAGTATAGTAGAGAATTATCAGTCACAGGAGTGACTAGGTAGTGATAGGAAGAGAGAAAGCGCTTCAAGAAAATATGCTATCTCAAACTTCATCTGTCTGGGCAGAGTAGTGTTTTAGCCTCAAGGCTAAGCTAAGAAGGTTCATCTATAGTTACAGGGTTATTACCTTTCCATCAGGTTACACTGACAGCCATCACCCAGAGCATTTCATTTATTATTCAAAAGGAGCATGCCATTAGCATTCAAAAGGAGGTGCCAGATAAGTCAAGAATGATATTAACTAGGCTAGCACATTATCCTGAGAAATTGCTTTAAGATGCAATCTGTTTTAAATGAATAAAAATAATCGAAACTTGGAAGAACAAAAGATTTCCCTGACCGGGAATCGAACCCGGGCCGCGGCGGTGAGAGCGCCGAATCCTAACCACTAGACCACCAGGGAAGTGAATTCAAAAGTAAACAGGTTTGTTTAAAACTAATTACATTTTCCTACTCAACAGCTATAAGTATATTTCCAGTTATTCAGGTAATTTTATTTATTTATTTATTATTTTTTATTATATACCCTGGGCTTTAATGGAATTTTGAAATTTTCACTTTTGCAGTAAACGCACGCAATTATTTCGCAAATTATTATGTCACGCACTGTACTCTTAATATATGTTTTCAATATAGATAAAGTACATTGCATTGCCTCGTGTATAAATAAAAAAGAAATGCTAAAAAAGACTTCCTAGTGTTCCTTGTGTTTCTTCCGTGGTAAGAGCCTTACCCCTACCGGCCAAAGTGCAATGTTGCATATTGAGAAAAAAAAACCCGCCCTCGTTCTCCCTAATGTACTGCCTGACAAAAACAATCAAACGTCATATTTTAGACAGTAATATTCAACCAAATAATTATATACGCTACTTTATTGTCCAGTCATTAATGAATGTGTATAAACTTAGTAATGATATATCCAAATATGCTTTTTTTTTTTTTTTTTTTTATTTGGTAGGCATTTCGGAAACACACTTAGTGGGGGGGTCTTGTCTTGGGTCCTTCTCAACGTGAGAGATGCGGAATGTGAAGTTGTTTTGAAACATGAACGTGATATCGGAAATTTATTGCTATCTTGTTGTCTCCACATGGTCTTCTGTTGATCCATTATAAAACAAGGATTGCTGGGTCTCGGAAACGGTCTTACCATGATGCCAGGAGACACTAAGCCCAGTGCTTTACCAATTGCGGCGGACGCGACGGTCGGAGCCTGTCAAAACTGTTCAGTCTTGCACCAGGTCAAATCAACTTTCTTTATCCACCTAATTTCAGTTTTGCGATTTTCTGTGACAAACTAATTTCTCAACAGTTTGTGTTTTCTTGTGTTTTTTCTTTTTTTTACAGAATCTGAATGAATATGTTTCGTCATTATTAGCACTGAAACAGAAGATAGTCGGTTCAGAGTGAGTGTTGACATGAATGTTGTCATTGTGACAGAGAATTACAGAGAAAAAGCATTTATGTTTCCATTCTACATTCTTATCGAAAACGTAATATTGCTAATACTTTAGGTTGTCGCTTTAGATTAAAAGCGACTGTTGGGTTTAAATTAGCTGTTTGATTGTATTTATTATTGCTATGTGATCTGTGAATTGCTTGCTTGCTTTAATGCAACGAAATATGATTCATGCAGTGACTCAATCAGACAACAACGAACACTTGAAGAGCTGCAGATCAAACTGATAACCTTAGAGAAGAAGACAGCAGATTATGAATCTCTACAAGCGGAGCTGGAAGAAAAGAAGGTATATTTTCTAGAGTACCAATACTGACGTGACTAAATGTAACCTCATGCAAATTAATTGTTTTCACATGTTTGTTGTTATAGGATGCTCTTAAAACCTTTGTACAGATCTCAGAAGAATTTGAAATATTGAAGCAGGAAAATAGCAGAACGATAACAGAGTAAGAAACAATTATTTGTAACTATGCAGCTTGCAGATATTGATGATTTTGTGATGATAAAATATTAACCTGACAATATTTCAGGAAACAGAAGCTTGAAGACCAGTTGAAAGATACAAAGGGTAAATTGCACCCACATGATGTGGTTCACTCATTGCCTGGTAAAACTAAAATCTTAAATATATGTTACATTCCTTAATTACATTGTTTTTGTAAACTGTTAGAAATAACAGAAACACAGTCACTTGAAAATGCAAAGCTGATGAGGGAAAAGGCAGTTGTCGAAAACGATCTGTTGAAAACACAGGTAAGAAAAAAAAATTACATTTAATGCATTTAATTTATTTTAGTATCACACAAACCACCTTCTTATTCATATGTGGTCAATAAAGAAACTATAATAATGCAATCATTTTTGTAATTTCTATATTCTTTAGGCACTGTTAAAGAAATCTCAAGAGCAGGCAGATCAAGTTGAAAAATTGATGGAAGAAAATACCAAGATAATAAGCACGTAAGAACTGATTATTTGTTTACCTTCATTCTTATATCTGAATTAATCATATAATCTTAGCAATTTTGTTTTCTTTTGTCATCAACAGAAAAAACAGCCTTGAAACAAAAGTTATGTGCCTTGATGGTTAGTTTTGAACATTTTTTTCTCACATTGTTTAGTTTTTCTGTATTTCAATTAATTTATTATCACTTTATTTGTTAAAAAAATAATTTGTGGTTCATTTCAGACTCCATTCACAAACAGAATAATCAAATAACTCAGCTGACCAAAGAGAAGAATCAACTACAGACAATGATTGATGAACTTCAGGTGCAGTAATGCCTTTTTATAAGTCATAAATATGTAGAAATATATATTTATTCAATAAAATTATACTACTATCAATTCAATTTGTTTGCAGGTGAGATTGATAAAATTGGAAAGAGAACAAAGAAAAGGTGAACAGCAGTGTTGGTTTTTTAAAGGTTTTGTAAATAGTAAATTCAGATTGAAACAATATTTAAATTATTCCTTTACAGAATATAAAAGTGTGTCAACTCAAGCAAATGTACCTAAGGAGCCTAAAGTGGACAAGGGTAAGGCATAGGCTTCTTTTATTAAAGAAAATTGCTACGACATTTAACCTAAAATTCTACGTATTTTATAGTAGTGGTATTGGTATCATCTCAAGTTTTGCATGTCTTTTTAGAAAAAATTCGAACACTGTTAAAGGATCTATGGGCATGTGTAGAAACTCAGCAGGATTCAGAAAACCAACCGCTCCTACAAGGTAAGGCATCGTAAAATCCCCTTCCTTATATTTTTGAGTTTATATGTCTATGTTCTTATTGGTGGCAAATGCTTCTGACTTCTTTATGTTTTTAAAAAATGCTTTTTTTTTTCAATTCTAGAGTCTAGATCAGAGCAAATTTTACTACCTTTACCTCGAAATGAGCAGCAATCAAGCTTAAGTTATACATCCCCATCTGCAAGTCATACTACTCGAGAAACCTGCAGTTTCCCAATGCAGTCAGATCCAACACGGATAAACCCTCCCAACCAGGCAATGGTCAGTCATCAAGCACATCTGCGGTCACCAACTGCCAAGAAGGAAAAAGACAGCCCTAAAAAGGGCAAAAGGTTGTCCAAGCAACACAAAAACAAGCCGTCAGTGTTGGACTTGAGCGAGTTCCAGTTGTCCCTAGAGGATGTAATGACACTTTTCAAACCCATGCCTTCCTGCATATCACCACTTCAAGATTTGGTAAGAATTCAGTTAATTTACATTTAAGCATTACGTTTAAATTAAAGGGTCTTAGTGTGAATTTGTTAGTGTGAACAGAGCATTTTGCTCATTTATTTTAAACATTATAAATATATAACAGTTGAGCTGTCATCATAAGTCACATTGGTTTCTGTTTCCTTACAGGAACCAGAGACTGAGTCTATGGAAACTGATAAAGAAGAGATAGAAAACCACCTAATACCTGCCTGTGCCTCAGTTTCTCTTCAAAAGCAAGAGTGTGTTGTCATCACTTCAGTGTCAAACTGTGAAAACTCCCCTGCAACACCAACACGAGAGAAATCGGACTTACAAGTGGTCGCCGAACAAGCAGAGGAACACGATTCCAGCGGGAATGTTTCCAAAGATATGGAACCAAATGAGATGAGTGGCATTAATGGAATGAATGACAGACACAGCACAGATGGAAAAGAGAGGCATTTTGAACACGACATGCAAACAGGACAGCAATCAGCGGCTGTGGATATAATGTCATCTTCATCTTCTTCCATGTCAGACAAAATGGTTTTGGGTAAAGTGCCGTTGGCTAAAGAAAGTCATCAGACCCCTAAAACTCCCACCAAAATCTGTGAAACTGAAAATGTTTCTGGAATAACGAAGGATGATCAGTCAGAGTTTATTCCAACGATGGACATAAGCCTTTCTGCTGAGAATGATGAAAAAACCACAACTGTTGGTGGAGAAGAATCACCCAAAGGAAATGATAAGACTGAGCAAATGGGAGATGTGATGTCAGTAACCCCTAACTGTCCTCCCTCAACAATTACTGAAATGAGAGGGGCTGAGGTTGTGAATGAAGAAGAATGCTTTGAAATGGAAACGCATCATTTGGACTTTGGCGTAAGGGTGGCCACTCAAGATGTCCCAGTCTTAAAGGTGCAGGAAGAAAATAAATGCCTTGATAAAGATGCTGATATGCAGAAGGTTGAATCTTGTTTGTCCAGCAACAGTGATTGTGTCAAAACTGCCTTAAAAAATAATGCTGAAGAGAGAATTGATAATAATATATCCATGGGACCTCTTCAGGAAGAAGATGCAAAAGACCAAGAAAGTTCGGGTGTTGTAACATTTCCCTCGGAGTCTCCAGTTGATTCTGAGCTGAAGACTGAAAGTGCTGAGAAGGAATATGTTCTAGGCAGTGACAGCAAATTTTCACATGCTTCCCAGGAGACAGAAGCTTTTGATTGCAACTCAATGAAAGAAAGCATGCACTCCATCTGCAGCAGGTTGAGTCCAGTATGTTTGCTTCCTACTGTGACAATACAGGCTTTGGAAGCTCAACCAAGCCCAGAAAAAAAATATTTCAGTGAGAGAATTTCACCAAATAAAAACACTCTCCAGTCTGAGAAGAATTCAAAGGAATATGGCGGCGCTCAAATGGCCACTCCTAAAGTCTCACCCAGCAAAAGTAAGGGCAGGAAAAGAAAATGTAGATCAAGCACTGTTAGTCCTGCTACGTCATTGAAAACTAAGGCTGCCACCAGAAATAGAGAACGTAAGAAGGGTCCAAATTCAACAGATGGGGTTGAAATTCAGTCTGGACAAATAGTCAGAGAGGAAGAACCTGATGCAATGGAAGACTCAACAGCTCAAACTGAGTGCCTAGGCCAGGTTCAATCTGAAATGGGCCCTCCGCTTCCACGTCTCCTAACCCCACTGACAACACCTCCGAAAGTCGGAAAATCAATTCATCCCAGGCAGGCTATAGGCAAACTCTCTTTTCCCTCACCAATGGAGGGAACAGCCTCGCCCTCTACACCCACCCAGACCAACGTAACCCCAACGGGTCAGCAGCTGAGTGCTTCATCCCTCAACAGTCCACTACATCCAAATGGAGTCCCCTCATCGCCGCTTCAGTTTGGCTCTGCCACTCCCAAACACGCTGTTCCGGTCCCAGGTCGCCTGCCCTTGACAGCCATGAATTCTTCATCATCTTCTTCCAGTCCATCTCAAAAAAACTCCATGAGGATTCTGGACACCATGTACCCAGAGCTTTCCGCCCACGGCCGAACCCTGAGCATCCTCAGGGGGAATGTCAGCCTCAGCGTTTGTTCTTCAGCAAGCGGAACATTACCCGTAACGTCAATCAGTCAGATGTCTTGCTTTAAAACGGTGAACTCTACTTCAACCGCTTTTACCAAAACTGACAAGAGAGGGACAAAAAGGCACATCAGCACAATTCCTGAGCCTAGAAACAGCAAATATGTCAGGGTTGACGATGGCTCTGATACTATCCATCGCAAGCAGGTGCCACCTTCTTCCTCAAACAGCAGCGAGGAGACTGCATCACCCCTAACACCAACGTTCAACCAGTTCACACATGGGACAGATAGGACATCCGTGGATGAAGGCGAACATTCAGAGGAAAAGCTAATTGATGATGCCTTAAAGAAAATCGAGCACCGGTGTTTTGATCTGCTGCCTGTGATCCAGAGCCACCTGTACGTGGGTAACAAACCCAAAAAGCCTGTCTTGAGGAGTGAGGAGATTGAGGTTATATCTGAGGTTTGCCAAAACAGCCTGGTGAGTATATTTACTTAATTTGAAGCATATTTGAATGTAAAGATTATGCGTCTGTGCGTGGTTAATGTTTCATTTTCTCACTTTTCTCTGCAGCCTAAGGCAGATGGTTTGATTTGTGCCATCTGGAACAAACTGAAAACAGAAAGAAGAGAGCTGAGCACAAACTACATCCAGGCACTCTGCAGAGTCTACACGGGCATCTGTAGGCAGAAGAATGATTGGGAGAAGGCTCGTGTCCTGGCCTACAGCATTCTCACTGAAGGTCAGCCTTCTTTCTACCCTCAGTATTCACACACTGTAATGCCTTTATTCGACTTTTTGCCTAGCAACTGTCAAATGCTCTTAATACGTCACCTCTGTGCAGGCATCAAAGCTCACATTTTGCCTTTTTTGTTATGTTTTTTCCCTGCATCAGATTTCCCGGATGCTGCTAAGATGATTTTGTTTGTGGTGACAGCATGGCCCAGTCTTCTTTCACACCGTAGTTCTCTGTGTCAGGCAATACATGCTGTCACCAAACTGAAGGCAGAAGAAAAACTGCTCAGCTGCCTTTCAGCGTTCCTCGAATGGGAAAAGGTGAATTAATGTCTTTCAGATCAGTTGATGTGTGAAAGAGGTGAATTTAATTGGAATGAGTATCCCTAATCTCCCTTTGTCGCTCCAGAATCCTCCCTGTGACATCGACGAGCTGATCTCAGAAACACTGTCTGATCTTCGATCAGGATCCAATATGTCTTTCACCAAGCACAGCCGCTACGGGGATGACCTGGGGGCTGATGCTTGGGAGTGTGTCCTGACACTGCACCTCCTGTGTGCACACAAGAAATGGAAGTGGACCTATGAAAATGTATTGGGGTATGTTTTTGTTTTTTTTTTTGTTTTTTGTTTTTTTCATTTGATGCTTATAATTGGTAATTCTGTAACTAAAATTCAAAGACAACTGTTTTTGCTTGTTCTGACAGCAACGAGCTGTGGCCTTTAATGAACACTTGGGTAGCCCAGCCCAGAGATAAACAAACACCCATTTCCGACGTGACCGTCGCCACTGTGCTCCGACTCATCGGTCAGTTATTTAATTTCTTTTAGTTCTAGATGATGACCTGAAGTGTCGTTTAAGATGCACAATTGATAGTTTGGTCTCATTGAAACAGGGCGTCTCAGTCAGCTGGGAATCAGAGAGAGGCTGACTTCTTCTGTGTTAACTGTTGCCAATATCATTAACACGTTTGGCAGACATGCGTCAGCTGAAGGTATGAGTCATGAGCAGTTTCAAATGTATCTGTAACATCAAACATCATTGGAAGCATTAGCAATGCACCAAGCATGCCTTTTCTTTTGTAGGAGTGCCATGGGAAGTCCAGTTATCAGCCATCTACTGCATCCATGACCTTTCTCCCTCCAACCCCAAACAATCCCTGGACGCCCTCGCTGAATGGAGGGGAGAAACATCTGGCAACGTCCCTCCTGCTGTTGCCAGCTGCATTAACCAGTTAGCTTCTGTGTGCAGACAGGTCAGAAGCTGACAGAGAAGCTCATCAGTGCCTATCAGATTTCCATATGATCCCACAAGGCCCTTGAAAGTTCATTTTAACTTGAAGATTTGTAGATCTATTGTTTGGCCAATTGATCAGTCACAAAGTATATCTGTTCTCTTCCTGATAAAGTGTTTCTGAATGATCACTGTATGTTTACCGAAGACAGTTTTTGTGCATTTACTTTAAAGTCACATGTTTAATTTTGTAGCTTTTGTAACATTTTTTTCTTTTTGACTCTGTAAAACTGTAAAATTTCATTTTCTACAAAATTTTAATCATGTGAAACCTCTAATTCGTGCACTAGCCTAACTGCCTGACTTGCTCAGAAGCTTTGCTATACATCTAAAAGTGTGATTTTAGTTAGTGTTTGGTTTCATTGTGTTGGTTGAACGTTTGTAAATATGACATTCATGCCTATATTATGGGAATGTGTTTACCTGTTATGTACAGTTTGCAGTTTATCAGGTAATTTATTTTTTCTAATTAAATATATTTTGAACGGAAAGATGTCCACATGGGTACATTCAAGTTTTTTTAACGTAAATGCTACCAAAGACAAATGTAAAAAATATGTCTGTAATTCGCCAGGTAATTATTTAAGCGCAATATAAACAGTTAAGGAAACGTGTTCTCGATATCACTTCCTTAAGTCGCCTTCGAAACAAAACGCCACCAATAATAAAATAAGTAAACACTACAGCATATGTCATTAAAACATCACACAAACAACAAATGGACGTCTATGCGTGCCGTCCTAACATACTGCATTTATAGTTAGTTTATTTGTGTAATATTTATGAAGTTTTACATTTTTTTGATAAGACGGGGGAAAGTAAAACTTCCGTTTCTTTAGCCTGTGTGACGCTAACTTGCCGCAGCTGTCTGCTGAGGGGTGTGTTCAAAGATTTAAATCCCTCGGACATGCGCAAATGCTGATTCGTGCTGTTGGGTGCGCCATGTTGGTTGGTTTACACGGGGAGTGGAGCTGTGGCAAACCGTTTGAAAAATCAAACCAGTTTGCAGACATGAAGCGCTTCGAGGACGACAAGTAAACCAACGCGGTAGGAATCATCTGCTTCCCCGAGAGCAAAGTTTCCGTTACTAAACACCCCCTGCCATTTTATCCTCTTGACGAGGCTATCGATAAACTCGTCTCCAATGGATCCTGAGACCACTTGGATCCAACCGGAGCAGAAGGGACCTGCCAATTCCCTGTGGATGCACATTTGGGAAACCTCTCAGGGATTTGGGGCAAACTCCGGCATCGATAACCACATTCACCACCAGCGCAACTTTGTGGCGCAAAATGGCAACTCCGCGGACTCGAACGGCGAGTACTGTAAAAATGTGTCAACGCCGTCGGGGGGTGTTTTTGGTAAACTGCCCGAGCGAGAAGGCGTTGGAGAGAGGGGCAGTGTCCGGAGGAAGGGCTCGCTGTCGCCGTCTTCCTCCTCCCTGGACTCGGAGGCCGAAAGCTCCTCGCCGTCCGGCTCGTCCCTGCAAATCGACAACCTGAACGTCGCCGAAGAGGCCAGCTGCTTCCTGCACTACAGCGAACGCGAGTTGAACGAGAACAATCTGAAACGGCAGAATGCCCCGCCGCTTTTCCGCGGAGCACAGCAACACTGTCGCAGCATGCAACAGTCGTTCGGCCACACCCCCACCGGGATGAAGAATCAGCACGGGAACAAGCACCACCACCACCAGTCAAACTCATCCGGCCGCAGGAGGCACCTGAACAGGGCCAACACCTTTCACGGCATCAATCCGCTCCTGTCCTACGCCTCTAATGTACGCTACCTGGACTCCTCATGCAGCCTGTGGAAAACCAGGCGGTACAGCCCGGGCATTAATGGGTAAGGACCGGGATCGGTGAAGGGCTCACACTGCCTATTAATTCATGAAAAGTTGCCATTAATGTTTAACTTTGAAAGCCCAATTTCAGTCGCCATACACCAGTATATTATTTTTCCTCCATTATCACAGGTCTAAGAACATTGATCTTAGCCTAATCATGTTTCCAATGTTATGTTCGTGATCCCTGTTGTTTTGATTTCAGTCTTCATGAAGAAATAATGGATTTCTTTAATTTCATCTCGCCTCGGCCAGAGGAGGAAGCCATGAGGAGAGATGTTGTGAACAGAATAGAAAGGGTCATCAAGGACCTGTGGCCGTCAGCTCGGGTATGCACCTCATTTCTGATGCACACATCGTGTGCATGTAAAGAATCCCTGGTGACTAACTCCAAATCAGGAGCCTTGTCTTTGGAGGAAGAGGGAGGAGACGCTGCAACAGCTGTGTAGAGTTTGTGTTTATTCTGCACATTACTTGGTAAATCTCTACTCGTGTTGTTCAATCACGATAGGTAGGTGTGTTTGCAGGACCCCGTGAATCTTGTTTAGTTGCAATCATAGCAGTTAGCAACAAAGTTTATACAGCACAGCCAGGGTTAGTGTGTCATTTTTCACACCATTGCCATTCAGGAGCATTAGTGAAATATTTTCCATTAGATGTTGGCAACAGAATGCTGAGAATTTGCAGCAGAGCTTAAAAAAAAAGTCTTCAAACACACCAGTGTTCCATAATAGGATAACTTTTTTTCATCTCTAAATAATGTTATTTCAAGATCAAACACTGTTTTTAGACATTACTAATTACTTTGTACTGTACTTTGGTAACTAAATGTTTGTTAGCTTTTTAAACTTCAGTATCGAAAATCAATTCGATATTCATTTGTGTTTCCTTTCATACCCATTGGCACTATTCTAATGTGTAGTCATGACTTAATTGAAACTGATCGAGCTGTAAATGCAACTCTGCTCTCAAACATTGAGTTTTGATGTAAAGTTTTAAAATGTCTGAATATTATTTAGAATTAATCTTTTTTGTATGGATGTAAAGTAACACGTTAAGTTGGCTTAAATGCCTCAAAGGTAGTACGAAGGCATCGTTCAATGCTTAAAATATTAGACTTCTCCTGGCTTTTTTCCATGGTATTTGTGAATTTTTTTTTTTTTTAAGCCTGAAGATCAACCTGCTTTTGTCCCAACAAGATGAAGCATGAGCAATCAAACTGGTTTGATTGCAAACTGACGTGTTTGTTGATGTGTGAGCGTTTGAATCATGCTTGGACTCATTTGATTTATTCTTCAGGTGGAGATATTTGGCAGCTTCAGCACCGGACTTTATCTTCCAACAAGGTAATACATGTTTCTTGGGAGTGGGACTCACACATGGCTATATCACCTCTTGTTCTTGCAAATTAAAGTTGTTTTCCTAGTTTGAAATATTTTTACATATTAAGTTGTGTAATCCAATGGTTATCTTGGGATTTGACAGGATTCTTGTTTTCCAATCAGCTTTAACCCAGATCATTGAAATGCACGATGTGCCTCTAAGTGGAAGCCCTGGAGCATCTGCAAGTGCTGTTTAGACTTGCGTTAAATTGAGTCTTCTCAGAAGCTGTGATATTCTGTTTTTTCCCCACCCTAAAACCTGTTTTGCTGCTGTGCATGTGAAGTTGGTACAAGCTGGCAGGTTTAAAGCCTGTTGCGAGCACAGATGGTGCTTATGAGCAGAGTACTTCACATGCATGTATCCCCGTCATCCCTGCTTTTGTGCTGCATTTGTAGACCAAATCACACACTCACAGGACGTCTGCTGTGTTCGAGTGTGGCTGTGTGCACTCCTGTCCCTTCTGGGAAAATGTACGGCAGGTATCTACTGACCTTACAATGCGAGTTACAGACATGCTGAAATTCTCTGCTCGAGTATTGTGTAAGCCCGTTACTGTTGTGTAAGTGCCCTCAGCATAAAACAAATGCTCTTTTTGGCATTAACATGTGAAAATGGTCTCCCTCGGACTTTTATTGACAACATTAAATGTATAATTGAGTGAATTATGTGCAGTTCTTTCCGTCTATCTTATGAACGGCTGAAATAACGTCAGTCTGCCTCTAGATGTCAGTGTTGCCTCCAGCTTCATCAGTGCGGTTATTTACTGGTCTTATTCTGCTACCTTTTTAGTGACATTGACCTGGTGGTGTTTGGAAAGTGGGACCACCCCCCACTGCAGGAACTGGAACAAGCCCTGAAGAAACGCAACGTGGCCGGCCCATACCCCATCAAGGTCCTTGACAAAGCTACAGTAAGTAGCCAACCAAATTGAAAATTCTCACTGTAGTATATGTGTTTATTACTTCATCTAAAATTCTGGCTCTCCTGTCCTCAGGTGCCAATCATCAAGCTTACAGACCATGAAACTGAGGTGAAGGTGGACATCAGCTTCAATGTGGAGACTGCTGTTAAAGCAGCACAGTTCATTAAAAGTTACCTTAAGGTAAACTTTTATTAAATCTTTCACTGTGCAACCTAGGCTTACTTTCTTTCTAATATTTGATTTTTTTCTGTTTTGCAGAAATACACTGTCCTACCACCTCTCATATTTGTCCTGAAGCAGTTCTTACTACAGAGAGATCTGAATGAAGTCTTTACTGGTGGAATAGGGTCTTATAGTCTTATATTAATGGCCATCAGCTTTCTGCAGGTAGACCCACACTTTCCACTTTAAAAAATACTTCTTAGAATAATAGCATGTTATTAACATTAAAAAGTAAATATTAGGAGCTCATGGAGCTATTGGCGTGGTATAATAAACATAATTTGTGCACTGAAGGGATGCAAAAGAAGTGGGTCAAAAGTAATCTTCAGTTCAGTATTAACATGATGTAACCGGGCAGACATGTTGGGCTGTGAGCTCCATCAAGTTAATGTTTTTAGATAAAAAGTGTAGTTGATGCATTCACTTTATCCCACATGTCAAAGCTGCACCCTCGGATCGACACACGGCGTACAAACATCAATCTGGGCTTCTTGCTGATTGAGTTCTTTGAGCTGTACGGCCGCGATTTCAATTACATGAAGACTGGCATCAGGGTGAAGAATGGAGGGGCTTACCTGTCCAAGGAGGAGATGCTCAAGGCCATGGGAAGTGGAAACAGGCCGTCAATGCTCTGCATAGAGGATCCAATACAGCCAGGTCAGACAGATTGCAATCATTTGTTTCCCAGTCATGCCAGACACTCTAGAAAAACTCGAATTGATTTATTCTTGGCAGGAAACGACGTGGGAAGGAGCTCATACGGCATTCTTCAGGTCAAGCAGGTGTTTGATTTTGCCTACATGGTGCTCAGTCATGGTGTGTCGCCTCTCGCACGTGCTTACCCCAACAAAGAGTATGACAGGTTGCCTTTTCAGTTTGCTTCATTATGACCAGATCTTGACTAATACTTCTTTCAACACCTTGTTTACGCCTGTCCTGTGTTGATTATATCCCTCTGGAACAGTACGTTAGGACGCATCATCAAAGTTAGTCCAGATGTGCTGGCCTACAGAGACTGGACAATCAAGAAGTGGGGGACCAAGCAGAACGCTAAGCTGGAGAGTCACGGTAACTTTGGCTTTGTCTGGTTCCTGTAGCTGACCTCCGTGGTTTTAAATGTCTAAATTGTTCTGATGTTTGATCATAGATATCGAGACCTGTGAGCAGGACCTGGCAAAGCTGATGCTGGTTTCCATGGAGGAGCAGAGAGACGCATCCTCCCCCCTGAGCGCAAACTCCCCCTCGCCTTCTCCAGTCTTCCTCCCAAGCCCCCAGCACTGCTCATCGTCATCTTCTGCTTGCTCACTCTCCTCCTCTGGAAGTGACATTGTGAGGCCGGAGGATTTTTGGTTTCCGTTTGAACATTTAGCGTATCATTACATCCTGAGGTTCTCATGCATTCATCACAATTTAACATACATTTGATCACATGTTGCATGTTCTGCATCTACTTGAGCCTCATCATAATTTGCATTCCTCCCCTAGGAGTCAGAGTCTCCATCCAACAGCGCTATCCACCTCCAACCCCTCACCCTGGCCTCCGTTCACTCAGTCATTCAGATGGCTGCTGACCCCAGGGCTGCACATCCAACAGGCTTTATCCACAACACAGCTCAGGTCTGTTTCTGTTTTTCAGTTTACAGGAAAAGCAGTTTCTTTACCACCGTCTTTTATTTATCGCCCAGACAACAAAAATGGCACATTTGCATAATTTTCATTGCATATTTTACTCCTTTTTAGGTTCAGATGGCTCTTCCAGAAAGTTTAACTATCCCCTCGCTCTCCGAATGCCAGTTTTACCATGAGAATCTACCTTCCATCAGTGTCGTGCACAGTCACATCGCACAAGCTGCACACGTCTCCCAGCGTACCAGCTCTACAAGCCCACTTCCCAGTCCCCTCCATCATATCCACCATCCTCAGGTAGGAGGGCAACAGAGCCACGTCTACGCCATGAGGTCCAATTCCCACGGCTCACTCGAGCCAACTAAATTCAGCTTTAAGCACAACCAAGGCTCTGGCCTTCAAGGTCAAAACCACTCTCAAGGTAACTTCAGTCCCCAGAGGCGATTCAGTCCACCAGGTCATAACCTGGTAGCAGGTTTGAAGAACCAGCAGCAGTACAACCGTCACACCTGGCGGCGCAGAAAGAGGAGCAGCCTTCCTGCGCTGAACCCCATGACAGGAGCCGCATGACTCGCTCTGCCTGTTATTGGTTTTTAAAGGCTTTACTTTGACCACCTTCAACATTATGGTTCAGAAGCTGTGATACCAGTATGTTTGTTCTGCTCTCCTCTCAAATACACATCTACTTTATCGGGTCAGGTACATTAGAATCCCAAGGTATTGAGCGACAAACCTAAAGTGCTATCTCTGTTTTTTGTTACTGTCCTGAGGCTACTCAAAATTACTAAATTTGATGCACACCAGCACAGACCTGGAGTGGTTTGCAGATTTCAGTCTCCTCACCCACGCCATTTTCCAGCCGCGTTAAACTCAAGCTGGACGGAGCTCACTCGATTCTTGTGCCATAGTACTGAGCTGGCTTATCACATCTGGTCTATCTTGACACTCTCTGGGCCTTTTAGTCGCATTTTTGAGCGCGTTTGGTGTGAATGCAGCCTCCGGTTGGTGGCGCTCTTTGCTCAGAGCTTTTACAGCTTGGACTATCATTTACAAATAGTGTTCTGGAGCGAAGTGAAGCACTACATTTCTACCTATGCAGCGCAACGCTGACTCGATGATTTCGGTGTGACGGCACAAAACAGACCTTGTCTCAAGTGCTTAAACTGTGATGACTTGTTTGAATGTATTTTTTTCCGTGTTTGTCATCTTTCTTTTCACAGTTTTTTTTAATCTTCACATGGGCACTATTCTTTTTTTCATATTCTAAACAACCTAATTTCATCACATTATTTTATGTTTGTGTTTATGTGCAATAATACTTGCTTTTATTTATTTCACATTTTGGTTTCATTTTAGGGGTTCTCCCCATTTTTTATTTTTTTTTTTTTAAATTTCTAAACTACACTGATCTGTGCAATAGATGGATTTAAGAGCCTTAAAGGAATTGTCTGTGTATCTACTGCTTCCTAATGGTATTACATAAGAAATTTGCCAAATCCTCAAATAATGCCAATGTTTTCCTCCATTTCAGTCACTTGAAATTCTGCCAACTCTGTCTAAATGTTTTCCCACCCACTCATCAGCATTTTAAATGAATCACTATTTTGTAGTGGACTTTTTTGGCATATTTCCTGACACGGGAAAGCAATGTTCCTTCTCCATATCATTTGAAAGACAGTTGGTGCTATTTATAACCAGCAGAATGCTTGTGTTTTGCCTTATCTCCTCTTGGTTTGATACAGCTTGACTGCCTTCTTAAATGACCAAATTTTGTCCTGTTTCTTTGTATGTTGCCAGGTTCTTGTGTACTTTTTTTTTTGTTATTTTTTTTTTTGAGAAGCACTGCCAAGTTTACTTGGCTTTTATTTTTTACATGCAGCTTGTAGGTGAACAATCCAGGAACCGACTCTGGTTGCAGTCTTTTCACCATCGTCATCACACTACTCTTATTTTCTTCCAATGTGATCAATACAGTTGTGTAAGAGATTATCCTTTCCTGCATTTAAGTCTGTATTTCCAAGACAAGGTTTAAGACATCAGAATAATTAAGATGACATGAATGACATGAGCTTGGGATGTCAAAGCTTTGTTGCAATTCAGAGAAGCTGCCAAGCACGTTAAAACTTGGTACTTTCAGATACCTAATATTTAAACACAACTCTGCTTATTGAGCTGATGGACTTGATGTGACACCATCAATATTACAGTTGTCTAGCTTCTATTAGGCTAACCTAGTGTCAATTGATGGGTTTTAATGTTACATTGCCATAAACCAAACCCCCAAGCTCATGTTGTGTGCAATTAAGGATAGATTGTGTATAAACCTATAGATGCATACCTTGATTTTTATGTAAGTTTTTTCTATTTTTTTAAATAAACATTTTAAAAAGCGGATTCCTGTCTTATTGTTCTGTGCTTAAATAGTGTTTGTGAATGCTGCACTGCATTCTTTATATTGACATCAGGGGAAGAACTGCTGGGACGGCTACTAGAGGGGCCATCTAAGGAGGTAGAATATTTAAAATTAAAGATTGGCATTGAAAACCATCCTTGTACTGAAAAACTAGACAAACTGGCATTGAAACCAAAAAATGTTGCTCTAACAACAATTAAATGCTTCTATTGGCTTTTTGTTCTTCACTGTCAACATTGTTTTTAATGAATGTTTTCTGTTTCAGGTTTCTGACTGTTTTGGCATCAGTGGAGCATGGCTTCAGAGAAGGTGGGTCGGGGGTGAGTCACATCTTCTCCGTTTTGCACAAAGTATCAGATTTGTCTCCTTACATCTCAGTCTTTAACCTGGGGGCACCTATGGCACATTCTGCCCCAGAGCTCAATCTAATCAATGCAATGAAAAATAGGAGAGCTTTCATATTTAAACCTTTTAGTTGTAGATATAACGCAAAGCTGAACGCACATGTACTGTATTGGTATCCGCCCATGAACACCAGCAGATCCAATTTTATTGAGCGGATTTCTCCTGTAGTGACACGGAGTGTCCACACGGAGGAGGTGTTTCTCAAGTAAATGCTGTTTTAGGCGTCTTCTTCACAAGCCCCTACGATAATATGTCATGTTTGAGTAAATGCTGGGAGTTTTACGTCATCGTAATCGTCATCAAACAAACTGGCAAATCGTGGCAAACTGGTAAAACCAAAGCAAGCTTAAAGATGCCCTCACAAAACCCTTTTTACTCCTCCCAGAATTGCAAAAGATAATGCTGTGTAAAGCGTATTGAGGCCTGCCTACTTGTTGTCATCCACTTTCCAGAATCTGTCGCCACTGACACTCTGGCAGGGGCTCTACTAATAATACTGATCAAAGCTACATCGGAATTCCTGGGACAGGACGTCTTAACCAAATTAGTTGGACAGAGCTGCGCTGTAATTCAGCAGAAACAAATGCAAACACCAGCAGTCAAATCAGTTCTCCGATGAAGAATCCGTTTCCCTTTATGCACTGCAGTACCATGTGTGTGTTTATTATTTATTTATGATTTATTTATTTACAATGTTGCTATTATGTTTTTCTTTTATTTGTTTTTTTTTTTATCACTGCTTCTATTTTTTAATCACATTTTATGTCTCTGATGTTTTTATCTTTGTAAAGTATCTTTGAGCATTTGTAAAAATGCTTTATAAGTAAAATGTATTATTATTATTATTATTATTATTATTATGGAGGTGTGTCTGCCTGCCGATGTACACTCACTCCTGACAGAGGGACAGCTTCTTCAGATGAGAATTAAAAAGAAATCTCTGTGTAATGGCATTGTCAGCAGAAATTAAAACTCATCAAACGCTGCAGTGTAGAATAAACAGATTAATTGCAGTGTAAATTAGAATTAAGACAATAATTGAAACTCGATGATTATGGCTGTCACCAACACTGGTTTGAAATAAAACAATGAAGTAACAGAAGTAAAGAATTCAATAATTTTCGCAAGCCCAGAAAAAAATAGATCAGTCATGAGCAGAGATCAGTCGTCCCCATGTCGGACTTCATCCGGCCTCTTTTGTCAGCAGCCATGCAATCAATAAGCATCAGCGATCCAGGTCCATTAGCAGTCAAACTCCATCCTGACAGGAGTGGATTGCGATGTTGGCCTGGCTTTTTTTACATGTTTCCTTCATGATTGTAGTCTTTGTAAAGGATGCTACTACTTTCTCAGTCTCTTCTCGACTTGTTCAAGGAGCTTGTCCTCACCAAGGAGATGACTCTGTGATCATCCACTAATATCCATTTTGCCGTCTTCTGAGGTCTTCCAGGCTTTGGGGATTTTCTTGAACTCATCATTCTTCCTCAGAATGCATCAGGGTTTATCTTTTTGATAGATTTATTAACTCAGTTATCCATCCAGCACTCCATCCTTTATCTGCTTACCAGATCTGATATCTGATGAAGCTGCAGATGAATTAAAATCAACATCAAAATCAGCCCAAGGCCTTAAAAAAAAAAAAAAACATCTACTTCTCCTTCATTTTCAAAAGTGAGAGTATCTGATCACTAGTCTTGTCTTTCCAGACAACCTTGTAGAGGGAGCAAAGATGAATCATCTCCATATGTTTTTTTTCATTCCTCATGCAAATCGATAAAAAGGTAAAAGGTGCGTTCAATAAACAGGTTCTTCTTCAGACAGCCATTCTGTTAAATCCCGACAGCTTAAAATAAAGTTATTCTGTAGAAAAGTCGGACAGTTTTGCCTCCAGGCTGTTTGCGGTTGTCAGCATCTTGACGGCAGAGCATTTGCATATTCGCATATTCAGGTTCCTCTTACATGGAACCAGCATCTTAATGGAACTGGTGTGTTTGCAAACAGGTTTTTGTGACTGGCAGTAAAGGCCGGGACAGGAACAGATGTCGGGTAAGTCACAGGTGTGCCCTGGCAGAGGAACACAGCTCAGAACCTTTAAAACTGTCAGTGTTCACGAGATCCCACAAAGAACATACATCTCAAATCCTCTTTGAATGAGGAAAGAAAGAATCTATACTAGCAAAAGTGGGTCAGAGGTATTTAAAAAACTTCACTTGTTTTTTTTTGTTTTTTTCAGTCTAAAGCATGAGTTGAGAAGAAACCGTACCTCCAAGGCAACCGATTTAAAGCTAAATTCCACATTTATTTGGCATGATATATTTCTAATATGTGTGTTTATGTCATTTCATATTTTTCAATTTCAAAAAGATTCTCCTTGATTTGTTTCACTTTACATTACGGATTTCTTTCCTTGATTTTCTCTGCAGATTACTCTTTGTCTCTACATGTATGTTTTTCTCCCCATTTTTCATCAGTCAGAAATGTATTGTCTTTACTGTTGACTGTCACACAGCCAAAATACTATACAGCGAAGGAATCATTTGGAAATAATTTTCCTCCAGCCTGGAGCCACTGTGATGGGACCACCGACAGAAACAAACAGAGGTAATTATAGAAAACACGCTGCTTTTTGAATCCGACAGATTTAAGGACGCAGAAATGATTTTTCCATGTGACTGATTCTAATGCGAAGCCATACTGAACCTATAGTTGTGGAAATCAAAGTAAAATCAATGTCAGACCTGCCTTTGATTTGTGTTGTCAGTCTAACAGTGCAGGGTTGTATAGTTGAGACATATTGCTGCTTTCGATCCACACAAACAGGAAACATCAAGGATTCTTATTTACAGAAGTGCAGTGTCTTGAACGTTTGCAGATAACTTTTAAAAACAATTTCAATATTACTTTACAGCTGCATTATGTATGGCGTCGTCATGCTTTATTCATGCTGGAGTTATTGAAAATCTAGTTTTTTCTGTCATATGTTGGTTGGTTAGCTAAAATCCGTAGCCTCGTGTCCTCACTTCTCTTGTTTTAATGCTCTTTTAGTCTGAACCATACTGTTCTTTTCAGATATCCTTTCTCCTCCGGCTCAAAGATGTCTGATGAGTTCTTTATTCAGTATCCCGCCTGAAATAAAACAGTCCAATTCAGCCTGTCTCTGGTGAAAAGATCACATCTCACCCTTCGACATCAGCATTCAGGTGCGTCAGAAACAACCTCTTTTGCTCTAAATATAGAATTCTCCCTTTTTTTTGTCTGCAGCTTTACAGTCGTTTTAGTACCTTACAGCACATATTTGTAAATTCATTACTTGCAGCGCATATTTAATATTTATTTATTTCAGCCTAATGCATGTTCTTTCCCAAGGACAAAATGAACGTAACCAATGTCAACAAACACTGCCAACCCCGCTGAAACGTAGCCTTCATCATCTCCAAATTGAATGTTCCTTCATTACAAAACAGCCACTGGGGCTGCAAAACAAATGTTTCAGTCTGCAAATTGTGACCTTCAACCTCTTCCAAAAGACAGATGTTGCATAAACATGCAAAGTGGATATTTGGCTGGAGAATCAGTGTAATTAGACTTGGGTAGAAACGTTCAGTTTTCTGACATCCGATGAGACCTGTTGAACTTATTCATCCACAAATAACTGTATTGCAGCTGTCAGTGCTGGATATCTCATGCAAACATAGGTTGTCTCAGTGTTTGATATCATTTATATGCATGATCTACGTGACATGGAGGTATGCATATGCAATTTGTTGTATAACTTTGACTTTCTTTCTGCACATGTCTGCCCTGGTCCCCCAATGCCTGGAAAAACAAGCACTCCACGGGGAACTGTGGAGCTACGTAAATAAATGTATTTTCTTTCCCCAGCTTTTAATTCAGCTGCGGCTCTTTCCTGAAGTGGGGCTCTCTGAGGGTCCGCTCCAAAAATAAACGAAGAAAGAGAGCGAAAGAGGGCCATCTTCAGTCAAGATCACATTGTGCCAAGTGCATCCTCGGTGAGCTGTCCTGTTAACCACGTAGCTCACACTTCATGACCGATGAAACATGATTCTGTGAACATCCTATTTCTGTCCGCGGTGAAAATGACTCCCTGGCTCGTTCGACAACCTCGTCGCTTTGCAACCTGTCGACTTTTAACAGCGGTTTGCAGCTCATATCTCAGCTCTTTAACTTCCTCTGGGGACCTGAAGGGACTCTTTCATATATATGTATATGATATTTATCACTGGCACTGTCACATCGCATTTGTGCATGAAAGTTTACGATCATTTGCTTTAATTTCCCTCCATTGCTTGTCTCTAAAACGTTACATAAACAAGGCTTTTATATCATACATGAGCAGAGGGAGGAAAGAAATCGAGCAGGTTTTAATGATATTTCAGGTGATCTTCCGTACTGTTGGGCCTCTGCAGGAGAGTGACAGATAAATTTAGTGTTGGTTGATTATAGTCCCCTGAAGAAGTCCCCTAAACATCATCTTTTGACAGCAGAGATGACACTGAACTGCATGAGTTTCATCTGTCTCCTAAAATCTCTGCAGGGCAACTGATTAGAAGATGAAAATAAAAACTGCCTGAGTGACAAGAGAGGATATATATGGATGAATATTTGGACTAAAATGACTATTCTGTGAACAACTTTTCATACAAAATGAAACAATTTGGTGCCAGACTGGTTATACAACAGCCGCAGAAGGATCTTCGAGATCCTTGCGATCAAAGCAGTGGGTCTTTTAATTCATCCAGAATCTGTCCATAAGGCCCCATCTGTGTGCCATTAGATGTATGGAAATAAGGGCAGGGTGTCACATGTTGCTGTCCATAGTCAATTATTTGTTTTCATGAGGAAAGTCTTTTTTAATATGTTCATCTCAGGAGAGAATCAGCTCCAGGAGCCAGAGAATCTTGAATCCAACAAGACAGTTCTGATTACCCATGTAAAATATTAACAGGATGAAACCCAGAGCAGGACCAGGCCAAAATGGGGGGATGCACCTGTTAATGGCAAGCCAGGTAAAGGAGGAGGAGGGTGGATAAGGCAATAGAAAAACACAGAGTAACGCAGATACACATCATTGACAGAGACGAGGATTCAGAGGTCACAGTAGAGCCTGAGATGTCATAGGTCAGGCGTATGACTGAGGGTTGTAGAACAGAATCTCTGTTTCTTTTCCCACCACATTTTAGTTGCTCAGGAATCGTTACAGTAATTTCACCTTTCTCCCTCTCATTCACTCCCTCCCTCTCTTTTATAACAATATCGTAATCATAACTGATGTATATGTAACAGGATTAGAGGCCAGCACTCCCTCAAGGTACCCATAAGAAGCCCTGATAAGAAAAGACCCTCCTTCATGGCACATGGTGCTCGAAGCTCTCATTTCAAATGCATTTTATGTATTTTTAATGTATTTAATGTGAATCCTACTTATGGAAATGCAACATGCATCCCACATTGCAGCTCTGCTGCCGTTTACATGCTCTGAACATGCATGTCTGGGAGTCATGGAAGATCGGTTCATGCTGTTTGAACAGGGTGGAGAAAACTTGGAAAACGGACAAATGTGGGCCTTGTATGAAAAAGAGTGGAAATCTGAACAGTGAAACTTTGTAGCCTTGAATGTAATAAATCAGTGACAGGGTTGTTTACACTTTATTTGTACTGGAATCTGACAAGAGAGATTGTGGATTTTAAACTGGATGCAGTAAACGCATGACATTACCTTCAATCTCCAGAGCCTCTTTAATGGGGAAACTATTGGTAATGGAAAAGTGTTTTAATTTACATCACCCTATTACCCACACTAATGGAACAGAGACCTGTACAAGTACGTATTAGAAGTGCTGCATGGCCTTTTACTTGCCCTCGTGTGTCTGTGTTTTATAACGGTTTTGGACTCTGCAGTTTTGCCCTAAGTCCATCTGCCTGATTTAATATGCCAATAAATAGAGGAGAAATGTGACATAAAGGAGTGTAACATTTTACAAATGTATCACACTCTGTAGTTATTCAAGTAAGGTGCTTACAAGCGAAGCTTTATTTTATCCTTATTTTTAGTAAGGCAGCTGTAAATCTGGACCAGACAGTCCCGTGTCCAGCATGTATTGACCAAGATCTAAACTTCCCCCAGAAAATAAATTCTTACATAATGCATTTGATGGATGTACACAAGACGTCTAACTTTGAGGAGACAGAATCAGCTTTGTTGAACAGCGCTTGCACGCTGAAGCTGTGTCATGTTCCTGTTATTACTCAGTGATGCTGTATTTATGTACTGTATCTGCTCCATAGAGCTACAAAATTTAAGTGAAAAACAACAACAATGAAAAAAAAACACACAATGTCACCTGGGGCCCGTGTCCCAAACCCCGTGTCCCTGGTAGGGCCACCCATGACAAACAGGTCCTAGGTGAGGGACCAGACAAAGTGTTAGCTCGCTAGCAGGTTAGCTTCATGGCATATGTTACCCCAGTAACTGACTCAGCGTCAGCTGAACCGGCTTTCTGAAACCGGAAACGCTGAGTTTCTCTTAAATGACAACAAATTCACTTTTTCGCTAAACTCGCTTTCTGAAATGGGCCCCAGGTAACAATATTCCTGTTATATATACAAACCTTAGTTCTGAAACTTCCCCCACTGTGCTGACATTGAAAGATGTGGTCCAGCAAGGTGGACATGTCACAGCAAACAAATCTATAAATAAATGTTACCAAGGTAACTAGCATACCATGGGTGACAAGTCCGGTACACTGTGTGTTTGCACTGATAAGCATTTGCTTTTAGAGGGATGATTCAACCTGCTATAATCCATACACAAACAAAATATGCTCACCAATCCAAAATATCATTAAGTGCAAAGTTTATGAATTTATAGCTGCTGAAAGCATTCTGGAAAACATACAGAGTGAGAGAGGGAGCGAGAGACTTGGCAGCAGCGGGCGGAATTCCCGGCAGGCTGTGGCCATAGGAGGCTAGGGAAGCGGAGCTGGTACTGACAGGAGTGCTGAAGGTGTTGGGAGGAAAGGGATAATGGATTAGAGGTGGGAAGGGATGGAGAGCAAGCTGGAGTTTATTTTGAAAGATAAAGGCCCCTCGCTTTGAGAAATGTGATGTAGTTAAGAAAAGAGAGTGACAGAGACTTTCCTGTGACCACACTCCCGCTGTTCTCATTCTGTCAAGACACACACACACATACACCTAAACACATACACACACACCCTTGTATTTCTAGCTTTGTTCATGGCCATAATACATTTTGGCACTCACACACATACTATTGCCACATATTCATCCTATAAATTCTCACTGAGTAAATTACTGTCTGATAATTTCATAACGGTAAAAGAATGAAATGTAGCTCCAGATTAAGGCACATCAGTTTTTTTCTGAAGTGTAAATGATACAAGCGACCCCATCCCTTTTTCCCCTCCTTCTAATGCCATTGAGAAACCGTGAATAATTGAAGACCTTTCCAAAAGGAAGCATTGTGCAAACTCTGACACACAGAAAAAAAACCAAAACATCCACTCTGCTTTTCTGATTCGTCCTCTTCTGAATTGCTTATTTTTTTTAAACATGTAATTTCCACTAGAGTATAGCGCCTATAGGACGTACAGCTGCTAAAGTTGGAACATAAAGCTTATTTTGTCATTAGATAGACAGAACCTATGGATTGTGTGTAATTGTAATGGCTGCAGTGTGGGGACGCATTACACAAATAGAAAGTGGACTGCCATTATCTATAATGCTCTTCCAATCCATTCAGTTGTATTCACCCATTCACACAAGCGCTCAAGCTCTTATTTGATTGTCCCTCATCCTCCACCAGAGGCGGATGGAGCAGTGAAGTAAACTGGAGTAAAGCATGTCAGAGTATGCAAAATATAACAGAACACAAAAAATATAAAAGAAGAAGCAGTCAGTACTGATTTTAATCTGAAAATACTTGTATACGCAGATGAAATGCGAAATATAAATGATATATTGCAAAAATGAATTAAATTATTATCATCAGAAGGTAAATAATTTCTGTTTTTCATTCAAATGTACGAATAATGTGCCATAAGAAAGGCAATAGAACGATTTCAGCGTGACGTATTAGTCACTCGTTTAATGTTTCCATCTGGAGAGAGAGGACAGTACACATACTATAAAATAATTTTAGCACCAAATCAATGTGGATCTTGATGGCCAAGTAAAAGAAAGCATTTGAGGGCTGACTTTCTTGATTCTCTCACATGACTAACTATGACAATATTCCATGTAACAATGGACAAAATGTCCTGACTAAAACATAGCCTCAGTCTGTGTAAAACTAGTCAAGAGATTCTTTTTCTTTTCTGTCTACGCCGTCTTTTATATTAACGTGTCATAAACCAAAATATGGACAAGTGTAATCAATTGCACCTTATGCTTTGAGGTCCCATTATTCTTTTTTTCATGGGGATTTATGCAGTAAAACATTTCTGTGAACAGGCTCTTACAGAGAATTCATATAAATTGTTCTGTTGATTTATAAAAGGTGGCCAGAGAAATGATCCGGCCTTCGCCTCTGTGCTATTGTCAACGTTTCCTTACTGTAAAAACCACTTGATACCCTTTAATGAAATACTCAGGAAATGGAATCAGGTTCCCTTCACAATTAGTGTTAGCAGTATATTGGGTAGGATCAAACAAACAACAAACACAAGATTTTGTCCCTGTTTTTATACCCTCTTGTTTTGTACCCTTCCTCACCCATGGATTTCTTATGGTAGACAATTGTTTTTAGATAACATATTAAAGGATGGAATACATCTGAATGTGTGTGTGTGAGTGAGATGGCGACTCGATAGGAAAACAGTGTGTCTGCTTTTCTTGACCTCCAGTTAACCCTGCAAGTCAATATCTGCGGGCTGCTTTACTGCCTCTTTAATATGCTTCATCATATTACTGATAACCTCCCTCGCAGTGCATTGTACATGCAGCTTTGGTCACCTCTGACAATATCATTGATCACCTTTTTTTAGAGGTACATGTTTACAGAAGTACAGACATTAGCTGGGTGTGGTTTGCAGTGTCCATCATATTCAAGTTTGTTATGTGGAATAGTGGAAATATTTTATTTACTCCTGGGAGATTTGTGGAAATGCAGGCAGCATGCCACCAACTACCACTCTGACAAGAAAATAAAAAAAAAAGTTTTTTTCTTAAATAATGACACATGGATGCACTGAAAAGTGTAACGCAATGATGTGAAATGACACCTTTTTTATCGCCAACCTGGATCTGTCAGGTTTCGTGATGAGTACCCAAGAGCGACATGATGATGGAATTAACTCTGTTTTTAATTCCAAAGCAGGCAGACAGAGGATCAGGCAATCTCATCCGAAAGGCAGACAGGTCTGCCAGGAGACAACACAGGATCAGGTTGAATACAGCAGGATCAAACACAGGGAATCAGAAAACTCAAACACAGGAATCCTCCCTATCTGAAACATATGAGCAACGATCTGACAGAGTTTCTAAGAGTCTGGAGCTGCACTGATTGCAGACAAGCAGCTGATGCAGCTCGTCAGAAATGCAGTGCAGGTGTGACTGATCAGGAGTGCAGGGCAGGTGTGACAGAGAGGGGAGAGCGAGAGCGAGAGCTGGAGCAGAGCAGCAGCTGTGACAGGATCATTGGGTTTCACCCTTGACCCAACCCTTCATGAGGGGGAATTATTTTCAGTCCGAGTTGTCAAACAATGATGCATTTGTCAAAATGTTATAATGATTCATATCAGATGTTCTGATCTTGAGAGTAGCACTAGCATTGCATTTTGGTGCTTTGGGAGCAACAGATTAATGCGTTATTATTTGAAAACTAGGGGCGAGGAAGATTTAGTTAAAAGCCCCATGCTGTTGACAAAGAGAGAGACCTTGTGTGTCAGAATCTGGCGCCATGGCATCAGTTGTTGAAGTGAGAATGTGTCACAAACACAGGAAAAAATTGGTCAGTGTCCAAAAGAAAAGAATCAAAAACAGCACAGCATGCACAGTAACTAACCATTATGGGCTTAACTACCCAGATTGCGAATGGACTCATTTTTGTATCCCCTAAGTGGTACTATCCATGGTGCTGAAACATTTTTAGTTATTTTATGTTATCATTATTATCATTACTGATTTTCCTGGTTCACGTTTTTTCAGATTACTTGAAAGAAAGATCCAATATCACCACAAAAAAGACGACTTTTGAATTTATAAAAATTAAAAAAAAATTCTCCCCCTGTTCCCTTTACACTAAAACACGTCGTATGTTGTGGTAACCAGTTATTTTAAATGAAAATACCAAGTTAAGTAAAGAATGTTTAAGTCATACTTATTTTTATAACTGATTATAATACAATTTTTGTTTATATTAGTTAACTAATACTAATTGTTCGAAAAATAATTATAAGGTCAATTTGGCACCAATTCTCCATGTTTGGACACTTTAATTATTGTAATCGTTAGAGACCCAATATTCCCTCAAGAGCAACTTGTTGACAGTGGCAGGAAAAGCAAAAAGAGCAACAATGGAACAAAACTTTTCCAATGAATAAGAAAAAGGTGGTTTTATGGGTTTATTATTGAAATAGAATCATATTTAAAACACTGTGAGTTGTCTACAGATGTGGCTAATCTGATTAATTGTCTGCGATGCCGAAGCATCCTAAGATGACAGAAAATAGTGTGTAGAAGGAGGGTTAGGAAAGAGAGAAGGAAGTGTGAGAAAATATCTAGCAGTCACCTCAAGGGCCTGTGCTGAAAGAGATGATCACTGGGAAAGATTGTCTCTGAATATAAGAAGACAGATGAGGTTCTGGAAATGGAGACAGATGCTCAGAGCCCGGTGCTGTAAGTCTGTGGTGCTGAAGAGGGAGGAGTCTGTGGAGGAAGAAGGTGATGAAGTCGGAGTCAGAAAGATGGAGTGAGGACAGAAACACACACTTCCACATCAAATGTTAGAACTATATAAGAAATAAAATCTTCCAAACTCAGAGCAAGGTTGCAGACATCTTTTGTCTGTAACCAAGGCTTGAACCATCTGCTTCTTGGTCCAGTCCCCTACAACTACCACCACCCCCTCATTTCACTCCCTCTGTGCAAATTTGGTTTTAAATCATCACAGAACTCTTGCCGCGTTACCTGATGCAATCAGCCCTACCTCCACTCTGAATAGCTTCAAGTTGGTCCCTTTTATTGTAAAAGGTGCTATATAAATAAAACTGAATTGAATTGGGTGTCGCAATTATATATTATAATTGGTGTTATATGGTATTTATAACACCATGCTTTGTCCCTTTCTTAGCAAATCAATTAATATTTATTTCATTTTTTTCTTCCCAAAAATGCATGCCACATAGTCAAATCTTAAATGTTACAAAATGTAAAAAAAATCTTTGCAATTTTGTGGCCATTCAACAAGCGGTGCAGCCCTCTCTAGCTGCTCCTTTTTGTATGACTGAGCAATAAACCCCAGGCACTTGCAGTGGGAATAGCCCGTTGGTGCGACCATCTGTCTTCTGCCACAGTCTCTGTTTCTGAGAGGGATGGCCGATCGTGCACCACCGTGGACCTGCTGCCCTCGATCACTAGTGTCGCCGAGGTTTGGCTCCAGTCCCGCTCGCATCACGACTGCACCACCCGGCTGATCTCTAAATCACGTCTAACCTGACTTATTATATTTTACTTGTTAGGTTTTATCATATCCTCACAGCTGGTAAATAACTCAAGATGCAAATCACTGAGCCACCTCCACCTGCACTTCTTCTAAAGCATGACTCTCTGAAGTCCCTGATTGGACATTTTGTTAGATTCTAAGATGATAATTGGTTTTAGCTTTGAAATCTCCCTTCTGAGACTACTTCTTTATCTATTTAATGCTAATGCGCACTTCTTAATCCTTGTAAAATTTATCAGATGAAAACTGTTATTTTGAGTGGTCAGGTTTTACTTGATTTACTTTTCACACCTTTTTCATATAAATAAATGAAAACTTTATGATCATTTCAACTCCAAATCAACAGCTAAAATATGCTCAGCTCAGAATCCTCAACCCCCCATTTTTATGTTTTTATGATGTACATATGCATTATTCATTCATCCCCCAGTGAATTTCTAGAAAACTTCTGAGAAATTCTTTTGAGTAGCTGTGTGTTTTGAATGTATTTGAGGTACAGCTCATGCTTCATACCTCACATTAACTTTGCATTCTCTAATAAAAAAAATAAATCAATGCAAATCTGCATTTTACAAAGTCGAAATCTCAGGACCCAGAACTACACTGGTTCTGTATTTTTTGGGGGGTTTATGTCTGTTTTAAAACTGAACCAGAAGAGAGTCACAGACTCCTTCATGCGGCGTTGGAAGTGATGCAACATCATGTGATGACTGATAATACATGACATAAAAAAGAAACAGCTTCTAGTAATTATAGTATAAAAACAGCAATGTAAATAATGATAATACTACTATTTGTAATAAGAAGTTAGCTTAAATATAGAGAAGACTTGGTTGTATTACTCCGGAACCATTCATCTACAGCACAGCTGAGCTGTTTCATTCAGTCTCTGAAAAGCCTGAATTCTTCAGTTCACCTTTGACTACAAAGACCTGTTTCAACAGGAAACAGGAATGCAGACCGGCGGGGAAAAAAATTATGAGGTGTGAGGGAGTGCATGCGTGTCAAAGATCCTCAAACTTTATCTTCCCTTCCGTGCTTGTTTTTCCCTCACTTTATGTAAATACAGCTTTGACCCTCAGTGTGGAATTACATCTCCTTTTATCCCTCCTCTGGCTGTCTTTCTGCCACTGCGCCTTCTTTTCCTTCCTCCCCTCCCCCAGAGCTGTGTCTCCCTCCCCTTTCCCTCCACTTCCCTCCCTCCCACTTTTCTCTCTCACTCTGAAGAGCTCTCAGTCTCTGTGCTTCCTTTCATTTACTGCTTCAACATGTTGGCAGGAGGAGAAAGAGGAGGATGCTGCGCTCGCCCCTCAGTGCTGTCGTGCCACCTCTCCGGTCAGCGCAGACTGCCTCTGACTCCAACTCAGCTCCCAGTTGTCTCCGCCTGAAGGACTTTGAAGAGGAGGTGCGGCAGGAAGCGTAGGGGGATCCGGAGAACTCACAGCATGGTCCTCAACAGGAACAACAACAGCAGGAGAGTGGAGCGGAGCAACTGTTCTTCTGTGGTGGAAACTACCAACATCTCAACAGTGACCATCTCCTCTTCCTCTTCCAGTGTCCCGCTCTCCTCTTCCTCCTTTTCAGCTCCCAGATCCATGTGGCAGGAAGCAATAAGAAGAAAGCGCTATCTCCTCAAACGGGCAGGGGAGTTTAGTGAAGGGGAACGAGGAGGAGGAGGAGGAGGAGGAGGAGGAGGAGGAGGGGGTCAGGACATGAGGACCAGGTCCCCAGATTGGCTTTATGAGTCCTACTACTGCATGAGCCAACAGCATCCGCTCATAGTGTTTCTGCTGCTCATAGTGATGGGAGCATGCCTGGCACTGCTGACTGTGTTCTTTGCTTCAGGACTGGTAAGCTGCTCATTCATAACAAGGAGCACACACACACAGAATTCTCTAAAGAGCTCACACATTCACCCTTATCATATGTATGCGCACACTAATCATCGCAGCGCTAATGGGAAGAGAAGGGTGAGATAAAAGTGACATAGAGTTGGAGGCTTGGTTGTTGTCTGACCTCATGGACGAACAAACTCCTCAGTCTTCCTCCTGGTACTGTTTTGACAGTGTCATCCTTGCTCTCACAGCCAGAAGGATTCTTAGCAGTGAAGGAGAAAGAATGTGTGATTTCTGTCTTAAACTGAAATATTATCGACCAAATTCCAAATATAGAATCTATAAATTAATAAACACAGAAGAAGTAAATACTTTTTTACATTAGGAAGTTAAAATTGAGTTTAACAACCTCCCTCACACTGCTGTGTCATGGTTTCCAGTATAAAGGTTTTAATTACAGTCTTGCACATTCACGAGTTGTTTTCTACTGGGCATTCTCATTTTGGATTTACCACGATTGTGAAATACCATCAGTGTTTATTTTGTGGTTGGCGTAAAAACCCCAAGTCAGACTAGTGAATCAGCTCAAATCCCTCTCCGAGTAATGGAAATAAACAATGTTGGCAGTTATACTGTCAACATAGGCCCTCACATATATAACCATACTGAGGTCCAGCTCTCTTGTTATAGTTACAACATCTCTGCTTAAAAGCAGTGTTTCCTGTAATGCATCACTTGTAAGAACCAAGCATGGAGCTCAACTGTGGTTCCAAACACCCGGTGGTCACTTACAGTATTGCATCATTGTGGGCAGATTTGTAAAACTGTTGCCATTGCACAAACATGCAGAAATGGTCGGTTAGTTTTTATTGTCTGTGTGGAAAAAAACAAAAGGCCAAAAAAAAAAAAAAACATCCTCACTTGCCAGCACCTGGGATTAACATGCTTTTTTGAATTGTTTCATGCAGTGCTGTGTGCACCAGTACTTACTTTTTGCATTGAATTACCTTGCTCTCTGTGGGCTGGTGATGCATTAACATTGACATCTTGTTCATATTGTTCTCGCAAATTATTTAAAATCACTCCCTTCCTGTTTTGAGTGTATTTACACACATTTCCATTTGATCATCTCCTATCTGATTGCAGCCTAATCACAAGAAATTACAGTACATTTGAATGGAGCGGGTGGAACTGAGTGAGAGGCATAAATTGACACTAATTTTAAACTGTCAAGGTGGAAAGATGGGGTATTTCAATTTAGAAAAGGATTTTGTGGTATTTTGTTGTGGTATTTTTGCTGCAGTCAGACTTAAACTGGTGGTTCATTACTGGTGGTAATGAACCTATTACCACCAGATTCTTGCATCTTCTGGTCAGCTCAGATTGAATCAACGTAGCATGTATTTCACAACATTCCCGCTGCCCTTTTGCCTCCATCTTCCACTATTTCTCTGCAGTCGTGTTTCCATGTCATCTCTCACCTCCTCATATTTCTGGCTCCCTCTTTTATTCAGATCCTCTCATCTTTCCATCCTACTAGCTGGCTGACCTAAATCCTGCGCTGTTTTGGAGCTCTGCTCTGGGCGATGCAAACTCTCCATGGTTCTCTGCAGCCACGCATTTCCTCCCCTGTCCTCGTGCAGTCAATGTGTGCATGAGCCAGGAAGAAAGTGAGGGCTGTGGCCAGGCTAATGAGGAAAGGAGAGATAGAGAGGAAGACGGACAGAAGCGTTTCAGTCACGGAAAACGAAAATCCCTCCAGGTTATTTCACAATAACAAAGAACAAGAATGATGATGCACATTTAAAAGGGTTTTAGTTTAATTGTTCGATATTTTATGCATTTGTGCCCCCCTCCCTTGTGACGTACGTGGAAAAGTAGTACAGGGATGGAACCCTTAATGGCTTGAAGCACAACAGCTCTTTTTTCCCCACCGTCCGCCTCCGTGCAACTTGGAGAATCTCCTGAAATTTTCATTAGAAACTTCAGATCTGTGTTGTAGAATGGCAGGAACAAATGCATAATGGATGCGATTTCGGCTCTGCTGCCAGTTAACAAGAGGTGCTTTTTAGGGTGTTATCCTTTTACTGGGATCTATTGTTTCCACTTTATAAATCTTACAATACATCTCTCACAAATCTTGTGGCAGGCTGATGATGAAGTTGAGGGAATAGGAATAAACAGGAATAAAAGCTCTCCAGCCAATGAAGTTACAGCAAAAATCTATTTTAATGGTATGATGAAAGGAATTTGACTGGGCTGATTCATTCAGAAAAGTAAAAAACAGATGCTTTTAATAGATTGTTTAATGCCTGCTTTAGAAGTATCTCTCTTTTTAATTTATTCAATTTTTTTCTCATGTGAGCTTAGTTTCCTTTGCAGCCTCTTTTTCTGTACATTCAATTTCAACCCGTGTTTCTGTGTTTTGTACCATCTCCTCTCAGAACGTGGAGGACCACGTGGCCTTTGTCATCACCGTGCCGACAGCGCTGGCCATCTTCCTGGCTGTGTTCGTCCTCGTTTGTATTGAGTCGATCTTTAAGAAGCTTCTCCGTGTCTTCTCCCTTGTCATCTGGGCCTGCTTAGTTGCCATGGGATACCTTTTCATGTTTTCTGGAGGGATCATCTGTCCCTGGGATCAAGTAAGACATTTAGATTTTCCGTGAACATTTCAGATATTGTTGCAAAAAACGTATCTTCAGTACGTGCAAACAATTTCTCCTCACATGTCAACCAGAAACCTCAGCCAGTGTAGATGTTGTGTACCCTCTCTGAAGGTGTTATCTACGCCTGTTTTGAACAGAAAGATAAAGAAACTGTTATACAACTGTTATACAGTTATATCAAAGCTAAATCCACCACTTTTTAGAATTTACATCTTATTTCCTGCATAATCCAGACAGATGCCAGTGTAACTCACAAACTACTCCAAAAGTATTCCAGACAGTGTAAATTACATTGTTTCAGCTGTCAATAATGCCGAAATGCAACAGAAATTAATCCAGTTGTGTCTAATCAGTTACATCTTTGTGTGATTACTGAAGACAAAAGACCTTGAGGAGTGATTTTACTCTCTAATGAAAACCAATATAATCATTATTAGCTTGCAGGAAGGATTTTTAGGTCTCCACTGAGACCGATTAGCAACCATAATAACAGGAATACTGACAAAGCTCAGCCACAGTATTCTACTTGAAGCTTCAATCACTTCTGTGTTTATGGTCCTTTTCTCTCTTTGTTTAGATGTCCTCCTTTTTATAAATGAATTTATCCATCCATTTTTCATTTCATTTCTCTTTTTTTCTTTGGGCAAGTGACGTAAATTATGACGTACGTTTACACTTCCATGACCCTGGATAGTCAGAAATGATTTTCTGTTTGCTATGTTTGAGCATTTTTATTTTAATTTATGCAAATCTGAGTGGACCCAAAAATATCAAAAAGCCAGATATTATTCAGCTGTCTATTGAGCAAGCAAACATTTGAAAATTCTATGTTGATATGGGCCTTTTTTTTCTTTCTTTATTATTTTTTTTTAATGAATATATATTTAGAATCAGGTCTTGAATCCAGTTGCCCTGGTGTTATTGTGCAGTTGCTAAGTGGATGGCTGCTCTGGAGAAGAAGCTGAGGGAGGCAAAGTAAAAGTCAGACTTAATTAATGTTCTCTTTGCTCTGTGTGAGGAGGTAGCCATGGGAAGTAGAGGAATGAAACATTTGGGTGGGGGCAGGGGGTGCAGGGTGTCATGTGCTCCTTAACATCTTATATGCCAAATAGACGTGTGTCTAAGGTCATTTAGAATGTTAGCTTTTGTCCTCTGTTAATCACGAATACCATTAACACACACACGCACATACAAACACACACAGACACATACACACACACACATCCAGTTGCTAAGATAAAGGTGTGTGTAGTAGAAGGCACTAAATACTGACGTAATGCTGCAAATGTCAAGTTATTGTGAAAGTTCTGCCTAAACATGTAACAAAAATCAATCATGCATCTATCATTACTAAGAAAACCTGATGTCACGAATGAAACTACAACCTGATGTGAATTAGTTAACTTGACAAAGAAAGAAACCGGGAGTAGTCAAATGTGAGTTTATTTATTGATTCAAGCGAAATTTTCTGTACAACCAGAAAGGTGTCACCAGCTATCTGTCAGGGGCTGGTTGCTAATTCCATGATCCAAATGTCAATTTAAGATGGCTTAGAGCAAATAATGAACAAATAATGAATTAGAAGCAAAACCAACGAAAGATCGTTAAACACAGCTGATATCCAAGAGTGATGCCCAATGTGGCCCGAAGTAAAAAAAATCTGGACAATGAGGGAAGGAGTACGGACGTGAGGAGAATAATCCTGGGTAGGTCTACATTAATTGATGCCCCAGAAAGTGACTGAACCCCAAATGGAACTAAAAATAAAAGTGAACCCAGGATTTTGTGACGGATGCAAAAATATGGAGAATATACTGCCCCTACATTCAAAGTTATGCCAATTTGTTTAGTTGCTTGTTGAATTGTTTAATCTTCTATCCCTTTAAATTGTTGCTGTACAGTTTAACATTACAAAACACACACGTGCAGTGTTTAATGCATCCGATTGTCAGCGATAAAGTCTGTGCCACCATGTGGAATGGCAACGCTGCAGCTGGATAACACAACAGTACAAGACTAAAATAAATCCTGTTTTTAACCAGGATCACAGTCAGTCACTGTGCTTTCACCACTTAACACTCTTTATGTTCTGAGCTTTCTTGCCCTTTTTTCTTTCTGACCCAGCACTGTGAAGAGCGTTTCAAGCTTGCACAAACAGCTGAACGCTGCAAACTTTGCACTCCTAATGGGCAGTGGTGCCCTTTGCGTGCCTGGGCAGCATCAAGTCCGTGGCATGCAGTCTAATAGATGCTCAGCTGCTTGTCCCTTTTCCCCATAACATGCCGTCGAGCTATTTATAATACACTCGGGCAATGTCAGGTCCTTTGTAGGTCCACATTTCCAACCATCCCAAAACAGATGTCATTTTAATATCAAAGGAATTACTGAGCTTAACCAAATTTCACTGCATCCATATTTCATTGAAAGTATCCATTCTGCTAAATTATTCTTTTATGTCAGCTGATGTTATTCTCTCCCAAAGCTGCGGCATGCTAGTAAGCCAACTAGACTTTTCTATTTGTCTGAGGAAAAAAATAATAACAATAATAAACCCCGAGTCCAGGTGGAACCTGAAATTATATTATTCCGTTTGCATTTGTGATCTGGTAAATTATTAATTGCTAAAGCGAAATTATTGCTGTCTTCATGAGCAGAAATCTCTGGTGTCTCCTATAGGGTGCGTAGTGATGTATCAGAAATATTATTTCTGTAATAAGATGGTTGCATTATAAACAAAATAAAAAAAACTGCATGTGGTCGTCGACGTTCTGCAGATGATATCCTCCACATCCGGAGTGATTTTGTACACTTGCCCATTTTAAACCTGAAATCAATTGGATGCCTCTCCCCACAAAGCTCTCTTGTGTTTGCTGACAGCGAGGAGATGGGCTTATCTATGCGGTCCAGCCTTTACCCCTTCCTGAGTGATGTCAGGATTCTGCATTTCCTCTCCTCTTCTCTGTCACTCCCAATCACTCCTCTTCTATCGGTCACAGACGTGCCCAATAGAGAGGGGCTCAGGCACACCTTTTGAGTCTCATTAGACACAAGGATGCTAAGCACAGGGAAATGGTTCAGGAAGTACAGAAAAAAATGGGAATCCAGGCCAGGGTGAAGATGGGGGGGGGGGGATGTTGAACTTAGATCAGGCCCACACCCTTTTGACAGAAAAAAAAGGACAGTCAAACCAGAGAACACATTCCACACACTCCCCTGACAACAGAAGCTGTTTTTTTTTTTTTTTTTTTTTTTTTTTTTTTTTCAGATAGGCAACAGAAATTCAGCTCCTCTTACAGTCTCCAGCTAAATCAGCTGATTTTAAAGCTGGCCCCACATCAGCTGACGCCTCAGACGATTACCCCTCCTGTCAAATCTCATGCAGGTCATGTTATCTGCTCCGCTTTGTCTTTCTGTTTCTGCTACATTCCAAACAGTGAAGCCCTGGGGCTGAGAATGCTTCAACACACCTGCTTATTATGGCCATCCTTAAATCGCTATTAAACAAAGCAGACGGATGTCATCCAGAACATAGTCAACCAACTGCCACTCTCGTCCTTGTCATGCTGGCTCTGATTTAATCAATATCACTTCCAATGCTTGTCTGGTTTAAACCCAAGGGTATCTTTGCTCTTGCTCGCCCCATCCGAGCATTTTTTGCTAGCACATAAAAGAGACGAGACCACTGTTCTCTGCAAAATATAGATAATCCAGGATTTTGGAACTGAGTCATTCCTGAGTAAACCTGCAATCCGGCTGTGAAATTAAATCTGCATTTTTACTCTCAGCATAGAAATGCACAGCTGCCTTTTTTCAAGATACATATGTACTGGCAAAAACACACACACACCCGCACACCCACACACACACACACACACAACTAATCCCCTATACACTGTAGACTTAAAGCCTGATGTAATCTGACACTTCATCTCTATAATTTGTTTTATGAGCTCTCCTTAGTGTCAGTATTAAGGAATTGAGTCATTCTGCAGAAGCACAGTTGATCACAATGTGCCAGAACATAAAGCTTTCTCCACTTCACGGCCAGATAAAGCCTTCATGTGCTTGTTTTGTCCGCAGTAAAGGAAGCCCCTTGCTGCTTTATGACTCTGTAAAGGTTCAAATGTGCAGAAAGCAGTATGTGTCTTCATGTTTGTACATTTAACAGATCCTGCAGGAATTATTTTCATTTCTTATCTATGCTAATAAATAACAGTTTTCTATATGCCACTGTGTGACATTTACAGCTTCTCAATTCTCAATTTCTGTTGCAAAAAGAAAATCCTGCAGTCAATCAATGGAACACTGCTTCCAGTGTATTTCTTCATAGACAAATAAATAGAACCTCCAAACTGAATATATTACATTGTTTTTACAGCATCAGTTGAGTAAGACAAGTTGATATTCCTGAAGCTGTGATGCTCACTGAGAGTTGATTTTGCTCTGTAATATAGCCCCTATTTGCTTTAAAATACATAATATAGAGATTAGAAACCAGAGCAGATCCTTCTCTCTGAATAGTCAAAATTCTATTTTCTATCATGCAAAGAGGATTATTGCAAACTTTATTTAATTGCACAGACATATAAACAGCTTAAGTGGAAATTCATCTGAAAATCATGACATCTTGGCTCCTTAATACTTCAAACTGTGACGCCTGTTGTGGAGGTTAAGCCGATAGGCTGCATGGTTTGTTACTAACTGTTCCGCTACGCAGTTCCGCCAATAAGGATAATTGGTGGCAAGGTGTCAAAGCTGCAGTGACCTTCTGGCACCTGTGGAGTGAAGAAATGGTCACATATTTGAGTGGCCACCAAGGAGCTGACCCTTCTGGGCCGACTAATATCCGTCCGCTTTTTGTCAGGGCAGGAATGAGAAATCACACCTGGCTCAGGCTCAGGTACTTGTGCATGCTGCAGGTGCTGATAGTGTTAGTTCAATCCTAAAATCAAACTGCATTTAATTCTTTCATATTGTCAGCCATTGCAGTATTCATCCATTTTACCTAACTGTAAGAATATATATGACGTGGCACTGCATGTGACTGAGTATTTCCTGCCGGTGACAGAAAATCCCACAGCAAGTTTTGACTAATTATCATTTAAACGGTAACGCTGAAGCTCGGCTGATACATTTGCAAAAATCATATTCAAATTCGCATGTAAAGAAAATGAGTTCTCACCAATTTTCTGCATAATAAGTCTAAATTATATGTCCATCAAGCAGAAGAGCCAAGCAACTGTTCATAAATAGCTCCCAGTTGGGAGCTATTTATGCTTATGCATTTGCAATTACTGCAGTATATATTAATATGTGAATTTCTTTGTACAGCACAACAAACAAACATACTTTCTGTGCAGCAGCCGTGTGGAAAGGTCAGCACTACCACTGCTTCTGCCTAAATTAAGCAAAACCTTCAATAATTTCTGCACATTTGAAAGTGGAAACAAACAGCTTGTCCTGGGGTCAAAATGTTTCTCATGCTTTTTTTTTTTTTTTTTAAATTAAAATTCCCTTTATTGTTCAGCCCCCAGATGTGCGAAAACGTATTTTAGCTTTTGAGAATGTGGCGATCCTGAAAATTATCCTAAATTTATGTTATTCCACCAATAATACAGTAATATCCATCCATCCGTCTGTCCGTCCTCTCTTAACTGCTACTAACTCCTAATTAGAGCCAAAATAAAACACAAAATAATTTTACTTGTTTTACTAAGTAATAAATTTACTTATTAAAAAGTCAGTATACTATTTACAATAGTTTGTGTTATATTATCAATAAGGTAAAACTTATAAGTGATAATATGATGTTGGAACATTTCAGATGTTTTCTGCTCCTCCTTGATTTTGGTGGTTTGTGGTTCTGATTAGACATAGTTAGTATATTAAGTTGTCAACATATCAAGGTGCTGCTGACATTTTCTCAAAAGAACGAGCCATATGGGAGGCTGACTTCTTTCAGTGTGACAGATGCGTTGCATAACTCAGTCAATCAAAAGAATATTATGAGCATCTGACCCGAACGCACTTTTGAAAAATAATGCTTTTTAAAAAATGCTTTTTTTGCTTTTTTTTTTTTGTTTGTTTCGTTTTAGTAAAATGCAAATGATGCTTAATAAAAAGTTTGTGCAGACTAACATAGTAACCCTATTACAGATTTGTAAATGAATTCATGAAATAATTATAATTATTGCTGGCTTTATTACATGACAACAGTGAGCAAGGAGGGTTTTTTCTCCTGAATGTTACAGAAGAAGCACTGTTTCTCCTCCAGCTCACTGGCTCTTTGCAGCCTTGCCCTGCAAACAACCCAGGAAACGATAGCGGGCACCTTGTTGGCTGTGAGGACACTGGCCCCTTTCTGTCCACACACCAGAGGAGCTCCTTTAACCGGGATTATTTGTGTGTGTGACAGTGCGTACGTGTGTGTGTAAGGGAGAAAGAATAACCACATGAGGAACCGATCTTTAAGACTGCTATTACTGAGACACTGAGAGCATTATAGTGCCTCTGTTTTCTGATGACAGCGTCTATAAATGTTTTATTTTCCTGCAGTTACAGATTTAATCTCTCCTTGTTCTTTGATGTATCTCTAGATGAATAATCTTAACTTTAACACACAGTTGTGGCATGATGTCTGCATTTCAAGACAGATAAATCCATCAGAGCTTTCTGTCTTTCTCCTTGTCTCCCCTGCAGTTTCTTTCATAAGTCCTCCTCTCTCTCTTTCTCTCTCCACAGGTGTCGTTTTTCCTCTTCATTGTGTTTGTGGTGTACACCATGCTGCCGTTCTCAATGCGGGACGCCATCATCGCTAGCGTCCTGACCTCTGCCTCTCACACCCTCGTGTTGAGCATCTGGCTCTCCCTGACAGTCGATCAGACGGAACCAGTGGTGTGGCAGGTAAAGTGTTTATGAAACACACGCTTATTTCGCAGCTTTCAGATTCAGTAGGTTCATGTAATGTTGCAAGTGCACTGACTTCAGCTCCTTTCCATGCATTAAATCCAATGTTTTTTCCAGTTTGCTTTTAAACTGGGCAACTCTGATTATTCCACCTTCCACATTTTGCACATAAACACATCTGACCTTTAAAGTGAAAGCTGGGATATGTTTGCATTGTCAGTGAGTGATAGAATTTTTAATGCCTTTTTTTTTTTTAACTTCGGAAAAGGTCACTGTGGTTCCTGAAGTATTGTTGTTTTAAGCAAAATATCCGGGCAGTTGACATAAGTTCAGACCAGAGATTTCGAAATGACTGATTATTGAATGATTTGTCACCCAAATCATTCAATAACACATCAGAGCCATGATGATCACGAGACTGGAATTAAATGAGGATATAAAGTGGATGCTTTGCTGTAGGGGTCATAGTTCATTAGATTTATTTTTAATCTGAATCTCAATTACAGTACTCCCTCGCCATATTGCGGTTCACCTTCTGCGGTCTTGCTGTTTCGCGGAATTTTATTTTTTTTTTTTTCGTATAAAGTACATATCTAAATTCTATGTCTATGAATCGATGTCTGAATTCTACTGTATGAATCAACCAACTGTGTTTTGTATCCTGATTGGGTCAGTAAACATCAAAACACTGTGCTTTGTGTCTTAATTGCCCAAGGGATCTGGTCCAGAATCACCCCGAAAACACACTGAATGCGTTCGTTTTGCAGCCGCGGGTTTTGCTCTGTTTCTGCCGTCCGGCAAAGCACAATCAGCTGTGTGGTCGTGTCGGAGCCGCGCTGCACCCAGGATATTTTAGCCTCCAGTTTACTTCATAGCCTGCATTCTTAAACTGTAGTTTTCATATCGATTCTTGATCACTTTAGCTATTACAGTAGGCCTATACGGTAGTGATGCTTCACGGTAAAGTGTTTCGGCAATTTTTTTTGTTCAAAAAGTTGGACTTATTTCAAGCCTCATGTCCACTAAATGTTCAGCGCCTTCGGCATCTGTCGCCACAGTTTGGAAAAGGTTTATAAAGAGTGCGAGGAGGGATTATGAGGCCGTAACATGCATTTAAACAGTGAAAAATTAATTTATTCTCTATTTAGCAAATTTCATTTATCGCGGGAGGTTTCCAAAACGTAACTCCCGCGATAAACGAGGGACCACTGTAGCCCTAAAGTTCTTCAAACATCCTCTCCTGCTGAGATGACCTTTATTCTTTATTTATATTTCATGTATGCTGATCACATTCTGACATCTACCTGCAGACTTTGTGTAATAGTCGTTGAATTGTAATACAGGGTATATGTGTATTGCTGCTGGGTATCACGTTACAAAGGCAGCGTTGGATAGGAAAGGCTCATGCTAAATCAGGAGTGGAGACAGCCCGCCAGGCTCGATGTGTCACTGCCACTGAACTCCCGAGTAAACACACACTCTGCCAAATCCCAGCTGCTGTGTGTTTTCATTGTTTACTGTCAATCACTCCAGCACAGCTTTGTTGTTTCCTGTCAGTCTGTTGGCGGAGTTCAGGGACGAGCCAGGGCCGGTGCTGCGGCATGTCGGGATAGGCAGGGTATGGAGGTGCCAGCAGGCCTACTGGTTGGCTGCAGCATGTATGTGAATTATCCCAGCTAGATGACGGAAAAGTTAGGGCGTTTAATCAAACTGCATCCCTAAATTCAAACTCTCAAACTCTTACTGTTTTCTCACAGTGATCAAGATTGATGTCATTTCCACCCCAAGAATTTAAAATATGTAATTAGGAAAGGATCCAAATCTCATTTAACAGGTTGCGGTTGTCGCTTAGATCTGTTCATTGTTCTGTAATCAGATGGCTGTAGTAGAGTTCATTCAGAGTATGAAATCCGATATCCTGAGGATATCCTTTCTCCAATCTGTGCGTAGCAGCAAAATGATTGAATAAACAGCAAAACTGATGCACTTTAACATCTGATCCTGCTCCTTTTCGGCAGCATTTTGTTAAATTTAGAAGTCAGGGCTGGTGAAGATGCTTTCATGATAAGACACATTTCTCAGGTGTCAGTGGTGAAAAAAGTGAAAACCTTTCTTTGGAACCAAGTAACTCACTGCAAGGTGTTTTTTAATTAGTTGCCTGGCTGCTTCTTAAAAATGGTGAAAATTGAATTCTAAAAATAATCTTTCCAATACGACAATCTTAATTTGCTGCTCTGTTAAACACGGCTAAGCAACGTGTCTCTGAGAGGTTTGAATGCAGCTTGTTGTTCTGAAGACTGACTGTGAGGACTGGAAACATTTCTCCACCATCTTAATCCTGGTTTATTATTCCAGGTGATCTGATTATCATCTGTATTATACAGAACTAGAAACTATGGAAAAGGTGCCTATGCTGGACCTTTGTCATCCCTCAGGTCAGTCAGCATTGGACAAGGGTGGAAGCTCGTCCTTTCAAAACCACTGAGTTATTTCTTTCTCTCCCCCCTCTCCCTTTCTTATAACAAAAGTTCAATATCATCTCCCTGATGTTCTGTAACTTGTTTATGTACGCCGAGGATGAAATAGCCATTTTATGCTGATTTAGCAAGAGACACAGGATGAGTTAATATTCAGGAGAAAGAAAAAAGAAGTGATCCACTAATGCTTTCCTTTCATTTTTATTCCTGAGAGTATAAAAAGAAAAGAGACATTTTCCACTCTCTATAATCTGTTCATTCTGAAAAAGCATTTTTAAGTAAGCAAACCTCAGATTTGGTTGTCTTGTCTTCTCTATACACCTGAGAAATATATAACCTTAAGTTGCAAATATATTACCTTAAGTTGCAAATTCACTCTATAAATGCTCTCCCATTTTATTCTCTTGTGTGAACCTGAATTACACTTCCTGTCTTTGTTCTTCTTTGTTCTCATCCCTCCATCTGTTTTGTCCAAATACAATTTTGTCATCACCACCACAAGCTTTCAGCTGTGCTATAAAGCAGACGGCTAACAATCTAACATGTTTCAAAGTCGATAACTGCATACAGTTGATAAATGGCAAACTTAACAGGACAAGATATTGAATAGGGTGGTCGTTGAGCCATATCACGGCGTCCATAGCTCAGTGCTTCATCAAATAAACAGGCTATGTGTTCCCTTAGTCTGATTGAGTTGAACACTCAGTCCGTTGTGAGCGGTCACTTTCTTCAAGACAGAAGAATATCCTGTCATTTTAATGGGAACACTGGAGCCGGTCAACAGGAGGGCTGATGGAATTGTTGCTCTGTAGCACGTTGCTGGTTGATCTACATCACCAGACACGTTGCCTGACTTTAGCACTTGGTAACCTGGCTGTTTTATTGTTTTTTTTTCCCGCTTCCATTATCATCGCCCCTCATTTCAGGTCGTATGTGGTGGGACCGCACAGAAACCCACAGGTTTGCACTGTGACTTGTTTGAAGGATAACATGCTGCTCTGAACGTGGTGCCAGTTATTGGCGTTCAGAGCTGAGAATGTAAAGGTCATTATTTCATACAACAATCTGCTGTGGAAAAATGTGGCATGGCAGATTAAGCGCTGCACTACTTTTCCTGTGGCAACCACTGTGTTCAAATTATCACGTTAGAATAATTTAATTTTGCCCACGCCCAGCTAATTACACCACTTGGTGGTGTTCACTGTATATTACTCATGTATTATTAATGTTTTTATCCAATCCTCACTCTAAAGGACTAAAAAATCTTTTTGTTGATACTGTTATTCCCAAGGAAATATAATAGTAATAGTGTTCTCCTTCAGCAATATGGAATAAATAGATGTACTGTGATGTTTTCTTGAGCGAAGAATTAGTGATAAAACGCTTATCAGACATTAGATTAGACTGTAGTTGTTGATTCATCGAAACGAAGCGCTCCAGGGTTTATAAGATTGTGTCAAATCACTACATGGAGTAAAACATGGAGAAAGGCGTTTTTAGTATGCATTTGCATTCTGATTCCTTTAATTATTCTTCCATTTGTAGACATTTTTTTTTCTGCTGCAGATTTTATGAATGTCTTTTGTTTATTTATGGACATGTGCAGCTCTATTGGGCATACACGCTTCCTGGGAGGTATAAGATGAAAAGGAATCACGCCGACACATCTACTTTGTCAAGGCCATTAGTATTAATAGTGCTAGTGCTCACTTCTTAATGATCCAGTGCACTCACCAAATAGGGGAAAGACTCGTTTTTCAGATTAATGTTCATGTGATATTTTAAAATAATATGTTCAGCAGGCTCGTGCGTAGGGACTATAATCCCAGTATGAATTGTTCAATCCTGTGTTGTTTCTCCTGTAACCTAAGATTCATCCCAGACGACTTTTGTTTTCCTCTGTAAAAGCCACGGCGCGATGCTCATCATCATCATCATCATCATCATCAGAAAAACCTTAGCTATCAACCCCTCCGATCGCTGTCTGCAAATATAAAGTGTAAATAAGTTACACACGTCACCCTGCCCACTGAGATGCTCCGGATTATTCTCGCAGAGATTTAGCAGCGTAGCAGATCTGGCCTGACATATCTGATTCCTTGGTAGAAGGAATCTTTTCTATAGGCCTTCAGAGAATAAAAGCAGTTCCTATATTTCTGGCTGAATGTAGCTACACCCAGTTCTGTCAGTTCTCAGAATTATTTTACTTAATTTTGATGCGTTTCCCCTTCATGTGCAGATGGGTTCTTTTGTGCTCATTTGTTTCGTTAGTAGAACGTTAGAACATTATTGGGACGTTAGCATGGCAGACGTGACAATGATCACAAGGAATGAACGCTCTGAAGACAATGGTGCCGGGGCTTCAATGTGGCCTGACTGTGTTTCTCCTGAGATTGTCTGACTTGAATCAGCTCCTTCAGAATTAAACAGATGCACCAAATGTTGTGCTGCAGGCAGCCATTATTGACTAATTCAGTGACTTTTGCGCAACCTTGCATTGCTTGACATCTTTCGGTGTTTGGAATCGGCCACAGATGCAGTGATTAAACTTGCAGCAACAACCCTGAAGAGCAGAATGAATCAGTCGAGTGAATGGCTTATCCACTCAAACAAAATTAAAATCATATAAACTGGATTCGAAATGATCCACGATGGTTCTGAAAAATGCATAATTAGCCCAACCATTTCTGAAATATTGGTTTTAATGCACCATATTATAAATTATCCTTATTAAAGGGTGGCTATAATTAAAAGTACATAGCTTTGTCATTCATTCACGGCCACGATCAAATTAACGCTGCAGTGGGATATGGCATTTTCTGTAATAACAGTAATTAAGAAACAGACAGGCCTCACTGTGCGGGTTCAACATGAGCTTAAGGTAAGGAGTTTTTATTGATACTGTGTTATCAACTGGATTCATTTATTAGGTATACATTTCTGTTTCCCTGTATTTTTTTTGCCACAGTTCATTTTTGAATTATCTTGGTCTAATTGTTGTTTTTTTTTTTTTCTCTCCTCTATTTTGAAACAGATTCTGGCCAATATTATCATTTTCCTGTGTGGCAACATGGCAGGGGCGTACCACAAGCACCTAATGGAGCTGGCGCTTAAACAGACCTATCACGACACCTGCAACTGCATCAAGTCTCCCATCAAACTGGAATTTGAGAAGAGACAGCAGGTAAAGTGGCATTCACAATTAATTGACATGTGTGGCGGTGATGAGAACAATGCCAGGGTTTTAACAATGGTGAGCAATGACGAGTGTGCCAGTGGCTATAATGATCATTGTATTAAATTATGACATGACATGACATGATTGTAGCCCAGTAGGAGAGTTCTCTTCCGAGGCGTTTAATTCAAAGCAAAACAGCTGATGCTTAGCCAAAAATACAACATGGCGTGCTGAAACGCGTGACTCATGAAATTTCTTTGACTTTGTCATTTCCCGATTCTGCTAGCAGGGAACTGCCTTCGCAGAGAAATGGTGTCAGCGGTTGTGTTCTGTAAGAATAGGGAATTGCTGATGACCCCACTCAGAACCCCTGGGGACCACCGCGCGTGCGTGGTTAAAAGCTCTTTAGTGTCCTGTGTCCACTGGCTGACATCATTACAGGTGGAATAAAAGCAGTGTTTCCAGTAAGATTTAATGAATTAAAACATTCTTATAATCCATGCAAATACTGCCCAAAGTGTGACAAATAAATCATCTTGTCAGCATCTGTTAGTGTGTGTTTGTTTTTGTGTTGGGCTGTGTATTTAGACTTGTCTTGTGTTTTACACATTTTCCATCCCTCTCACCTAATTTCCTCAATGTTCTCTGATTCACACTCCGCCCCTTTCACCCTGTATATAAACTGATCCGGGTCTCCTGCAGTCAGTCCTCCTCTGTTGTGTTCCCTCTGTGTGTGTGTGTGTTTGTGTGTGTGTGTGTGTGTGTGTGTGTGTGTCAGTCTTCTGCTTTAAGACCAGTAAGACTGTGTGGTAGCGTAATGATTGAGATGGTTTGCCATGTGTGGATTGATCAGTTTTTACCAACTAGGACTGTAAAGTTTTCTCCAGGTGTAACAATCAAAGCTCTCACATTGCCATTACTGCTGCGCTGAGCTTTTTACTGTGTAGCAGTGTGATGAGGTAATATTTCCATTCAGACAAAGACTGCAGACCTTTACCCCACCTCCAATGCCCGTGGGCCACAAGAGTCATGTCCCTCTCTGTAAAAGGGGGACTTTATGGACCCAGCTCCAAAAAAAGAAGCAATGTAACCCATTATGACATCACAGTTGCTTTGAGGATCTCTGAAGCATTCTGTAATTACACTACACCATTTTAATTTTGTGATGGATTAAAAACTTGATTTAGAGTTAGTGAAATAAAAGCGTTGCTTACTCTGCAAAAGCTACATTTCTACATGTACAAACATTCACGTGTATGAAGAAGTTGGTTGCAGTGCTGCTGCCGTTCATATGGAGTGAAGGGTTACATTACTTTTAGAGCACCCCTACGTCTGTTCGGGAGAGATTGGTATAATTAATAGAAGTAAAACTGACGCCGTTTAGGAAGAGCAGCACCACGTTTGAGAAATTATTGTTGATTAAACATTAACCAGGCGTTGATTAACGCTCGCTGCAGCGCTAATCCTCAGTTGTAGGCATCTCTCTTTTTTTTTTTTTTTTTCACTGCAGCTGCTGCAGTTGTAGCTTGTCTGCTCACTCATTCATCTGCTCACTCAGATGAATCATCTGAATCCAGCTCTTGTTGTGGAGGCAGGAGCCGGCTCTCCGTGTGGAGCATCCATCTTGTGTTGCTGCATCTACTACAAGAGAAGCCTAAAATGCCCCAGGTGGAGCCTTTTACAGCAGCCCCAGAGCGCTGCCACTGCTGCGGCCACTGGTGTGATGGTCTGCAACAGATGGTAGTAACTGTGCAGAGACAAATGTCTCTCAGGCACTCATAATCTATTCTGTTTGCTGCATGCTTTTATCTAAAGTACCCAGCGGCTTTGTGAGTGCATGCATTTTCAATACAATTGGTCCAACTGGGACTATGAATTTTCATCATAAACCCGGACTCATGCCAGTGTTTTGTTTGCCTCAGCAGCAGTACTGGGTAATGATCAGCAATACTGCTGTTGGAGGTGACTTTGGCTCAATTAAATCTTTTTTTTTTTTTCTCTTGAACATCTCCTCACTCCAGGAGAAGTTTTATTTCCTAATGATAGGGCATATTGACTCTGAATGATCTCTGGTAAATGGGGAGTCATGTGGAGCGCTGGTGAAAAAATAAATTGTACAACAACTGGACTCTTGTAGTTCCTGGAAATCCTGGAACATATAGTGAGTCTGAGTTACAAGAGATCAAATACAGACTGTGTAGCATCTAATTAACCCTCAGCTACCACTTGATGATTTTAGTGAGTGAGAAAATAATGACAATAGTTGTGGGTCATTTTCCATGAAAGGTTTATTCTAATGGATTTCAAAAGATCTGCACTGAGGGATATTTATTTCTACACTATATGCTAAATCAATGTCTTTTTCTGTTTTTGTCATCAGGAGCGCCTTCTGCTGTCTTTGCTACCAGCTCATATTGCTCGGGTCATGAAGGCGGAAATCATCCAGAGACTTAAGGGTCCAAACTTTGGACAAATGGAGAACACAAACAATTTTCACAACCTTTATGTCCAAAGACACACAAATGTCAGGCAGGTTTTATTTCTGCGCATTTGTTACAGACCAAAAAGGCCTTCCCTTATTCACATTATACATACATAACATGAAACACATCAGGTTTTACATGTCCTATATGTCAGCGTATTTCCAATTTCAGTATACTGTATGCTGATATTGTGGGGTTCACACGGCTGGCCAGTGACTGTTCACCCGGAGAACTTGTACACATGCTAAATGAGCTGTTTGGCAAGTTTGACCAAATCGCAAAGGTGATTGTTGTGTTTATCGCTTTTTAATAAAAAAAAATATATGCAGTATATATATGCAACAGATTAAAATCAGTAGGCCAGTAGCAATAGGTCTTCACATTGACCCCGTCTTTTACCTTTTTCATGCAGGAAAACGAATGTATGCGAATCAAAATTCTGGGTGACTGTTATTACTGCGTGTCTGGGCTCCCAGTGTCTCTGCCCAATCATGCTAAGAACTGTGTGAAAATGGGCCTGGACATGTGCGAGGCCATCAAGTAAGAATAGTTTATCTTCCATTTATCTAGTTTTGATTCATATCATCTCAAAGATTGGTCAGAGAGAAGTGTCAGTAATCACAAATAACCAGTTAATTAAACAACAAATTCAAGAACGTGTGACGTTTCTTTTCCCATGACAGAAAAGTGAGGGATGCCACAGGGGTTGATATCAACATGCGCGTTGGTGTGCATTCTGGAAATGTTCTGTGCGGCGTGATCGGACTCCAGAAATGGCAGTATGATGTTTGGTCACATGATGTCACACTGGCCAATCATATGGAAGCAGGAGGTGTGCCAGGGTAAGGGATCAAGATGCCAAAACGATCAAAATCATGTCTACCATTCATCTGAAAATGGAGATAAAAAGGCTTCAATGTTTTCCTCAACAGGAGAGTTCACATCACCTCGGTCACACTGGAGCACCTGAATGGTGCTTATAAGGTGGAAGACGGGGATGGACAAGAGAGAGACCCTTACCTGAAGGAGCATGGCGTCATCACATATCTGGTCATCAATCCAAAGGTGCTGCAACATACTAATGAACACTTTAAAACCGAGAAAGGTTATTGGATAAGAACTTTGTTTGGAAATGACATCACTGACACAAGATGGCAGCTTCCTGCTTTCACTTTTATCCAAAGAAGGTTTTGACAGCTCAGTAAATAGCACCCTCCTCATGTCTGTCCAGGTGGAACGTCGAAGCCCGCAGCATCATTACCGCGCCAGACACACTCTGGATGGAGCAAAGATGAGAGCATCTGTCAGAATGACCCGCTATCTCGAGTCCTGGGGAGCAGCCAAACCCTTCGCCAACCTGCACCACAGAGACAGCATGACTAATGAGAACGGGAAGATCAACACGGCTGTGTGTCATTTTTTTCTGCCCATATGCTATGATATTACTAATAAGATGGCAGCTGAAGCTTGTAAACTCGCTCACTTTTTTTTTCCTCTCTCTCTCCTCTTTGGGTCTTTGTAGGATGTGCCAATGGGGCAGTTTCACTTCCAGAGGCGATCAGAAAGGCAAGCTGTTCGTTTTGTAGCTCTGACAACATGATGACAACATGTTAAATGATAGAAGACTTCCGGAGGTTACCGTTTGAAAATTAAAGGCAATTCTGTTCTCACGTTGAAGGACAAAGTCTCAGAAAAAAAAGTTTGAAGAAGAACTGAATGAGAGGATGATCAGGACATTTGACGGGATAAATTCTCAAAAGTGAGCCTAATTTTTTTTAAAAAAGAGAGAAGGTTTTGATGCTGCAACTGCAAATAATTTTATCATATAAACCCTCTGTTTTAGGCAATGGCTGAAATCAGAGGACATCCAGAGAATATCCTTATTCTTTCATAACAAATCCTTGGAGAAAGAGGTAACATGACATCTATTCATTCAATAGAAACCGAAGATCTTTGAATAAAGGAACATTGCCTAATGAATTACCCCATCTTTTTGTTCTTCCAGTACAGAGCAACAACCTTGCCAGCCTTCAAATACTACGTGACATGCGCCTACTTGATCTTTTTCTGCATTTTTATCGTGCAGATTCTTGTCCTTCCAAAGTACGTGGGAATTGTCCTGCATGCATCCATTTTAAATTCTCGGTGTACAGATTCAGCATTGCCTGTTTCTGTCACATAATTCAATACACCATGAATTTAAAGTCATGAAAAGGCACAATGGTGACATTTAGTATTTTCTAGGACGACTGTCTTGGGAATATCCTTTGGAGTGGCTTTTCTCATTCTATCTGTGATCCTCCTCATATGCTTCATTGGACACTTCCTGGTGAGTAAATCAATACAGTTCAAAGTGTGGATTTTTCCCTTTAGAAAATGTCTTATCCAGGACATCTGTTCTGTTCTGGGTGCTTTTTTGGCTATTGTTGCCCGCTGAATTCTCTGCATTTAAACGTGGTCAGCTTTTTTTTTTAATTCTCAGTTTATTCCCCCATTCAACAAATACAATATGCGGAACATTGCTAACTAAAGAACTGTTTTGCAGTTCCATAAAAATTCATTTTTTTAAAAATCAAACTCTTTGCTTTCCACTAAATTTACCATTAGGGCCATCCTGCCGGTGCGTAATACAATTTGCCATCCTCACTCTCAACTCATTTTAATCTACATCCCAGAGCTATTTCATTGTCACATCCACTTAAACCCAACAATGCTCAGATACTGTTCTGAGATGATGGAGTAAATGACTTTGGCTTTTACCATCATTGTCTCTCAGTCAAGCTCATTCAGCCAGAGGGAGCGCTGCAAAGAGGGAAAGGCAATCGACTGTAACAAGCACAAAGAAGATAACAGTTTTGCATCAATGAAAATGAAGGAGCAGTGTATGAACATCAAAATTGTATTGCTAAGGCGCAGTTTCCTGTCAGGTAGTCTTCTCAGGAACTGCGCATAATTAGCAAAGTGGCAGATGAAAGATGGCTGCTTTGGCTTTTATTGTAATGTCCAAATAATAGCTATTTAAATCATTTGTTGAATTCTCTACTGGCCTTTTATAGACTTCTTTTTGGTATTTTGCTGAAAACAAAAAAGGATTTATTTAACTCCTCCTACTTTGACAATGTTCTTCCTCTATAAAAATAATAAATAATGTCTCATAACACAATGCGATATCCTGTTTTTTTAGTTGGTGCATGTGCCTGTTCTTTGTGGTACTTCTTCAGTGTGATTAAGACTGTCAGCGACCTTTACAGTACTATCTCAGCCTCTGAGTCATTGCGTACACTCGGAGCCCTGCACAACATTTATGTGTGCCATGCTGTTGTATGTTTGTGTCCCTGCAGCACTGCAGTAAAAGCGCCTCCACATCTTGGATGTGGCTGCTGAGGTCATCAGTCATTATTGCCAACAAGCCCTGGCCCCGTATCACTCTCACCATGACAACTACGGCTCTAATACTCATAATGGCTGTCTTTAATATGGTAAGCTTTCATGTGCTGGTTCTGTGTTCTGGTTCTGCTGGTGACCTCTTCTGGTTTACATGAATTGGAAATGAAAATATGATTTTTTTAGTGTAGTAGTAATTGTAGTAATTGTTTTTATTATCTTACTTTTACTTTTAAATAATTAAATGATAGAATGTCAGTGCACTGGGGAGGTTTTCAGACACATTTTGTTATGTTGCAGCCTAAAGATGTAAAAATATTAGAACAGAGTCAAAGTAGACTCTGTCCTCTCATAGGTCTAGCAGAAAACCCATCACAGAAGGATCCTAGGCAGAAATTCGTTGTCTGACTTTAATAATATGAGGCCAAAATGCTGAATGAAGTCCTATAATCATCCTGTAGAAGGGGTTTTACACTGTGCATCGGTTAAAACAGTCTCCTTAAATGCTTGCCGATTTTACAGTTGCCTCGAGTCCCAGTCTTTGGGATGCAGGATGTGAGACATCGTTGGTTTGGAGAAATCTGTAAGACACCAGCAGTTATTAAGACGTACAAAAGCAGCTGAATCATCTAGTTGTTCAGTGGAAGTTAACTGCTGTGTCTAGATCTGAGGTACAAGGAAAATGAAATGTTATTATTCACTCAGATGATAATGTATACACTTGCAGAGGAATGTTCTTTCTTTCTGTCTGTATTTCATAACTCTGTCACAAAAAAAAAAAAAAAAAAACATCTGCCCGGACAAATGTGCATCCTCGCCCACAGCTCCTCCAGTGAGCCTCCTCTCCTCCTCCTTCTCTGTCCTCAGGCAACAATTTAAGAATTGAGACATCTTTCACGGTGACGCGCTGAAATTGATTTCCCCATCACTGAAGCGTATAGGAGGGACACAACAGCACTGAAATGAAAAGAGCAATAGGACAAAGAAATGATGGGCTCGTGTCAAAAATGACATCTAAGGCTGTCTGTTCTTTGTTGAGAAAATAAAATCTATTCAGGCTTTTATTTTGGTGTGTGTTCGTGAAGCTGCCTTGCATGGGGACTGTGGGAATGGAGAGTGACTCCACTCACCTCCTTCATTTGTGCAGCTTAACTATCTGCAGATGCTATAGCATGTTTCCCAGCTTCGCAACAGTTTAACCTGTTAATCCCACACACGCCTTCACATCAGAGTTGAAAATGAGACTCAAGTGTATAACTGTACCGGCCATTTGCATTTTTTGTGATCGAACAATGCTTTAATGTGTTCTTTTTGGTTTTGAGATGTGTCTTTTTAGTCCTGTTGAAGTGAATGAAAAGGTCCAGCTAAAGGTTAGACTGCAGCCTGAGGCTTCGTGGAAGGTTGCATGGTAAAAGCTGGTGTCAGGACCCCAGTTTACACCTTCAAACAAATTGATTCCACAGATTATAATCTTATTTTGAACCTGACACGGGTCACTCGCTCTGGGCAGATCAACTAAATTATCTTGGCTTTGAACGATCTCCTCCTGCACGTTCTCTCTAAAGGAGACGATTGAATTTTTTCACTGTTGGCCTTTAACCAGAGTGTTTATTTCTTTCTTCCAAGACAAAAGGATTTATGTTCACCGTTACAAGGTAAAAAGTCAGGAAGAGGTTGACGATGATTTGCATCTGAACTGTGTGGATAAGAGGTCATTTTAACAGTCCCACAAACGTGATAAACCTTTAATTAATATTGCCTTTGCTCTTATTTCCTAGTTCTTTTTGGAAGACAATATGTTGCCTCCCATCCTGGCTCACAATTCTTCAAACGAAACACAAGTGTACCCAAACGGACAGCTAATTTCCTCCACAGGAAAAAACAATTTCTACCTTCCTGTAAGTGAAGATGACCAATAATTTAATTATAATTTTTGAAACAGCCACGCTAGTCTCCTCAGCTTTTAAGTGAATCGCATTTGTCTCTGCTTCTGTCTAGTATTTAATTTACAGTTGCATACTGGGTCTCATCTCCTGCTCGGTGTTCCTGAGGATAAACTACGAGCTGAAGATGGTGATCATGCTGACAGCTGTTGTGGTTTATAATATAATTATTTTACACACGCACTCCTCCCTGCTGGACGAATATCGCAGACTCCTGTACAAGACCGAGAGATTGGACAGGTAGGCACACGACGATCGATAGCCATAATGCCCAAGAGAACACTAAAGAGGCAGGGAGAGGAACCTGCGAGTGTGTTGAAAGAAGTCCTGACTATAATTTTTCATTAATTAAATGGCCCTCTGAGGGAAGCAGAGGAAACGTATAAAGAAATAAGTAGAGAGAGGATGCAGGATGGTGAATGGAAACAAAGAAGCTACTTCAAGGTCTTTTTTCAGATCAGAGTAGCACGAATTAGGGCATCTGCTTCATGTGCTGGAGTCACTGGAGCTGGCTACTTTCAATGTCTGCACAAAATTCATACTTGCTTTCACCCCTGTGGCACTCAAAGACCCCGAAAGCCTTAGAGTGGAGACCAACAAAGGTTTACCCATGCATTCATGACTGTGTAGTAGGTAGAAATTGGTCTCGGGGACTGAAATTGTACAATGGAGGCTTTTGGATTGGGGGAAAAAATGCTATTTAAAAATATTCAGCCTATATGCAATTATTTGTACATAAAAATAAATGTGGCGTTTTTAGTCTCTTGAATATGTTGATTTCTCCTCAGTATGCCTGCAGTCGTGCACCCACACTACACCCAAACATGCTCCCATCTTTGTGTCTTTTCATATTTTTCTCCTTCCACCACCTTCTGAATTGCACACAGTGTTGAAGCAAACATGCAGGACTGCAGGGAAAGATATGAGTAATAATTTCATCCATGTCAGGCAATGTGGAAAGAATATGAAAAAAATAAGGAAATAAATCCAATACAGGAGAGAAATGGAATAAATAATAATAACAATAGTAATACTATGGAATCTGCATAGCACAGTTGTAATGAATAAGATAAACAGAATTTGGGAGGCTGTTTTATGCCTGCTTAGCCCTGACCCAGATAAGAGGAAGAATCCATCAATATGCAAAATTTGCTGCCAACATTCATATATTCATCTTATCACAAATTCACAACTTCAGTGACAGCAAACTTCTCCAAAACAAATTAGTTTTAAAATAAAATAGAAGCTGTTATCTTTTATTTTTAGGCATTCAGTGGACACACGTGTAGTGTTTTATAGTGTTCAAACATCTGCAGAGGAGTTATTGTCTGGAATCCTTTGCAGATTGTGAACGCTCAGTGGTTGCTTAATCGCTTTAATGATGAATGTTTCTCCTGGAAACAGCCCGGCAGACAAGCTCAGTCGCAAGTAACACACTCTTGTCAAAGCAGAGCAGAAGTGACAATTGCAAGCGTGCGACAGCTTGGAACAAAATCCTCCACTTACCAATTGTACGACACAAGTCTCAGACAGCTAATTGCAATCTGAGGGTCTAATTAAATGTCTTTTCTACTAGTTCCTCATATTCTGGCTTATCATTCTCTATCTTTTCTTGTGTTTTTTCTTGACATTTTATTTCCCTTATCCCAAACCGTCCCTGTCACTGTCTTGGGCCTTCAAGACCAGGACTTTTTAAAGATCTGAAGACAATGGGCTCCATCTCTCTCTTTATCTTCTTCATCACACTGCTTGTGCTTGCCAGACAGGTAGGTCCAAATATAATCATTTGATGGTGCCTTTGTCTGCCTGCTGCTTTGCTGTGCTGGAACATTTAGATTGTGCGTGTTTTATTTCATTACATTTGCTGTATTTTTGAAACAGAGATATTTATTGCATCTGATATTTTTGGGTCGAAGCGACTAAATCCACCTTTCTGTTGGCTTGACACCATTATGAGAATCATATCCATCAAGTTTTCTTTAAGTCTACCGCTCACGTACGCCACTGAGTTTGATTCAGAGTCTGGCTAGGCTAGAAGCAATGTATCTGCTTTATATATCTGTATATTTCTTCCTGTGTGTTCAAGCTGCTGAACGAAACTGCACAAAGAAACTCCCAACACTGCTGTTGACATTTATCTATATATACAAGGTTATTACCGCCGAGCTCCAGGCGAAGTAGCTGTGTGGCACCATCTTTTAGAGAGAAAGAGTCTAACTGGTTCAGTCTCTTTGTAGCTCTCCCAGCAAAGACTTTACTAGTACAGAAGTTCAGGGTTGAGAGAGTTGACACCACGGAGAATGGCAGCATGTGCCTGCTGCTGCATCAGACACGTGGGCCGCTGTTACAAAGAAGCCTTCCATGCTTTCAAAGTAACAGTCATTCCACATATAATTAAAAAAAAAAAGACAGTTGTAACTCGTGAATACATCAGCCACTTCTGCTGCCATCAGTTAAACTGGTCTCCATTGTGAGCCCTGCGCAGTCTTTCCGTTTTTATACCAAGGCTTGTCATTAAATGGGATGCGGCTGATCCCCTGGGCTCTGGTATCTGCTGGAATAACAGCAAGGCTGCTTGTTTCCCCTGCAGGGACTTGACTGTGTTCACTAAAAGAGCACTGAACACTGTGCAGGTGTGAGCAAAGATGTCACATTCTCCACATCAGGAAAAGGATGCCGAACCTATAAATACATGAGCTGGATATCTGACTTCACAGTTGGATATTGTTTGTGCCATTCTGAAAAGAAAAAAAAAAAAGGATCCATTTTCGGGTGTTCTGATGTGGTGCAACTGTCAGTAGAGTTTCAAAACAAAACAAAACCTCCTCTGAAGTCAACCGACTTCCCCGTCAGAATAAAGCTTAGCCTGTGTCGCCACGTGCATCACGCAGCTGACAGAGAGGTATCGCTGTCATCATTTTTATCCACACATCTTTAATATAGACGCAGACTAAGTAATGATTTTTGGGGTTATTGTTTGGGCTAGAGCATCAATTATTAATTCTCCAGAATCATTTTTTATTTTAAATTACAGCCCCTGTGTATTATATGGTGTTTTTTTTTTTTTTTTTTTTTTATAAATATGCTAAGGTCTGGCCATGATCAATGACTCTGTGTGAATTCAGGGCAGTGTTTTTAATAGCATTATTATATATTTATGATGACTTTGATTGATTGTTACACCATAATATTAATATTTAGTATTTTCTCTTTGTTTATGCATGTCTTTGATCAACATTTGTTTCTCTCTGTGACTTGATAGAAGCAAACTGTACAGCTGCACTTTCAGACTCTTCACCTCTGTGTCCTCTTGTAACAGAATGAATATTACTGTAGGTTAGACTTTCTGTGGAAGAACAAGTTTAAGAAGGAGTGCGAGGAGATCGAAACGATGGAGAACCTCAACAGGGTTTTGCTGGAGAACGTACTGCCGGCGCATGTCGCGGAGCATTTCCTGGCACGCAACTGGAAGAACGAGGTAGGAGCTCACGATCTTCACTTTGCAATATAGACATGAAGACTCCTGCAGGTGGTCTTTTACAGAGACTGACCCTGTGCTTGGAAATGCAGAGTCACACTCAACTTACACCAGATCCTCTGTCTCCCCACTTTCTTTTCTGCTTTATTTTTTCCACATCTGCATTATTCCTCTTCGATTCGTGTCTTGCAGGATCTGTACCACCAGTCCTATGACCTGGTGTGCGTCATGTTTGCATCCATCCCAGATTTTAAAGAGTTCTACACCGAATCTGACGTCAACAAAGAAGGACTGGAGTGCCTCAGGCTCCTCAATGAAATCATTGCTGACTTTGATGAGGTAAAATGCCCTGCTCTCTTACAGAGACGTCTGGATATCTTTGTCTTGACTTCTCTGCTGGGTGGATTGTGTTTGTGTCCAGCTGCTGTCCAAACCTAAATTCAGCGGTGTGGAAAAGATTAAGACCATCGGCAGCACTTACATGGCGGCCACCGGGCTGAACGCATCACCCGGGCCCGAGCACGCGTCGCAGGTGAGCCAACTGCACACAGATTACAATCAAAGATGATATCTTGATTTTATTAGTCTCTGGTCAACTATCAGCTGAAAAGACTGTTAATGTCACATTCCCTGCTGTTTTCCAGGAACATGACAGGCAGTACATGCACATTGGGACCATGGTGGAGTTTGCTTTCGCCTTGGTGGGGAAGCTGGACGTTATCAACAAACACTCCTTCAACGATTTCAAGCTTCGAGTTGGTGAGATTTTCGCTCAACCAAGAGTAAAAGTAATGGACTGATAATGAGCTCAATAATTTCTGCACAATTACTGTTATTATTATTTTTAGTCCTTTTCAGATAAATTAGATTTTGCTTGTTTAGCACTTGGATAATCAGTGTTTCTAAAGTAGAATAATTACCGATGCCACCCTTACCGATGTATTGTGGAATATATTGTGGACTGAATGTTCTGTGTCTTCTTTCTGTGGTGTCTGATAGGATATGACACGTAAATTTAAAAACTGGCGCCTGCCTTCTAGAAGTCATGGCAGTATAATAGCAGTGAGAGAGAGAGAGAGACTGAGCAGAAAAATCAGGCCCCTGCGCGTGGGTCAGAGTTCAATACTCTCCACCTGTCTGTGAAGATCGCAGCATGAGATGCTCCATTAACTCAGCAGTGTGCATTTGTGCAGTTGCTCATTCCTGCTGCTTCCAGGCTGCTCTCAAATGCTATATCAGACCAATACAAGTCCTCACCCGCTGTGAGTGGACAAAACTTGTGATAGACTGTCCATACGGCTGCACAATTGTGTAGACTGGGCTTTGCAGCTTCCTAGAAATTGACTCCCTAAATAATAAGAGGCCCAGTGCCATAGCGGAGATATGAGATGCTTCAGAGACTGAGAGCTGTTAAGGATTAAGTGTTCAGCTGCATTAATTTCCACTCCACTCCCCCCTCTCAACAAGGCCTTTGTTTATTCAGAGAGCAGTATTCCGAGGCTGTTGGTCCCACATTCTGGCTTTAGGCAATAATTGATCAGGATTGTTTTTTTTGTTTTTTTTAAATTGTGCCATGCTTTGCTCAAGCATGGTACAATGCGTTTCTGTGAAACAGCATATTTTTAGAGCTCCGAGTACCTTACTGCTCTTGAAATGTTTCACACATGCAGCATTTACTTCTCTTTGACGAGCGGTCTGAATTTAAAATGTGATACAGTGTATTTGCTGACATATTGTTGCCCGTTGTCAGGTATTAATCACGGTCCAGTGATTGCTGGAGTCATTGGAGCTCAAAAACCACAATATGATATCTGGGGGAACACCGTGAATGTAGCCAGTCGAATGGAGAGCACAGGAGTCCTGGGAAAAATACAGGTAATCAAACCCCGCCAGACAAAATACATCAGTGAGAATTTAGATGCACCGGTGCACTCAGTGTTTCAAGCATAAAGACTGGTTTTGACACTTTGCTTTCAACATGGTGCTGTTTAAAGGTTATTTACATCGGCTCCTCCGCATTGTCTCATCCACATATGCAGAGGTTTGAAATGAAAGCACACAAGAGCTATACATTCAAGCAATTGTCGCTCAAAATACCGCAGGTCTCGACAGCATGGACGTCGCTTTAGCTATCTTTTAATTTTATGGTCGCACCCCGACTGAGTGGATGATAAAATGTAATGGTTTTTCCAGCTGTCTAGCGATCGGCCATGGGAATCGCATAGTCTTCAGTGGGCCGTCTCACACTTCACTGCCTGCATACGTCTGACAGAACAATCTGACTTCAATTGCATCCCGAGATTGCCTGTTAATATTTAAAGAGATGCTGTTATTCAAGAGTGGCACAGAGATATTTCTCACCCTCTGTGTGTTTTATTGATGTTAAATTCATGGTTGGCTCTACAGTAAATGCAGCCTTGGGTTCTGCCTGTACAATATATATTTGGAATCTTGCGCACAAGCTGTACCTTCCCCCATCTATCAGGATTATAGCTTGGTGACCTGGCGATCTGAAATAGCATGCAAGTATCTGCATGTTGATGCTTAGCTTCAGAAAGTTCATCACTATTCCTGTCCCAGTAACTTATTGTAGCTGTCTTCATGTGGTTCTCCTGTTATAGGTGACAGAGGAGACAAGTCGCATCCTTCAGACTCTGGGCTACATGTGCTCTTGCAGAGGCATCATCAACGTTAAGGGCAAAGGCGAGCTCAAGACCTACTTTGTGCACACAGAGATGACCCGCTCTCTGTCTCAAGGGAATGTAATGCCGTAATGTCCTGGATCTGCATAGCCCATTGGTTTTCAGAACTGAATGTCTCTTTTGCTGCAGAAACGGCGCTGACGGACCGATTTTAATGTTCCGTTGTGAGTTGCCAGTGCTGCGGCCGTAGTTTCCATCGTCACTTAGGTAACTTTACGTGTAGCATGTACAGCAAGTAGGCAATAAACCCAGAAATATTTTGTGATTTGAATGTTGGCCAGACTAGCAAGTGTTTAGTCAGGAAAATGAAAGGTCTAATTTCTGAGCTCATTTGGCGAGAAAACCTGATTCAAAACAAAACAATAGATTAATAGAGTGTAAAAAACAAAAAAAAAAAAATTGGAAAACAATGGCACAATGTCCAATGACATAAAAACAATGAATATGGCCACCTAAAAAAAATATGTAATTAATGGAAATGTTACTTTAAATAACACAGGGTACATAATAAAATAAGGAACTGAGAGAGGAGGAGGAAATAGACACGTGTATATACAGTATGTCCAGAGAAAGAAAAGTATTTCAGCACATGAATATATTGTGATATTCATGCAGGACCCAGTTTCCTTCCACTATCTTTGAACTTTTATCATCTTGCCAAATTAATGGATTCAGCACTAACGGCTGAAAACAGACGTCTAGTTCTCTCCAAAGTCAGGTTTAAGCAAACCTGCTGAAAAATGGTTGAAAGATGATCCTAGTTCAAAGATTGAGAATCGGGAAAGCCAAGTCTGATCTGTGTACAGGGTAGCCTAAGAGTATGTATGGTACAGTGGTTTTGTAACAAAAGAAAATGCTACCAAAAAGTGTTTTTGATGTTGTTTTTTGTAAAAAATTTCATTAAAGTTTCTATGTATTTCAAGTCTAGTATTGTTATTCTTTATACCTGTGGGTTCAATAGCAGAGACTTGTTCTAGTCGGTTCAAAATGTCAGTCTAGATTTAAATTCATGGTTGGAATTATGCTAATGTTCTATCCCAATGGTTTCCAGGGGATTTAGTTATTATCTATAACAAGATGCTTATGCACATTTTCCAGCTAAATAATAGCAAAACTCCTGGTAGTCTTATTTATTTGACATCACAGAGGAGAGCCACGGCCCGCAGGATCCAGTGTTCTGGATACACTGATGTCTTCAGATCCACGGGTGCTATATAGTTCACATCAGTTCGAACTGGCTTCTTGTATATGGGGCAGGAATACAAGCGAGGATCCTTCGCACCTGCAACACAAAGAAGTAAAAGGCAAGGAGTGAATAAATGTTTTTTTGTTGTTTTTTTTTTTTAAATAGAGCCACAGATGGAAACAGCACTCTCTTAATCTATGCTGTAATTAAACACATTTGTAGGTATAATTAATCCATGTCCCCAGTGAAGAATCTGCTGGAGTTTTCCAAAACATCTGTTTTCTCTGAGTCAGAGTCTGCCGCCGTGGCGTTGCGCTGTTCCCCAGTTTACATGAAGGGTTATTTTTTAGCATGGTGTGAAAAATAGTCTGAAGTGCTTTACGGGGTGTTATTTAACAATAATCAGCATCAGGGAAAAGAAACCTCACAGTGAGAATATGATGAGACGAGGTCAATGATGAAAGTTTCCTGTGGTGTTTGCAATCGTGGTTACAGGTGAAGATTAAGGTTGGCGGTTGTGGTCAAGAGTTTTCTTTCACTTTTGATGGATTTCTTATTTCCATTTAACTGCAGTTCATTTTCTAGACTATTCCATGACACACAACAAAAATACATACTGAGCACATCAAATTCCTCCTCTAGAGCTGAAAGAGTGATGCTTTCAAACCCAGGAGACATTCCACTTGTTAGGAAAAATGGGATAAAATATTTTGTAAACAAACCACACTATGTGTATGATGTGGGTGATTAAATAATTTTTCTAGCAGCCCTTCTCGTAAGCCTTCTGCCAGCCTGCTTGAATATTATAAGAACTTCCAGAGTAAACATTGTTCTACATACTGCTGATAAGCTGTACTTCTGCTTTTTGACATTTAATTATTGCAGCTATCAATTTCAGTGACACAGATCTCAACAGAAAACAAGTCGGGATTAAAGTGCCGGCCCTTCAGACGCTTCTTTCGTCTGCCAGGGAACGGAGAGAAATCTCACCATTGTTTACGGCGTACATCCTGATCACCGGCATCATCTCGAAGAGGACTTTGGGCTTGGACTCGATGAGTTTACAGCCGCGGCGGTCCCAACTAGCTCCTTCGAGGTAGAGGCCGTACACATATACTCCCTCCGCAGGGGGCTGGGTGATGTCATCCTTCATCCATTTGGTCACCTCGTTGAACAGAACCATACGGTCCAGAGCCCAGCCCTTGTGGGCCCGGGTGATCTCCTACAAGTGCAGAGATAAATCCAGTTATTAACACAGGCAACATGAGAGCGCTGATCTCGCCACACGAAAACATCTAGTGTGACACCAGAGTTGTAACAAAGGTACTTAAAAAAGCTGGACAGACATGAGCTGCATATAAATGAATAAAACAGTTAGCCTAAACATGCAGTACTTCCTTCACAATCTAGATTTAATTTTCAATTTCTATTACCTTAATTGCTGGAATTTATTAGATAATATACTATAGATAATTTTAATAAATACAATGAGCCAGAACAGAAGAGACCCAGCTTTAGAAGGGAGTCAAGTGGGGTTAAACTCTCAGTTCAGCCCCCACATTAATATAAATTGCAATTTATCACAAAAGGAGAATTGTGTGTGTTGTTGCTGGTGTGCATGTGTGAATGTGGCCTTCTGCTCTGCTCCTCAGTGGTAGCTAAGCAGGCAGGTCGCCTGAGGCTGTATGTACCTGTCTCATGGCTGTCAAGAAGCCCTGTGGGTTGAAGAAGCCTGTCATCCAGAAGCAGTTGGGACGCCCTTCAAAGATCCAAGCCCGGAACTGCCGGTCCCGATCGAGCAGTTCTGTGAACCAGAAGCCCAGCGTGCTGGAGACCCACGATCCCTACGAAATCAACAACTATGTAGCTAAGACAAAAAAATTACAGTGCGCGGGAGCAGCAAGCTAAGACCTAGGAAGGAAAGAAATCACAACTACAACTACACAACTTCAGTCTGAAGGCGTTACTCTCAACCAACCTTCTTCCAGCGTGCAGGAATGCGGGCGTCGTACATGCAGTCCAGCGCGTCCCGTAGATTCTCGCTCATCACAATGGTTCCGTCAATTGCTAGTTTGAGATCTGTCAGGGTGGTTCGGACAAGAGCAATAACCCTCTGCATGCGATCGATCTCCTGGCGCAGGAAGATGTTCATGGGCTGCAAAGAACCCATCTTCAGGAGGCGCTCTTTTACCTGTATATACAATTTATATATAAAAGTGCTTTAGTTAATGCTTTCTTTTTTTTTTTTTTTTACAAAAACAGACACAAAACAGATAATACAGTTCTGAAAATTTGCAAGAAAAGCACATTGTACATCTGCCTGCTTGTACAGGCAGACAGATAAAAAGTGAGTGTGCTGTGTGGTTTTCCATTATGAGCTTTGCATCTTGTCACTTAAAATCAGATCCACAGTTCACTTGCGCTTTAGTGACAAAAAAGGAAAGACAAGCAAAAACAAGTCAGCTGCTTGATCCAACTGCCTTCCGACCCCAACTTCTGCTCTATCAACCAACCAGGGAAGGAACATCACACATCGAGTGTTAATAAAGACAGTATCTATCTATCTAATCATCCCCTCTGTTCACACCACTGGGCCAAAAGTGAGTCGGGTCTGATTATTTTTATGTATGAACAAAATTGAACCAAACTTCCTACACTGTTATTTGAAAGTAGTATTTTAAATGGATCTGTTCATATTACTTCAGTGACAGTATAGCCAGTGATGTTAGGGTTACCTCGTATGGTGCGTAATCAGCAGGCAGCTTCTCCAGCATGTCATTAGCCAGCCTGTGCACCAGAGCCTCCCTGGTTTCTCCTCCACCCGACGAGCTGTCTTTGGGCTGAATGCTGAGGATGGTGTCCAGCACATCCTTAGCCAGCTTACTCTGGTAGGTGATGTCTGCATTAGGATGGAGACCGAACACCTCTGGTGTGTCGTAAGCTGGCAGACCCTGTCATCATTTTTTTTTTTTTTTTTTAAAGAAAGAAAACAATAAATAAATATTAATTGATAAATAAACATTAACTGAAATGGAGGGCACACTGTCTTTCCCTATGTGGAATTCTTGTGCTGTGCATTATTTTGTTGGCAGAGGGTCAAACCCTTTCCAAAGCTGTGGAATTAAATTTTTATCTTCAGCCTTTTCCTGCTCGTTCTGAAAATGACATTTTAGTACAGCGGTTTATGTCACTGTAAAACAGCTCTAGTCTGCATAAAGACATGTCTGCTGGTGTAACAAGCCCAAGCTCTGCCTCGGGTCCCACTACTGAGCTGCCATCTCTATGGAAATAGTCAGCTGTGACACATACAGTATGTGGCTCCTTGTCATAATTATTTTGGAGGGGTATTAAGACACCACTCCTTTCTTTCCTAATTGGTGGTGTGAATTCCTACCACCACAGAGACAAGAATATAAATAGAACCATTGCTGAATTTCTCTCTACCCTCTTTCCTCAATAACTATATAATTTATCTGGGCAGACAATAGGTTAATAAGAGTAGGATAATAAAAACTGAAACATTATGACATTATAAAAGGCAATATTGCTGCAGTGACTCTACCTTGCTTTTCTTTAATTGCATCTGATCAACAATCTGGACCTTCACACAAAATCGCTTTGTTCAGATGTGCAGGTTTAGAACCACACTACTCACCTGAATGTATGTCACATACTGATCGATGCTTGTGCATTTTGGGATGTTGTAGCCCTTGTAGAAGTTGAAGTCAGGTCCAAACATTTCCTCATTGAACCACACCTTAGCAAAGGTGTTGAGCAGCCTCTTGTCATAATCGTCAGTTACACGGCCGCCGTACTGAATCTCACCAATCATGTATCTCACTGTGGTCCATGACACACCCTGAAAAAGTATAAAATGTTTGTAATGTATGCACACACTATACTCTTTATTTGCCTTGTTTATAACACTATTCATTTCATTTCTATTCTTGATGTACTTAAGCTTTGGCTTTGGAGGTGACTGGTAGAAGCAGCATAAGCATTTTTACCTTTTTAATGTCCATGTCATAAAGATGGTTCTGTACAAACTGAATGGTGGCATTAAAGTCAGCCTGATTGAACTCATAGGGGATGTTCCATCCCAAAGGTCCGTATTTTCTCCTCTCTTGCACTGTGCTGTGTAGGAAAGCCACTCCATACAGCATTGGCTTCCATTGCATCATGTTGCTAACTTCCAAAAGGTCCTGGTTTATACCTGTGAGCAGCATATCAATAAAGATGTCAGCATTTTTCAGCAGGAGAAATTAAAATCATCCCACAGTCATTCTCTCCCTCAGAAATGTACACAGATGTTTGGAAAATATAACTATAATTCAATTTAAAAATGCTAAGTTTAACCACAGATATGAATCAAAATTAAAGCAGTGTAGACGTTCTGAGGTTATAAAACACCCTTCCGAAGAGTCACATAGCAGGTTTATACATAATATATATGCTTGCTTGACAGTAAAATGCAAAACTCAGCAAACAAGCTTAACAACAACAGTTATTTAAACAGATTCTAATGAACTGCCTTTAACTAATGGCATGCATGTCTTAGTCATTGATTGTGCGATTTGAAAAAAAGCTTTATCTGTGGATGTGAGGGAGTGTGTGGGTAATTGATATTAGTCTGCATGCAGAATCAGCTGTTCACAAATGTGCACACCCTATTCAGCATGTTTCTTGTGTTATTTCCTGTCTCTTAGATTTACAGATCTTTTCAGCCTTTGATAAATTACAGATCAATCAGCTGATACTGTGTATATCTGCAGCAATAATTATATCTAATAATGGTCTCAGTCTGGATAGCATAGAACTGATGCAGCACTGGATGTGATTATCTTAATTTCTGCTATAGATTCAGCACTATTTCTATTTCTTCAGGCCGAATTATAAGCAAATCATTGATTCTATAGTATATTATATAGTACATTGTTATTGTGTATAGTAATAGTTTAAGCTGAACTAAAGTCGTCTTACCACCATAGGTTCTCTTGAGCCCCGCCTTCAGGCCCTGTGGAGGTTCATTGGTGAACTTGATTGACATCTGCAAAAGTGTGATTGGGAAATGTCGGTGAACCTCTGTGGTTATCCAGAGACGGAAGCTTCTGTGGATAGGTTCTGTCTCTGTCACTATGTTCATTAGCTCATCCATGAAGTCCAGACCCAGGTGACAGTTCTGGAGTAAGGCCCACCCGCCCTGCTCAAAAACATAAAAATATAATCAATAATCTGTTTATTCTTTTTTTTTTTTTTTTTTTTTTTTTAATATGCGAGTGATAATGTAATGTATAAAAAGGAGAAATTAAAGAAATTATAAGCTCTGTGACAAAGTTGTTGTCTCTGGTTTGCTGCTACATCATATGATGCTAAAGCAGAATTAACCTCACACCCTCAACTCACATTAGCCATGGTCTGCTGCAGAAGCTTTCGTGCATGGACCTCTTGTCCCTGCCCCATGGAAACATAGCGTGTTTCAACCTTCAGTCTCTTTCCCAGTGCGATAATTGAATCAGTTGGGTCTGAACCCATTGACAGGAAGCAAATGAGAGGAGTTCGTGGATTTGATTCCTTCCAGGTCTCCTCCAGATCAAGAATTACCCCCTCTGCATACCTCGCGCCCATCGAATCCATAACGTATTTCCGAGCCTGACAGAGAAAAGAAAATTTGTTTGCTACTTTATGAAGCACAAAGATAAACCACAAAGAAAAACATCATATTATTTGCCTATTTGCCTGTTGATTTGAGTCAATAGTTAAGTCTGTTGCCAGAGGGTAGAACTGTTTTTTGTGAAAAATAAATAAATTCCTCTCAGAAAAACACAGATAGCAAGAAAGAGAGATTTTGTTTCATCTAATCCACTATTTGACTGAAAAGATACACTTGGGAGATACTGCTATAGATACTAAAGCAGTGATGAGTCATTAATTTGTGCAAAGACCACATTAGTTCATAGCTGCCAGGGTATCCTGATGCCTCAACCTACAAAGCTACAGTAGGTCTGACCTGCGCGATGGTCCTGTCAGGACACCAGCTGCGGATGAGGAGCAGGCGTCTAAAGCAGTCAAGGGTCTTGTCGTAGTTGTCTGGGAGCACCTCCTCCTCTGGGGCGTCCTTATCAAACCATGCTTTCCACTGTTTCTCATGGTGACTGATCTAAAATGAATTTAAAAAAATGAACAGCTCTGACAGCGCTATAAAAAAACTTTATAGGAAAAGCCAAGAACCAACTGCACACATCTTTGATTATATCATGCAGTTACTTATACACAGCTTCTTCATGAGTAGCTCTACCAGAGATATTCCTTCTGTGATATGTACAGGTGTATCCATTCTAAGTGCATATTTACTATTTTTTGCTCTTCTTCCTTTTTTTACTCTTCCTGATTAAACCTGATTATATCAAGTTTATCATTATTCCAAAGGCACAATGGCACATGAAAGTCTTTGTGAAGCCTGCTGCTTATTCACATTATCGGATTCCTTTTAAACTGAGTGCTGTTGGTCTCTGTCTATTAGCAGCTCCAATTAATAATGTAAGAGCTTCAGTGTTTTATAGAAGAGCACATTAGAAGAAGCTCTCAGTACAAGAGAAAAGGCCCCAATGTGTTCGGGTTAGGACAGTCTGGGAATTAAAGTTTACTTTCTTTAAGATAAGACAATCCTCTCCCAATGTATCCCATCTTGGACCGATTTTAGTAAAACAGAAACAAATTAATCTCCCCTTATTAATCAGACACACAGTCATACTTGGGTAAAACATAATGACACCCAAGTACAGATTTTGGCGTGCTCAGCCAAAGGCAATTGACTTGACTCCCAATGGAAGCTACAAAGCTTATCAGTCATCCACAGGGGTGTCTGCAATCATCTGCAGGTGATTGCAATAAAGTATGACATGATGGGACTGATATTGACGTGCTTACTGGAGCAAAGCAGTGTGAAAATATTTAATAAACACCTGGGGATGACTGCAGTTGGTGTGTGAAACAGATGACATATGAGCAGAGCTACATGCAAAATTAATTATTGGATTAATTACTGGATTACTTTGCCTCCTAGCCAAAGAAAAATCACCATACATGTGCCAGACACACCTAAATTTATTGTGTGTGTGTGTGTGTAAGAGAGAGAGAGGGAGTGAGACAGAGAGTGGAGAAGATATGTAATACCTTATCTAATACGTCAGAGAACTGCCACAGTTTGCTGAGTTCTACAAGATTGAGCCAGGTCATGTCAAGGATCCATTTTGCTGGTTTCTGTGGGCAAGCTTTTAGGTCCAGAGATGCACCTCCTAAAAGAGAGATGTACACACACACACACCAGAAACTCTAAAATATAAAATTATGTTTTTCACAATATCTGATTTTGTGACGGTGTGTGACATGTCAAAACATTTGCAATCTTTTATAAATGTTGTGTATAAAATACTGGAGATTTGACTGACCTTTAATGAGAGTGAGGAACTCTTCATGTTTGACTTTATTGTTTTGCATGTCAATCTTCAGTGTCAACAGCAAGGTGAACAGGAACTTGTGCTCCTCAAACAGGCCCCGCGACGCATACTTGAAAACCTCAAAGGTCATATATTCTATGATGCTGGCTATACGTTTGCTGGTGACTGGGTTTTTAGCGGACCTGTTGACGTGCATTTCATTTAAAGCCCTTGATGCTTTTGTTATTGTATTTACATTTGAATTCTTGCATTCAAATTACCATAATATACATTTACAACATTTATATATAAGATGTGCAGATGCTTGAGTTTTCTCACCTGGCCAGAGAGAGGTCAAATATTCCCAGAAACTGTCTCAGGGAGGTTTGGTACATGACATTTACCATATTCATTTCTGTGATCAGGAAATAAAGTATACTGCCTCGTGCTGCAACTGAAAACACAGACATATAACAGAAAGGTTTCTTCTACTTCATTTCCAAATCAGAAATATTTTTCATGAAAAAATATTACCCTGCAGAGTATAGATAATTTCATGGAAATATATTAAAATATGTTGAAGAAATGCACACACATATTTGAATGACTGAAAACATTTTAGTCGGATTTGTGTGGTGAGCCAGGTCTCATTTGGACAGTGCCCTTTTAACAGTTCTGACCTGCAAATGCATCTATTTAGTTTAGCTGAACTAGAGATTTATATGCAGACTGGGTCAGAATAAATTAAAGGGAAATTCTTCATCTGAGCTCATTGTCATGACCCACCAGGCCGGTACTCCTCTCTGGCAGCATTGATCTGGATCTCTGTCTCGGCAGCAATTTGCAGCTTCTGATTGACCTCTTCAGAAGTGCGCTTGGTGTTCCCAAGGACGACAATCAAACTCTCATCGTCCACCAGTGAACCCTATTAAAAGACATTTTTAAATAGTGGGTTTTTTTTGTTTGTTTGTTTCTTTAATACAATGTTTTATTTTCTTTTTTAAAAAAGTACATTTTTATCCATTTCTATATCTAAATTCTTCATTTCAGCTGGAGTAAAGTCGTGTATAATTTTACTATGTTTTATATCACCTGTGTGCTGGTCAGTCGGTAGAGAAGGTTGTCTTCTAGTTCTTTCATCTTTCTTTTGTTAGATGCCACATCTTCCAGGAGGTCTGTCCTCTCCTTCTCCAGTTCCTGATTTAAAAAGACCACTAACTTTATTAAAAGAAGATACCACAAATCAAAATCTCATTCAACACTACGTAATGTGCAGATCTGCTGCCCTTATTGTCAGTGAAACACTTTGAAAATCAGTAATTTAATAATCAAGAATAAGACCAAGCAGAATAAACCAAAACTCCCTGAGACACACTAAACCTATATGTAGAGTGCTGCAAGAGCTGCACAAGATGAGGGTTTTATATTCAGGTTGCAATCTAATTAAATCTATATTTAGTACACAGATTAACAAGCTTCTTTCTCCTCTGGCTTAAATTGTTCAGCATTGACCACTGCCAGGAACAAATGGCTTCCTTCAGCAGTAAATGTTCTTTCACAGTCAATGTTCTATCTCCATCTCAGTTATTACGCATGCACCCTGACCCAAAAAATAAATCAACTAGTGGTGGTCGTAAATATAGACAGTGAGGTTTCATGGTCATTTCTTCATACTGTTTGAGGGGAGGTCTCCGAATCCTGGTGTGTAATTATTTACACTTGCTAATATGTATGTGAATTTTACATCAGCAGTACCTGTTTTTCAGTGAGAATGACTCTACCCAGTAGCTGGTCTTCCAGTCCTCTCTTGGTGACGGTGAAGTCAATGATGGAGGTGCGAGCGCTGATCTCAGGGGTGTATGATGGGTTAGGCAGCTTAGTGGTCAGATAGAGTGTGAAGCCAGTCAACACATCCACCTCTTTGTCACCTAGCTTCACCTGTATGAAGCAAGAGAGGGTAAAAGAATACACATCATCGTCATCTATCTATTCACATTTAAATGTCCACCACAAATGATACACCAAATGTCTAATCATTTAAATTCACGCCTGTGTAATAAAGGAAAATCAAATACACAGTGGGAAACAAGTGTATTGGTAGTAACTGAAGTTACTACCAGTTATTAACAGGATATCATCTATATGTCCATGCAACCTTTTATTCATGCAGTTTCTGTTAACCTCCACTTATTTCTAATAAGGGTTAAGGGGGCACTGGAGCCCATCCCAGCAGTCACTAGCTGAGAGGAAACAAACCCTTTATGCACACCCTTTACTAAAATCTTGGAATTATCTAACAATTTTCATCTTTAGGCTGAACCTGGTTGTACCACAAATTCACTGTCTGTTATTTTAGGTGTGGACATTGTGATTCTCATGCGTGAGACAGCAAGAAGGAAGGAAGCAGCTGCTTATGGTTATGCAGCAGCTGTTTCATCAGCTGCTGCATAACCAGTATTAGCCACAAGCTGGGAGGTGATAATGAGATAGAAAAAGGACCAGAAATAGATGGGTTTTTTTTTTTACTTCTTAGTTTACTTAGTTAGCTTCTAATTATATTTCTGAGTGTTTGTGTGTGGTAAAAAGAGGATTACAATGGTAGTCAAAAAAAAGTACACAGAGTTTTGGCTGATTGTCAATTTGAGAGATTTGGGAATTAACAAATTCCTTTAAAAAGTAGACTTTAATATCTTTCTATTTACTTAGATATCTATCTGTGCAGACATACAGTATAAAATCACGTTACCTTGTAGGTGGATCCAGATTTGATGAAGTTTTTTTCAAGGATGTTGTCGAGTGCAGGATCCAAATTTTCCCCTATATCCTCAATTAAAAGAGGACGACCAAGCGATAAACTGTCCTCCAAGTGGTTCTTGAAGTACTTATGGTTCAATGAGGTGATCTGGGATCAGAATAGAGGACAAAAAATGTCCTCAGTTGCAATAATTGCCAGCAGACTACTGGATAATTTTCATGCACCTAAAAATACCGCAGTCATCACAGAACATACACACACTTTTAAAAACTAACAAACCAGCAGATCATTCTGGGCCTCTTTGTTCTTGATCCATGTTTTTGCCTGCGTCTGAGGGTCAACAAGGAGAGGATATCGAGCAGCTTTAGTGACAATGATGCCATTCTGGATGGACAGGTCATCATTGGGGAGTCCCTGTAAAAAGAAAGGCAAGTTATTGGATAAACGTAGTTGAATTTAAAAAAAAAAAAAAAAGAACATTCAGCTCCTTTTTGTAAAATAGTTCTCAAACTAACTAGATTTATAAGCTGCATGCACGGCTGACAACATTTAACAGAATAGACCGCTGACCTGCAGGTTCCATTCACTTATGGTGGGTGAGTCAATAAGCATCTCAGTCAGGTTGAGGTTGATGCCAAATGGGATGTGACGCTGCTTCAGCTCCTGCTGCCATTCGCTCAATAAAAGATTACGGAACTCTTGATTGAAGGGGCCAGAATAGGAGAGGAACCCAGTAGCCAGAAGTACATCACCTACAAAAGAGGACAAATAATCTGTTTTTGTTCTGGTCATTAATTATAAAATACGTTATATGTTGATACTACAGTCTGTAAAATTTAGTAACTGTGTCCCCTCATCAGTTGTCATTTATGAGATCTTCTATAGATTAATAGCAATATGCAAATCATAAAAACAGGTTTTCGAATTTTAACAGCGTATGACTGAGACCCACCGACAAGGCGTTTGGTTTGAGCAGCAAATTCTTTACTCTGCTCTGTCCACCTCTCCTTCTCACCAGCTAGGCCACTAATGAGACTGGATGCTGTCTGCATCTTGTGTCTGCAGCGCTCAGCATCCTCCAGCAGGGCCTGAGAAAAACGTTCACACACCGTTTAGCCTTTCCAAATGTTATAGGGACATATCAATTTTCATTGGTTGTGTCTTATTTCATTTGCACATTTCTTACATAATACAAAAATAAATGCATTAAACATTGCTTTGTGTTTTTTTTTTTTTTCCTATCTTGACTAAAATGGAGTAAATGTGGACAAACAATGAAAAGCTGAGCCAAGAGATTGAGCTGAAATAATGTAATATAATGGAAATGATTGCTTGCAAATATTGGGATTCTAGACTTTGCAGATTTGTAGGAAATCAGGGAGGTAGGTTTTATATTGGGATTCCACAAAATCAAGTTCACAATTTCAGTGGATCATTAGGTGTCCAATGCTGCACTCATTTAATCAAAGAAACATTTTAAATTTAAATTAATCAAATTATGGCACTTTATTATTGTTCAAGCTGAAAGTTTCAAACCTGTTTCTCCAGCATTGCCTTCTCATATTGAGCCTGCACCAAATCCAGCTCTGCTTGCTTGGCATCCAGTTCAGCCTGAGCCGCCTGAAGGTCCCTGTTAGCTATGTTTAGACGGTTCTCCTGCACTGCCAGGTTGGCCTAAAGAAAACATGAGACCGTAAGAGACAGACTCTAATAGTTTTGATGAAAAATAGAAGCCCGCAAGGGTAGTGCACATCATAGGGCTTAATTCAGAGGAAAAGTGATTATAATAATATTAACCTTATAATAAATGATAAGATTAATATTTGTCTTAAACACACTATGAATAGCAATACATAAATAAATAAATACTTGGGATATGATGCCTTTGGAAAATGCCAAATGGCAGAGATAAAAATGAGTGATTGAAGGACAACTGAAAATTACACATATGAAAAGAGAGTCAAATGAGATGGGAGGCAGGGAGGAAGTCTGAGGACAGCATACAGTATGTTTTTGTTTTGAGCTGCTTAGGGATGTGAGGAAAGCAATGCAAAAGGTTCAGGACCAAAGATGGGAAAAAAGAAGTCCTTGATATAGTTGGCCTTTTAAAGAGGAGGTCAAGCATTTGTTAATATTCCCTGATTTCTGTCTTCCTGGTCGTCTCCCTGTCAAGCTGTGCTGTATCTCAAAGCAGCAGAGTGGCAGAACAGCTTCAACAGAAGCCTCTGTTGAGCTGGAAACCAGGCAATCAATTTGTTCCACACTAAAGCAAAAGGTCAGTATTAAAGAGGAGAGACAGAAAGTACTCATGGGGGGGGAGGTCACAGGGAATTAAAGAACAGAGGAAAATAAGTGTGAAAGAGGGAAGAAAAGTAAAAACAGTTTAAAGAAAAACAAGCTGGTGAGGGAGAGACTCAGGTGAGACATAAAGGTGTAGACAAGATGAATAAAATCAACTATGACGAGTACATAATCCTGACTTCTTTGAAAGCAGTAGCACTGCTTTCAAAGAATCTAAATGAATGTCACACATCTCGGGGAAACAAATAGGCTTTGCATAAAAATGTGTCTGTCTTGAATTCCTTTGTGTGGGTACATGTGCACGTGTTCATCCATATGATCATTATCTAAATGTTAGAATGTAAATGTTATGTTGTTTAAGACATAGTTCCTGTTCCTAAAAATGAAAACTTCAGTACATACATCTTAGTCCTATCTACAGTCATATACAGTTACCTTCAAAGGTAAGACTTCTTTGTTGATAGAAAAGAAGGTGGCCATAGCCTTAGTCCAAGATGCAAGGCCAGCCACATTACCACACACCCTCTTGGCTGTCTCAATGTTATAATCTGGCATGTCAAAATAAGGCAGCAGCAGCTCCACCACTTCTTCAGTAATGGTGTCTTTGGGGAATTGCTGTATGAGACAAAAACAGTAAAGATGGAAAAAGAGAAGACAGAAAAAGGAAGAAGATGGTAAATGATGGTAAATGCAGTAAGGACACAATAGAATTATAATAAAGCGCAAAACAGCTTTAAATCAGTCAGTATATTCATTAAATATTATCATTATTACTATTATATTCAGTATGTCATTTGCAATTAATTAACTATGCATGTTGTGTTTTCTCAAAAATGGGGTGAAATCAAAAAAGACACAAATGACAGAGACATAAAATCAGATAAAAAAAAATAAACCGAGCCCTGTGAAAAACAAGAAGAGTAAGACAAGAGCAGCAGACTGGGATTAGTACTAAAAAAGACAGAAAGAAGAGAAGCACAGAAAAAGAAAAATGCACAAAATACAATAAGTCCTGGCAGAGCTGGTGAGTGACAAGACAGAGAAATATCAGACAGCTGCTGATGACAGAATAATGTACAACTATTGACTGGGATAGTGGAATATTTATGTGTGCTAGTTTCACAGGCTGAGAGAGTTTTTACACAAAGGATATGATATTTACTGAAATAATGTGGTTTAGGGTTTTTGTGCCCATGCACTTTTACCTGCAGATTGCTCACAAAGTTTCCAGCAGTCATCAGTTTCAAGGACTCCTGCCAGGATGGTGTGATGCAGTTCTTTTCTGTGTCAACCTTCACAGTATTGATCTTCTTCTGGAAGAGCAGCAGCACACAATCCATGATGCGCATGATGAGGTGGGGGGGGCGACCGAGTGTGCGTACAGTGGCAATGTCTGATGGCTTGATGGTCTGAGGAAAGACAGAATAAAAGTCACGTTAATCTGTCTGATAAGATCTTTTTATACCTACTATAGAACAGATAAATGACTGAGTGTCGGCGGATTTTTTTAATCCGGTATGCAAGAAAACAAAAAAAACAACAAAAAAAAAAAAAACTTTATATGATTTGTATTAAATATTTACCAAAATTGCGACACAATGAAGTTTGAAATGTGGATTTGTGCAAAGTAATATGAAAGTAGTTTGAAAGCTGTGCAGACAAATGCAAAATGAGAGAAATTCTGGAGAGTGGGACAGTGAATTCTCCTCAATGTACTCATTAAAAGCAAGACAGCAGCAGAGAATAGATGTTGTCCCAGCGAGATTTATTCGGCCGTTTCATCATCATCCTTTCCCACTTGTCCCAATTTCACACCATGCTACACACTTTTTGTCTTCCTCCTCCATAATTCTCTTCTCGCTGCTCTGGATTGTTTCCCCATCACCCCTACCTATGCAGCCGCACTAAAATCACTGTTTTATTTAACCATAAAACTCATAAACTATGTGCTAGTGAATGGTAGGCTCCTTCAAATGTTTACAACACAGATCCACTTCAGGTATTTCCAGCATTTTGAAGTGATTAGTAGCTGCATAACAATGTGCGATTATCATAATAAACACCAGCATTAAATATTTCCTGTTCTTCAATCAAATCTTAAGGTCAAGAGTCTGTAATTAACTGATTCATGCACAAGCAAATAAATTTACATAAAATATAATCTCCAAGTCCCAAACCTGCAGAGCAGCCTCTGCTTCCTCAAGAGCTGGTCGGGCGGCTTCAAGTTTCTCCGTCGCAGTGGCCTTGTCAGCAGTGATGCTGTCTACAAGGGCCTGAGCCTTGTCTTTCACTTTCTGCACCTCTGCTTTTACCCGTTCTGCTGCCTGGGCTTTTACAGTCACCTCTTTTAATACCTTGGTGTAATAAAAATAAAAGTACAGTGAATAAATGCATGCATCTAATTTACAATAAAATATAAAAACCCATGGTTAAATAAACCCATTCTTTTCCATCAAAACCTACCATATCAGCCTTTTCATTGGCCACCTGTAACACCTTTTCTTTCTCCTCCAGCTCCTTGCTGAGAAGTGCTACAGATTCAGATGCCTCCTTTAGTTTCTCAAGGCCTGTGTTCATCCTAAACAAAAACATTATGGATAATCTTTTATGGAAGATAATCTGAAATAAACACTACCCCATATTAACCATTCATCTGCTCGCCTGGTGCCGTCCTGCTCACCATGTAGAAAACAATTAAGTAATACTTCGTCAGTGATATAAAGGTATACTGTATTTTAAAATATTCAAAGAAATGTTACATTTACTGACAAGTTCAATTTACCTCTCAGCCAGGTTCCGGACTTCAGACCTCTTCTCTGCATAAATCGTTTTATATCCCTGAATAAAGGAGAGGTAGGACTTGGGAGTGACATAAGTTGTTCTTCGGAATCTAAAATAAAAAAGATGTTTAGGTAATGTTAAGGTCATTACAACTTCTTCCTCCACCTTTGTATTGAAGTTGTTAAGAAATAAGAAAAAACACAGCCATTTCAGGGAGTCAGTTTGCTTCTTAAATACCTCTGGAAGTATTCCACACACTTCTCTGCCACTCCATCCTGGAAAGAGCCCATGCATTGTACTACTTCCTTTTTTATCTCGGGTGTGCATTCAATGTCATAAACTGCCAGAAAGTGCTCTGAAACTGAAATACAGAAAGTAGAAGGACAGTGGGGGATAAGGGTCAGGTTAAACTGCACACAGGTCACACATTCTTAAAATCAACTGAAAGCACAAAGGTTTGGTGGTATTATAAATGTTCAAAGAAGTGTATATATATATATATATATATATATATATATATATATATATATATATATATTTATTTATTAAAAAGTACACTTAAAAACACCTCAAGGCATAGCTGTGGTGCAGATATAGATATGCAAATCTTTGTGATAATAGCTTTTGAGCTAGTTATAATTACCAACAATACCTGCAACGAGAGCATCTTTAGGCCATCGACTGAACCAGTCCATGGTGCACCCAGATATCAATGCTGGGAACTTTAAAGCGCGGTTCCGGAACTTTTCGCCAACAGGAGAGAAGCACAGAACCACATGGAGATTCTTTTGAACACGTGACATGAAGTACTCGTATAGGTTTTCATTGGTTGGCAGTCGCTTGGGAAATTCTCGCTTCATAACAGGGACAAGGTCGTTGAGGATCTCATCACTCTCATCACGAGCAAATAAATTGGACACCTGAGCAGAAACACAAATTACTTTATTTTGAACCTTATATTATGTTTACCTATGTCAAATTCTATTATCATTCAATCTTTATGATCCCCCCTCCATCATGTTTGTTCAGTTTCCTGGTTGGCTTGTCATTTAGACTGGCGGTTCATAACATAACATCTGATATGTTGTTTTCCTCCCCCATACCTCTCCAGATGACAGGACATTGTTCATGTACTCCAGGAAGGACTCATCTTTGATTTCATTGTCCGTAAAGATGAAGGTGATGCCTTTGCCCTGTTGGCCAGCAATTCTGTACAAGTTTTTTAGATCATCCATCAAATTTGTTGTGTTGTATGAGCTGGAAAAGACCAGACAAATGCAAACTTTTTTTTTTTTACCATTACAGCATTATTTTCACAAGGAAATAAAGAGGAAAGATGTGTGCATCCTCATTAACCACTGAAACTAAACTAAATTAAAACATTGAACTGAGTAAACAAAAGCACAGGAATGCTGGTGTTGATGAGCCATGCATTCCACAAACAGTAGTGCATCATTAGCTCACTGCTCCACTGGTGGTACAGGGTGGTGAAAGTCAATTATTGATGTCTGTCTGAAGGCAGTCTCATTAAAACTGGAAAAAAATATTGGCCTTGCTTAATTTGATCCCTAAAGTGTGTTTTTGCAGTCTGAGATGTTCACTTAGAACACAAAGTTACCCACAATTTTAATTCCAATATTTAGACAATAATTAAGCTGTGCAGAAACAATATCCAGCCTCATTAGAACAAATATATCCTGTCTTTTTATGGCATCCTGAAAGGATCACAGGAATGTAGGCAGAGAACCAAAATGAGTGTGGCTTAAAAATGTGAAAATTAATCAAACTGAGCAAGACAGTAAGCAAATACATTTCAGTGAAGCTGTAAGGATCAAGTGCCAGTGTGCTGATGGAGGCAAAGAATAGGACTATATTAATTGTGTTTAAAAATATGTCTTAAGAAAACAATGGTTTAAAGTATAATTTATTACCGTGTTAGAGTGATCTGGAAGAAGTCAAATGAAGCTATGAATGAGGCCAGTCTGGTCAGGCTCTGTTTGCCAGAGCCCCCAACACCCACCAACAAAGCATTACCTCCAGGAGTCCGAATTATCCGCGACACCTACAACGATAAGATAAAGCATTACAAAAAGGATTAATACTGTATAATTATGCCATTTTTTGTTGGGTTTGTCGGAAATGTCACTTCTGGGAATCTTTTTAAATCACACTCATTGTTAAACTTTACAGTACCTTTATTAAATGTATCATAGCATCCTGAAAGAAGACCATGTCCATGCCAGTACCCCTGATGGTCTCATTGTACTGGGTAAGGAACATGTTCAGACGTTTCTTTAAGCTCTCAAATGATTTAATAGGCTCATAAACCTTGGGCATTTCTAAATCTGCATCTTCTTTCTCTTCTCCTGTACAAAAAAGAAGTTGGTTTTGAATAATAATACAAAAAAATAAATGCAAACAGTTTACAGAGTTCGAAAGCAGTAGTGGATCAATACCTGTGTCCTCAGGTGCATCTCGAAGAAAGTCAACAAAGTATCTGTCTAGTCCACAGTCCACTATTTTCTGGTTCTCCTCACCAAGTTTCTCCCCTACCAACTTTGCTATAGACTGGTCGAACCATTCCACGTCCTCTGACATTGTAAATCTGTCAGCTATCACACGTTTGCACTCATGCTTCCACAATCCCAGCAGCACCTTTAGATATATATTTTTTAATTACTGTTATAGCTGATATTTAAAGGATCAACTTAAAGCCAACAGAACAGGTAAGTTGGATCAGAAAAAAACTTTTCACCTGGACAGAGGTAACCACCTCTGCGGTGGTATTGAGCATGCCTTGCCAGATTCTGGAGAGATCCCTCAGGTTAAAAATGTAGTGAAACTTGGCAGGAGTTGGAAGCATCTTGATTTTAGTTAGCTGCCAGAGAAGACGGGTTAGAGGCACCAACTGGCGTACCAGATTTTGAACCTCACTGGAAAACCCACGACTTTCAGAGAAATGGCCCATACCGATCACACCTATGGGTTAAAAGGTAAAATGTGCTCAAGGTGAAAAGTACAGCAGTAATTCTACAATTCTATTATTACTCACCAAATATTTTGTCAATGGAAGCATTTGAGGGCAGGGTACAATTAAAGATGGAAAACTGCCTCTTCAGTCTCTGTGGGATATCATTGCGACCTCCTCCAGGATGTATCATGGCTGCCAGAAACTGAATGTCCACGATATTGGTGAACTCACCCGGTTTTTCCAGATTGTAGAAACCTTTTTGTTCCATCAGCTGCCTGACAATTTCATTTGTCACCTAAAACAGGAGGTTTTTTATTACTATTTTTTATTATTTTAAATTGCCTGTCTGTCACAGCCGCCGGTCTGCTCCGGTCTTGCCCTCCCCTCTCCGTTGCCTGTGTTCCTGATTGTGCGCACCTGCTCTGCGTTACTGATCAACCACACCTCAGCGCAGCTACTTAAGGCACATCTTCTGAGAGACTCACTGCCAGATCGTGTGTGCATTCATGTTGCTTGTTCCCGCATTGTATTCTTGGATTGGACTTTGGTTTTGGACTCTGCCTGTGATTGACCTGTCTCTGTTCTGTCGCCCTGGTAAACTTGTAAACCTGTTCGCCTGCTTTGTATGTGACTACAAGATTGCCTAATCCCTCGCTCCTTCTCCTGGAATAAACATCAGTTTTATACTGCGCCTGTGTTGCTCTTGGATCCTACGCAGACCCCTGACACTTTCTTTTGAGATTTCTGGATATTTGAAAACTTTAAAATATGACTACAATAACATAAAAATTAGGATTTTGATTTGTTGACTTTAATTCCTGACCTGGTCTCCCCATTCATTGATGATAGGCATGTTGATGTCATCTATAAAAATGGTCATTTTCTTCCCAGCAGGAGGACCATATGTAGCTCCCATTCTTTTATCAACATAACTTTCTATTGTCCTCTGAAAAAGGCACAGAAAAAAAGACAAACTGATAACATAAACATTACAAAAGTTAAAGCAAGAGACAGTCTGCAGTATTGATCCAGACAAATTCATGACTATACATGAAATGATAACAGTTAATCTGGAGATTGTATCACTAGATAGAACAGCAATCTTAAATTTAAATAGGTCAGAAGTAAAAAAAAAAAAAAAAAAAAACGTTTTACCTGGAACATGAGTGGTGTGGTTGCAGAGGAAAAGTTGAGGCTCTTGCTCATGTGAGTGTCAGGATCATATTTTGACATGTAACCCTTGATTATAACTGTCTTGGCTGTTCCTTGCTCTCCAATCAGCAAAACAGCCTAGAAAATATGTAAATAGATAAATTCCATTCAGACATGAACACTGAACAGAGTCCTAACTTTCCATTACCTCATCTCATTACCTCCCATGTCTCATCTATCAATCAGTCACACCTGTATCCCATTCACTGCAGTCATCCATAGTATTTAGGTCACAGAGTCACACCTGCCCGTTTCCAGATTACCCTCTGTGATACGCACTCTCCAGCATTTCTTTCCTGCCTGATCACTTGGTACTGACCCAGCCTGTCCCTGACCAGTTTGTTGTCTGACCCAAGGAAACCTGATCTGCTCTTTGTCCCTGATAATGATTTTCTGCCTGAGTTCTTTCTGTTACTTAACTTTAGATTGTTTGGTACTTGGTACTCTGTCTGAAACATGTCACCAGGTTATTGGTGATACCCTTCCTATTACCCTTACCATGATCATTTGTTAACCTAAGCATAAATCTCAGTGTGCAATGCAGTAAGCCTCACCTTGCCCTGCTTGGCAATTGTCTGAATTAGGAAGTCTGTCCTGACATTGTCCACGTTGGGAACTAAAATGGAACGGTACTCTGGGGTGGAGATAGATGGGTAAATGTACTCCTCCACTCTGTTACTCCAGTGTACCCACTGACCTGGATAAAATACAAATGTGCGCTCATTAAAAAACAAAAGTTTGGTGCCAAATGTAGGGGATAAAGTATTTTAAATAATATATGGTATTATTAAAGAGTAATTTGTAAAAATAAACTTGCCATCATCTGAGACGTGATAGTCAAACATGGTGTCTTCACTGTCAGATGGAATATTTGGCAAGTTAAGACAGAAGCTGTTGTTGCCTCTGAGCCAGATCTCCATCTTTTTCCTGTCGTCCAGTTCAAGCAAGGCACCAACACTCCACATCAAAGCAAAGACATACACTCGTTCCAAGTGTTCTCTGGACAGCTCACCACCATGCTCCTGTAATATAAAGTCATTCATTAAATAAATTCATGTAAATGTAGAAAAATAACAATTTCATGTTGCTTTCACAGTTTTTTTTTTTTTTTTTTTTTTTTGTTGTTCGGGTCTAGGATTTTGGAAACAGGACCTTACCTTTGCTGGAATGAGTCCTTGCAGCATGTTGATGCATTGCATGATAACAAAGGCTTCCAGCATGTCCATCTTAAACTCCAGTGACTGTATACAAAAGTTGTAAAGGTCGGAGAAGGAGGAAGAGAAAAGTAGGCGCAGCACTTGTGCTTCCTGGAGGCATCGTTTCTTCAGCCAACCCTAGAAGTTGTAAAATTGGGATTATTCCAACTGCACTGACCATAAACAAATGAAAAACATACAGCCCAAGTTAAATGCATTCCACTCACCTCCAGTATAGGGCTCCAGCTGAGGACAGAAGAGCTCATGAACACCATACCGTTACGAGAAACTGTGGCTGGAGATGCGTTGTCAATGTTGTGTGGTTCAAAAGCCACTTTACAGTTTGGTGCCATGGGTATGCGGTCTCCGTTGGCGAGTGTGAGAGTTTTATTGTCATCCAAGACAGAGTTTAAGTTCTCAATCCAGATGGCATCCACTGGTCCATCCAAGACAATCCAGATGTTCTCTCCTAGAAGAATACAATTGAGGAAAAATAAATTCTTACATGCACACACATCATTCTACAAGTGGATTTCTAGAAGATGAAGTACCACACAAGCATTCTTATCATTACAGGAAATAAATAAGCATTTAAGTCTATCAAATACAAAAATGCATTTAAATAAATGTAAAAAGTCAAGTGTTTGTAGGTCTCAAGTAAACTCAGTTTCTCACCTTTTTTTGCCTTCAAAGTTTTTCTCCAGAGTGTAGAAAATATGCCATCAGTCCAGTCGTTTGTGGCCACGTCCAGTCGCCCAAACATCTGAGGTGCTGTGATGGCTTTGGGATTCATACGCATCTCTTTGTGAGGATGGCCACATGCTGAGAGAGGAAAGGAGTTGACAGAATTATTGTAATCTGTAAAGAGGTGCGCTATATTTCCCACACAAAATATATAGGAAAAAAACACTCATAGGGTTTTGTGGTCTCACTATATAAATATGTCTATGTACACAGTCCTACCAGTCATAGCTTTCATCAGTGTATGTATACAAGTCGTTTTTCCAGCTCCACTGGGTCCAAGGGCCATCATGCCATGGCGGACCCTCTGAGTCTCATATAGCTGGATTAACTTCAGTTTCCAGGGCGGGTGGCTGATAAGACCTGCACTCTCGACCTTGAAACAGCCAATGACAATGTACTAGAGTAAACAGGCATTTCAGTAAACCACTTTGATTTGGAATATATTATTCTATGTTAAAAGAAGACTGCTGCCGAATTGTAATAAATTATAATAAGTCATAATATCATAATAAATTATTACACTGCTACAGAAGTATAATATGTCAGATTAAAGACCATATCTCTTCCTACTATCTCTGCAAGAGTAACTTATTTTCGGTTGCTGGAAAATGGTAAATGGTGCCATTTGTATTCTACTGGGGCCTGTGACTTTAGGCATTTAAGACTGACATGAAATATACCACTGTCACACAGCCCATTAATCTTTTGTCCAGCTTTACTTACAGAAGTTCTTTTATTCCTATCTCTCTTCCAATCCTGTTTCCTCCCTCTGTCCTTCTTCACTTTCCCTTTAGTTCTATCTCCTACTGTACTTATCTACATTTTCACTCCCTTGTAGGCATAAGTAAACTCATTTGTCACTTCTGTGTACCTGACTGTCGATTGCAGCCTCTAGTTCAGGGTAGCCTGCTTTATCAAGCTGAATGCCTGGGAAAAGATCTTCAATCAAACTCAGGAAGAGTGGCTCATCCTCATCAATCTAACAAACACACAAGCAGATAAACAGAAGCCAATGTATATGAATGCTCAGTATATTAGTCCACAAACTTATCTCTGATCTGTTTCAAACAGGTTTGTTTTCCTATTGGTACTGGATGAATGTAATTTCTACTCACCAGCTTTGATAAATTCATATCCCTGAGAACCCTCATCACAATAGTTGACTCTGTGTCAGTGGGGTTAGCTCGCTTGGCTGCTCCCAGTGTTCGCAGTACTGACAAAATATTCCGCAACCCGAAGTCATAATGAACCTGGAACATCACAAATCACATTTTTTTCAAGTATATAGCTACTATACATATTTTATTGTTGTTTTTATAATACATAAATACATACATAACATTTCTCAATAACCACAAACACACTGGAATATGCTCTTTGTAGCTGGTGATCAGAATTTGCCATTATTATTTTTAAGCAGGTAATTAACCCACTGAGATGAATACCACCTTAACAAGCGTGGACTGGCCAAATAAGCAGTAACACACATCACAAATAAATTAAGAAAAAACTGACAATAGTAGTTTTAAGAGAAGCTAACTGTGGTGTGGAGGTTTTTGTGATCCAATTATTTTACCTGTTTGGAGAGTTGTTCCTCACAGAGCTTGTAAAGTGTGAAGAACTTGCGGGCCAGCTCCATATTTTCTATAAACCCACAACTAGCCAGTTTTACTCTCATAATTATTTGACGATCTGGAACCATCATGGCAACAGTGCGGAAGTTGATCTTCAGATTTTCAGGAAGTTCCTGGCGACCTGCATATCCAGGGTTCTAAAAATGTAAATAAGGTTATTGTTTTTATATTTAACATCTCAAAATATGCAGTTATAATGGTATCATATACACACACATTCTATTATAGGCTGTTTATGAAATGGCTATACACCTGAAATATACATAAAATATTAAATGAAAGAACATCAAAGTTCTTATAAGACACTGTCATCTAGGAGGATAATCCATTTTATTTTTAGATAAACCAGTGGATAATCCAGATGATGATTTCCTGAACAGATCTGCCCAACAGAAAGTTTTTGCATAAGAATCATTGGTACATATACTGAAAACTGACCATGGTTAGGAACATGCCGAACTCTGGGTTCATGTCCACCGTATCTCCATCAGTGAAGACAAAGGTTTTGCGACGTTCCTTTTTGCAGGTGAGAACTATTGCAATTTGCTGGGCTGCGACTGACAAAACTGGGAGTTCAATACGGTTGAACTCATCAAAACAGCCCCAAGCCCCAGACTGAGCCAAACCTGGAAATCAGAAAGAAACAGTTTTAGTCTGAGGGGAGTGGAATGAACATCAGCAAATACATTGTGCCAAATTATCTCATTATGATTCATTGTATTTGTTCAATGAATCATCATTTCAGTCATCCTTGTTTTAAAAGGATAATGATAATTAACAGCTGAATTGTCAATTGTACCTTTGTATATCCTTCCCAAACCTCTGAAGTCCATTTGGTCTGAGCAGTTGAAGACCACAACATATTTTCCCAGACAGCGGCCCATGTCTTTGACAGTCTCTGTCTTGCCTAGTAAACCGCAACAATTATGTTAGACACTAAACAATAGGCAAACATTTTAACTTTTTTTTTCTCCACTTGAAACAAACCTATTAATAATCTGAAATAGCTACACTGATTTGTACAGACACCAGTAAAATGTAAAATGGTATCGCAGATTAAAAGCAAAATATTACTTTTTAATGATGCAACTGAGAAATCTGGGACCCCTTGAAAGGAGTCAACACTGACTTATTTACCACTGATCCTGTGAAATAAGAAATACTGTGACATCATCTATCCATGATAATGAAATGTAGTTTATGTAAAATCTTTGGGCAGCAGTTTTACCTGTTCCAGCAGGACCAGCAGGGGCACCACCCATGCTCATTCCAAGTGCCTGGGATATGGTGATGTAGCACCTTACCAAATAGAGCAAAATATTTCTATAATTTCCATTTTATATGTATGATAATAGTCTGGTCAAAGGTCAAATACAACTCAACAGGCATGAAACCAAAAGTAGGTTCTAAGATATAATTTTCTTAAATACTGTTTTCTCATTAATAGCAAATGTTGTGTAAATACACAATTTTATGTCTATTAGCAAACTGACCAGATAAATGCTATCAAAACAGACTGATTAATTATTTTTTTATCCACCGATGCCCTAGTGACAATGAAAGACAGAATTTTCATGTGAAAAGAAGAAAAATGAAAGAAGCTCAAGCAAAGAAAATATAGGCTGTTGTGATGCCTCTGGCCCCAGAGACAGAACACCAATTCTCTTAAGAGCTTTTTGAAGTCCTTCCCTGCTACAGTCTCTCTACATCACTTTGTTCTTGTTTCCTTTTAACTCTCGGTGTTATTTTTCATATATCTCTCGCTCCTCCTGTTTATTTCGATGAGACTGCTGTTAGTCATTAGCAAGTCTTGTGATTAGTCAGCTGTGAATCTACAAATGGTAAATGGAATGCCATGACAAAGCACAAAGTTTGTAGTTATTAGACTACTCAACATACACTGCCTGGCCAAAAAAAAGCCGCCACCAAAAAAAAAAGGTCACACACTCTAATATTTCGTTGGACCGCCTTTAGCTTTGATTACGGCACGCATTCGCTGTGGCATTGTTTCAATAAGCTTCTGCAATGTCACAAGATTTATTTTCATCCAGAGTGGCATTAATTTTTCACCAAGATCTTGCATTGATGATGGTAGAGTGTGACCGTTGCACAAAGCCAATCCATGTGTGAAAATGATGTCTCATGCTCCCTGAACCACTCTTTCACAATTTGAGCCCAATGAATCCTGGCATTGTCATCTTGTAATATGCCCGTGCCATCAGGGAAGAAAAAAATCAATTGATGGAATAACCTGGTCATTCAGTATATTCAGGTAGTCAGTTGACCTCATTCTTTGAGCAGATACTGTTGCTGAACCTAGACCTGACCAACTGTAGCAACCCCAGATCATAGCACTGCCCCCACAGGCTTGTACAGTAGGCACTAGGCATGATGGGTGTATCACTTCATCTGCCTCTCTTCTTCTTTCTTCTTACAGTTTTTAATAATGCGTTGGACAGTTCTTAACCCAATTTTAGTAATTTCTGAAATCTCCTTAGCTGTTTTCTCTGCTTGATGCATGCCAATGGTTTGATCCTTCTCAAACAGACTAACATCTTTTCCATGACCACGGGATGTGTCTTTCGACATGGTTATTTAAGAAATGAGAAGCAACTACTTGCACCAGTTGGGATTAAATAACTTGTTGCCAGCTGAAAGATAATCGCCCATGCAGTAATTATCCAATAGGAGGCTCATACCTATTTCCTTAGTTAAATCCAGAGGGCAACTTTTTTTTTGGCCAGGCAGTGTACTTTACATGCATGCATTTACTGAACTATTTTTTAAATGCATGCACTATAAGTTACGCCTTCTGAGACGCCTCTCACCCAGCGGCAGCTGGGAGATGCTCCAGTCAGCAGTAGAAGATGGAACGATCGACGCCTTCTGAGAAATTCGTATGTTTACCTTAGCTGATTTACTGTACCTGTCAGTCAGTGGAGTAATGACGAGCCTTTCGGTGCATCCCAGAAATTCATTCTGGTATTCAAAGGTAACGTCTGTGATGTTGATAAGCATCTTGTCCCTTTCCTCATCAAAGTAGAAGCGACACTGCTTCAGCCACTCAAAATCAGTAGGACTTCTGACATTGAGCCGGCACTGGAAGAAGAAACAGTAATGATAAATATAAGAAAGTAAAAATAAAGAGCAAGGAGAGACAGAAGGCAGAATGAGGGGGAGAAGGGGGGCAGGATAAGATGGGGAGTGAGAATAGAAAATCACCTCCATTCAGGAGATAATGTGATGGTAGAGATGAAAGGCAAAAAAAAGGAACCAAAAAAGGGGTTAAAGAGCAGGATGAGAGACAGACAATGAGGTAAGAAGCAGAGATGGTGACGATGAAAGGGAAGAGGTGAGACCAATATTAGGTGTATGAAAGATTTAAAAAAAAAATGAAGATGGAAAAAGATACTTGAAGATGGAAAAAATGAACTAAGTGAAAGCACAGAACATCAAAAATAGCACAGTTGAACTGACAAATGAAACACAAGGAGAAAATGTGAGCTGAAAAAGAATATAATTGTAAGATGTTCTGGTAAGGTAATTAGAAAATAGCCAAATGATGTTCTTATCAGGGAAAAAAAATGATTTGCAGATACTAAGAGACACAAAGGCCAAATTATACTACTTCACAGCTGTTTTTTCCCCACTTAAAAAAAAGGACAAGAAACCTTGTCCTTCTGATAAATATCCTTCATGTTGCCCATGAAAAGAAAATTTCAATGAGTCATAATAGGGTATCTTGATATCAAATACAGATTTTAAAATAGAAATGGCATATTTATTTTGATTAGATGAACATGAAATAAATTCCTAATAAGCTGGTGTTTAGAAACGAATAGCAGATAATGTACTGAACCATCATAGATGAGTTAAAATAAGTGTATTTTTCTTTCAGAAGAGAAAACACATCAGACGTCAGACAGAACTGAATTTAGTTCAACTCATCGGTTTCAGTTTTAGGTAATTATAAAACTGCCACATGTCACACTGACAAACTCTGACAAATTGTGATTTTGATGTGGGTTGGCCAATCACAGTGGCCAGTTAAGGTCAAGAATTCCTGAAACAAACAGCATCCTCACCAAATCATCAAATATGTCCCTCTGGTGGACATGGATGGTGATGAGGGTCTCGTACTTGGTCCTCTCTACCGGCTCCAGATCTTTAGTGGTCATGTCAATCAGGGTATTAAGCATATCCAGAAAATATTGGTTAGTTTTGGCCATAATACGTCGATCATGTCGGGCATTAGATAGAGCTTCCTCTGAGTCGCGAGTCCATATGATTTGAATGCCCAACAATCCAACCTTAAAAAAAAAATCAATGCATTGTCACTGAGCCAGGATGTTTGTTAATTTCCTTTTCATTATGCCATTTAGAATTAACAGTCACGTACATTTAATAAATAATAGAGTATTTCTAACACTGATGTACCTGAGCAGGGAAGGAATTGAGAAAGTCGATAAACTGAAACTCGGGTTCTTGTGTGGATGTGGCAGCCTTTCGAATTACAGAATGAAGTGAACTCTGGGATTCTTTCAGAAGGGCATCGAGCCAAACTTCTACATTCCCTTCTGCCATGACAGGATGCTCCAACTCTATAGTTTCACCTTCGCGTGATGATATAGCCAAAATGCGATCATATACCTAAAGACAATTGCAGGATAATTAATGCAAATGTAACACGTACTCTTCTTTTTAACAGTATTTGGAAAACTGTCTTTAACGGTAAAACACAGAAAGTTAAATGATTAAACAAAAAATTTAACCTTTTCATGGAACTGAACCGTTTTGATGTTGTCAAAAATGTTGAGGAGGTGGGCCTGGATAGTGTGGGAGTCAGAGGCCTGGCCCAGGATCTCTAACAGGGCAGGATCAGACACAAAGAAAAAGCGAGGAAAAAGCAGACGCTTTTTCTCCAAATAACTGTTCGACAGGAAGAAAAATAAACCAAACAGAAGTGTAAGACGAAAAAAATCCTCCATTCCAATAACAGCTATGAAAGCTGGGCTTTAAGTCCTGTGTACTGACCCTGTAAGGGATTTCTGGCAGATCTCCAGCTGTTCATGAAGGTGAGGAAGCAGCTGTCCCATGGTCTCGTCTCCAACACACGACTGAACAACAGTGGGCATCTCATGGGCTCGCATCATGATCTTTACCCATGATTTGTCTATATTAGAGAAACGTTTTGCTTCCTAAAAGTGAATCGTTTAAAAAAGAAAATCCAAATTAATCACTTGTTGCAATATGGTATGACTTACTGTATTACATTTTACTTTATGAAATGTACCTTTGGCAGCTGTTTAGCAATGTCTCCACCCACAAATACAGCCTCTAAGTAGACCCAGAGGTTCTGGACAGTCAGCCAGTTCTCTACAACATCTGTTGTGTTGGAAAGATTCTGAACCCATTTCTGAATCTGGGGTTTAAATGGGGTGTTGTATCTGGCAATGGGATTATATCAACATGGAAGATGAAAAAATGCTGTCATTTGGTAAAATTTAAGGTCATATCTACACTGATACCTGTTGCTCAAAAGAGAGCCCAAAATCATCAAGCTGTCCTCCATGCTGCTGATGATCTCTGCTGTGCTGTCTCCTCTGAGCAGCAGTTCGCCACGGTTCTTAAAACTGGCAAATGTAAAGGTCTTATTGTCCCACTCTGCAATCACCAGCTTCAACTTCTGCTCAATATCTCTTTCTTTCACTGCACTGATACAGATGTCCTGTAGCAAAACCACACACTCTTATTCAAAAGAATACAAAAAAGAAACCATTAATAATTTCTTCATCCTGACAAATCATACTTACCTCAATTTCCTCTTTATACTTGAGCAGAGGTGCTTCCATAATCTTGCGTAGCTTGAATGTTTCAGTTTCCACCTCAAAATTATGTCCTGTCACCTTGACACAAGAACAAATTAAGTTGGTTTTAAACTCAAGACATTGAGCCAAAAGGCTTGATTACATTGATATAACATACAGTTTGGATGAGTTAGAATAGTGTCTTTATTGTTTGTTTCCCATTGCTTCACTAACCTCAGTAATTCTCTTCCAGTGGCGAGTCATCATAGCCTTGTTACTCATGAGTTCTAGAAGGGGACAGCACTCATTGAAATCATCAATGGTTCGCTTGAGGTCCAGGAAAGCCTGCCACTCCTTCATTGCACTCGGCAGCTTGCGGCACCTATTTGTTAAAGAATATGGCAGTCAAAAATAGATAGATAGATAGATGAAGAAAAGAATAGATCAAGATGAAGAAATTAGAGAGAAAGAGAGAGAGAGAGAGAGAGAGAGAGAGAGAGAGAGAGAGAGAGAGAGAAACCTTGTCTGAAAGTCCAGTAGCTCATTGTTGATGTTCTCAATGTTGATGTCTGCCCACAGGATATCGTAGTAACCATTGACCGTCTCAATGACAGTGTTGTAAAGGCCATACAGTTTCTGCAGCAGAACTAGCTGCTTCTTGATATCAAGCAACTGGGGATACTGAGTAACAGGAAGCCCGAACAATTCCTCTCCACCTGTGTAAGTGATGTACTTCCTGAACAGGTTGTCAAACCGATTCTTTAAATTTAAAATGAAGACAGGTTAAAAAGTCATTGTTAGTTTTTTGCAAGGTATCATCATCATCATCATCATCATCATCATCATCATCACAGGTTGTACTTAACGTACCTGAAACATGATAAGTCTATCACTGGCATCTTGAGGGGCTATTCCCAACACCATAGGGCCATCCTGAAGTTGAGAAAGCAAAACAAGTTTATGAAAACATTTTAAATACATGTCTTCCATCTGAGGATGTGAGAAGAAAAGCAAGGCAGGTGCCATTACTGGCAACATTGACAAGGTTTGTCTGAGGTTAACTACAGGCAGTTGTATCTTGTTCCTGTCACTCATTTCATTTACCTTTTCATAATCCAAGTAAAACTGTTCACAGTCTTCCTGGAAGGTCTCTACATTTCTGGTAAGTTCTCCACGGAATTTAGGTTGCAGAGCAAACAACTCATTCTGTAATTCGGTGTTCCGTGACAGCAGTTTATCCCAGGTGTAACGCAGAGTATCCACTTTATCAGCCTCCTCTTTTGCCACTGACAACCCGTATTTATGGAGCATAGCGTAGGACTCCTGAGAAAGAAAACATCTTTAATCCCAAATTAGTTACCTGAGTTGTTCTTATGTGATATTCTTTACCTCTATAGGACCAACTTGAAAATCAATAGATATCTGATGGTCTCTGATCTCTTTGAGGGCTGCCATGGCAATGCGAATGTCGTCCAGATCTTTGATCTGCCGGTTCAGTTTCTTTCCTGCCTCATCAACAAAAGCAAAGATTTGCTCCATCTCTGACTGATATTTTCTGTTACACAGTGCTCCATAGTCTGCTATCCAACTCTTGGTTTCAGCAGTCAGGGCCAACTTCAGATCGACTAGAATGAAGAAATGTGTGAACATGAAAAAACAGCAATATTAAAGTGGCAATATTTGTATCCTGGCTAGTCATGATATCTTTGTTTTTTGTTTTTTTTAAAGGAAGCATTATGATTTATTATTACCTGTAAACAGAGCTAGAGCTCCAACAACGATGTATTCTGGTTCACCATTTATTTGCAACTCTAGATTTCGATAGAAAATAATCTGGCTCTCAAACTCAGACAGTGTTGGGCTATCTTGGATAAATCTGTAAAAACAAAGAAGAACAAAACCTCAATTCTCCACACTCAGAAACATGGACATTTCAGCCATCAAGCTTGCCATACTTCCTCATGGCTTCTTCACGGTCCTTCTTCCAGATATGATGGTAACTATTAAAACTATGTAGAGCAGCCATCACCTCCTGCTCAAAATTCAAAATAATGACATTGAGAAATTAATTTGTCCTTACAGAAAGAATAAGGGGACTATAACAAACAAACAAAACTGTAAAGAATAGTAAAAGATTTTAGTAAAAATAAAAGGACATGCACCTTTTTGCTGGAGATGATGGAGCTGCTGAGAACAGACAAGAGCTTGGTTATCTCCTTGTTCTCAGACACACTCTTGTAGTAGTTTCTAGCCTGGAATGGAATAACCTGAGTGACCGATGTTTTATCTGAAATGCTGTCCTCTGAAAGTACAAAGTTTAAACAAAACAGTCTGTCCTCATTAAAAAGAATAAATCATTGAATGATGGGCTTAAGGTTATTTGCGATCTTTTGTTTTCATGTACCATTTAGACTCTTGCATGATGTCCCATCCTCTGTGTCACTTTCAGAACTGTCCTGTTTCAGAGCGGCCAAACGTCTTTCATTCATTTTTTTCTGCAAAACAGGATTCATTTATTTGTTTGTTATATGCAAGGAGATAAAAATTATCAGGCCAAAAAAAAATAATCAAAAACCTAGAACTATATCACTAGTTCACACACCTTAGAGATCCTGTGTTTGCTCCACTGGGCAACTCCTCTGCTGACACTGACAATACACCCCACAGCACGATTTAGAGCTCGCTGAACATCTTCTAGGGCTGGGACTGTGGCAATGTGAGGGATGGAGAGGGTGACACCCACTCTGAAAATTGTTTGCAGGCCACTGTGCTTGCCATGAACAGGCCCATCACTGTCAGCTTCAGGGTGAGAAGAGAGGCTCTGTTATTGGATGTTGTAATTAAAAAAACATTTTGACTTGATAGAGAGAAAAAAATTCAGACACAACAGACAAACCTCTTTTTAATACACAGCTACATGGTGACAACCATTCTTCAAATTAAAAATGTAATTAAAACAAACCATAGCAACGGACACAGCAACAAGGCACCTAAAAAATGATTGACAGAGGGCTGTTCGATGCACTTGCGTAACATCTCCAAGTTGCTGCGTGTCAGTCGGAGCAGGGATTCCACACAGCGGTGGTTGAAGTAGCATAGCAGCTTTTTTGCTTCTTCCTCCATCACCTCAGCCAGGTCCTTTTTCTTTTTCTTCCTTGCCAAAGGAGAGGAAGGCCCAATGCTCATTGGAGGAAGAAGGGTTTTTCTGGACACCACATGGCTCTCTGACTGAACCTCATCTTCGACTAAAATGGAATAAGCACAGAAGTACAGTAGCTTCTTAACTAATGAAAGTGATTACCACAAGATCTTTAGTAATGTGACATGGTTAAACAATAGTAAAAGTTGCATTTGTGGCAAATATTACGCTCCAAAGTACATCCAATCCAGCTATTACTTCAGGTTTCTACATACCTTCACATTCTGCACTACTTTCTACCCCCTCCTTTTTCTCCCCTTCCACTTTCTGATTGTTATCAAATTCCAGCAGCATGTTGATCAGTTCGTTAGCAGCCTCCTCCACCAGTGAGCTCTTTGTGTTGAGAACCTGGGCTTGCTTAATGCAAAGTTCCTAAGGAAAAATGTATATATTTTGATATGAATTTCAGATGGTAAGAAGAAGTGAGAAAATGAATCACATAGTAACTAACAAGGTCACCAGTGACCAAAGTGCATCAGCATATCCTGTTAAAGTTGCAAGGCAAAAGCAATTAAGAAATGCTTTTTTCTCCCTCTCACTTTCACTGAGAGGCAGAGAGAGTGAGAAAGAGAGAGAGAGAGAGAGAGAGAGCGCGCAAGAGCCTAGCTTTTTACCCTGGTGGTCCGAACAAAGTCTTCACAGGTGATGGGTTCATCCTCTGGTAAAACACAGAGTGCTGATCCACTCATCTCCTGCAGTACTGCATCTATCCTCATCTCTAGCAGATCGTTCACTCTGTCCATCAACAGTTCTAGGTCAACTGGAAAGAAAACAAAAAGGGATACAGAGCAGGTGTAAAAGAAAAATGGTGAGCAATAAGCAATATATACCGTATTAAAATATCTTTTACATACCAAGCGTAATTCTCTTTTTTTTTTTTTTTTTTTTTTTTGCTTACCCAGAGCTTTGTTGATGCGTGCCAGGTATTTGTCTATGTTGAGATATGTCCAGTTCAGGAACGTTAAACCTGGCTGTATAGCTTTATCAACCTGCAAAATCAGTAGTATGCCATTGGTTTTACAAATGCTTTATTGTGTATTATGTTAATTAAAAAAAATAAATAAATAAAAAATTCAGCAGAGACATGATAATCAGTCAATAATCAGTCAATATATAATATATATATATTGAAATCACTGATCGGATTTTTCATCTTTTGTGTAGCACTGAGCTATATCAGCTGTCATCCGTCATCATTGTAACAGTTTGAAATTATTTGAAAGTACATAGTTTGATATTAATCATATATTTGAGCAGAACATATTCGTCTGTCCCTTTTATTTGAGAGAGTGGAAGGAAATTACCTTAGCGACATGAAGCATAGCCAGCTGTTCAAAAGTAGGCTGAATCTTTGCTCGAACACGTTTGTTCTCATTTAACATTAACTGCAAAAAAGAACAAATAATAACTTTAAATAATACAATAATGCTTATCAAACTTTCAAGTGTTTGTAAAAGAAATACCTACTTGTAATTTGTTGTAGTTTTGTTTTAGGGTGTCATGCTTCTGTTGCAGTACAGTAGCAAAGTGTGGGATCTCCAAATTCATCCTCGTCATACATTTCACCTCCCTGATCTGGGTTAAAATCTGCGGGTCAAAGTTTACAAACAGTTCTCCTGTCTCTGGTGACCTGACCAGTAAGGAGACCTGCAGGCCCACTTGAGTGTCCTCCATCTGAAGTTAACAGATGTGTGGGTTATGGAAAAATGCTGAATAAAAATAAATACAGATCTCCAGATCTACAGCACACATTACCTGTGTGATCCATGTTTGATGGTAGAGTATCTCATATTCCAGCAGGACCTTTGACAACCTGTTATAGGTCCTGATGACAGTCTTGGCCAGTGGTGTACTCAACACACCTGGCTGCTATGTTTGGAAAGGAATATTTTCCTGTCACTTAATGTTTCTTCAAAACAAAGCAGGTTAAATGTATTTCCAGAATTTCACAAACCTGTTGAAAGAGAGCCATGGGACCGTGGATTTTGCTGTATAGTTGTTTTGCCCACAAAATACGGCCTCCCACAGGCGGCAGGTTCCGGCCAACTGGGGGGTCTTGTCTCTGTTCTTTATATATTCTGGACACCATTTCGATGTCCTGAGCGTAATTTTGTAGAAGCTGCTGATACGTCTCATCAATGCCAAGGTTGGGGATGCCCAGTCTGATTTTAATTAAAAAATTAGAAATACTTAATGAGAAGATAATATATTTCTAACTGGTTTGATACTGAATCATCAAAACAGACAACTGATGTCAAAATGATTTCATACCAAATCAGATCACTGACCTTTCAAATTGTTTCAAGACCATTAGAGCACTTTCTGTGTTTTGAATTTTTCCCAAGGTGGTTTCCATGAAATTCTTTAGTTGATACTAGAGTAACAAAGACAAATAAATAAATTAACAACACACACCAATTCCATATTTTTTTAACATCAATTGCATGATTGAATAGTTTATCAGTATGTAAAATGAAACTTACGTTAAGCTCCAAGGTGCTTTTGCTGAACTGCTCAAAGTCAGTGTCAAAGGTGTTTCTTCTGTGGTCGAGGAAACTGTACTGTTTTTTCTTCATGTTTGTCACAATAGCCTATCACATAAACACATTCAGGTAAACCATTTGTCTTTTAAACATCAAGAAGCTTGTAAAATTAATAAGTTCTATATGAGGGCAAATTCTAAAGCAGTCGAATATGAGCTAAGAGCTTTTTTTTTTTTTGCTTTTTTTTGTTTTGTAAAATAACATTTTTGCTAGTCTGTTTCTGTTTCTGTTTCTGTTTTGTAAAATAACATTTTTACTAGTCTGTTTCTTTCATCATGCATCTTTGGATAAGACAACAGAAAAAAAAAAAATGTCAGCTCAGACTGGTTATTAATAGGCAACTGAATGCAAAAAATAGTAAAATAAACCAAATATCAAAATATTTCAATATGATATTCACACCATGGATATAGGTATATATTCCAAATATATATACCAAAGTATATAGGTTGTGTTTCTGTTCCATGCAGTTAGTGCTGTTACACATTGGTGAGTAATGTACAACTGTTAAGCTAATGTCAACAAAATGTTCTACTTCATGTTATCGCCTATGGAAATCAGCATTTGTGACTATGACATATTTATGTCTTTACCTCCCATTTCCCCTGCATTTCTGCAGTCTGTGCATTCATGAAAGTAGAAACAAACACATATTTACTATCACTCTCAGAGTAAGATATCTGACACAGATTAGATAGTATGTCATAAAAACCTATATTTTATATTGCCCCAAGTATTTTCTTTTGACGTTGGTTCAGTATGAGGCCTAAATCTACAGTATCTCTAAGTCTTCTGACAGATTTACCTGAAACCTGGTGGCCATGGTCTCAAGCCCTTCGATTTTTGAGTTCTGCAGGACAGAGTATGTGGAGATTGTGCTGAACATTTCCAGAATCTTGTTGAGTCGTTGCGTGAATGCTTTCAACTTTCCAAAGCTGTCCGTCCCAATCTGTTTCTCCGATGGGGATTTTTCTGCCTTATCCTTGGTTTTCTGAAAATACTGCTGATACTCCTAGAAAATGCAAACTCATTAATATTTCAGTCAGAAGAATTTTCTTCTGCTTCTCTACTTTGTTTTACTCATGCCATGGAAATGTGTACTGTTGCAGTTTAAGAAATCCCATGGGTTAGGCACATACACACAATAGTTCCTGCAAGAACAAAAGCACAGTATCATCAATTACCTGGTTCAGGTGGATCGCAGCTTTAATTTTGTTCACAACAACTTGCTGAGGCTGATCCCATATTGAATTTGCTCCATTGTTAGTGATATAGTTCTTGCAAGCTGTGATCATCTGGTTCGTCACCTGCAAACATTTTTGTATTGGTAAAAATAAGCATCAATTATAATTTTATCTAACAACATTCGCAATATATAAACATGGTTACCTTTACAAACAGAGATCGAATGTTTTCAGATATGCTGTAGTAACGAGAAATAGTGTGAATCATCCTGATGGCATTAATTAAACTTGGAATTGCATCTACCATCGATACCTGGGGAGAAAAAAAAAGACATTGTTTCATGTGAATGTTTGTATGCTCAAGGTTTTCAGGATAAAAAAAAAAAACAATGTAGACAAAATATCTGTGTAACATGTGATTTTCAAATATAAAGAAATATTATAAGCTGTCTTACATTTTACAACAAAACATGTCCTATTTTAAAAATACTTTTCTTACAGGGTCACTGTTGTACAGAGGATCATAATACTTCTCCAGACTGTATAGGTACTTGACATTGTCTTTGGCTTCGTTGAATACATCTGTTATCCTGGTGTCCAGTTCTTGCCATGTCTGCAAAGAAACATACCTTTATGGAAGAAAAATGCAGTCTTGAAAACCTTTTAATGAATAAAACAAATTTCTGACCTTTATCAGTTTAGATTTTGACATTAAGAGGACACCAAATACAGTGCTGACTTCTGGACTCTTGATTTGGTCTAGCAAATAGTTACAGCAAGACATTCGCTTCTTCCAGTAATCCAGCTCAGCTCGAGGTCCAAGGTCGTCACTGTCCATTCTCAGCTGCTCGCTCTCAGCTATGACCTGGAGAATAAACATTTCCATCTCCTGTTTTTGGTTGATTGGACTTAACTGGATTTAATACCATTTTATAGAAATATATTAAATATGGTAATATATCTATTATATATCTTTACATGATTTATCTCATAAACTTACCCTCCTTATCTGTTTTATCCAGACTTTCATGCAGCCTTCTAACTTTTCTCTGGTCTCTGCACTTTTTGCTGCTGCCCTGTAGTCTGAGGTCTCTTTCAGCAGCTTCAGGTCAAAGGAGTCACATTTTTTCAAGGTAATCTAAATTAAAGCCACAAACATAACACCTTCTAAAGTTGGTTCGGTTGTGAAAAAGTGTCTGACAGGCATGTTTAATATGTCACTGAAGTGTAACACTGGTCTTTCCCACTTTTTCTTGTAGACTCTCTTGCGATCCAACCAGAACAGACACGAAGCATTCCAATGACGATATAAAATCTTCTTTGACAGCCTTCGCTTGGGGACTGTTTGCAACCCCCCAACCATGATCCATGGTCCTCATGGTGGGGATGAAGACTTTAGAGAGCAATTCTTCCACACTTTTTAAGAGACCCACCTCTCTAGTGTCCAACATATTAAAACTGACATCCTAGAAAGAGGAAAAATATAGGTTAACCATGATTAGTGAGCGATCCTTCTTGCTTCATATCTTAATGTTCCTGTATATAAAAAGATCACAAAATGGGTCAGTGTTTGCAGGGAAATCCTTAAAAATTACACCAAACAGTAGTTGTAAATGTACATTTTCAATCGGTTCAATCAATCATCTTCCTCCAATTTCTGTTATTAGTATTGGTTATTGACCATGAGGTTCTCAATAGCACTGAAAATAGCATCCTCAAATTGCAGCAATGCCCATAATGTTGTTTAGTAGTTGCATTTGTTTGGAGTGTATTCAAACATTTCCATCCAGTCTGAAGGTCAGGCTTCTTTAACTGCACTTGGTGGTGAAATAGCTCACCTTGTGTATGTTTTCTGAGGTGACTGCCTTACAAGTTTTGGTTCTGGTAAAAAAGACACACACTCCAGTGAGTGCTTCATCTTTTCCATCTGTCACAAACACTTTAGCCTTCTTTCTGTGAGCAGGCTGCTTGGAAACAAGGTGGGAAGATGCAGAGTCTCCTGTGAAGACAAAAAAAAAAAAAAAAAAAAGTATTGACGCTTATTTTGGGTATTTAATTATAAATAATTTAGTTTTCTCCCACTATTAGAATTGCTTTAGTTACCATAATTCTACCTTTTCCAAAGTACTTTCCCTTTACCTGATTCTACTGGCTCCGGCTCCTGATAGAAGAACATGAGGTGCGGGAGACCCTCAGCGGCAAAGAATTGCTCCATGCGGTCAATCTGTCAAAAAGTGCAACACAACTTTCATAGTAAGAAACGTCATCAAATATCTCAAAATAAAATCAAATTGGATATGTTCAGTTCATTGGAGAAGCTGTGTCAGTAATTTTCTCAAAGAAGATCAGTTTGCAGTGATATGAAATGGTTTTCACAAAAAAACAAAACAAAACAAAACAAAAAAAAAAAAAGAAAGTATAAATCCTGGTTGCCTGATTTCCTTCCAGTATGGCGTCCTCCAGCTCGGATTTCTCCAGTCCCAGACATGATGCCACGATGCTGAGGATGTAGTCATGTCTTCCATCCAGCTGAGCCCGCTTTGCTTCACGCTCCTCTTTCAACTTTTGCTAAACAATTTTGCAAAGAAAAATAAAATGATATTGAAACAGTCAATAAATATTGCTATATTTGGTCTTCAACTTCTTCTCAGACAGGTTTAACAGACAGAAAATGTGTAAATATAAGTATGCTCAGTAAATCACCAAAGCATAAGATATTTAAGTGCGTCGCATTATAGAACCTTCACAGATGGCTCCGTTTCTCTCTATTTATAGCCTCGCCAGCCAAATTCAAAATTGCAAAATTCAAGTTTCTCAGAAAAGATTTAACAGCACTGCAGGCCAGACCTTGATTAAATGGTGGAACAGTTACATCAACCATCCTGGTTGCCAGGTTACGCCACTCTTCACAGAACAAGGTTAGTTAATAAATAACATGAGGCTTGGGTTTGCGTGGTGTGCCAGTCCCTGTGTGCATTTACATCCTCTCATTTACCCTTCATCTTTTTTTTTTTTTCCTAGAATTTAAATGGTAAAAGGAGAAAAGCTTTTCTTTGATTAACGTCACGGCGGTCTTCTAAAAGTACAAGTAACAAAGCAGAAAAATGTTATGTGACCGCTCCTGCCAAATATAGAACACTGCAGAGCCGGGTCTTTCACATAATATCCTGTTTTTGACAACTGCCTTACACTGCAACTCTGAGACACTGAGTGATTGTGTTTCTATTAACCCATTCACCAGCTTCCTTGTACACACCCACGTAGGAGATAAATTTGGGAGGAAAAAAACAATAAACACTGACTGACAAAGAAGAGTAAATAGTTAAACACAAGATGGTAGACAGGACGATTCTATATGTCCGTGTAGATAAAAGTCAACATATTGATCTGTGTTAAGAAAAGCCTTGAGGTTGTTCGTGCAAATGCCAAACCAATGCAAGATGATGAAAACGGTCACTAAAAGCAGACAGCCATTAGTAAATCAGCCTCAAACTCTTGCCTCTGACATTTAACAGAGAATCAGATTTCCTTCGGTGGATATTTATAATAGAATGACTTTCATGGTTCGTTTTCTTCCTATTTATACGTTTGCAAAGTATAACTTCAGCTGTTCAGCATAAAATAAGCATTCTCCTGTTTGCTGCTGTTTTCTTCCAAACTGTGTACACTGTGTTTGTGACAGCTGTGACAAAAAAAAAAAAAAGAAACAACACAAAAACAGTCAAACGAGGTTCTGATTATTCAGATTCCACGTACAAAAACAACAACAGAAAAGGCTTCTGGGAGCAGATAAATCCCCATCCTCAGATAAAATGTGTTTAAAATGATAGTTCCTATAATGACTTGCCTGTGAAGGCAAAAAGCTGTGACAAAACATTATACAGCAGGTAAGTTCAGCACAGGTAAGGTTTGTGAATGTCAAACCTTAACTCAAAAACTCTCTTTACTTTTAAGTAAAACACAGAATGTTTAATTAACATAAAAGGACAAGAAAAATCACACACAGAAAATGTTTATGCAGCAGTTATAGTTGTCATTTAAGCAGCGGTGAATGAAATCTGCAGCTGGAAAAAGCATGCTGAACTGGTCAAAAATCAAAATGAAATTATTTATATTACCTGAATGACCTTTGAAAGTGTAACTTTCCAAATCTGCTTTGTGTACGCTCGCATCACGGCAGCCCCACAGCTGTGAAACGTAAACGCTTAAATGAAGGATAGCCCCTCTTTATCCTGCTATCACTTTACATACATGCAAGAGCTGGAGCCTGATATGGCCGATACGATAGCTATCAAGTTGTCAGCCGTGGTCCTATGAGAGTTTTGTGCTTATTCATATCTTTTACTGCCAAATGTTAATGAATTTCTTAATCAACCATTTCCAACACATCAAGACTGGTAAAACTAAGACATGTTAACATGCAAAAACACATGTTATGTCATAAAAATGAGGTAAGCATTATGATTCCATAGTATACTTACATAATATTTAGAGTAATAAAAACTAGAGAATATAAAATACTATATTTATTTTGTTCATGTTTACTGCACTAAAAAAACAGCTCAGATGTTACACATTTGTACACATTCGAAATATACTGACATTTAAATATACAAATATATAACAAGTGTTGGAAGTTGGGCCTTGGTGAATAAAATTCTTGCTTTGGGAACATTTAGGGAAAAAGTGGTCACCTACATCTTGGTAAAATTGGGAGGATGATAGGAGAGATGTTTAGACAAGCTGTAACTCCAGAACGCTTGGGTCGTCTTACCTTGTTTTCATGGTCTGCTTTAAAATGAAGCATTGTGATCAGCATTGGCCTGTCTGTCACTCTTTTTCACCCCCTGCAACGCCTTAATTGGCACGGCTCTTCATGACATTACAGCTCCGATGAAGGTGAGACAAAGAGCAAACTGCTTTACCACTGCAATCAGCCTCCTTATTTGCCATGTGAGAAAGGTTAGCGCCCTGAGATCACGGGCGTTGCTGCTTAATGGGGACCGCTAACTGCATAATGTGGTGTTGAATGACCATCTGCCTGTAAGGTAATTATCAGGGTCCTCTCACATTTCAGTTCTATTACAACAATAGGGCTTGGGGATGCAGTGGGAGTGAGAGTGGAGGTGAAAAGGTTGTTGACATGTTGGTGGCAATTATATGACTACAGTAAGCGCTGGGTTTCACAGTGCAATCACCATGGACATTTAATGTATTGGCATTCTATGCAAATAAACCGATACTAGCCATATAATGACTGGAGTTACCACTTGATCCTGTGAATCCTTTTACTGGTCCAGTCTAATCTTACTGGACTGACTTTAGTCTAACTTGTTTTACAAGCACCTACGAGTGTCTTTAATAAGGATTCATCTCTTTTGGACTGAAAAAAATGTATTAAATTAAAAAAAATTCTGACATTTAACTACAATAATGTATATGTATATGTATAATGTATAAGAACGCAAACTGAATGTAAGAAATTACAAAAAAATGTGTCATTTGATTACAGATTCATCTTCATATTACAGCTTATTATTATTTCATTTGAAAACTTTAAATGAATGACCAATAAAAACTTTAGAAATGTTGGGAAGGCCTTAATTATTTACTCCCTTGAAAAGACACCTTTAATTAATATATATTTAAAATCTATTAGCTTTTACTGTGGTTTCTGAACAAATACCAAGCTCAACTGTCTCCTCAAGATTGTGACTGATGGTTTGATGCTGAAGAAATGACTGTGAGGTTCTGCATTTAAAAGCAGTCAGGTCATCAATTTTTCACAGTTCCATGACTGACGCTGGGCTTCCATGAAACCAGAGTGGGAGTGTAAATTATAAATGATAAGGAGGTGGCATCTAAAAGAGAAAGACTACTTGGGGAGCAGGACAGGCATTTGACCACTGTTTTCCCAGAAGGTGATCAGGCTGACAGAGGTTCATCAAATGTTTAAAAAAAAAAAAAACATGCCGCGCTTTGAACTGGACACTGCCATCACACTAATATTTGGTTGCTTTAAACATGGTGCACAAACCTTCAGACTATCAGCACTTAGTTGATGCCCTGAGCACTTAGTTGATGCCCTGAGTCTCAAATCTGTCTACAAACCAGACTGAGAACCAAAATAGTCTGGCTTGACATTGAACCACTAAACCAAAGGCACACATTCAAAGGTCTGGAAATAGCCTCTGACCACACATTTCATATTGTATGTGCTACAATGCCCTACCCTCTGGCAGCAAATACAGACTTAGTCTAGTGCTGATTAGTTTTTTTTTTTATTTTTCTTATGCGTTCTTATGTTATACTGTTTTGTTTTTAACACACTAAATTACAATAGTTGGAAATAATGATAGTTTTGTATAACTGCAAAATTTTAGGGATTTTGTTAGTTGTCCACATGACCTTTATTTTACGTAAAGCCTTTCTAAGGTCCAATCTCACTGGAGTCACATGAAACATTATAGCAACAATACAGTACCACCTAGTGGGCGGACGCTGGTAATACAACTAACCGCAACTGCTATTGTTTCACTATTGTTGGGAAACCGTGTGTGAAATTAACGTTCTTCTGGAGAGAATAACCTTCGAGCTAACTTTGGAGCGTTTAAGCACCAAGTAGGATATCTTTTCTTTACAGAAAAACAACCCACGGGGTGTTCTTGAAACAATAAGTAATGATTATAAGAAATTACTGGCTGCCAGAACTTTATGTTTAGAATATGCTCCTCCTTGATTAACCCTTAAATCTAGCGAATTTATGGGAGAGAGGAGGATTGAATTATACTGTCTCAGTATAATACATGAACACGTTTCTTACGACTTTTATAATATACATGTTTACATGTTACTCATCTTAACTAATTTGGGACGAACCTGTGGTTCCTTGCGCGACTCCGCTGGGCCAGATGAGTGTGGAGGTCTGTTGTTGCCTTTACCGATTCGAGAAAACATGACTTAATGTTTCTTAACTCCCATAAAGAATTGTTTATTTCCAGCTATATTTAATAAAAAGTTAGTTGTAAAGGTAAAAATCAGAACTACTTCCTGGAGTATGCGCTTCCCTCATGTTAGTGTTTCCATGACAACGAAATATTCACCTCCTCCATTGAGTACGCAGTGATTAGTTTAGTGTTTGCGAGTATTTACTTTAGCTCGGTCTTTAAATGTGTGTCAGGTCATAAAAAGAAACGTTTTAAGATAGGTCTAAAATCAATTTTAATTATCTGTTGGTTTGTTTGTTTGTGAACAACATAACTAAAAAAGTTATGAAGTTAACATAATCTGCGCTTTTTGAAGTTATTTAAATCTCGTTAATGTTTTGGATTCGATGCTGTCAGAACAAAGCTCCAGAATTTACTCTGTGACAACAAAATGCTGGAACCACCATAATTTCCATTATTGGCCTTCAGTTAGTACAGGTAACCGCTAGATGGCAGCACGTCCTCGGCCCTTGACTTGGCCGCCGCTGTCGAGAACTGGGTTAGATTTGTGGGGCAAATGACATCATACTCTAACATCCTCTTCATCATTAGACGAAGATGGACTTTTCATATTTCGCCTCTTTCTCACTCATTCTCCCTTTCCCGCTGAGGAAGACATGTTGCCTGTGTGAACAAGTCAAGCTAAAGAACTAAAGTCTGTCGCACAAGAATGAAATCATGTGGAAGCATTGCGTTTTACATGCGCACGTTTCAGAGAGGAAAGTCGTGCTACTGCTGCTATAAAATGTTGTGATGGTCTTTCATTAAAGCTGAGCATGAGCCGTGAGCAGTAATTCCCACGCCTCGGCGCCGCAGTGTGTAATGCTGAAAGGGGTCCTGATGTGTTGTGGCGCACATTTAATTTGGGTGGCGCACAATGCACCAAAACCTCTCAAATACGGAATCCCAGGATATCCCACCCCCACCCACTACTTGAAACGGAATAGCCCCCCGCCCTCATCCTCCTCCTTTCGTTTACCTCCGCCTTCTCCTACTATCACCCCCCGTTTCCTCCTCCTCCTCCAGCACCACCTCCTCCTCCTCCTCGCCGCCCTCTCGTCCCAACTCGGGAGCGCCGCCGATCGGTCGCCAGGATTTTCCCTTCTCGGCCAAAATGGAGGAGGAGGTCTCTCGCTTAATGAAAGGAGCCGAGATTGTATGACCGGATCGGATTGTGCTCCTAAATACCAATCATAAGAAGCAAACCGTTTGAGGATATCTGTCGCCGTTACTGCACAAGCGGCCCCAGCCATGAGCGCAGGAGAGGGATTAGATGAGGCTGCGAAGGACGCGGCAGACATAGCGGCGTTTTTCAAATCCGGTAAGTCGGAAAGGGGCGAGTCTGGCTCTGGACGAGCTCCTGTAATGCTGTTGGTGGGATCAGTGGTGGCTGTGTCACAATGTTGTCAAAAAGGACAAAAAAAAACACTTATTGCCTTTATAGGGGCAAGACGCGTCTGGCGCTTTGGACGTACGCGGAGTGATGCACACGACTTGTAATTATTTACCACGTTTCAGTCCGGTGACATGTCAGTGCGCAGCCTTTGATGACACCAGCTGGAATAACGTCCGCTGAAATGCGACATTTTGATGATTTGGTGCTGACCCTATTTCAGACCGGGCTGCAAGGTGTAGAAGGGTCCTGATCAGTAGCCCTCTGCGAGCGTTTCGACGTTGCAGACAGTACTTATCATCTTTGACTGGGGCGGGCCATTTAATCATTTCATTAAATTCCAGCGATTATACAGAGGTTTGGAATCGCCGTGCACAGATAGCGCCCAGGCCATTGACGGTTGGGGCAGTAGGGTTTGCACTCCCTGAGCTGGGCCCCATCTGATATGATGGCATCAAGGTAACCAATAAGAACGGGTCTGCCCCCCCCCATCACTCTGAATCCAAATCATCATTAAAGGCTGTGTTGTGTTCTGCGCAAGTTCCAATATCTCTTGCATGAAAACACACTTTATTTGTTGATTTGATTCTGATTCTGAGAAACAGTATGTGATGATGGATGTATGGTGTCATCATTTCTTCACCTTCCTCAGCTTCTGACAGCCAGCATCCTGGTGGGGCCAGACACTGACTCCAATGTACCCAGTGGAGCCTTATTGAGTTATCAATGTGTAGGTTCTCCCTTTTAAAGTATATGCAAATAGGATGTGCATTCAAGCTGCACAGAAGTTGTCTTAGGGGGATCTGTGCCTTTACTTCACAAAGGTACACTCTCCGGAACATCTCTCCTGGTAAAGAAACAAAAATGTTGTCAGCATTAGATCAGGACCACCTCTGATACAGATCTGAAGAAGCAGCTGTCTTCTCATCAGCTGTTTCTCTCTCTGGTACCTGGTACCTCAGGGTCTGCTGTTCTAGAACACACACACACATCAATAATTTCAGCAGACATGCAACCATATATTCTTATATGTGTTTAAGTGACTCTTCGGATTGGTCAGGAGAATTCTCCCATAGATGGCTCCTATTGGCTGAAAAGTTGACCCACTATGAAGTTGGAATACTTGGATGTTTATGTGGTGGCAAATGCAGTTTATGCAATATTAATAACGGAGCCAGGAATAGCATATGGCCTCAAGGAACTTTTGTAAGTCACGTGATTAGGAAAGTATGGAATAACCATGTCTGTGCAGAAGATCCCAAATAAATGATATCGCATATGAGAATGTTTGCGGCTTCTCATGTTTTTGGCTACATCTGAGCAGAAAGCTTAAGCTTTGCAGTTAACGAACCTGCTGTCTTCATTCTCCTAAATTACTAATATTCCACAAGTGTTCCCTAACAGCTGAAACTCTGTTACCTGCTTTCTTTACATTTCTTCAACATGTCCGTTTGGAGAGGAAAATGGAGCCATTGTTGGAAAACTGCATTCAATAAGTTGTCACTGCAGCCCAGGTGGAACTCATTTTGGGCATGAGCTGCAGGTAGTAAATGAACCCCCCACCCCACAAACTGCTTGTGGAAAAGCTCACTTCAGTGAGGCAGACAAGAATAGAATATAAGTGAATCTAATAATCAGAACTAAAAAGTGCAACCTAAAAGTTTAGGTCTGATCTTGCTGATCAAAAAGGCCGACTGAGAAGCTTCTTTTAAGAAAAATAGGTGTATGTGCCAGATAAGTTTGTTTAAAAGCTGGTACTTATTTCTATTTTTATTCATAATTAATGTTTTGCTTAGACTTTTCAAGTGAACCACATAAATTTCATTCATATTTGTCCTATTTTTACTTTCCTCATCTTAAAGAAATAAGCATCACCCTGAAACTCTGCCCCATCTTCTGCTTTGCTTAAATACATTAGTGCACAGATGGAGCTCCAGCTCTGACCCTGATGCTGGGGATCACAGCTCAGCTGCTGACTCAAACTCTTAGGTTGCTCACGAGTTAAAGTCAATCTTAATTGCTGGAGTTGAGGAGAGAAATGCACAGAGACAGCACCATGTAGCGATAACCCTAAATTTCAAAGAATTAAGTTCTTTTGCAGTCTGTTTTTTCACCTACTTGGATGATTTGGCCCTTAAAGTAAACCAGTGTCCTCTGTGACCTTGAAAAACAGAGGGAGAGAGGGAAAGCAAGTTATTCTTACCATTGATGTATCACTGGTTGAATCATTAGTTCCTAATTGGCAGTAAACTTTCAATCCAGAGCTTCTCCTTTCTCATGTCAGGTCCATTAGCTCCAAACAAACTAAAATCATGAGGTCAGCGGTGACACTTAAGTGATGCATTACATCTCCAGATGCGGCATTGTCAGCTCTACTGGATCCCTGCAGAGGCGAAGGGGCTATCTCTGCAAAGCCAAAAATAACCTTTATGAGACATTATGTTTGAACATTGCACTAATTTAAAAATGAGATCTTGAGAGACATTTAATTAAATTAAAATCCCAGCGTAATGCATCATTGTATGGATGACTGCCTCGTGAAAATCAAAGGGTATAAAGCAAAACAACAACTTGTGCAAGAACCCGAGCTACAGTCAAAAAGACAAAATGATATCCATGAATTTGGTGAGCATTTGCTGCAAAGGTATTGGGTGAGAAACCGGCTCCATTGTGTTCATGACTAATGCAGAAAGGCTTTCAGCCATACATGCATGGGTTTTCGCGGCAGTGTGCATACATAATGCATAATCCTGTGCAGATGACAGAATATTTACTTTGTGGTTACTGTTCTACTGATAATACGTATGAAATACTTTTTTGCATCTCTTAGGAAATCCAGCAGGCACCAATGTCTGCTTTGCCTTATATGTAACTTAACAGCCTTATCTGGTACTGAGCCTGATCACAATACATTGACGTCAACAATGACGGTGTCAGTAATGCTAGGAAAAGTTTCCTCCATGAACCCAAGTGACCCAGTCAAGCTTGTAATGAGAGCTAAATTAGTTAGAATTAAGTGATTCACGCAAACGACTTCAGCAGGCTGCACTGTATCGAGCATCTGACATGAGAGAAAATCCTAGTTGGTGCTCTGAGAGGGTATGGTCACTGTCAGGAAAGGGAAAGTCAATGAAAGAAGAGGACGATAGAAGAAAAAAAAAGACGTGACATGCTTTAAAGCGCAAACAAGCCCTCTCCCTGCAAATTATAGTGCAGAGACATGGGTGGAGTTCGCCCTACCAAATGTAGGCTTCTTTGCCCGCCATGGGCAGCTCATCCAGGGGTAGCCTAATTGGCAGTTGGTCGGTTAAAGACTATGAGCTTAGATTGGCATTGCCCGTGCTGCCAAATCACATTTTTTAGCCGAGTTCCCAAAAGGATAAGAGGGATAGACCGAATAAAAATAAATTGAGTATAAATGAATGTCCGGGTTTTCTTGTGCATTCAAGTCTGTGACATAAAAGACTAAAGCTGAGCTTATTCTTTCCATGTTTGAAAACTTTATCATCAGGCTTGCTTGAGTATCACCAGATTTTTGTATCCGCGAAAAATATGTTTGCTCCACCACAGCCAACCAACGATGCTGTTGGTGAAACTGTCTATGGACACAGCTTGAGAAACTTATTTGCTGCCAGCTGCCAGCTCTCAGCATCACTTGCTGACTGATGATGTACAGTAAGGTTGCTCTAGTTGAGTAGATCATCATTAGAAGCAGCATTTTCTACAAACTCAAGTAGCTTCACTTCACAGATATTATGATGCCTCTTATTGCTTTTCCTTTCTTTCCTTTCAGTTTTATGGGGATAGTAGTCGAGGATGCAGCATAGCCTTGTAATTGCCTGTTTTACAGCCAGACCGTGCTGATCAATCACATGACTCACTGACCTTTTTGAAAGCAGTAATGCATTTTATGGACATGTAAAACCCATCCATCACGACACATTATCGTTCTAAAATGTCACGCACACATATGCAAGGGTACACGCTTTGATGAAGTTTTTGGAGTTTCTTAGTATCAGGTCAAACAGGAACATATAAACGGTGACCATTAAAAGGTGACCATTTTAATTAGTAAATACTTAGCTACAGTGACAGCACCATGACCGCGCGCACGTACACGCACACAGAGGTATAAATGATGCATCCCACCCATGTTGCCTGAAGCCCTGGATGTAAGGAAGAGGGGGATGGAGGAATGGCACGAATGAACATGTGATGGAGGCACAGGGGACTTGTGGGTCATAAAAGTGGGATGGGGTCTTCTGCAAATCCCTCTTTGATATGAGAGAAACTGTCATCTGCAGACTCCCACTCATTATATCCTTGCCATTCACTTAAATCACCTCCTCCACTCTTCTCCTACACATCAGGCCATCATTACCGCGTCATTATGTTTTGTCCCATTATGCAATATTTGGAGTCTTGAGATACTTTAAACATGTCAGAATAGAAATGGCTATTCAGTTGTGGAAATATTTTCTAAAATCTAAAATGCTTAATCAGTTTTCAGTTTTACAGCATGCACCAACATTACCAAGTGGTCAGTGTTGATTGTGCCCCTCCCAAGTGGAAGAAAACAGGATCCTGTTAAATAGACTGTAACAGCACCATAACCCTACAAAATAACTTTGATTTATTCTACGCAAAGGCTTCCGGTTGTATATTATTTTTAATAGGAAAAGATCTAAAAACACATTGCATTATACAATAATTCAGTCAAGATGAGAAAGAGATATTCATGTGTGAGTGCTAAACTTTATTGTTACACAATTCATGGAGCTTGTAGAATTGGTATCACTTTAAACATTATGTTACAAGACCTGTAAGTATTCTTATTGATCTCAACACTCCAAGAATATACATGATATTGTGCAAGTGTGCTGTCCTGGTTTTTACTGGTGGCAGTCCAGAAAAATTACATAATATCTTGGTCTGCCTTCACACACACACCAGTCAGTGATGATTGCACATCAAAAGTGTTTCAGTGTGCCAGAGTCAGTATTTGGCATTGCGGTGCATGGATAAAAATACTGTGATATTTGATTTCATTGCTCAGAAAGGTGATTTATGGAGAGCTACAGTATGTTTATTCACAGCGTCATCCATTCAACATGCGTAAATACAGCCAGCAAAATAAATCTACGCCTACCATTGCTTGGTTTGTGGTCTGTACATTTATCCAGGTGCAGTCACAAGTCCATTCTGTCCATTTTTAACCTCTCTGCTCTCCCCTGGTGACCCTAAAGCAGATGTTTCAATCCTTCCTGTCTTTTGCAGTAGCTCCCTTTTGCCCTCTGTCTGTTTCCCTGCTGCTTAAACCAAAGGAAGCATCTGGATCGGGTATCTCAAATTGCAAACCGGCATTGCGTGCCCAAAAAAGCAGCTATTGAACTCAAGGGGTCGTGCCTGTGCATGACATACGCTTTTAGGAATGTCAAGTACCAGGATGAGCCACTTTTTTTAAATTCATGACATCGGTTAGCAAACCAGCCAGTTTCACGCGGAGTCAATGGGAATTGGTCACCCGACTTCCGTTTTTGCAGATAATCCGACGTTTTACTTCAAACACTTTGCAGAATATAAATGCAGAATCAAAGTAAAGCCTGCAGTGAGCTTAGGGATGTGTGGCAGCTTGAGCGCTGCCTGAGACCACTTGTTAACAGCTGTGCTCAGTCTGACCAACAGGAACTGTGTATTTTCTCTCGTACACACACATTCACACACTGGTGCTCCCTGTTTGCTTTGAAGACAGCAGTCGGCTGTGATCCCTGTCACGTGAACACTGCCAGCAGTGCTCCTCTTTGGAAGGCTAAAGTGATGCTTGGCATTTTTGGCTTTGGACAAAACAGAGTTAGGATCAGATCCGCTCACACAGTATTATTCCTATGGTTACACTGAATTCCGAGTAAGGGAAAACAGTCTGTTGTACTGTAATCTATCTTCTGACAATATTCCAGTTATATGTAAAACATTTTCTTTGTCAGGACATATTTTTCCAGAGACATAGTCAACGTGTAGCGTGTGAACAGGTGTTAACCGTAATCCTTGTTAGGCAGCAGCATATGCCAGGCTCTTCTGTTCAAAGGGGCAGCCAGCACGAGCAAAAGCAGAAGGGCTAAGCCGCCCTGTCCCATCACATCCCCGCCTCCCCTCTCTGTTATCTTGTGCCACTACAGTGTCCCACTGACACGCGACCCAGAAAGACAGTTCATCAGTCTGCTGTCGCACTTAAGACGGTCCAAATAAAGAATTTGTCCAGATTAGGAATGCGCAGATACCGCAAGTACTTGCATTTGGAGACCGGCCAGAACTGTGTGCGGCTCACTGGCGTGTGGTGTGATTGTCAGCACGCTATTCCCAGAGTCCACTTCTGCTCATTTGGAGACTAACAAGTATTGCTTGCTGTTCCAGCAGGTTTGTACACCTCACAGCAGTCCTGACATATGAGCGGGGAACACTTATAAATGCTCAGTTTGAGTTGTTAAAATACGACTACATGTTTGACTGGCATTTATTTAAAAAAAAAATAAATAGAAAAATAAACTGTTAAGCAGTGCACATCACATTGGCATAGTGAGATTTATCATGCATAAATATAGATGTCCATCCAGTTCATGACAATAAATAATTTTTGGATAATTTTTCTGAGAGTAAGAGGTGAGTCTTGGATGTGTGGATTAGCACACTAAACCCATGTTGAATCGATTATCATTCTAAGTCTGATGTCATCGACTTCAACACTGCTGTCAGGACCGGATTTCCTCTCCAGGCTTGGAAAAAATAAACATGCTGCTGAGATTTTCTTATTTGTGGTTCCATATGTGCATGTCACAACATAGGAGCACTAAAGGAAAAAGAGAGGTTTTACCAAAGAGAGGTTAGTTTATATTAAACAAAGTGAAGTATATCTATGGTATGTGTACACGTGCATCCTTGTGCACACTGTCTGAGAGTGTTCAACTGAGGCCGAGGCTGTTCTTATCCTCAGATCAAAGAGTTGTTCTTTGCTATCTTCCTTTTATTTGTACTCTGTAATCACAGAGCTTTAACATCTGACACTGAAACAGGGCAGTGGTTGAGGTTGTCGGTGGGCCAGAGAACGATCTTCTACATTCTTTATGCTTTTTTGTCAATTACTCTAACTCTTTTCTGTCCTTTTGTCTCTTTTTTTTAGATTGTGCTCTCCCAAAATGTGAATCCAAACTGGATGGGCCAGGTCAAACCTCAGGTTGGTCTGACTGACATTTTGCATTCAGAAATGAAACCGTGGATCTTGCATGTTGAACAGATTATCTGCTGAGCATTCAAATCACATCCCACTATCAAAAAGAATTTCAGTGGATGGCGGAAGGTAACCTGGGATTAAACAAACGGCAGCCATCTCTTGAGAAATGCACACAGCGGGTCAACTATCACCCTGGGTGGTATAGATGATTTAGTGAATATACTGCAGGCATTTTGGTAAAGAATAGGGAGACAATGAAGTAAAACCATTTCAAAGATCTGCTCTGTCAAATCTCTTGAGATTCAGCCTCCTTTGTGGCATCATCTATCATCCATGAGCTCACGGATTCTCATCCCAAAGTTAATACCCACAACATGCAAATATACATTCTAAAAATATGCCAAGTCATTTTCTCTGGGGATATTTTTTTTTTTTCTTTTCTTTTGGAATTAAAGGCTGCTTACACAGCCCCTATTAGGGAATGGACAGAAATGATCCCAATATTTGTCTGGCTCCCTGACTGTAGATTATTTATTTTGACCTCTCTTTGACTAAATGCTATTGAATTTTATTGAATTTAAATTGTAATCTGTGCCAGGAAAGTTGGCATAGAGGAGGATTTAATTTCCAATGCCAAGTGAGAACACGCAAAAAACTAGTTTTGAGAACTTTTTTGCATGCCATTTAGCTCTGGTATGAATGGGGCATAGTCGGCCCTTTGAGCTGCATGTGTTTGGCACATATGATTTCATGTTTTCCAATTGGGTTATGTGAGGATCAACATTTTAACAAGACTGGTTGAAATTATGAGCTTAATATGTTATTGCCACATGACAGTATTTGGATCTGTTTTAATGCCAAACAAGTCCTGTGGATGGACACTAAAAACCTTTAAAAATCCACCCCTCAGAGTAGGTCACAGAAATTGGAGCTGCACTATTTGGATTTTTTGGAATTGCATAGATCCTGTATTTTAGGACTCTTTTAACTCTTGATGAGCGACTGTTGTTTGATCAACTTTTAAATGTGCAGTGTGAATGTGATCCAAATCAAACCACCTTATTTCTGAAATACCACCCTTAGTCCCTCAGTGGTTAGTGCTTGTCTGCTTCGCCCTAAGCTTTGTCATGGTGTTGAAAAAAAAAAAATTAGTTCAGGGAAACCTGGATTATGGAAAAACATAATCACTTTAGCTCACACATATTGTTGCTCATAGATGCGCTCAACTGAAGAGAATCAAGAAAGTTAGAGTTGACTTTCTGGATGAGATTTGCAGACGCACTTTAGCCCCAAAATGACAAGTGTCCCAAAAACATTGTTGGCCTGCATATGGATTTACATGCTAAGCATGCTTAGACTAAAACGTTGGATGGTTCCCCAGATATGCTCTGACTCTAAGTCTATGGTAATCTGCAACTGTGGCCAAGAGCCCGTTCAGCCAGGACCGTTCTGATCTCGTGCTGTACAATATTTTGTAAACATAGTGCGGTGATCTGCATTTTAGCTGACTGAAATGTCATGAATATGTGATCATGGAGAGTGACAAAGAACAGGGGAGTACTAGATGAACAGATATAGATGCATTCAGTCAGTGTGACACTTGTCCTGCGTGTGACAGCAAACTGAAGGACTCACAGCAGCAGAGTTTAATTCAGAATTTCTAAAGCAGACATCAACAAAATGCCCTTTGTATGTACAGTAGAACCAGCTTGCAAAGAAATGCACAGACATGCGCAGGGAAATATGAAACGTGTTACTGTATATGGGTGCAAGAGGAGCTCAGAACCACAGCGAAATAAGGAAGGAAAGCTATCAGGGAACAGTTCAGTCAGTGTTCAGCTCTGAGCTCAAAGTTTGCAGCCATTGTCCCACAAAGATGGTTGAATTGACAAAGTGTAGAATAATTATTTGCATGCTTAATCAAATTAGCCCTAAATACAGTCGATACTGTAGACATTCTGCCCATCCACCTACAAAATAATCACACTTGGCCTCTCTCAGTGAAGCACAGTGGGGAGAAAGGGGAGTTAGACTTGCAGTTTGAGGTTGGCACAGCATTTTATAACAGCATCATTTTAGCATCCAAGTAAACACAGACATGCAATTGCTTGTTTACTGTTCTGGAATACAGACATTGTAAAGCCTCCGCTGGAATGTCAAATTAGCCTGGCATTTTAACATTCATAATTGCGTTGCAAACAGTTGCAATATAGAAGGCTCTTCTCAAAATTTGGAATTTTATTGAAGTAAAAGTGCAAAAACAGTTTTCACGATGAGTGCAGTTACTATTCCCATCAAGCTGTTGAGACCGTTTTGTGCATTTAATAACTTTTTGCTCTCACCTCTGGGCGTATGGATTTTAGCTTCAGTTTCTTTGTGTGCTGGTGTGTATTTTGCCCTAATTGGATCATGCAGTGAAACAGTGACTGCATTGGTTTTTAGAAAGAGCTCAGCTCATATCCACCCGTCACAGGACATCAACATAATGATATTTGCTAAGCAATGATTCCCGTGGCTGCACATAACAAGACAAGCCAATTCAAGTCTGTGTGTGCAAGTGTGTGTGCGTAACTGTATCCAGACAGATTTATCAAACAATGTGTAAAAAAAATTGAGTGTTTCTGATTATTTTTAATCACTCAAATGTGTCAGTTTATTGTATATTGTTGGGACTTGATAATGGTATAAAGCTTAACTGTTAGAAAAAAGTGATACAGCATACAGATTAAAACAACTGTACTTTCATGCAGTGATGGATTTTCTTCATCACTGTGCACGGTGGAAACCTTGCTGTCTTATACACACAGATGTATAAATCCACCACCATGCATGCTAATATGTTCCATCTGTTGTAAGCTTCATTATCCCTGCAGTCAACACAGGTGCCTCTTCACCACCATCATTACTGAGTTATTCGATATTTCAGCTGCTCTTTCTGATGATCACTTGTGAATTCTATGAGCATCTTCTCAGAAACAAGAGATCAGCATATTTCTTTATTTCATCTCTTCTGCCTCTCTTGTTTCTATCTTCACTAATTCCTATACTTTTAAGCCCTCATTCCTGTTTTTCTCACAGCATCTTCATTATCATCCTCTCTCTCTCTCTCTCTCTCTCTCTCTCTCTCTCTCTCTCTCTCTCCTCACTCTGACTCTGTCTTTTCCTGTGGAGCATTGATGCATGTGAAGGCAAGGTTCCACTCAGTCTCATATCCAATCATCATCAACCTCTCCCCCCTGCATAAGCCAATCGCCCACATGGGATGGTCGGGGAGGGAGGGGCTAAGCATTAAGGGTTGGGGGATATGTTATATATTGCCACTGGTCGCTCCTTGACTCCAGGGACATAAAGGATGCTTGGCTGCTCCAGGGACAGAACATCACCATTACTCTATCCTTGTCCATCTTCTTTTATAGATGCATTTGTAACTTTTGATGGTTGTGCAGCTGCAGGAGCGCTAAAATGCTTTTAATTTGATTCAACATTTGACTCTCGCAGTGTAACACTACAAATGCAGGCGAGTTTATGTGTCTTGAAGATAAAACGGTTTATCTACAGTGGCAGCGTGGCAGAAAGAAGGAAATATAAATGCAAATGAAAATATTATCCTTATATTTTTCCTTAAGATGCTGATTCCTTGGTCATTTGTGGCTGTATGTGGCCCCACAAATAGTGCTTTCATGTGTGAAAAAAGATACACCAGCCTTTGACAAGAAGGATTGACATTGAAGGTATGGAAGCTGTGTTAAGGATGGAGGAAAGTGGCAATTTTTACTCCTTGGAGAAGCTCATATAGAGAGATGGGAAAAGAACAGTTCTCCAATGCAACCTGCTCTATTGGTCAGTTTGATGGCACTGACAAGCTGAAGACATGTCTATTCAGATCCTGTCTGCTGAAGCCTGTAAGTATTATATAACATCAAGCTGTTTCTTTTGACATTTGCTAATGACATATTTCTGTGGGTATGTGTCATTTGTCATATATAGTCTTCACTGTAAATGCATTAATGTATACTTGCGGCATCAGAATTCACCTCAGCTCTGTTTTATTAGCACATAAACGTATGAGTCATGAGCTCACACTTCTTCTCGTGTTTATGTGTATGTGGGTGTAACGACCACCACACGTATATGAATTGAACCATCCCTGCTTTACCCACCATTGTTCTCGGCCTTTAGAATATGTGGCAAGTTCATATATAGGGTCGTGTTTAAATGTCATAGGCCATGGTGTAAAGACCTAAAGCTTGTGAAGCTGTTGTATCTGCTTCTGCTTCATTCCTAGCATTTCATTTAGGGGAAAAAAAAACAAAACTTTACTGGATGACACAACCATGTAAACTTTCCTATCTATATACAGTTTAGGTGGAGTCCATGTGGTTGTATACTTGCCATTCAGGCCTCAAAGTCATAAAAAGACCCACAATTAAATGGCTTCGAGTGTTTATCCTAAATTTGGGGCAGGCATAAAAATGAATATCAAACTGGGTATTGTCTAGCTCTTTTCCTCTCTTATTTTATTTTTTCTTCCTTGATGTGATGTGAGCTACAGTATAGAAGGTTAGACTTTGAAGTTTACTTTTGCAGGAAAAAAACAATAGAAAAAAATTGAAAAATTGTCTTTGTTGTAGACGCTGCTGTGATTAAAGTACTGCAAAAGGCCATTTTGTGCATTTTTGAGCATGTGTTGGGACAGGTTGGTTTCAATATCATAATTGTTGGAGTGCCGATAAAAGCAAAACAAGTAGCATCCCTCGCCTCTCTATCAGGATGTGTGTCCACAAAGGTGTGCACCCATGCAAGTAAGTCAGATATACCCATCTGATAGTCCAGAGGCCCCCTGTTTGCTTTAGCCAGTTGTTTTCAGTGCTGTGAAAATAGTAGATAACCCAAAGGATCCCCTGGCCCTCGCCCCCAGACTGTGTAGCCATTGCTCCTCCTGGGATGTCTGTGTGCTCAATGGGACATTGTCTGGTCTTTGTTGAGGACAAGTCTGGTGAAAATCCATTCATTGTTGACTGACAGCGAGGCAGCACGACAGAAGGATGATGAAGATGGGATTTGGTTTGACGAGCAGGGATATCAGAAAGGGGCGCGCAAGGTTGACTGACAACTGGAATACATCCAATGAGCAGAGTGAGAGAATGGAGGGAAAGGAGAGCAGTGATGATGAAACCAGTGCATCAGCACATCATTAGAAACACACGCACACCCACACATACACACACACACGAAGACTAGGCCTTTGTGTATATCTTTGCGAGTTTTCCTCTGGGAACTGGCTGACTGCTGAGCTTGTAAACAGGAACTATACTGCTTTTAGCCAACTGTAAGCCCTGCAGGTGTGAGCACACACACACACGCGCGCACACACACACACACACACACACACACACACACACACACATACACATGCACAAACACAGCGAGAGAGAGAGAGAGACAGAAAATTGGATCCAGTTTTAATGATCTCTTTGCCGAATTTGTTTGATTCTGTTTGTTATTCAAGACTTGAGTTTTTCATTCCAGATTTTTTAGAAAGAAAAGGGGAAAAAAACAGTTGTTCAACCTAATAAATTTTTTGAACAGCTCCTAAACTCAAAGTTATAGTATTTTTTATTTTTTTTAACACAATGTTATGTTCATACTCATCCAAACATGTGCAAGTGTAACTTTGCCACAACACTTGTGTCTGAGTTAATAATCCTATTATCTCCCAGCTGCCGCTGTGTTGCTGTCAGCTGAGGTCATGGTTTGGCTGCACCAAAACACAGACATACTTTATTTTTCAATGTTCCATTCACTACCACTAAATCTATTTTGTCACGAAACAGAGCTAAATTTGAATTTTTTGCATCATCTTTAACTTGTGGACTTGCTTCCAAATGTCTTCAAGTAAATTTGAGAAACGTGTTAAAATCTAATTACCATGCACTTTTTAATGAAGACAGCTGCAAGTTCGTTCCAATAGCTGTGTTGCATATGTCATGATTTTTTTGTTTGTTTGTTTTTTAATGATCCTGTCACATCTGGATCGGTTTCTTTTTTATTTTTCCAGTTATGTTGGCAGGTGCCAAGTGAGATGGTGGAAGAATGTGTTCTCCTACTTGTCACGCGTGGTCTTTTTTTTAACCTTTGGACTCCAGTCAAGCTTTGAAACATGTAATGCTAATGTTGTCTTATGTAACCATGACCCCTGTGGTGCTGTTTGCAAACAGATCATATTTATTTTAAAAAAAAAGGAATGTTTCAACATACAGTATATTTCTCCCGCTGCAGTCTCCAATGGCAGAGTTGTGAAGCCAGTGTGACATATTAACCAAATAGAGAACAATGCTGCTGTGAAATGGATAAATTCCTTTGAGTGTCAGAATTTTCACAAAAATGCCACAGGATCAAATAGTGTTTGGAAGAAACGACAAGAGTTGCAGATAATGAATAAAAGACGACTGACATGGTGTCTTTTTTTCTCTCCCTCTCACATACATACACACACACACACACATACACACTCTTTCTCATCTGCCCTTCAAGCAATATTTGGTACAGTGTGGATTATTGGCTTGGTTTTGTTGTGCGGCAGGACAATCGGAGCATGGTTCCAACAGAAAAAATCTGATGAATGGTTGTTCCCTGAGCCGTACAAAGCGCCCTCCGCTCTACTTCATTGATGTGTCGATTCGACTAAGTTGGCTGCCCAGTGAATTTGTACACTGGACTTTTGGGCAGACAGATGCACAAGGACGCTTGGTGCTAAAAGAGGCTTTTAGCCTTTTATATAGGGTCTGTCTCCCTCACAGTGCCCATTCATCTGGCGGTTGTTAAACTTGTTTTTTCACACTGCAGAAACAGTACAGCAAGCTACGGTGAGTTTTTGAGTCACACGTTTTGTGAAAAGAGTTGTAAGCTTCTGCTTTCAGTCTTATTTTAGAAAAGATTGCCTTTCTTTGTTTTGCTTTCCTTTTTGGTTCCTTATTTCTGATAATTGCTTTTGGGACTTTATGCAGACTGATGTTTTTCATCATATTACATTATGATTCATTTTGCCATGTTAGCCACTGCCTGGACTGTCTTGGCTTATACAAGCTTTTTGTCGCACTTTTGTGCATGTTGATTAAGTCAAAAATTCAGTCAAGAGAGTAATCTCACACTCTACTTTGACAAAGCTCCAAGGTGTAAATTTAATCTCACTGAATCTAGTCAAATATAAGATTCCATTTAATTTAAAATAGTACTTTAAATTAGAAATAAATAATGAACACAAGTATATAGAATTTGTTAATTATTCATGTGTTTTGCATGTTTTTTGGATTTGTTTTTATTCTCTGTCAAGTCAAATCTGAAAGATTATATCAGACATTAATTCACTTGAAATGATGACTATGTTTTGGCGTGTGTCCATTCTTGCAGGACAAGGGTACCCAGTTGCCCCTGCTCCAAAGCTCACCATTTCCAACATAGTCCAAGTATTAGACACAGAGAAGATTACATCCAGTCATTATTAAAGCCTATTTCACTCACAAATCCACCATTTACAACTGTTCGGCTGGCTTAACAGGATTTTTAGCCGTGAGAGGCACTGGCCAAACACACACAGGAGAAACTGTTCAATGCACAGTAGCACTTAATTGTAATTTGGGGAGGGGTCAGCACATAGCAGCCAGAAAAAAGCCAGTTGGTGAAGGAGAAAATGTTGCAGTGCCTTGGTTTTTGGCTTTGTGCAGCTCATGGGGCAACAGGGCGTTGTCCACTCTGTGTGGCACGTCTGCTGCCATACGACAGTGGTTAGGTTAGATAGCCTGACGTGTTTTGTAGACCTGCATAAGGTTTAGTACAGGCCTAGACTGTCCTACAATGGCAGTGTTGGATAACCACAGCTGGCAATATGCCCAAGCTGGAAAAATGCTGATCAGACTATCAGGTAGAGTGTTTTCTGTGATCATCTTGTTCATTAATTGATTTCTGTACATGACTGCTATTTACTTGTTATTTGTTATGATATTGACATGTTGTATGAAACTATGAGCATAGAAGATTCATGATTTCTTTCAAGGTAAAAATGGTACAGCTGAAATTACTTTGAGTGTTGTGCTGTAGATTGTCAATAACAAGAGGGAAAGAAGCACTGTGTATGGGTGAGTGTGATCAGTGCAACATAGACACAAAGCCTTTTTTTTTTAGCTTCAATAAGATATAAATGGATCAAAAGTTATTGGGGACACACTGTTCACCTGATATTTGCTGTTCTATCTGTTGTTCCTGAGGAGGTAATGAGTGATGATGTGTGAGGCGATGACTGCCGCGAATAAATGATGTGAAGTGCTGCAGATGGAGTTCACAGCCTGGAAATTCTGTGTCAGTGTTTAGAGAAATGAAAACATGGACAACCCACCACAGACTGTGGTTAAGAATTTCCTCAAAAGATATTTTCAAAACACTTACAGTAAATCCTGATTTGAAATGATCTTTTGTGATATAATGATCCAGTTATTAATTCTTTTAACCACAGCTTGTGCACCCTGGGCAGGCTGTCAGTCATTCTCAGGTCCAATTGGACCTAATGTGCATATTTTTGGACCATTAAAGTAACCAAAGCACCTGGGAAAGTATTCACACAAGTACAGGGAGAGAAATCAAAATCCACATAGAAGGCCTGGGCTGGAATTGAACAATGTGCAACAAATTATTGTGTAAAGGCTTTTCTTCAGCCTGTCTGCTTTCAGTGTGTGGACATTGCGGACATTAAGTACAGTCCAGGGACACAGAGGGTTGTAGTGAGGCCTTGGGGGACACTGACTATGTCTGAAGTCAAAACAGTCAACAAAAGAGGGACAGAGTCACATTGGAGGTGGAACACAGAAACAGGAAAGGATGCAATTTTGAAAAATATACATGATGTTGAGATTGATGTCCAGTCTCACTGCACGAAGAAAGCAATGACACAAATTTCTTCTCCCAAAGCACCCACTGTGTGTTCAGGATATCGTATTTGCATGTCAAAATGGTGTAACATGAGAAATGTGATGTCATCGCAGTATTGTGTGAGCTCAGACGTGAGCTCAGTTGTCCAGCGGTGCATTGATTGTTATGATGTCAAGACTCACTGAAGTAGCCTTCATTTTCACACTGCTGGTTCACATTAGACTCACTGAGCATTGTTTATCCGAGCCGTGTCTGCTAGCGACTCTAATGCTACTAACTGAGAGTTATATTTAGGGCAATTGGAGTGCCCAATGCTGTGAATGTAATTAACTGAGCTTTTTGTTCGCTGCCTTGTATTAAATGAATTTATATTTATATAAATTCATATGAATTTTCCAAGCAGAGCCCTGTAGGATATATAGCAGAGCCCTGTGCTGTCTGGTGCCCTCACTTCCATCCTCAGCCAAATATGTTTACCTTTGTGGCAAAAGAGGTTTATGATTTTTAAAAACATTGAAAATAAAAGACATCATTTGACAATTGTCTATGCATTTGTGTTCAAGAGACTTTTTAAAGCGACTCTTTATGGTAATAGATTTGTCCCTTTTTTCTCCCAGTCTTATTTGTCAATGATTAGATCTTAGCACTTCTTTGCAGCGGGGTTATATTCAGGTCGGGGGGTTGCGGTTAGAGCAAAGTGTTATTTTTACTGTAAGCCTCAGTGTAACAACAATATGAGCAACCCAGTGAAAGCTGAGCTCACCACACTCCCCAGGCCCCCTGCCAGCTCCAGCTGAAGGTCACAGAACTGGAGCAGAGATGGAAAGAAGTATCTGATGAGGGGATGTAGTGCAAGTGAAAGAGTTAAAGAAAGGAGGTAGAGAGAGAGATAAAGGACTGAGTTCATGGTATCCCCCTGTTGCATTGGGAAAACATATGCTTAATGTTATTCAGAGTCAGGGTTGTCACACAAGGGATCTGACAAACAACCTGCTCGTACCAGCAAGTGCAACACTCATGTTTTCACAACAGCATGTTGACCAATGGCAACCTGACATACATGAATACATAAGAAGAAAGGGTTTGAGAGTGAGCTCCGAAGAGCCCTCCATAAAAACCGTAAAAAAAAAAGGAAACCGCTGGCACGAACAGCACATTTATAATACCTGTATAAACCGCACAGTGACGATGAAAACGGCTGAAACTGATATTGTTAGATAACGTACATGATGTGAACTTTAAGAATCCATCAATCAGCAGCTTTGTAGAAGTGTTGGAGTCTGCCACTGGTGGTCATTTGGAGCTATGAATGCCAGTATCACACAGTGAAGCATCGAGTGAGATGAGTGGCATTGGGCAACAGTAATCTGGGATTTAAAATTGTGCTTGACAAGGTTGTGTAGTTCTACAGTGTAGTGAAGCTTTAGCTCTTTTGATTTAAAGGTATTTTTTTACATTTTTTTTTTTCATTTTATTATGCATATAGCATACATTTCTCCTTTTATACCTTCCCTGTCACCACATTTAGACATACAGCTCATTTATTAAGCAGGATTGGCATTTAGTTTTGGCTCAATATCCCTAGATATTTGTATCAGTAAGGAATGAAAAACCTTTGGAAAAGCTGAGATTTTCTTAGAGTGAGATGAGAGATCAGCTGTGTTGCTGCTCCATGTGTCCCCTGAGCACTGCAGTATTGTGCCCTGCCCTGAGACTCAGTTTCCTTTTTACCAAAAAAAGCCAATAACATGGCACATCCTTTGCTAGTGCAACACTATTCTTAGAACCCCACGAATGGTTGGGCTGTGAAACATGAGCATAAACTTACGGCTCCCACATGTTCCCAGTGTTTGCACGTTTCCCAAAAGCTTTTCCACAGTTTGACTGAGCCAGTTTGGCCAGCATGAGCCAAACCAGACAGAGCAGTGTGAGAAGCCTGCCAGTGGTATGTAAGGCTTGCATACTGGATTCTGACCTGCAGCTGAAGCATGAAAGGATCGATCAGACTCATATGTACTGTAAGTTTTTCTGTGGATGCTCTTCTCAAACAAAGAGTATAACGCAGGGGGGCCTGCTTTGTTCTGTTGTATGTCATGTAAACTTGAGCTTGCAGTTGCTGTACATTTAAAGAGATTTTGTGAGCCAGATGATTGCTCCTGTTTGGCGTGCCAGGATGTGTTGATGTGCCATGGACAGTCTAGTCTGCGGTCTGACAGATTGAAGCTGAAGGATTGGCACAGAGCGCTGAGGTCGTCTGTTATGATGTCCTCTGGAAATGAGATGACACAAATGAGAAATTCACTTTGGTTTTGTAAACTAGGCTTCTGCAGTTTCTAAACTAGTTCTGTGTTTTATTCCAACTCAGTGCATGTCTCTTTAGATATCCCCAAAGCCCTTTTAAAAACAGTCTGAACGCAAATGGTGTTCAGTGTTTTCAGCAGAATCGGTCTGGGGTGAGAACATGTGCTTCTGCTGGCATTAACATTCACACAGGCGCATCGTTTCCAGCCTGGAGTTAGGAGGTCAAAAGAAAATTGATTGGGACACTCACTTTGTGCCGTGCAGTTATATCGCCTTGGCTGCACGGCAGTGTGAATTTAAGGATTTAGAGCATCGTCCTCGTGGAGAGACACGAAGGGGGCTTGAGCGGAGTGATTTAATGATGGCTGTTACTGGCTTGCTTTTCATCCTCCAGAGAAACAGGAGTGGAAATGCATTGTCGTCTCTGCCTTATAGCTACGTGTAAAATGTTTGCATACTAAATTTACATGTGAGAAAAATATTACACTCAGTCTCTATTAGGATCTGTGTGCTCTATTTGAGCTGTAATACAGTGTATCATGACCTCTGTAGCTGACCCTTTGTAATGCTTGGTGGACAACACAGCAAAAGTGACCAATCTTTCATTAATAAATGTCATGAAATATCGAGTGGCACTGCAAATTATTGGAAGTCGTTACCTTGAAAAACAGGATTCCATCGTTAGATGGTGTGAGACTGAACCTCTCATGATCATCTCTTCCTGCAATCACCACCTTGTATTTTCACACACTACAGTCACTGTAACATTTGATTTGCCTACTTTGGATTTTTAGATACACAGAAAAAAACTACATGCAAAAAAATCCCCACCTTCTCACCTCATATTTACAGGGCACTCAGGCTGCCAGTAAAATAGATCACTCTCGTTATTAGTGTGTTATGAACAAGCAGCCTGTGATTGAAAAGCTGTATTTCATGCTCGGCAGGCTTGTAAATGAGCGCCTGTGTGCAGTGCAGGGAAGTTACTGTGCCAGTGTCAGTGTGTGAGGGCTGATGATGGCATTTCATGAATCAAAACGTGTGGATTTTATTTCTGTGATGCTGCAGGGGATATTGGCACATATCGGCGTGAGTCTACTGAAGAATGGAAGCATCTTTCCCTTCACCAGCAGCTGTTCATATTTAGTTGCTCTTCATTTTTCTTTCAGTCACGCCGCAAGTGTTTCAGAATTTTTCAAACTCGTTGCTAAAATTCACCAGCGGATCTTGAAAGTATGTGTGCTGAGCTCACTGCAGCCTTTGTCAGAAGCCCAAAGGGCAAGTACACTTCGACTCGTAGCGAGAAAGAAAAAAAAAAAAACAGTTTTTAGCAGCACTGCAGCTCTAGAAGGACAGCGCTGACTGCGTGCCAGCACCAGTGTTCCATACAGACCCCTGTTGTGAGGAACATTTTCCTCTACACACATCTGCGACCAGATGTAAGAACACTTTTTTTCCCTTTCTGCTCATTTCCCCAAATGTTCAGATCACACTGAATCACCAGTTGGAAGCAAAAAAGAGAATAAAGTCAACGTGTCTGTTGTTTTGACAGTGTTCCAGCTCATTTAGTCATCTTACTATGTTCGATGTATGGAAGAGACAGATGGGCGGGGGGGGGAGGAGGATGACAAACAGGTGCAGCAAGTCATAAACAGAAGGAGATCATAAAACCATAAAGATTGGAGTGTGAGGAAATCGCTCAGCTATTCAGCTTGTCTCTCTTAAGGCGCCAGCCATTGAAATTGCCGCATCAGTCCAATCTCCAGTTATGATTTCATCAGGTTGTGTCCACTCTGGCCATTTCTCCCAGCGAGCTAATGTGCTGTCACTCAGGCCCGGCTGCAGCGCCTGACTCCCTCAGTCTGCAGATGATATCGATATAACGGTGGCCATTAAAGCCCGGAGTTATTTAGCTGCCTCTTTTTGCAGTCATCTCCGTTATTAGCTGGCTCGCTGAACGCCGCAGTTTCTTGCATGACCTCGTGTTCTCGTCACTGCCGGTTTGCACGGATCGTTGTTTCACACAGCTCACCTCTGTGTCTTTACATACTGTCCTCTCAGTGTGTATCATGCTGTGTGAGCACAGTTTCAGATCTAAATCACAGCTTTACAGTAGCTTTCAGCAAATCCATACACGTGCGTGTGTGTGTGTGCGTGATTCAGCACTCAGCAGTCTAGCCTATCAAATTAGTTCATTTCCATTACACTGTGATTAAATAGTTATTATATTTGTCAAAGCAGCGAGGTGTTTATCCACAGTGTTAAAGGGATAGTTCACACTAAAATTAAAACTCATTCTCATTCTTCTCCGCATAGTTATGTGTGTGAATGGTGTATTAGCAAAGGCTGTGCTCAAATCTGGCATGTGCTTATGGATGTCCAACTGATTAAATTTTGGTTACGATGTACAGATCCTGCAGTTTTCCTGTTCTCCCACTGACTGAATTGACTGTTGCAGGATTTGGTTTGCCGACCTTCGTGTTTTGTGTTTCAGGGTTCCACCGTAATGAGGATATGAAGGCCATTGACGTACTTCCTATCCTCAAGGAGAAGGTCGCCTTTCTCTCAGGTCAGACACCTCACACGACTGTGTTTCAGTCAACATGCATATAAAAGCTTGCAAATTCAGTTTTAATTTTAACATTGGCAAAATTTCACTTCTGTATTTAGCCTCTACTTCTATACCAGGATTATAAAATTTTGAGTAAATAACATGATATTTTTGAATTTGGTAATACAAGCGCAGCTTAAACAAAAAACCCATGCTGTACGGGTGATTAACTTACATGTTTAAAGATTAAACGTATTGGTTCAATGACAGGTATATTTTTTTTTATCAAGACAATGACACCAGGTGGTCATTTTGTTCCTTTCTCTTGTGGTAGACCGAATCTTTCGTAATTCTTATAGAAAAGAGGATGATGTTCAACCTCATGATGCTACAAATTGCTAATTTCATGGAAATGAAATATTTAAAAAATATTTTACCTTTAAGATAAGCATCTGCTTTTATCTACACTCATTTCTTTTTTTTTTTTTTTCTTTTTTTTTTTTTTTGCGAAAGTATTCAAAGAATACCTGTAGGAATTTAACATTTTTAAATGACTATTTTGTTGTCTGAATTGTGCCAACAGGTGGCAGAGACAGACGCGGAGGTCCCGTTCTCACATTTCCTGCACGAAGCAACCATGACAGAATACGACCTGAAGACCTGCGCAGGCTCATAGCTTACCTGGCTACTATTCCCAGGTAGGTGTCCTAGAAACATCAACAAACAGGTTTTTCTTTTTAGCGGAGATCTGGTCCCCATGTTAATTTGTAACAGACTCTCTCAGGTTTTAACCTATTTCTTTTTGACTTTCCCATCTTGATTTGGTTTGAAATAAAGCATGACCTGAGGCCACACACAGCCGGGACGGGTTCATCTTGTATATTCTGAATTTCCTTCCTGCTCCTCTAGAAAAATCAGCGTGCTGCTTTTAAATAACTTTCAAACATCTCGGCACTCTGTTGCTCTGTGCAGGTGTCTTTCACATGTTACAATGAGCTCCAGGCTGTTTTGTTTGGAGTCAGTTGTGGTTGTGGTCTCCCCTTCACTGCACTTTCTACTGTTGTTCAGCACCGGGTCTTGTCTCTTGCCGAGTTCTGTCTGGTGGCTGCAAAAATTGTATCCAACTTTCTACGGAGCACCTTCGGAGCCATTTGAGATGTTCAAACTGTAAAAATTTCATGCAGGAGTTTGTTGTAGTTATTGCGTGTTGCATGGCTGTTTCCAAGTTCAGGGAACAAATCAACTAGTGTGTGATTTCAACAATTTTAGGTATGTTAAATCTAATAAAGTAGAGAGTACAGAATGGGTGATCTGCCCTGGGTATTTTTGACAAATACTTTCTTTCAGTGATATCCAAAATAAAAATGACATTCATTTAAAGAGCATTTCTATGCAAATTAATGAGAACAAAGAACAGCCCTCCTATAGCCCTCAGCTTCTTCTTTCTTCTTCTTCATCTTCTTTTTCTTGTTCCTCTTCTTCTTCACAGCTTTGATTCCTTTTTCTTTATAATTCTCCTCCCCCTCTCTCTCTCTCTCCAACACTCGTTTCTTGCTCTTATTTTGGCGAGTGATGTGTTTTCAGAGAGGGAGGTCAGAGTGAGTTAGAGCAGGAGGGTCTGTTTCTGCCTCCTCACTAGACATGTTCAGATTAAAGCCTTTCGCACCAAGAAACAGCCTTTTATGGAGTCAGACGGCAGAGGGACTTCTGGTAAGCAGCGGTGGAAATCTCAAATGGTTTGAATATATTGGGTTTTTTTTCCCTTCCCTCTTTAGATACGCATCTCTCTTTTGAATTTTGTCGCCCTTACAGTTTTTTTGAGGAACTGTTCAATTATTTGGTTGTTGTAGCTAGTCAGATGCAGAGGATTAACCAACCTAATATTGTATATTTATGAAAAATAGTTTAAAACTCACTATTTCTCACATATCGATGTACTCTTCATCATAGGACATGACCTCCTTTTTTCTCTCTCTCTCACAGCGAGGAAGTGGCGAGACATGGCTTCACGGTCATTGTGGACATGCGTGGCTCTAAATGGGACAGCATCAAGCCTTTACTGAAGATCCTTCAGGAGTCGTTCCCATCTTGCATCCACGTTGCCCTCATCATCAAGCCCGACAACTTCTGGCAGAAGCAAAGGACCAACTTTGGCAGCTCCAAGTTTGAATTCGAGGTAGGTGATGATGTACAAGCGCTGAATGTCTCCGAATGTTCGGATAAAGTGAAAAGTTTATGTTTGTGATTCTGGTGTAACTCATTAAATCTAGTTGGTTTAACCAGTATGATTTTGTAGGCTCTGTTCCTCTTTAAACAAGCATTGGTCACAATTTATCAGCTGTAATTGGACCACTGCTTTGTCACAGTGTCACTGTTATGTCCCGTGTGGGCATGTGGTGCTGGTATTTTTAGTCCTGACCCGGTTACTATGGAAACAGGATAAATAGGACATGGTGAAGCAGAGTTGGGTTTGGACCAGACACTTGTTGTAATAAGTCTGACAGTGCGATAAGCTGAAAGTCACTGGTTTGACATTGGAAATGGAGTCAGGTTGTGTTCTTTTCATTTCTAATCAGCTGTTAGGACTGGAATATCTTTTTCTTATTAGAGTGGACAAGAGGAACCCCCGAGTCTGCAAATTCTTATCATTATCCATGTTTAATCGTGGGCAATATATAATAAATATCATTATGTGGGAATTCAAAGTTAATGTTGACTGAGATGACTGTGATAAAACTGTAAAGTAATTTCCCATTTTTTCATTTTAAATTTAATTGCCCATTTCTTTTTTTGGCATACTTTCTCTAATTGAATCCCTACATACCTTCTTCATGACAGACAGTGATGGTCTCTTTAGAAGGTTTATCCAAAATTGTGGACCCATCGCAGCTGACGGCTGACTTTGAGGGCAGCCTGGAGTACAACCACGATGACTGGATTGAGGTCTGGAACCTTTTAACTTTGTTCTTCTTTAAAAACACAGAAAAATATTTTTTTTCTTTTCAGTCTTTAACTAGCCAAACAGCCCCTCTGCTCTTTAGCATTTAACATCAATTTTTGATTTCAGGTCCGGCTATCCTTTGAGACCTTTGCCAGCGATGCGGCACGTGCCCTGGCGCGCCTGGAGGAGCTCCAGGACACGTTGTCCCAGCGTGATCTCCCGCGAGACCTGGAGGGAGCTCGGCGGCTCATGGAGGAACACGCGGCACTGAAGAAAAGGGCGACCAAAGCATCCGTGGAGGAGCTGGACACGCAGGGACGAAGGCTGCTGCAGAGGCTGCAGGCACAGGCTTCGGGAGGAGGCAGCGTTAACGAAAGCGGGTACATTAACCGCCTGGGCGGAGCTAGCGGAGATCCCAACGACCACCATCACGGGTGCCACACGCATGCCGACGCACACAACCTCATCGCTAAAGTGAGCGGCTTGTTGGATAAGCTTCATGGGACTCGGCAAAATCTGCAACAGCTGTGGCACATGAGGAAGCTGAAACTGGACCAGTGCTTCCAGCTGCGTCTTTTCGAACAGGACGCAGAGAAGGTTTGAGCTCCAATCTGTTATCTTCGTCTTCATATAAAGATTAAAATCACGTTAAGAGTAGAAACCATACACAACAGTTCAACCACAACTATCTCTAATTTCATCTTTAGGTCCCCCCAGTCTACAGTAAATCGTACTTATTTTAGGTGATGAAAACGTGCTGCACTGCGGCTCGAGTGATGCTTATTCCTGAATATACTAGTCAGCCAACGCTTAAGGTGTTTTACCCCCATGTAAGATTAGTGAGGTCATGTGTGTGTATGCTTTAGAGGCTGGTGGGCTCAGGCTAGCTGCATATATGTAAACAGGGAGTGTGTGTAGGCAGTAGGGTCTCTGGAAAAGCGTGATATCTGGAGTTAAGGAATGAGCCTACGGTGTTATGAACTGTGCAGAGATGGAGGCAGAGGCCTGCTATGGAAGGTGTCGGCTGTAATTAAACACACCTTTTCCTTCCCCCCAAAAATGTAGAGCAAGGAGCATAAAAACACCCTCCCTTAGAAAGCATAGTGGAGCCCACGTGCTCTTTTGTTCTTACATGGAACAGAATGTTGAGGAGGACTTGCCTTCAGGGGTCATTGCAAAGACAATTAATAAAATCAGCTGCAGAGAAAATCTTTTCTCAGCTGTTAGTGGAAAGACTAACTAATTCTACTAACTGTGGATGGTTTCTCGCTCCCTCCTGCGTGCAGATGTTTGACTGGATCATGCACAACAAGGGGCTTTTCCTCACCAGTTACACAGAGATTGGGGGGAACCACCAGCATGCTGTCGAGCTGCAGACCCAACACAACCACTTTGCGATGAACTGCATGGTAAGATGTCGTCTTTTTCGTTGTTAAACCAAACACTGGCTCCGAAGACACAGGCTGTCATCGTTACTGTCATTTACAGTGGCAGGGCCTACACACACACACACACACACACACACACACACACACACACACACACAACATGCCACTCTTTTCTTCCACACCTATTTTCTTAAACCATTTCCCTCCTAGTCCAATTTTGACAGTTGACCCATAATGCGTCACTGCCCCTCCCAGGACCAGCAATGTGCTGCCCTCTGCTGCTCTACTAAGTTTTTACTTGTCAATAATTTGAAATACACATTGGTGATATTTAAATTTTGCTGGTTCTGTATGTTCTCAACATGTGGGTCAGGGGTCACTCTCAGTTACCACCCAAATACAGTTGTGTCAACACTGGATGGCTTTGTAATAAACCAATCACCCTGGAGACAACAGTTGTACAAATGACACACAGGACTAAAGCAGCCGGGTGTGTGACCACCACCCTCTCCACCCATTCTTCCACAGGAAGCAGCGTTTCCTCTTCCTGTGGCCTGCGTGTTCAGATGGAAATGCATGGTGTTGGTATGCATTTACTCGTTTGTTGTAGCAAGCCTCTGCCACATGTCTGCTTTACACGTTTCTAATATTTTTTTTTTTCTTTTATGGGGAAACTGAAAAATATAAAATGGCATTTCTTATTCATTTTACTGATCTATTTATTTCGTAATAGCACGTATGTGGCAGCAGGATAAAGCTGTGAAACTTAAACCAAAAATAAATAGTCTTGTGGGTGTTTTTGGCTGGCTAAAAAAAAAGTTTTTTGCTGGCTCTATCCACAGCGGTTCACTCAACCTACAAAGTTCTGCTTCTTTTCTGCTCCCTCCAAATCTACTCATTATAGTGCATTCACAATGCTTCTTATTGGTATTGAGTTTGTAAAAGAAAGATCTAAGCTGAATACTGCAGAAATAGTCTCCCACACTAAACACTGTCTACCGTTTATTAGTGTACCATATACACAGAGCACTTTATTCTTTCTTATTTGCTTCTGGGGAAACATCTGCTGCATGTTAAACGTGATTTCATAAAACAAAGTTCAAACTCAGAGTAAAGGCTCCAATTAGGAAGCCCAAAGAAATAAAATAGAAACACAAGCACCCTGGAAGGGGCTGAAGAAAACTAATTTAGAATAAGGTTGTTTACATGCACTGAAGAACAATATTGATATTGACGTATCGGCTGCATACAGGCTTTTAAGTTAAATTCTTCCCACCGCTGTGACAGATGTTCTGTTCTACTGGCTCAGAATGAGATAAATCTGGTCAGGACTTTGTTTTCATTCTCTGGAGATTCACTGATCTCCTGGGTTAACAATGTTGTCATACTGTTCCTCTTTCCCTCTCTCTCTTTCACACACACGCACACACACATACACACACACACACACTCATCAGGCTTGAATTAGGGATACCTTCTCCCAATCTACCCCTTCCATCTCCTTTTAAGACTTTACCACCCAGTGAGTTGGAGCCTCTGTTATTAAATCTTAATTCATGATGTCCAACAGATGGCGTCAATGTCTTTACCAATTAGTCGTAACTGGGGTTTTTCCTGTGTTAGATGTGCGTTCCAAAGCCACCACAGCGTGTCATAACGCAGGTATCGACAGCACGGCAGCTTAGATCGCTTTGTTTGGGCCTGTAATAGGATTATTCTTCCTCCTCTGTGCACCACTGTTCCTGCATGTATCACAACGTACCTACTGCTGTGTATTCGAGAACTGATGTACCCCCTTGATTTCTGAATTCTGAGCCCACCACAGCCTCCATTATCCTTGAAATAACATCACACCTATCCGTGAGGTATATATGGTTATATGTCGTTTCCCTGCTTTTTGGCCTGCGTGTGGAACATCATATGCTTTGTTTGCTTTGTAAAAAATACCAGTCCTTCAAACAAAGCAAAAGCTGTTCAATTTTAAAAGTCTAATTACAGAACAAAAGGACACCATCTGTGTCTGGGACTTTGATGCCACCACGTAATTTGTATAGCTAGAATCACCCTTCTCTGGGCTGTGCCTCCGTTTGATGGCCTGTTTTGTTCATCTTTTTACCATTTTTTTTTTTTTAGTTTTTAACAATTAAACTAAGCCACAACACAGTAGGCTCCCAGAGCAGTAATTGAATAGAATAACAGACTGTTAACAGAGTTAATTAGCATTTGCTGATCCGTGCCTATCTGTACACAACAGCTTGCAGTCCATATATTAACAAATATGCGGTGTGTTGTTATTTGCAAGGTATGCCGCATAAAATTGATAACTTTTTAATGATCACAAGGTTAAATAAATTTGTTTACGTGTGAGGTGGAGATGAAGCCTAGGCCCAACTTGCTTGCATAATGCTGACTGCTGTTCCCTCCAGTATTACTCACCATGTACAATAAGCTAATTGTCATTGTTTTACTTCACAAGTATATTTTAGCTGTTCAATGAAAATGAAAACTGTGCAGCAGTGAAACACTCTTTTCAGCATCTCACAGCACCTCAGTGCTGCTGTTTGGAATTCGATCCCTGGAATTGAGCTGGTTAGTCATCTTGTTAGTCTTTGCTCGCAGAAATTGTTGGCTGTTAAGTATTTTAATGGATTAAAATCAAGTGATATTTTGAGTGTGTAATTTTTTTTTTTTTTTTTTTTTTTTTTTTTCTGTTTGACCCAGAACGTGTACGTGAACATTAACCGGATCATGTCAGTCGGGAACCGGCTTCTGGAGTCGGGCCATTACGCCTCGCAGCAGATCCAGCAGATCTCTGGGCAGCTGGAGCAGGAGTGGAAGGCCTTTGCTGCGGCACTGGATGAGCGCAGCACGCTGCTAGAGATGTCTGCCAGCTTCCACCAGAAAGCAGATCAGGTACAAGCACAAAAATCCACTGGCTTTGACCGAAAAATTGAGGCCCCACTTACACACATCTGCACAGAATTATGTCGTAATTTTTAGTCTTTTTAAACTATATGCACGAAAGCATGTACAGTATATGTAATTTTCCTGCATGCATAAACAGGATGAACTAAAAATACTGTTGTTAACTTGAGGGTTTAAACAAAGACGCATTCTTGTGTCTTCATTTATTGTACGTTGGAGTTGATTTATGCTGTGATTTATTTTTCATTTTAAAATGTTTAAATGATCGATATTGTTTTGCTGAGGGTTGCATTTGTTTTGCCCAGGGAAGCATTACAGACAGAAGATCAGGTTTTATTTCAAATTAATGAAAGAAAAGTTCCTACTCTTGCCTCAACCTATAACAGAATATTTTTAAGCTTTCTGCAGTTCACCATAACCCTTGCTCAGGCCTTCATGTCAGATTTCCTGTTTCCAGGTTCAGCAGTTTTGATGCCAAATCAACATGTAGAGCTTGTTTCTTTAGCTGTGGTGGGAGTGCACCTGTGGAACTGAACATTTGTACTTAAATGAAAACGTATAATAGCTTTACTGTGACTAATAATGTGTAAGAATTGCATAGGGCATTGATGTACGCTGTAGAAATTGAAATGGTCACATGACTCTGATATACATACCGTACATTTCTTTCCCAGTACATGGGTAAAGTGGAACCGTGGTGTAAGGCCTGTGGTGAAGGAGAGCTGCCCTCTGAGCTCCAGGATCTGGAAGACACAATCCACCATCATCAGGGACTTTATGAGCACATCACCACCGCTTACTCTGAGGTCAGCACACTCATTCACACACACATTATGTAGACTGAGGTCAGTGGCACACGACCAACAATGAAAACAAATGGAGGAAAGAGAGGAAAATAAAGTCATTCTTATTTCCACGAGGATCAATTTTATCTTTACCTGACTTCGACAGGTAAGCCAAGATGGAAAGTCACTGTTGGACAAGCTTCAGCGCCCTTTGACCCCAGGGAGTGCCGATTCCTTAATGGCATCGGCAAACTACTCCAAGGCCGTGCATCATGTCTTAGACATCATTCACGAGGTGCTGCACCACCAGAGGCAGCTGGAAAACATCTGGCAGCATCGCAAAGTCCGCCTGCACCAACGGCTGCAGCTTTGTGTTTTCCAGCAGGATGTGCAGCAAGTAAGACACAAAATTACACCTTCAGCTGGCTTTGTGTTGTGTTGTGTTGTGTACAGAGAGATATTGAGATTTTTTTTCTCTTGAATTGTTTTTATTTTGTTGTTAAATTAAAGTTAGTACTTTAGAATAAATGTATCAGACCTTTAAAATGTCTAAATGCATGTAGTTGAACTATTTCAAAAAGACATATTTAACCCCAAAAATGCATATACTTAATAGTAAAACACTGAACTGTAAGACAGTAATTTGATGTTTAATATGTGCATATGAACACAAAATCAGCAACATTTTACATCTGTATTTGAAGGGTGGTTAAAGTCCAATGTGTGTGCATGTCCTGTAAACATCTCTGACTGTGCAGCAGTACAATCGCATCAAAGCCTCTGCTATCGCCTAAGTTTTCATGGTTAGAGACTCCGTCTCGCTGTGACTGCTTGAGTCGCTGCTCTTAGATCAGGTCTATTCAGTTGGTATATAGTGTCGACTGCCGTTCTACCCTTTGGGCATGATCTCCTCCCTCTCTCTCTCTCTCTCTCTCCCTCTCCCTCCCTCTCTGTCCTTCCTTCCTCTTCTGTGTGTTGGGAGTTCTGAGCTGATGTCTTCTTTTTCACTCATACTCTCTTTAATTTTCTGTTACTCTTAGTAGTGGTTTCCATGGTGATGCAATTACTGTCACATAAAGTGTCGAGGGCATTGTGCACTTGTTAATATGTGATTGTTCCATCAAACATATTCTCCCAGAGACGTCAAAAGCATCATAAAAATGCTTTTTACTGCTCCACTGACAAACACACGAGGTTTAACCAACTGTTTAATAGATAATAAGATACACTATGTATAACTAAGATTTATAGCTGATTGAATTCACAGTTGAAATGCAAGTGTTGTGTCATTCCTATGATCGTAACCAAATTGTCCACACGTGGGATTTAAACATCACAGACAGTACCAAAATGTGTGGATAATGGAGTTGGGGGGGCAGATAAAGAGGTATCATCAACTTGTCTAAACGCACCCCTTAGTGGTCAAATTGAGTACTGCACTCTTACGCCGTTTAACGTGCATTCGCTGTGTGTATATACAGGTACTGGACTGGATAGAAAACCATGGGGAGGCCTTCCTCAGTAAACACACAGGTGTTGGCAAGTCTCTGCATAGAGCCAGAGCTCTGCAGAAGAGGCATGAGGATTTTGAAGAAGTTGCACAGGTGAGGTTTAAATATAAGCAAACACAAGCTTATTCTTTATGTTGTGACAATTTCTCAAACATTTTTTCAAAATACCGATATTATCTTATTAAAATGATTTGCTTCACAATTCCAAGAAATCTGCCATCTCTTTGTGATGTACAGTTCTCTTTCTAAACTTACTTAATGTTGCAGAACACCTACACTAATGCTGACAAGCTGCTGGAAGCTGCGGAGCAGCTGGCTCAGACTGGCGAATGTGATCCAGAGGAAATTTACCAGGCTGCCCACCAGCTGGAAGATCGCATCCAGGACTTTGTCCGACGTGTCGAACAGAGAAAAGTCCTGTTGGACATGTCTGTCGCCTTCCACACGCACGTAAAAGAGGTGTATAGGTCTCCTTTTCTTACCATAATTAGACAGTTTTCCCCTTACAGACTGGTTCAAGGCCTAGCCTATCAAAGTGCTGCAAAAGCAGAGGACATTGGTTTATTGCTGTGCCTCCTGCTTTACATCATGTCATCTTTTGGTCGGCTTTCATCTTAATTTGTCATTACAACTTCAAAGTCTGTAATTGTGGCCATAAAGCAAATGATGGAGACGTCTGCACCCAAAAGCCTCTATTGTTCCCTCCATATTTGTCAAAATTATTTCCTCAGTACTGACACATTGTAGAGCTGTGCCTTCCATGTTTTTTCACTACAATCCCCTCACATGGAGAGTCAGAGCTAGTGTTATTAATGAACCTAGTCTAGTCCATATGGACTAATCTCTTTCATCCCATCTGTCCAGTCAACATTGGTGCAGGTCGCTGTGACGACCTCGAAGTCTATATGAGCGTTAGTATGTTATAAAGATCTCCAGTTTGTCCTGTTAAGGGATGTAATTATTCACAAAAAATAAATAGCCAAAAAGCACACAAAAAACAAGACTGGAATAGAATACGTAGATCAGCTAATCATCAGATCAGTAATTCATTTTGAATAATTTATAAGGTGAGGATGTGAACAATATTGCATTTAGCAGTCAGGACTGGGTGGGTGCGGGACAAACACTGGGTGCCAGGGTCTCTCCCCTGCAAACTTGATCATGTGCCAGGGCTTTTCTTGAGCCACTTTACCCAGATGGCTAATCTGTTACAAAGATGACCATTCTCAAATCACCAGCTTTGAACAGAACCAGCTGGGATTAATTTCCTTTGCCCATCTTCTGTCTCCTGCATGGGTGTTCTAGTTTAGTGCCCCCTGGTCGTTCAAGTGGTGTGCAGGTATGGTGTTTACCTAACTGGCTTGCTCTTACCTGATCACGTTTAGCTGTGGACGTGGCTGGAGGAGTTGCAGAAGGAATTGCTGGATGACGTGTATGCAGAATCCGTGGAGGCGGTTCAGGACCTGATCAAACGGTTTGGCCAGCAGCAGCAGACCACTCTGCAGGCTACTGTCAATGTCATCAAAGAGGGAGAGGACCTTATCCAACAGCTCAGGTAAGAGCTATTGCTGTATATGCCACTTCTTTTATAGTATGTTAGAAGAATTATAAATCCAAGTTAAATAAAGTCTAAAAATACCAAGGGTAGGCCATAATCAGGAAGGTAATCCCACTGTGGCCAATTCAGAAGTAAAAAAAAAATGATACAGATTTGATTGATATCTACAGTTATTTAAAACGCAGCCTCATCAGATAAACTCACCTCTAAATCATTTGTATTTTCCCACAGAGACTCGGCTATTTCAAGCAACAAAACTCCCCACAACAGCTCCATGGCCCACATCGAGAGCGTGCTTCAGCAGCTGGACGAGGCCCAGGGCCAGATGGAGGAACTGTTTCAAGAAAGGAAGATCAAACTGGAGCTCTTTCTGCAGCTCCGCATCTTTGAGAGGGACGCCATTGATGTGAGTAGTCTATGGATACTCGTTGCCTGATAAATACTTTTACGTTTTGATCTCTTGTTGGATCATTTACGTTAAATGGAGAGCAAAAAAAAAAACAGAAAATACAATTTAGAGTTATACAACTAAAAAAAATGTCATGCCACATGTATAATGTTTATCACTAGATTAAATTAGTGATGTTTTACTGCGCTTTGCTGACAGACGTGATGAAAGATAAACACTTTGAGCTGATAATTATCAGGAGTAAGACTGATCTTTGCATCTAATAACAGTAACAGACTCGGTGAGTGAAAACACGTGTTCCAGGAATAGTTCCCTCACTTCACTGATGTATTTTTGGCAGTGCTACCAACACGGGTCTAAGGTTATTTTGAAATATTGTCCAGACTACTGTAGATTATCTCAAAAAAAAAAAAAATCTAAATTAATTTATTTGCAGAACTTATTTTGCTATTTTTCCAGGTCTACATAGATTGCTATTTTTATGACTACTCACATGATTATATATATATATATATATATTTACTTTAAAGCTATAAAATGAGATGTATCAGTTTGGCCTGAAATTATTTTTGTTGTGCTCTGAGAAGGGAGATGTCTCACTTTAGCTCTGCGTGTCAAGGAAAGCAGTGGTGGAGCTGTTAATCTCACATTTTGAAGAGTAAAGTGCACCCACAAAGACGGAGGATTAATATCAGCATGAAGAGGGCTGGAGGAGGTGTTTGTTTTTCTCCACTCCCAGCCCTCACACAGAGAAGCACATGCACTCTGACACTCCCTCTTGGCTGGAAGAAGCGATGGGTGTGTGTGTGTCTGAGGTGAGGCACTCACTTGTCTCAGAATTGCCTTGACAGGCGAGGGGAAAATATCGGGGGCAAATTAGAGAGTACTTACTCACGCTGGACAGTTCTGACAACAAAGGCAACTGAGGAAAATGCTTTTTGTGCGCACGGAAGGTGTTTTACTAAACTGCAAGAGAAGAGGAGGGCACAGTTTAAATGGGAGCTTGGTGAGTCCCAGTTACAGTTGTATTGCGTGGAAATTATTCTTTCTCCAGTATTCCAAGAAAAATCCAAAGTATTTTTTTAGAGGCATCCAAATACGTGCAGTGGGTATCAGAGTGGTTTTGATTTGTGACTGGTTTGTGATGGATGAGCAACCAGTACAGAGTGTATGCTCCAGAACTGGATGGGTGGATGAAACAGAGTCTGTTAAGCAGAGAGAACATTAGTCTTTAGCAACAAGACACAGCAATGGCAGTCAGTGTCGTCTACAGGGGGAATCAAGCTTTGTGTCACAGCAAAAGGTTGGATAGTTCCACATGATCCGATCTATCTGTGTAAATTCTAAAAGTGATGAAGAACTGAGCTGCTGTTAGATATTATGATTGAAAACAGCACGGGCAGACATCGCTGAATGCTACCATTGAAGGTCTGCCTGCCATCATGATTCAGATTGCGTGGGTACGTGCCTCTGCTCCAGCAGCTGTGCATCACCACTGTAGTATGTTATCAGTAACCATAGTAATCAGCTCAGGCTGTAGGTTCATCATGATTCAACCGGCTGGCTTGGAATCAAAAATATTGAAATACTGACCATAAAATTACAGGGATAAGAGTTTTTTTTTTTGCTCTATTTTTCACTTTGACCAGTCCAGGTGAAAACAGTTGTTGCAAGGACTTTCTTGGCAGAGCAATAACTGGAATAAAAGCTCACTTCAATGTTTGTCAAATCAAATGTGTCCTCCTCAGATCATCTCAGACCTGGAGTCATGGAACGAGGAGCTGTCCCAGCAGATGAGTGACTTTGACACCGAGGATTTGACGCTGGCTGAGCAGAGGCTGCAGCACCATGCGGACAAGGCGCTGACCATGAATAACCTGACCTACGACGTCATCCACCAGGGCCAAGAGCTGCTGCAGTACGTCACCGAGGTCCAGGCGTCTGGTGAGTAAGCAACAAAACAATCGTTATTGAAAATAGGACAAAATAAATCCAGGAGAATTATTGTAGATCTTAAGGTTAATTGGAGAGCAACAGTTTGTTTACACCTTATTGGGTTAGTATGTTTTCTCGGGGTTTATCACACTACTGACATGGTGATGCAGTAATCTGGCTGTGCATCCAGCTTGTCATTTTACACATTATTACACTGTTTAATAAAAAGTATGTTAATGCAATGCACTAGAATAGCAGTGTGAAAATGTTGAGTGCAGAACCAGACACAAATTGTTCTGATTGATCAAAGGTTTGGATATTTTCAAGCCCATCATTCAGCACCAGCAGTGAAAAACAGAGAAAAAAAGGATGACAGTACGCTGCATTGCTGCCTTTTTTTAATGGAATTACAGGAGTTGAGCTGATTAGCCACTACCCAAATCAGCTTTTAGATACCTTCTTGTTTTCTTTGTATTTATCCCAGCACCAGGTTGCATTAGAGAGGCATCTGTGCACCAACTCACCAAAAATGTGTCTGTTGTGCGTCTGTTGCATAGAAAACACTTCTTATTGATTATTGAACAGGCTGAACAGAGAAAATTGCAGATATTCTCCCAAAAAATTGTGGCGGTCGGATAATAAAATGTCGTGCGGCAGGTGTGGAGCTGTTGTGCGACAGAGATGTGGATATGGCCACACGAGTGCAGGACCTGCTGGAGTTCCTCCACGAGAAGCAGCAGGAGCTGGACCTGGGTGCAGAGCAGCACAGGAGACATTTGGAACAGTGCGTCCAACTGAGGCATCTCCAGGCAGAAGTCAAGCAGGTAATAATGACGAAAGAATAGGACAAAGGAAAGCACTGAAAGATGGCTTTTAAAGAACGTGTTAACACATTTTATTAATGGTAATCGCATATGCTGTTATTCAGACATAAACATGCGTCTTTGGAAAGCTGTTCCTGTAATGTACTGACGCAGTTTTCCAGGAGGACAGTAAAAGCCTGAAGGGCCTGAAGAGTCTGTCTGTACATGGTCTTGAGTAGATGACTCATCCAGTGTCAGTAATTACTTCTGTCTTTCTTTTAACGGAGAGATTTTGACTGTGATTGTGTTGCATTGCAGCTGACTGATGCTCCCAAAGAAAAGCAGCAATGACACGAACAGTAAACACCAGTTTACCCGTTTTGTATTTGTCAAAGATTAAAAAAAAACAAAAACAAAACTTAATTCTAAACGTGTACCCAGAGAGCACCGCAGCAAATCCATTTTGGTTGATGCACTCCCGACGAACCCCACAGTGGTCATGTGACTACACTGAGAAATCCGCACAGAAATCTGTTCAGACACAAACACTTACCGTAAATGTTAAACGTCTGCAGATAATTCCGCCCTCCAGGGCCAGACGTTGCTGCACTAGTCACTAATTTATGTTTTAGTTTGGCTTCAGAGGTTTTCATTTATTTGGGCTCCTTTCAGCATGTTTGTGTCTGAAATGTCAGAGGCATGTAGTATTCTCTCTAACAGACCAAAAATAACACGCTTTGTTGAACTTGCTTGCAAACAGGAGCCAGAGCTGGATTGCATCATCAGCTTTATAGGCAGGAGCCAGCTTCTGCTTTGCTCATTACCTTCCCTGCAGGTGTGCCCGCTGAGTCAGACAGAAGTCCTCCGACAGACTGTATTTAATGTGCCTTTTCTGCACAACTGCGCCAGCAATACAATTATCCAATGGCTTCCACGGCGTGTGAGGCAGTTCAAGAGATGATATGCAAAAACAGATAGAGTTGGAATTTAACATTGTAACATGAATAACATGATATGTTCACCTGTTTCAGGTGCTGGGATGGATCCGTAATGGCGAGTCTATGCTGAATGCCGGTCTGATTACAGCCAGCTCGTTACAGGAAGCTGAACAGCTGCAGAAGGAACATGAACAATTTCAGCATGCAATAGAGGTAAACGGCATTCACTGATTTCCCTCATGTGCTCTCTGTTTCACCTTTAATTAATAGAGAATATTCATAAGTCTACAAATATCTGGATTGTGCATGAAGACGCATTAAAAATGCATTCATAATTTTCAAAAAAAGTACCGAATATCTTTCATTTTAAATATCAGTTTAATCTATCCTGAAAAAAAATTTCCACGGTTACAACTATTTTGTTCTTTTACCGCTGCCCAAATATAACAAATAAGGAAAGACCATCTAAACATTCTGGTAATCAGTTGATTATTAAATATACAGTATCTTTTTATGTTGCTATATACATCAATGTTCATTCAAAAAGCAGGAAAATTGTATCTAGTTGAGAAATACTTTTTCTTTTTTTCAAACGTTTGCCCTCATAAATCTTTTGTGGTGCATGGTAATGTAACCCTGCATGTCTTCTGCAGAACACATGCACTCAAAGATGAACACCCAACAACATTCATGTTGGTGATTATTGCTCATTAGAGCCTGAGATTTTAACCACGTAGGCTATAAATGTAGCCCTCGAGTGGAAAGATAACAAGCAATATAGGAATGCTCTTCATCAATTTTTACTGGAAATCTCTCTGTCCACCTTTTCTCTCCCTCCATCCCTCCAAGACCTTTTCCTGCTAAATCTGTAATCTCATACTTTTGTTTATTTGGACTCACATTTACCTTCTGCTGAATTACCTTGCAGGCTCACAGAACCCATGGGCTCTATTGTCAAAGCAATCATGGTGATGTGTGGGCTCATATACCTCTTGAAATGCATTATTTTTATGGCTTCCTCATCCCATATGCAGAAAACTCATCAGAGCGCGCTGCAGGTACAGCAGAAGGCCGAGGCCTTACTCCAGGCAAACCACTATGACATGGACATGATCAGGGACTGTGCAGAAAAGGTATTTCTGTCTGGCAATTTCAAAAATTCATGAATAATAATCAACCTGTGTTGTCACACACAGATGGAAGGTTGCTGTTAGTAACACAGTAACATTGTGTGTGTGTGTGTGTGTGTCTGTGTGTGTGTGTGAAGGTGGCAGACCACTGGCAGCAGCTCATGCTGAAGATGGAAGACCGACTCAAGCTGGTCAACGCTTCTGTGGCCTTCTACAAAACCTCCGAACAGGTACTTCTGTGTGCCTGCATGACTTGCACGCAGGTTCACAGGTGACATTAAAGTCGGCTGTTTGTGGCGTCTAATTTATGTTGGATGTAAACATTTGTCAGGTTTGCAGCGTGTTAGAAAGCCTGGAGCAGGAGTACAAGAGAGAAGAGGACTGGTGTGGTGGCGCTGATAAACTGGGCCCGAACAGCGAGTCAGACCATGTCACTCCCATGATCAGTAAACATCTAGAGCAGAAAGAGGCCTTCCTCAAGGTCATTCAGTTATTCCGCTTGGGTTTAAGCGTTTTAGTGAAGAAAAATGTCATTATTGAGATGTGTTCCCGATTTCTCACCCTCGCAGGCGTGCACATTAGCCAGGCGGAATGCTGACGTCTTCTTGAAGTACCTGCACAGAAACAGTGTCAATATGCCTGGCATGTTGTCCCACGTCAAAGCTCCAGAGACTCAGGTTAAGAGTAAGTGAGCCGCAGAGTTTATGCCTGAATAATTTCTGCATCTTTTTTATCCTTTGATCGTTCAGTGGCCGAAGACAAAAGGAGCTTTTATTCAACTATTTCAACTATTTTACTGCACCCTGACTGGTATTGATTAAAATCCAATGCTGCCTGTGCATAATATTCAGCCAAATTCTGACAGTTAGAAACATTAATCCCGGGACTACAGCAGTATTCCTTCTGACAGTGTAAAGTACTATTGAGGCACTATCCAACTGGTTGTCGGACACACCTGTAGCTAACTATATGTTTTCCTCAGATATCTTGAATGAGTTGCTCCAGAGAGAAAACAGAGTCCTTCACTTCTGGACATTGAGGAAGAGGAGGCTCGACCAGTGTCAGCAATATGTTGTATTTGAACGCAGCGCCAAACAGGTGTGTATTTATGAATCTGAATATTCGATGAACGTTTAAATTCTTATTCTATATTTTCTTTATTTTTATTTTGGTCTGTCTCCCTCTTGTGGTGGTAAGGTAGAACAACTACAAATACCAAATGGCCAAAATGTTTTCTAGGTCTCACAGTTTGCACTTAGTAGTAATAGAGTGTACATTTAGAAAAATTTTAACTAAAACTTCATCTTTGAAACTGAATGCTTCAGGTGCAAATTTAGCATTATGTTAGATTAAAAAAATATGATAACAGATCGTATCCACATGCTCAAATGTTAATATGTGTCTTAAATTGTTTAAAGTATATAGATATCTATTGAAATCCTTTCTTGAAAGAATTTGTGATCCAGCAGCGCCCGTGCTGCAGCCAATCAGAATTCATTCATATAGTTCAGGGACTAATGCCAAGGCGTGTAACTAAAATCTGGCAGTGTGGAGGTTGTCATGTGTTTTGGTGTGTTTCCCCAGGCCCTGGAGTGGATACATGACACTGGGGAGTTTTACTTGTCCACACACACATCCACCGGTTCCAGCATTCATCACACACAGGAGCTGCTGAAGGAGCACGAGGACTTCCAGATCACAGCAAAAGTACGTGTGGTGTGTGTTTAGTTATTTGTACATCTCATAATTTAGTTTCAAATAAAAGGAAAGATGCTTAAAGGGCATTTGTGTTGTCCCCTTGGTGGTGGTTCTGTCAGGGTGTTTGTGCAGTCCTGTGCTGTAGTGTGAGGCCCATTCCCAGGGTGGTGTATTGTCCTCTTTTCTCACTGCTGTGTCACTGTTATTGTGTCAAAGCACAAGCTTTTGTCCATTATCAAACACTGATTCCCAACTCTCTCTCTCTCTCTCTCGCTCTCGCTCTCCCTCTCTCTCTTACTGTCATGTCTACCTCTCTCTTCCATTGTGGCTATTACTTGTCTCTTTTTTTTACCCCTTTTTTAATGTTCCTCTGTTGACAGCAAACCAAAGAGCGGGTAAAGCTGTTGATCCAGCTGGCAGATGGGTTTTGTGACAAGGGGCACGCCCATGCACTGGAAATAAAGAAATGGGTGTCTTCTGTAGACAAGCGCTACCGGGACTTCTCTCTCCGCATGGACAAATACCGAACCTGCCTGGAAACGGCACTCGGCATATCATCCGACTCCAATAAGGCTGTGAGTGCACCGATCGTGGTCAAGGCAGAATACTAATGTCAGCTCCACTGTTTTCTCTTTTTTATTCTTTAAAAACTTAGTGTGATTATTCTTTGACTTAATCTGATGGCGACTGTATTGTTGAAAGTACTATTTTCTATCTGTGAAAGGGGAAAAAAAAAAAAGGTACATGTCAGAGTGTTGACCACCACGCGTGTCACACGCAACACAAACGTCTCTATTTGGTTTTCAGAGTAAAGAGCTCCAGCTGGACATAATCCCAGCCAGTGCTCCAGGCTCAGAGGTCAAACTCCGGGATGCTGCCCATGAGCTCAATGAGGAGAAGAGGAAGTCGGCACGGAGGAAGGAGTAAGCTCTGACAGTCATGGCTCAGCATCACAGCAATCCCCTGCTGCGATGTGGTCTTAAGCCGTGAATATTGACTCACTAGCACTATAGTCCAATCACAGGCCTCTTTTCATAAAGGCGGTGTGGAAAATAAGATGTGATAATGAATCAGTTGTAGATTGGGAGTAATTTGATAATTGTAATAATCCATGATGCAATTACATTAACTTCAGAAATGGGATAGTTGAAAAACCTTGGTTGCCATGGAGTCTCATGGAGCACTACTTAGTGACATCAGACTCAAAGTTCTTGTTATTCTGAAAACATCCAGACTTGTTGAAAATAGCGATGTATACAGTGTTAGCATTACCTGTCCTGCAAAATAGGTTACTGCTGTCCTTCATTTATACCTCAAGCATCTGCCGATGAGGGTTATATATGCACGTAGATGTCAGAGTATTGGGGAGAAATCTAGGTGTGTCAATCTGATATCTCATAATCAGATAAGTGTCGTAATCTGATAATGAATATTCTGATTACTGCGGTAATCGTATAATGGGCAGATTATTATGGTCGCGTAAACAGGCCTATTCATTGAACTTGGGATATTAAATCTGTTTCTAACTTTGTTTTATCTCTCGTCCCGATTCTTTTTAGATTCATAATGGCCGAGCTGATTCAAACAGAGAAGGCCTACGTTAGGGACCTACGGGAGTGTCTGGATGTGGGTGTTCACGTAGAAACACACAGGCACACATCTGTTTGAGGATTACTAACACATATATAAAATAGAGTAAATCCACGTTCTCACCGTCTCGGATGTGTCTTTCTGCAGACGTACCTGTGGGAGATGACCAGTGGCGTGGAGGAGATTCCCGCTGGAATTGTCAACAAGGAGCACATCATCTTTGGGAACATGCAGGACCTCTACGAGTTCCACCACAAGTCAGTCCAAACACTATTTCTGTAACACAGTCTCCAACTAATTATCACCTGTTTTCAAGTGCTGATCTTAATTTAGGCATGCTTAAATGCTCTTTATTAAAATGTTGTATTTGCTATATTCAGCATCTTCCTGAAGGAGTTGGAGAAGTATGAGCAACTTCCAGAAGACGTTGGCCATTGTTTTGTCACTTGGGTGAACTTTTTTTCTAAAAAAAAAAAGACTGATTTTCTTTAAACAGCTCATACTAATTTGAACAGTGGCTTCAATGTTGTTTTTTCTTACGCTCAGGCTGACAAGTTCCAGATGTACGTCAGTTACTGTAAGAACAAACCCGACTCCACGCAGCTCATCCTCGAACATGCCGGAGCATACTTTGATGTACGTTACTACCTGATTTAACCGTAGCAATCTTTTGTCGCGGTGACTGATTGTGTAGTACAGGAGGATTGCCAATAGCGACAACAATTCCTTTCCTAAGATGTGTTCCTTGTCCTGGTTTTAACTTGCAGGAAATCCAGCAAAGACATCGCCTTGCTAACTCCATCTCCTCTTACCTGATCAAACCAGTGCAGAGAATCACAAAGTACCAGCTGCTTCTCAAAGTAAAGCGTGAATTTCAATGCATCTATATAACAGAACAGGTGCAAAACCTCCATAAAACGTGGATGTGTTGTTCATTAAAGTGCTGTTTGCATCCTTCTTTCGCAGGAGCTGTTGACATGCTGTGAGGAAGGTAAAGGTGAGATAAAGGACGGCCTGGAAGTGATGCTCAGCGTCCCGAAGAAAGCCAATGACGCCATGCACCTGTCTATGCTGGAGGGTGCGTCCGCGTCAAGCACGAACACACCTTTGCACACCCACAGACGCAGCTGAGTCGCTCATTCCTTCCTCTTGCTGCGACCCTTTAGGATTTGATGGAAACATTGACTCCCAGGGTGAGCTGATACTTCAGGAATCCTTCCAGGTCTGGGATCCCAAGACTCTGATCCGAAAGGGTCGTGACCGACACCTCTTCCTGTTTGAGATGTCCCTCGTCTTTAGCAAAGAAGTCAAAGATTCCAACGGGCGCAGCAAATACCTCTACAAGAGCAAGCTCTTTGTAAGACATCGGACTATTATTTTTGTTCCTTGTTCTCTAAACAGCTAAAAAAAAAAAGTCAATGAACATTAAGACGACAACATAAGAGCGATGAGCTTAAGTCAGCCAGCGCTTTACTAGTGATTAAAGGTTTTACACATTCTTCTGACATCAACTCTACCCTGTGTGTTTATTTTCTTCTAGACATCAGAACTTGGAGTTACAGAACATGTGGAAGGAGATCCTTGTAAGTTTGCTCTGTGGGTGGGCAGGACCCCAACATCTGACAACAAAATTGTCCTCAAGGTAATGTTGCATGTTTGTTCCAGTCATATTTATTATAGTTCATCTTCACCTGCACACAAGCAGGATTCTAACCTAGCCTCTAACGCAAGGAGAAATCACCTCCCATGAGGGAACAGGATTTGACAACACAGAATAACAGGGCAGCTAATATAGAGGGCAGAGGTCAATGAGATGTGGTAATTAGGGCGTGTGAAAGAGGCGGCAGGAGAAGTAAACCTCGAATCCACTGAAATGCAAATGAACAAGATTGAATTTATTGAATAATGATTAAAAAATTCACATCAGACTATAGGAACCTCCCAGTTGTGGTAAATCCAGTGGGCAGTATTTGATCCTCTAACCCTGGATCTGTACAGCCTCCCCACTAAATCCTCCGCGCAGCACTTCCTTCAGAGTTTCTGAAAATTTAGGTGTCATTTCTCTGCTGTGAGTCAGCAATGTTGGACTTTCCATGAATGTGCACGTTTGCTGTGCAGTTCCTGTTCTGTGCATGTCCGATTTTCCTCCGTATGTGTGTCTTACGCAACCGCTGCCGCTGCATCCACGGCGCCGCTTGTTGCTAAGTGAAAAAGGAAGCGAAGGTGCAGACGAGCGTAGTCAAACAAATGCAGAGTGGTGTCGCGCGGGCTCACTGACGCAGATAATCATTCTGATAATAGTCACCCATTTTTGGCCCTCTCAGCGACAAAGTTTAGGGAGGCGCCGCTGTCATCATTTCACAATCAGCGCGTTTACCGAGGCGTTCCTTGAGCACAGGATTGCAGATCAAATGACTCATGTGGGATTAAACATAACTGCGTATTTGTTCATTTAAATACAACACTTTGTTCGGGGTCGGCAGTTTAGGGGTAGTCACTGATCCTGTAAATGTTTCCCGTCTGACCCGTTGACGTGTTCTGCCTCAGGCTTCCAGTATCGAGAACAAACAGGACTGGATCAAACACATCCGAGAGGTGATCCAGGAGCGCACTGTCCACCTGCGCGGAGCTCTGAAGGAGCCCATCCACATCCCCAAAACCACCACAGCCAAACACAAAGGCAGACGGTGAGCCGACAGTTCCCTTCTCTTTTTTCATCAGGAATTTACTGGCATAATCTTTCCTTTCCGGTTATAAGCTGTGTTTAAGGATTTGGGTATGGAAATTGTCCATTGTACCTTGTCCATATCTAGATCACGCTCTGAGATTTTTGAATGTACTACAGTGGTTCAGAAAGTTACTTCAATCATAAATAATCATTCTTCATATGAAAATGTCAATTTTCCTTCATTGCATCTGCATGGTAATGTTTGTCTGCAGGGATGGAGAAGAACTGGACAGCCAGGGGGATGCCAGCAGCCAACCAGACACCATCTCCATTGCCTCACGCACATCCCAGAACACAGTGGACAGTGATAAGGTCAGGGGACACTCGCTTTATTTCCCACCAACACTGTCGCCAGAGCGGCCGACGTGTCACTCACCTGTTCACCTCATCAGTGCGTCATTTCTCACTGTCACCGGCCTAGAGGCATTGCGTGGAAAGTTATGGCCCGTTGAAATTGTGTGCGAAGAGAGGACCCGTGGAGCCGTCAGAACTATACAGAAATGAGCACATTTGTGCATGTGTGTGCGTGAGAATTTTATCTTACAGCGATTGGTTCATCTTGGTTAAATCTGGTATTAACACCACAGACGGCCTGTCCTCCTACGCTCAGTATGAGCACCGGAAGCACACACACACACACACACACACACACTGGCCCACATAGATGCAGAAACGTTTATACTAATACTAATTATAACAGACTTTTACACAAGGTCCTTTTTTTCACACTTGAGCTGCTCTGACTCTTCGGGTAACACAAACCCCAAACTGCAAAGATGAGACGGTGAGCAGCGTGTGTGTGTGTGTGTCCCCGTGCATTTATGAATTAATTAGCCATTGTTCCTGCAGGAGATGCACAAGCATTCGATGGCGGCAGTGCATGCTAATCAAAATTTTGCATCTGAATCCCACTTTTTGAATGCTCCCCTCTATCTCCCCTTTCTGTGGGGGCTCTGTGCGGTTGCCTCTTTTAAGCAGCGGCGACAGCGGTGCGTTTGTGTCAGTGTGCATTCGCACGTCTTCCTGCGCGCATCGCCGATTTAGCGAGCAACCCGTGTGTCATCAGCTCCATCCTCCCCCGCACTCTTCACAGAGGACGCTCGTCTTTGTTGCAGACAGGAGAGCACTTTTTTCATTTTTCTTTTCAGAAATAAAACACTTTTTTGCAGGACAGCACTGCTTTATTTCTTTCCAGTTATTTTCATCTCTGTTGGTGATGAATGGACTTTATTGTACTTCAGTTTTGGCAATGACTTTTTAAAGACAAGGATGGACTCACTGCTCCACTGCGGAGAAGAAAAACACGACAAGGAATCATTTAATCTCCAGTTGTGTGACAGTCAGCACTCAAAGAGGAGCGCCGCTGGTGGCACCACATCCTAGATACCGTTTTCCCATTCAGACAGCATCCCAACGTTACCTTTTAGGACAGTTTTATTGGAATTAACAGTTGACTCTTGACGTTCCGTTTCGGGGATTGCTTTTGCAATGAGGGAGTGGAAAGCTATGGAGAGACTGGAGGAAAGGAGCTCTCACCGAATTTCTCAGCTCCTTAGCTCGCTGGCTTTGCCACACTACCAAAGGGTATGTGTAAACTACGTGACGCTGATTTAATGTTACGCTTTTTGTGTTATATCTGAAAGAAGCTGATTTTTGTTGATATTTACAATATTTATCTCAATAGTAATTTGATTTCAAAATAAAATGTGCAACTAACACCGCGATATTCTACCTAAACTCATAATCAGCATTATTATGATGGTTTTTGTTTTTTTGGTTTTTTTTATAGTGCAATAATGTTTTTTTTTTCCAGCATCCCTGTGTGAATTATCACTACTGAGCTGATAATGTTTATATGAAGCTGGTATTTTAATAATTTCTTGAATATGGCTCCACACAATCCTTGCTGCTCATTTTGATTATTCTCCTGGAAAATCAGTGCTGCCCAGGAGGATTTTTGTTTTGTATAAATGCAGCGGTTTCCATGCATTTCACGTAAAAAAGTCGCCACCTCACTCTTCTCTTGCTCCCCTTGCAGCTCTCCGGTGGCTGTGAATTGACAGTGGTGATCCACGACTTCGTAGCCAGTAATGGCAGCAGCGGTGAGCTGTCAGTGCGCCGAGGTCAGACTGTGGAGGTCCTGGAGCGGCTCCATGACAAGCCCGACTGGTGCCTGGTGCGGACCACGGACCGTTCCCCGGCTCAGGAGGGCATCGTTCCCTGCTCTATGCTCTGCATCGCTCACTCGAGGTCGTCCATGGAGATGGAGGGGCTCTTTAACCACAAAGGTAGGAAGATAACATTCCAGAACATTAGCATTGCCAATGAACTCATGTCACACAAAAACTTTCACGCAGCTTTCCTCCACATAATGTACACTCTGTCCCCTGTTTTCTGTTCAACAAAAGTTGGCATCACACCTTATTGTAAATCAATAAATTATTTATCACCCGTGTAAAGATTCAGTTTCAGACGCTATGACACCAGATGGTGTATCTGTTGTCATGGCCTGAGGATCTAGTTACGAGTCAATAATTGAGCTACCCAGGGTTATTTCTACAGTCGGTCTGTCCGCTTCACATTCACACACGTTTCATGTTACAGGTGCAAATATTTTTGCATTTGTAGTGATTAACATGTTCTACTCTGTGTAGAAATCTGGCTTCACTGCAAAACGAAACAACTGTTTCAACGCATACATGCATAATTCAACCATCAAAGTACAAATTACGTGCCAAATCTAATTAATTTCACAGTATCCCTAACTGTGAATATCAAAAGGAATAAATCATTTAGCACATCCGTGGCGCAGTGCTGCGTGGTTGTACTTGTCCTATCATTCAATTAACAGATTAGCTTTTAGCATCACTTTAATTTATGATGGAGTCAATCTGTCACCTTGAATCTCACCCAGATGAGTCAGGCCTGTTGTTTTGATTCTACATTCAATAGAAACAGACTAAAAACAGACTAAGAAAGGTGGAAGAATAAGAAGAAAAGGTTTTGGACCAGCCCACATGTGTCTCCGAGTCGTGAGCTGCTGTCATCACATCTTAACAGAAGTTTTTTCTTGTGCCTGTACCTCTTTAATCTAGAAGAAGAGTGGGTGAGGGCTGAACAGCCTGTTTCTATGGTAATAGAGCAAATAAATATTTTGCTGGCAGCTTCTTTGAAGCTAGTATGAGACAGGTCCACAATTGTATTTGAAATTATAGGACACATGGGCTGCATACAACACCAGAAGCACGGCCGGATTTCCAAATGTTAGCGGTCACTGCACACTTTCTGCCCTCTGCCGTCTCGAAGAAACACACGTCTCCTCCACTGTAGGACCTGGGTTTGTGCCTTCCCCGCCTGCACAGTGTGTGTATCATTTGCGCGTTTGTGCGGCCAGAGCGAGTGATGAAAAAGAGTGTCTTGCTGCAGGAGCTTCTGTGGTCAAATAAGATGGTTGCAGTGCAGAGGAGGAGGAGGAGGAAGAGAAGAATCCGAGAAACAAAAAGTTTTTACGACTTTGTTGGCCAACCCCTCTAAAAGCTGTGGAAGGGCGATGATGGAAGATTCTTGGAGTTTCTCAAAATGAATCATGCTTCTATCCATCTGTTTCATAGTATGTGTGTACTTGCTGAAACCTGTCCAAACCTCATAATTCCTGTTTAGTCCTGTTTAGAGCGTGTTTACTTGATGTAATCATCACATTCTTCAGTTTGGTCACTGTAACTCCCCATTTAAAAAAAAGCGAAGGCAGGGGCTAAAAACAGTGCCGACTTAATGACAGAGTTATTGATAAAGGCTTTCTGTAAGGAAGGGAGAGTACATGCAGGTGCTGTATTCACATGCACAAGCAGGGAAGTGAGTGAGTGGGGCAATGAAGGACACACACACAAGGTTAGACAGAGAGATCTTTGTACATTCAGCCAGGATGTTGGATGAAGTAAAAATGCAGGAAAAGAGAGTTAACTCATGAAAATCCAGATTCTGGACATTGGCTTTGAACATGGCTAATTTTGCTCTCGAGTGTTTTTCTTTTCTTTCTTGGGTTCTTAAGCAAGTCTATATTTGCTCTGAGCGCGTCACATAAGTTCCGTGCATCCTCATGTCAGCAAAATATGTACCCGCCCACACAAATTGAGTGGGCGCTTCTACAAAGGCTAATACGGTAGGATGTGCTGCATATTTACAGACGTTCCCCGCTGAGCAGGAGTGGCAGAGCGGAGGCTTGCCCACTGTCCTCGCAGCAGAAGAAGGAGGGAGGGAGGACACAGCCAGGGAGAGACATAGAGAGAAGGAGAGAAATCATCCCATTCCAATTTGATGTTGGACTTTGTTTATTCTCCAGCTGGAGGTTATTTCCCTGGAACAGCAGCATACTCCTCAACAACTATTAGCTTATCCCGAATTTTTGTACATGACGGAAGTTTAATGTCATTTGGTGCATCTGCGGAGATGCTGTGAGGGGACATATCAAATCAGGATCCCAGAGGCTTCATATTTATCTGACATGGCTCATGGAGTCAGGTCCTTAGTGTCTCTAAACCTGTTTTGCTCCATGGATTCAGCACGGGGAGGACACTCTGGTAACTGCAAGTTCTGGCTGCTGGACTTGGGTAGGTGCTGAGTTCATAATTAGAACAACTGCAGTTCTGTTTTTTTCCCCATGTAGGTAAACTAATAATATATCATTGCTAATTTTGTTAAATTTCTTTTTCTGGGATGTTTTCTGGTATTGTGTTAATAATTCGTGCGCAGGTTTAAAATAGAAATTATTGTAAAGATGCCAGAAAGCAGCGCTGTGCTTTGGACACACAACATTCTGTGTGCTATGAAAGCCTGCAATTCCATGTTGGATAACACAAAGTAACCGCAGAGTAGGTCCATTTGAGAGTCCCCTATAGTGTCCCGTCTTCGTATTTTTGTTTCTTTTCCCTCTCCTATTATTTCTTTCCTTTGGATTTAACACTTTTAATTATGCGCAGAATACTTTGTGTCATCATGTTCGTCAGAGTACCTTGCAGATTGTGCATTGTGGAATATTAAATGGACTGAAATCACATGGACCAGATTAAAGCAGCTGATGCACAGATGGCCCGGGAGTTGTCATGGACTCAAGGAACAAAATAATGATAGTGAAGTCGGGTAAAATGGAGGAAGGTTCCCTGCCGTGGCTTCCCCGGAATGTTTGCATTTTTACGGATCAGCTTGCCAAACCCCCCTGGAGCTTTCCCACACGCTCATCCGCCATTATTATAAACTGTCCCTAAACACACCGCCTCATGTTTGTGAGCGTGTGTGCCAATGTGTCACTTCTCTCAGAGAAGATAAGACCACACCAAAGAGTCTCCCCTGGTGACACCTCTGGAATCCTCGGCATGCTTTTGAGGAGCTGTACTGACTTTTGCGATCACCCCACTTGTACGACCAGCCGCCCCTTCTTCCGATTCTGAGACGCTGGCGCGCACACACACACACACACACACACACACACACACACAGCTGTAAATTTCCCAGGTTCTGTTGCATAAATGACGTGTGCCTGAATTATGATCACACACTCCTAGCCGTCATGGAAATTAGCATATAGCTGAAAATGCAGTGGAGAGCATGTGTCGGTCTGTTATTGAGATTGTTTCTCAGGAATATTAGTTTGTAGATTTATAGTGGAGATATTAGAAGATTTATTACAGAGGTCTAGTTAAATTTTTTGCAGAAGTACTTGTGTCCTTTGACCTATTTAGGCAAAATATTTAAAAAAATTATAATTTCAGAAATAAGTGGATAGATTCTGATGTCTGGCAGCAGCATCCAACCACTTGTCTGATTCAAAATTTTAAAAAAAACTTGTGCCTAAAAAGCTTTTCAAGGAAAATGAAATTAAATTACCAGTAATTTTTTTTCATAGATTTTTACGACAATTTTGATGCTTTTAAATACAAATGAAAGGATGGTCCAGTCGAGGAGCCTCTGGGCTACAGTTCTGAGGATAGATCCCCTCTAGCTCAGAGTCCTTCACTTAATTCAGACAGCTCACACTTCACTGCTCAGATGCCCCTCTTAGTGACTCACACTGAGTCTGCAGGAGCTGAATTTCAAAGAAAATCCATCCCCATCGGTATCATTTCCCTCAGTGAGAGATCTTGTTAAATTAGTCAAAAGCTTTTGTCATGTTTACTGGGGGAAGAAAACTAATGACAGTCTGCCAGACCGACCATTACAGCAAACAGGAGGTTGGGTAGTAAAATGGGAGGGGAGAGAATAGACAGGTGGATCTGTGTTTGAAGTGTTCTGACAAAGCCTCGAACATCCTTATTCTCTCACCCATCCTGGCTAGAGAAGTACTCCCCACCTACAGATTCCCAAAGGAGCCTGCCATCCTTATGAGGAGGAGGCCGGCCTGCTCACCCCACACAAATAAACACAAACACACACTCGCGCATTTTTACAAGATAATATCTTTTTTCTCCAGATTCTCTCACATTCCTGTGCCTACGCTCAGAGTTAACTGTTAACTGTTAAAAAAAGATATTAATTAAAGATTTTTTTTTTGTATTTTTTGCTGGGGTGTTTCAGTATGGAAATACAATTTTGCTAATGTTTGCAAATGAGTTGATGCAAATATGACATTTGAGTCAACTGTTGTAGCCTTGTCATGCTCATTTTCTCTTTGTAAATACATTTTCTTTTAGGTTATCTAATGTATGCGTCGCACCACCTCCAGAAATTATGATGTCATTGCAAACCTCCTGTTTTTGTGTGGTTTTATAGACACGTTATCTGTATCCAGTAATGACGCCCTACAGCCGGGCTCCAGCCAAACCCTGGGTCTGCACAGCTCCCCTGGCCCCAAACGCCCAGGGAACACACTGAGGAAGTGGCTGACCAGCCCCGTGCGGAGGCTCAGCTCTGGCAAAGCCGACGGCCACGTGAAGAAACTGGCCCACAAGCATAAGAAGAACCGTGAGGGAGCGAGAAAGAACATGGACGCCATGCACGGCTCACAGAAAGACTCTGATGACAGCGCCGCTACGCCCCAGGATGAGACCCTGGAGGAAGTAAGAGTCATCCGATCGTAGACTCTGCCAGAATGATAAAGATGTTTCTGGTTTGTTCCAGTAAAAACAATCACCTTCTGCCTCTCTTCAGCGTATGCGGAACGAAGGGCTGAGCAGCGGCACCCTGTCCAAGTCTTCCTCTTCTGGCATGCAGAGCTGTGGCGAAGAGGAAGGAGAGGAGGGAGCTGATGCTGTCCCTCTACCGCCCCCTATGGCCATCCAGCAGCACAGCCTGTTGCAGCCTGACTCCCAGGATGACAAGGTGGGTCACACAGAGAAATCCATCTGGACTGAAAAAATGAGTGCATGTGATAATCTTGTAATGAAAGGTACTGTATTTCATCAGAATGATGATTTAACTTTTGAATATACCTTTTTCATAATAATATCATCTGTTATGAGGTGCAGTACACAGACACTATGCTTTACTTTGTTGCTAATATATTTTCTTTTTGCATGTGTGTGTGTGTGTGGGGGGGGGTGCATGTTCCTTCCTTCAGCATTATGTTGATTTCTGTTCTGCTTCTCTTCTTTCCCAGTTTCCTTATCTCTCCATGTAAAAACCTTCCATCATCTCCACGATTTATTCTTGCCTCTTTTTTCTTACTTTCTCTCACCAACTAACAGTCATTCCCATGAACATGGTGGAGATTGTTTTAATGTCCAATACTCCATCCACACATTGCTGACGAGGTGTTTGTGGGACAAAGTGGTTACTTCTCATTCAGTCCAGTGATGATCAGAGGACCCTTCTTAATCTTTGTCTCTGCATGGGTTGTGTTGCAGAAACTAATTTTCCCTCTAATAATGGAGTATTAAGCAACCCTGTTTGTTGTATGGACTGTAAGTGGTTCCAATCATGATGCACATGCTTGAAGAGCGACCCAATCCCAGAGCTTGACCCTGAATTAAACCCACCTCAGAACCTCTCTTTTCCTGAGACCAGCCTGTCAATGGCTCCAAGTTAGCCCCAATTAACCCTTTTGTCAGGTAGACCACACCCACCAAGTCCATATTTGGACATGTGGATTATCGGGGTCCAATCTCAACAATGGTGAGCCTGATCAAATACATGCTAGTAGCCAGTCAGTTTGTAAGATTGCTGTACGCATGCAGCGCTCACTTGTACATCTGTCTGTTCCACCTCGGTTGTTCATTTTTATTTTTGTTTCCAATGTTCCTTCTCTTTTTCAGTCCGGATCTCGTCTGTCTGCTCGTCCGAGCAGTTCAGAGACTCCCAGTGCTGCCGAATTGGTCAGCGCCATCGAAGAGCTGGTGAAGAGTAAGATGGTGAGGTCAAAACACGAGATTATTAGTATAATTCAACACAGATGCCAAAAATGTTCCAACAGTTCTTAGTTTCTTTTTCTTTCAATGTCCCATTTTCCCCTCAGTCCCTAGAGGATCGTCCCAGCTCTCTGTCTGTAGAACAAGGTGATAGCAGCTCTCCATCCCTAAATCCCTCTGACAACTCCCTCCTCTCCTCCTCTTCACCCATCGACGAGATGGACGAGCGCAAGGCCGACTTCCTCAAGAGAAGACAGTGAGTTCTAAGTCTGCCTGTGTGTTTGTCATACCCCGTTACCTCACAGCTGAGTGCGCTACATCCGTCCTGTATCTCCATAGTTACGTGCTTCTTGAGCTGGTAGAGACCGAGAGGGATTACGTCAGAGATCTCGGATCAGTGGTAGAGGTAAGACCAAATACAATCTTATTCTTTATGTGACATGCTGGTGTTAATCCCTTTTTTTTCATTTGTTTCACAAAATATTCTGTTTCCTCCTGTCAGGGATACATGTGCAGGATGAAAGAAGAGGGCGTTCCCGACGACATGAGGGGAAAAGATAAGATCGTCTTTGGGAACATCCATCAGATCTACGACTGGCACAAAGAGTATGTTCATTTGTGTCAACATGTGCTATACAAACTTTCACAAAAAATATGTCTACTATCTGCTTTGACATGATAGCACATGACAAAAAAACAACAAAATTGAACCACAAAACATGTGTTACTTGATGCTTTATAGTTTTTTCCTGGGAGAGCTTGAGAAGTGTTTAGAGGACCCCGACAGATTGGCTCTGTTATTCATCAGACAGGTGAGAAACCTGTCCTTTACTCTTCTGCACCTCTTCTGTTTTAATTGCAGACCATCATGTTTAAAGTTTTGTCAGCAGAAATAATTATTTCGTTCTTTGAGCTGTCATTTGGTATTTAATCCCTTGTTCTTGCTTGCTTCCAACTCCAGGAGCGGAGGCTGCACATGTACATTGTGTACTGCCAGAACAAACCCAAGTCTGAGCACATCGTTTCGGAGTACATCGACACTTACTTTGAGGTCAATTTTGGTTCCCAAACACTCTCAAGGTGGTAATTCTGGAGCATACTGTAACTGACATAACATAACTTTCTATATCTTTCCAGGACCTAAAGCAGCGTTTAGGCCATAGGCTGCAGATCACCGATCTGCTAATCAAGCCTGTTCAGCGTATAATGAAGTACCAATTACTGCTAAAAGTGAGTGTGTCATGCAAGACAACAAACTAGATGCACTTAAATGCACTTAATTGCTTTTATCTCTTCTACAGGATCTTTTAAAAATGTCCAAGAAGGCTGGCTTGGATACAGCAGAGCTTGAGGTAATGTGATGCAATTAAAAACCTGATGCAGTGATGTACGATTAGCATTATGCTTTTATCATATATGGCTCTTTTTTTTCTTGCATCGTCCTGTAGAAAGCTGTGGAGGTGATGTGTGTGGTTCCTAAACGCTGCAACGACATGATGAATGTTGGACGCCTTCAGGGCTTTGAAGTAAGAGGCGTTCTAAATTTAAATGTCATGCAGAAATGTAATTTGCATGTCCTTCCAAGCTCTTCTCTTCCCTCTCTCTCGCTTTCCCTTCAGGGGAAAATTGTGGCACAGGGCAGATTGCTGCTCCAAGATACCTTTATGGTGTCAGACCAGGATGGAGGGCTTCTGTCCAGGATGAAGGAGAGAAGAGTGTTCTTGTTTGAACAGATAGTTATCTTTAGCGAACCTCTTGACAAAAAGAAGGGCTTCTCCACTCCAGGATACCTCTTTAAAAACAGCATCAAGGTCTGAATCACAGTTATAAACAAGTGTGAAATTAGATATACCGAAATGATATTACCTATGCCTCAAAATGAATGATTATTTTAATCTTAATTATTTTTACCAGTCGTTTTTTTGGCTTGTTTACTTTAGGTGAGCTGGTTGGGCTTAGAAGAACATTCAGAAGATCCCTGCAAGTTCACACTTACCTCCAGATCATCTAGTGGCAACTTGGAGAGATACACCCTTCATTCAATGAGTCCCGGAGTCAGTCAAGTCTGGGTGCTCCAGGTTAGCCAGATATTGGAGAACCAGCGCAATTTCCTCAATGGTAAATAGAATAGAATGCCTTTTATTGTCATTATACACCTTTTTACATGTACAACGAGATGAAAAGCAACTCCTTCTTTAGTGCAAACGTGTAAATATAAACAATATATACAACATAGAATAGAATAAAATAAAATTAAATAGGTTTAGTGCAGATATGTCATAGAAATATACACAGTTCAGGGAAGTATGGGTTATTGCACAATAATGGATATTGCACAGTATACAGATATTGCACAGTGAGTGGATAGAAGGAAGTCCGGGGGGTCGGGGGAATAGACTGTGGGGTTCAGTGCATGTGAGAGTTAAGTAGTCTGTTGATCTGTTGGTCTTTGTTCTGATGTGCCTGTAGCGCCTTTCTGAGGGCAGCAGGTCAAACAGATCAAAGCCAGGGTGGGAGCTGTCTTTGGTGATGCTTTTTGCTATGCTGAGGCAGCGGGAGTTGTAAATGTCCATCAGGGAGGGGAGGGGGCAGCCGATGATCTTCTGCGCCGCCTTTACCACCCTCTGAAGCCTCTCTCTGTCAGCCATGGTGCAGCTTCCGTACCAGACTGTGATGCAGTACGTCAGCAGGCTCTCAATGGACGAGCTGTAGAAGGTCAGCAGCAGGAGTCCAGGTTGTGCTTCCTGAGGACCCTCAGGAAGTGTAGCCGCTGCTGAGCCATCTTGAGGACCGCTGTGATGTTCCCTGTCCAGGAGATGTCAGCGGAGATGAGGATCCCAAGAAACCGGAAAGTGTGGACTCTCTCCACACACTCGCACTCGTTGATGTGGAGGGGGGCTAGGTCGGTGCTGTGCCTCCTGAAGTCGACAATGAGCTCGTTGGTTTTCTTGGTGTTCAGAGCCAGGTTGTTCTCCAAACACCAGGATGCCAGCTTCAGGACCTCCTCTCTGGAGGCTGCTTCATCTCCCTATGAGATGAGTCCGACCACAGCAAACTTGACAAGAGAGCGATATCGAGGAAGGCACACGCTAACACCAATGTAAAACTGGATGGGTTCCTTAACTGGAAATGTTACAAGCATTGCCATATACATATGTATTTGGATTTTTTTTTTGTTTGTTTGTTTGTTTTTTTTCTTTTTAATGAGTGGAAATTTGCATTGTCTTCTACAGCTTTGACGTCTCCCATTGAGTACCAGAGAAACCATGTGGGGGGTGGAGGGCCAGCTGGTATTCCCAGCGGCAGCAGTACTGGAGGCCTTCCAGGAGGTTCCAGTAGTTCCACTGGTTCTTCTAGCATGGGAGTAGGCGGCGGCGGTGGCTCTGGGGGACCGGGGAACAGCTCATCCTCTTCTCTTTGCGGTCCCCGTTCCCGACCGTCCCGCATTCCACAGCCATCATCACGTCTCCCACAACCCGTCCACCATCACCATCCCCTGGGCCCTGATGGGCCCGACCGATCAGCAGGTATGTGGTCACCCTGCCATCAGTCCCTCCCATCTAACTCTTATTCAGAGAGTGCCACTAATGGAGAACTGTTAGGCTCAGATGTCCCCAAGATGAAAAGACTGGAGCCTCATGGAAGTAACAGTAACAACAGTAACAAGTCTTCAGAAAGCTATGAAGACACTCTGAAGCACACAGCAGCTGGTATACCACAGATGGCTGTTGCACCTCTGCATTTGACACTAAAAAGCCCTCGAGTTGGGACAGTTTCTCCTCTGATTACACCTCAGTCTCCTGCAGGAGGAAAAGAAGCATTTATCCCCTCAAGTCCAGCTCATAAAGGCAACTTGTTCTGGGCTGTGGTCCCTCCTATGCCTTCTTCTGTGCCGAGCCGGCCCAGTTCTCTCTCGAACCCTAGCGATAGTGTTGGTGGAGGGGATTCCTTGGGCCGAGGGTGCCACAGCACACCCTCTCACCATCGCCACTCCACTCACAGTAAGGACATAGACCGCATGAGCACCTGCTCCTCCACCAGCGAGCAGTCCGTACAGTCCACACAGAGCAACGGGGTAAGATGCCAAGTGGGCTCGAGGCTTCAGCAAGACCTGAGCCCACTCACTTGTCACTAACCTTCCTTAAAGACTGGTTTCAGTCACACTCCGGCTGGCTCTGAGAATGGCTTACGCATGCAACAAGTACAACCATGGAGATTAACGGCTGTCAGAGCACACTAACGTCACCTGCAGGGACAGAGAACACTGCAGCTCTCCCAGAAAATACTAACCGTGTGGATCTGACTTGTAGATCAACTGGTGTAGCTGCTTGTTGACCCACTCTGAGCTTCACTGTGTTTGCTCTTTGCAACAGCAACTAATAGACATTAACAGTGATCTAAATTCACCATATCTCTCCAGCTAGCATCATTTGTGCTTGAATAGTCAGTGATCTATGGTTACTGTTAACCTCTTGTCTGCTTTATGCTTTTAACTCAAACCTTGCAACAGTATCTTCTTGGAAACTGACTTTTTCCTTCTACCTGATGCTATTCTTGACATAGTCTTCTCCTTGACAGCTCAAAATTGTAGATGGCAAAGTGTTTCTTCTTGCGGCATGATTTAACAAACCTGTTTTGAATGCTTTGTATACCTGTTCTTTATAAGACAGAGTGTAACATTCTGCTCCTTTTCCCTCCGGCAGAGTGAAAACAGTAGCAGCAGCATTGTGTCCACCATGTTGGTGACCCAGGACTATGTGGCAGTGAAGGAGGATGAGATCAGTGTGGTGCAGGGTGAGGTGGTCCAAATACTGGCCAGCAACCAACAAAACATGTTCCTGGTGTACCGGGCAGCCAACGAGCACTCTCCTGCTGCAGAGGGCTGGATCCCTGGCTATGTATTAGGACACACCTCATCTTCTGTCACACCTGAGCTCCCTGAAGGAACCATCAAGTAAGTAAAAAAAAAAAAAAAAAAAAAAGGTAAAATGTGGAGGACTTAACTCACTGATTTAACTCTCAAAATGTATTGTTCTTGTTCTTTTTATAACAACCTGCTATGCAGTATTATGTATATATGTATTATATATTATGTCTGATATGTTTGTATTTCTATGGTTCTATGATTGTATCTGTTCTTATGATTGTATCTGTTCTCCCTCTCTCTCTCTCTTTATTCTCTCTGTCCTGTCTCCCTCTTCTTCTTCTCCTTTACCCAGCCAACTGTCAGCAGGATGGTTCCTCCTTGTAAGCCTGGTCCTGCTCAAGGTTTCTTCCTGTTAAAAGGGAGTTTTTCCTTGCCACTGTGCTTACGTGGGTGTTCAGGCTCTGGGTTTCTACCTCTGTAAAGCACCTAGAGACTTTTTTTTTTTTGTAAAAGGTGCTATATAAATAAAAATGAATTTTCCTCATTACTGATTTCTTAGTTTTTTTCCAAATGTGTCTCATGTAAGTGTTTCAGATCATCATAAAAATGTTAACAACAGACAAAAATAACCTTAGGAAATACAAAAGGCTTTTTTTACATTTTGATTTCATTTATAGGTGGAAAGTAAGCTGGTTAAAAAAAAAAAAAAAAAAAGCTAGACCTTATGTGAAATGCTAATCCCTCCCTGCCTGTCTTAACAATGTATGTCTGACCTGCATCTAATCGTGTCCTCCTCTATTTCACCCTGCCTCTCCCTCCTGTGCTAGACTGTTGGCTCTAAATGGGTCACGTTTGCGTCTTGTGTCTTGTTTGAATGATATCAGTTTGGGTTATTTTTTTGGACTTTTGTCCCGATTCTGGATCTGTCTGCCTGTGCTGTGTGAGCTCTGTCAGTAAACTTTTGTACTATCTTAACAGCCCACTGATCGTTCTGCAATCCAAAACACACCAGCAGATCCACCAATGAATGGCGTAAAACCATTAAATTCAAGCTTTTTGACTTGCCGAGACAAAATCTGGACTTAAAACCAGCTGTCAAGTTGGTTCATGCTCAAAACCATTCAGTTGAGTTTAAACCATTCTGGGGAAAAAAAGTGGATCAAAAAAAAAAAAATCATGATTTAGAAATGACATTTTGTATTATACTCGGCTTATCTGATATTCAAATTTGTCTGATGATCTGAAACATTTAAATGGGACATTATGCAAACAGGGGGCGCATGTTTTTCTTTACAGCACTGAGTAGAAACTAAGGGTTCCTTTCTTTGCACTAGAAAATCACTATCATGGCACACAGCCCTTCGAATTCGCCGGAAATCTGAAAAAAGGGACAAGGAAGGCAGAAAGATGGAGAATGGTTACCGCAAATCTCAGGACAGCCTTGCCAACAAAGTCTCTGTTAAGGTAGACAGTAGGAAGATTACATTACCAACTTGATTAATTTTAACAAATATAACTTCATCTTTTCTTTTTAATTACAGCTTCTGAATCCCAATTTCATTCCCGATGGTATGTACTTTTTTTAAACAACCACTTGACAAGACGCTGCATGTTCCTAAAAATTGGGCGAATGATTAACTTTGGATATAATTCTCCTCACTCAGCAGCTTCTCCAGAATTCCTCATCCCTGTCGCCGATGTAGCATGTGAGAGCGGCGATACTGTGACTCTGAGGTGTAAAATTTGTAGCCGGCCTCGCGCCACCGTTACTTGGCGTGGACCTGACAACAATGCTCGGAGCAACAGCGGACGCTACAGCACCACCTACAGGTAGCAGCATGAGCTTTAACTTTGCTTTAGTGAAACGTGTTCAAATTAATCTATAATTGAGGGTTCATCTCTCCTTCCTCCTGTGTTGATGCAGTGAGACAGAAGAAGCTACTCTGCGTATTGTGGGGGTGTCTGCAGAGGACAGTGGCCTGTACACGTGTGTCGCCACAAATGTTGCAGGCTCTGTCACGTCCTCTGGCAACCTCACAGTCTCAGGTAGGAGACCAGTTTTTTGGGAACCGCAGTAAAAATATGATAGAAACAATGGTGATGAGATTAGTTAAACACAGATCCATTGTTCACAAGAATCTCCATACTGACCTCTTTTGCATACAATATACCTTCTCAGCATCGCTTGATGGCAACAGTGAGATCTGGAAAAGCAACTTTGAGTTCAACTACACAGAGATCACAGAACTAGGAAGGCAAGGATTGTTTCAAACCCCAAAATCTGTCTGATGTTTCTAATGTTCCTCAACCACGTCACAGCCTTTCTGGTCCTCTGATCGTCATCTCTGCTCCTCAGGGGCCGCTTCTCGGTGACTAAACGGTGTGACCAGAGAGGGAGCAAGCGCACAGTTGCAGCCAAATACGTTAACAAGAAGCTGCTGCGCCGAGAGCAGGTGCTGCAGGAGATCAGACTCCTGCAGACCCTGGACCATCCCAACCTGGTTAAGCTGCTGGACACCTACGAGATGGCCAACAGCTATGTACTTGTACTAGAAATGTAAGCGTCCTGTTTTTATTTCTTTTAAACTATTATGTTGCCCTGATGTTAACGCCCTGGTTCTTTCCAGGGCGGACCAGGGACGATTCTTGGATTATGTAGTGAGCTGGGGCAACCTGACAGAGGAGAAGGTGGCACTGTACCTCAGAGAAATTCTTGAAGCTCTTCACTACCTGCACGGATGGCGGATAGCGCACCTCGACCTCAAGGTAAATGTTTGTTCTCACCAGGCAGAAATATCAGCATCATATTTAGTAACAAGATACAAGTTCAAGTCCCAAACTCCTGTTTTTGCAGCCTGAGAATATCGTGGTAGAACATGCATCCTCGCAGCCGGTGATCAAACTGACAGACTTTGGTGATGCTGTGCAGCTGAGCCCTGCCTCCTCCTACATCCATCCTCTGCTGGGGAGCCCAGAGTTCTCAGCTCCTGAGCTGGTCCTTGGGCAGCCTGCCTCGCTGATGTCGGACATCTGGAGTTTAGGTCTGTTACACACCATAGTTTCCGATGAAATTATGATTAGTTGGTGGAAATTAGTAAAGTATAGGCACTTGACCTCTGTCTGCAGTTGGCATTTGTTGAAACAGGGAAGATTCACTCATTCACATGACTAACCTAAGCGGTTTAATGGCTGGTTTGCAGGGGTAGTGACATATGTTGTCCTGAGTGGCGCTTCTCCCTTCCTGGATGAGAGCTTGGAGGAGACGTGTCTGAACATCTGTCGCCTGGACTTCAGCTTCCCGGAGGACTACTTCCAGGGCGTGAGCCTGGCTGCCAAGGACTTTGTCTGCCTGCTGCTCCAGAGTGAGCCAGAGCGACGGCCCACTGCGTTAGCTTGCCTGCAGGAGCCGTGGCTCCAGCCTCGAGGTGTAATCACTGGATTCGTAGGCTCGAAACATGCACAGGTGTCGCCCAACCATCACGCATCTCATCTGGACACATCCAGACTTATTTCCTTCATCGAGAGGCGGAAACACCAGAACGACATTCGGCCCATAGACACGATCACGGCCTTCCTCCACAGCCGCCTGCTAAACAGCATCTAACATGGTCCGCTGCAGGCGCAGGTCGAGGCATTATAGAAGAAGACCGTTCATGGAAGGAGTAGAAGGAAAGTTGTGCAAACCCCCCCCTGAGAGGACCACCAGCAATCGTTTTCACAATGATCACCTTTTCCCTCTTAGCCACAAAAGTCCTGCTGCTGCTGACTAACTGACCTCTGCTGATAAACCTTTTGACCCTCCCCCCCATTCCCCTGAACCTTGGCATATTGTTAGTATGCCTGCACAATAAATGAACTGTTGGAGTCTCTTTGAGATTTCAAGCCTTGATCTAGCAGGGAGAAAACCAAGCATTCTCACCAAGCCAGCGTGAGCGAGTCTTGCGCCTTGGGACAGTGTTAAACAGAGAACATAGAAAACTGTATAGTTATTCAGGCTGCTTTCGGATGAACACGAGAAAATTGTTTTTCTTTTGTAACGATAGATTACCTTTTGTAAATGAAACAATGTACAGCAAGGAAACAGAATTGTCTTTATTCACATCTTTTGGGAAAACAGGTGAGTTTGGTGAGTGAAAAGAGAACAACAGATCCCTGAAGAAAAGCGGTGCCCGTCAGCAGGGGCCGCTTACTCAAGATCAAGACCAAAACCATCTTTTATTGTAGTTACATTCAGTGCAATAGTTTGCTTTATTTGCCCATGTTCAGTTTCTTAGTGCGACCCTACAACAAACTAACTTACAAGCGAATCGGTAAATTGTCTCTGATTTCTACCTGCGCCCGCCTTACTTGTAAACAACCCGTTCCTGCCTTTCATTCTCATTTGGACGAATTTGTCTCTAACAAACAAGCTATTTCATCGACTGAGTATATCGGAGTCCGTGCAGTTGCTCTCTGCAGACTCTCAGCAGCTGGATTCCACCAACCGCTACTAGAAATGTACCCCGCATCAGTTCCAATGTGCAATGTTGCAGCTTTAACTTTTATGCAACTATTTATGAAGATTTGTGTTGTAGTCGTATTCTTAAAAAAAGGCATGTACGTACCTGGTACTGCGATAGATGTCTGTGTTGTGTTAACTCTTGCGTAATCTAAGTTCAGTATTGATATCTGAAAAGCTGCCCAGACTGGAGAAGGGTTTCAGAGATGTTGAAAATGTGTATTTAATAAGAAAATAGGCACTCAAGCTTTTGTTTTGTCTGTTCCTTTTAATTTTCTGTAACAAAACCAAAGTTGACCATGCTTTCTTTTCTCCGCTCGACCCTTTTTCTTTTACATTAAGTGATAAGCACACTGAACCAGACACGTGAGCATTTACAAAGTTCCAACCTGGTTTTATTTATTCTTACTGTGATGAGAAAATGTTTGATGGGTTTATTGCTGATAAAAAAAAAAAAGAAATTCCACTTGTCTTTTTTCAAGCTGTGCACAAAGTGGTTTGCTGTGTGAGTTTGGCTTTTGTAGGTAGATGCTGGTGAATGTGGCTGTAATTTTTTGCGTGCTAAGTTTGACATACTTCTTAGTATAGTCTGGAAAATGTCTCATTGTGGCTGATTCAACACTTTGTACTTTAAATGTTTGCAGAAAACCTTAGGCCTATTTAGGACACACTAATCTTATACCACCATTAATTTAAGTGTATCCCGCTGATGCATCTTCCTCAGCATGAACAGGTGTCTGCCATGAAAGAGATCTCTTACTTTTATTCGAATATATCTTTAAAGAATTGGTTGATTTTTTTTTTAAGTGCCAGTGACTGAGAATGAGAAAAGATGGATGTTGCATTGCTTTTTTGTTTCATTTAATTATTGAAGAGCTCAGAATATCTGATCGTTAGAAACTCATTCGTGTTGAGTTCATTGATGTGTCACTCTGTAGTCTTTGTCTCTCATTTAGTGTTTTTTAATTTATTGGTGTAGATCTGAGTTTCCCAAAATTCCACTATTAATCAGTTTCTTAGATTCTGTTAAAGCATACTCATGATGTGATATGAATTAATAAAATGCCTTTGGGAAACCCAGCCAGTACACATTGTAAACATGTACAGAAAGGCCGGGGCAGTCTAACCACGCCCAGGATGTAAACCTCATAACAATGTCATATTTTAAAGACATATAAGGATGCGACTGCAGCAATGTCATTTTGAATGTCTTATTATGACTTATTTTTACTTTTGCATGTATATTTCTTTGTACAGAAGTGGTTACATGTCACTAAGTGTTGTAAATATTTGATTTTGTCCCGTTATTTTGCCAATAAACGTAGAAGGAAGAGCTGGTTACAGTCTGTGGGGAAAGTTTCGCATACCACAAACGTGGGAGGGTTCGGTATTGACGGTGTCTTTCATCATTTTTCGTAAATTTGGTCATGTTTTTGTTTGCCCCAAATGGAACTGTGCATGTTGTGGCACCTTATGCATATGAATCAATGTAGAGACAAGATCTGTCACCCACAATTCCCCCACCTCGTAACTTCACAGTTTACGTCAGTCATCGTGTCAACATTGTTTTTAAATGACAATTAGAAATTTATCACGACAACCACGGACATTCCAGCTTTATGTTTCATTTGTTACATTAGCTCAATAGCCAATCTAATTGGTTGACATATTCTTCATGTAGATTATTGTTTATATCGGAGAAGTTTGCTGTCATTTTCTAGAAGCAGCACATTTTGCATTAAACCACAACGGAAATATTTGCTTGTTATCTGATCAGAATCAGGTGCAAGAGCTTTTGAGTGCCAAGGTGTTGCATGCTGGCTTCCTCCAGGAAATATATACCTATACATACCTCTTCTCATAGCATCAAAAGTCAAAGTAGCGTGTACTGAGGATGCCAAAGTTCCACTAATTCCAGAAAATTGAATAATAACTAAGTGAATGTATATGTGAATTGTATCCACATATTGTGTTGCATTTGTTAAATATTAATCTTAATTTTAAAAACAATTCCAACATAGAAAAATGTAAAAGAAAAAAATAACTGCCAACGCTCATTTGGTACAATTGTCAGTGTTTTCACCATTTTCATTTCCTATACCAGTATTTTTGCTTCCCTAAATCAATAGATGTTCTAATCACTAGGTGGCACTAAAGAGCTGATAAACTCCTTCACCTAAACTTTCTCCCTGGAAGCTTGTCCCTTAAAAAAAAATGATAACAATCGTCATCATCATCGTCATCATCATCATCATAGGTCGTCACAGGTGACTGCGTCCCATGCATGTTACAGAATCATCACCTTTTTAAGAGCATGTTGAGAAAAATCTAATTTTGAAAGGCAAATGAAGTTAAAGCTTTAAAGGGTCAAAGGAGAGGGTAGGATTCTCAATGACTAAAATATGACTTACACACAAGCATTTAACGTTATGTCATATTACAGAAATCAGACATCATCATAGATTCTACTACCACAAATAGCTACAATACCAGTATTTTGCCCTATCTTAAATTTTTAATGAAAACATACATTGCAGAAATTGCATTCGAGTGTGATTTTTGTAGCATCCTGTGTGCTTAAGTTTACATTTAAACTAAATTTGGTTACAAAGCCTACTTCCCCTTTCAGGCTTTGGTTTTCTTGAAGTTGAGGTTACCAGCGTTACGCACAAAAGTGCTGTGATGCACAAACCTGCTGCAGCTGTCAGCATGACCACCATAGTGCAATGGCCAGCTGTTCTGACTTTGATATTTAAGTTTTTGTTGAGGCTACCAACATTGTTGCTGCAGAACATCTGATCTGACATTATGCTGCTTATTTTATTTATTTTTTTTTTTAATTCTAAATCTCTTATGAATGCAACATCATACTCACAGTATGTACAAACAATATGACAGTAAAACCACATGTTCAGGTCTATGCACCTCAGTTACATATCCTCAGTCAAAACACTAAAACCATCAGCTGGGCACTGGAATTCCAGCTCATACCTCCAAAGTATCCCTAACATACTTGGACATTGACAGGGTGTCCTGGTATAAACGTTACTGGGACAATTACTGAGGCTCAAGTGTGATCTTCAGTTCCTTAAGCGCGTTGTGTTTGGCAGACACTTCTCTTTTAAGTGGATTTAAGAGCTGACAGATACACTTCTGCTGTGGACAACAAAGCTGAGTGGTTTGAAAAATAGAAATCAGGATGCTACTGAACAATTACTCTTTGTTGAAGAGCCATAAATGCTGCTATCAAAATGACTCTCCAGTTTACACGGCGGTGCTCCTCTCATCCAGGCTGAGGGTCTGCGAGTAAACTGATCCATGGATCCTGTCCTGTGGCAAGCACACCTTGACCACCTGACAGATCCTGCAAGGAGTCCTGTAGATCATCCTGAAAAGGTGCCTCCTGAACTTTTCCCCGACAAAAACGTACAGGATAGGGTTGAGGCAGCTGTGAGAGTGTGCGATGCACTCTGTGATTTCCAGCGACAACCTAATGCCCTTGCTGAAGTCACAGGCTGCGTAGATGTCCAGCAGCTCCAGTGCTTTGAAGAAGGATGTAATGTTGTAGGGAACCCAGCAGAACAGGAAGACAGCCACCACAACAAGAACTAACCGGATGGCTTGCTTCTTGGATGAGTGGCTGTGGTAAAGTCTCCAGATTATTTGTGAGTAGCAAAATAGCATGATAACAAGGGGTAAAAATAACCCCAGAATGTTCATTTTAAAAAGACTGAAGACACTCCAGTAGTGGGAATTTGTATTATCTGACATAACTTTTGGGTAGTCAGGGAAACAGGAGCGACCTGACTTAGTATACTGCAGTTTGAGGAATATCAGGTCAGGAAAAGATGCCAAAAATCCAGCCATCCACACAACAACGGCTGCAGATATTCCTAAAGATCTTGTCCTTGCTCTTATAGTGTACACCGCATGCACCACAGCCAAGTACCGGTCAATGCTCATCAGGCTGATGAAGAAGATCCCGCAGTAAAACGAAATGTTGAAAACACCCAGGATTATTTTGCACATAGCATCCCCAAACACCCACTCATCCAATGCTTGGTGGGCCAGAAAGGGAAGCGTGCACACCAGAAGAAGATCCGCTAAAGCCAGGTTGAGGAGGCACACATCGGTCATGCTGCGGAGTCGTGTGCCAAAAACAATGACCCAGATGACCAGCAGGTTTCCCAGGAGGCCAATGAGGAAGAATAGGGAATAGAGAGCAGGAAGAAATCTGGCCCCATGACGCTCATACACACACCTCCCAAAGTCATAGTCATAATAGTCTAAGTAGGTGTACTCCGTGATGTTTAGGAAGGTGTCGTTAAAAGACTTAGTAGGAAAACTGGAGAAAAACAGGGGAAAAAATATATTAATTATCAGGAATGCCACATTATTCAACGGTAACCATAAAAAACACGAGCTTGAGGTCTAAAAAAATCCTGGAAGGAAAGCCAATTCATCCCCACCCCTTTATATCTTAGTTTAGGAATGCTATTTGTTAGCCAGGGCATGTTTTCTTTCAGAGAAATGTGAAAGTAGACAGATTGACAATGTTTCACATTGTTCAAGTACAACAATTCAAAAACATGGCGGATATGTCATGTAAATGCTCTGCCAAAGAAACAAATCGGAAAACCATAAGAATTCTAAAACAACAACAGTAAAACTTCAGAACACAGTCCCCTCCCCCCCCCACCAAAAAATAAATAAAAACATTCTGTAAGGCTAAAAGTAAAATCAAACCCGAAAATCCATATCAGAGTCTGGTGGTACATGTATCAGCTTAAGGGTAAACACTACCTTGTTATTTCCTCTGTAATAAATGCGACAGATGTGGTGGTCACAGCCATCTCCAGCTGCCTGTCGAGCACAGGATTCATGACCTATTTTTATCAAAAACAGGAACAGAAAGACATTTCCAAAACACTTGGTCTGATCCATTAATGGGTGCAGATTCTTGGAGCTTCCATCACAGGTTATATAAATGATATCTTTACAAACAAAACAACTTGTGTCTGAATGTTAAGAATTCTGCAGATTCCCTGATGATCCTCCCCCTTTTTCCTATCCATGCAAAAAAAAAAAGAAAAACACACACACACACAAAGAAACCCTAGTCCTTAGTGGTATGTGCTCATGGAGATACCACCAGTATAGCAACAAGCAGATGACGGTCTGGTCAAGAACATAAATGATATTTTAGGACCCAGAATTGTTGTTACTGCTGCCGAAACTATTAAAACAAAATAAAACTTACGTGTAGGACATGATAACACAGGCTGTTAAGATGATGCGTACTGTTTGATTAGGCACTTTACCTAAATGAGAAACATTTATGCACCATGCATAAAAAAGTGTGTGAAGCCACCCCTCTACCAAAACCTAAGGGGGGTCATATACGTGTGTGAAGTATGGTTTGTTTGTTCGTGGCAACAATTCGAAAGACAGAGAGCCCGCAACATCTGAAGATTCGCAGAGGGGATGAGCTGCAGAAGTTTGCAGAACTTGCCTTGCAGAGTTGAGCTTTTAATGCATGGCAACTTTGTGGTTAGCCTTTTATGCTTGGGGTCTTCTGTGCAGTGTGTCGGGGCCTCCTGTCGGTGCAGGCTTTCGCCAGGCAACCTGGTTTCCTACCACAGTTCAAAAACGTGCATTACAGTGTGACTGGGGGTTGTTTCGGGTTCTGTGATGAAGTTGTGAGAAAGTTGTTTTTGTCGCTTTTTACCCAGAGACAACTGGGAGAGACTCCAACACCTCCCCATGACTCCCAGCACTAAGCTGAAGATTTTATTATATGTCATATTTACCACATTCACAGCAGAATTTACTGTCAATGAAATTCTTAGATGTCAGGCTGCACACAGAAACAAACACACACACGCATGCACACACAGAGGGAGAAACGTGTACTTTTGACGAGGACAGGAATTTCACTAAATTTCACTAACTATAAAAACAAAAACAGATTTGTAATGTAATCAAGATCAGCTGATGCTTTACTTGTATGCTGCAAAGTTCTTAACTACTGTATGTTTTACTTGCACAGCCTTGTGAGATGAACAGGAAAAACTCTTGCTGCAGAACCATACCATGATCTGACTTCCTGCTGCTCTGCAGGCCTTTCAGGCCTTTATTCTGCTGCCTGTGCGGCATCTTACTTCCTTCACTTCAGTGGTTTCAGTACCATGAAGAGGCTACAGGTGGAAATGAAACTAATGTGTGTTGGAGTGCTAACTCAGCTGCAAATATATTTACAGATATTCTATTTACATTAGATATGCATCCGCATCGTATGGTGACATTTCACAAAAGTCACACAACTACCTTTTGAAACATAAGGAATGACCACAAGGATTTATTGTAATTAAAGAATTTCACAAGACATAGATTTACACATTATTTTTTAACAGATTCACATTAGTCTCTGTATATACTTTTTCAAAACAACTGCATATGCATGAAGAGTTCACACCATGACACTGGTTAAAGTTCTGTTTAATAATCTAATCTTACAGGTGTGTTTGAAGTCTCTTTGTCTGTGGTGTCTCTGTGACTAAAAGTCACTCTACTCTGGTAACTGCCGAGATATCTACCCACAGCATTTGCCAGTGACTTCCTGAACTTCTCCCCTGCGAATGCGTAGATGATAGGATTCCAACAGCAGTGAGACAGCGCAATGACCTCAGCAAAGCTCATGGTGAAGCTGATGCTTCTCGAGGCACTGCACGAAATCAGAACTTCAAAGATCTGCAGCGTCTGTAGGAACACTGTGATGTTATATGGCACCCAGCACACCACAAACACACACACTATGGCAAATACTAGCTTTATAGCTCTGTCCTTTTTGGAATTCCTGGATGTGGAAAGAACAATAAGGATTTTGACATAACAAAAAATCATGATGGGGAGACACACAAAGAGGCCCACAATGTTCTCGCTGACGTTTCGCCGCATCTTCCAAAATTCCTGAGTCTCCTCTGGATACAGTGGTTGGCACTGGGAGAGGTTATATTCTGGATCTATCTCCAGAGATGCAAAATACACCTGAGGACCTGCAATGATGACCGATACAGCCCAGATGGTGACGCTGGCGATGATTCCAAAGCGAAGTGTGCGGGCGCGCATGGATGGAACTGCGTGGACGATGGCCACATAGCGGTCCAGACTCATGAGAGTCACAAATAAAGTCCCGCTGTAGAACCCCAGCTGTGGGACGAACAAAGAGAGAGATAAAACTACCATTTTCTTTCCAGCAAATTAATTTGTAATGGAAATGATGAAAGCACCAACCTGGTAGATTGCTGTCATCAGTCTACACAATGCCAGACTTTGGGAATTGAAGGCCCAAAGGGGCAGAGATACAGCAAATATGAGGTCTGAGAGGGCCAGGTTGAGGAGGCATACATCCGCCATAGTCTTCAACTTAATGAATTGAAGGAGAACCCAGACCACTGTGCTGTTGCCTACATAATCAGTTAGAAATATTAGTCATTCTTTTGCTTCTACTGTTATTTAGTTTTAATTTAAATGATTACATTTGGTTGAACATACCAATGAGGCCAAAACTAAATACCGCACAGTAGAAAAGCCGCAAGACTGTGTCAGACAACACAGGATTTGGATCTTGTTCGCACGTGGAGTTATCATAGTCGTACATGTCTGTGTACAAGCTGGGATCAACTGTGGACGCATTCATGCTGTATGAGGGTGAACAATAGAACAGACATTGTTGATATTTATTTTTTCAGTCAGACTTTCACTCAGTGCAAATGTTTATTTATGTATTTAAATGTTTATTTAAAACCTGTCATTATTGCCACATTGATATAATTTTATTTTATTTCACATGGGAGATGTTTAAAAAATGTGCAGTTTTGACAAGGCTTTACTAGGGTACCTCTGTGCATTTTAATGCATTTTTTATTAATTATCCAACATTTTGAAATGTCAAATCTCCATTACAGTTAAATGAAAATGGGTAAAAGTTTTGCAGGATTTGGTTTGCTGTTTTCATGCACAGGCAGGTGAAACCTTAACAAACTAACACTGGTTGGTTATCTGGCAAACCACATTTCTCTGTATCAAAGTGTAAAGCATTGTCCCCCAACAAGTAACAACCACATGGTCAGAATTGCTCTAATGTGGGATTTCAAAGTCAATTTAACTACTGTGGTCTTCGACGTAACTTTATAATTATAACAGGGTTATAAGTGGGTAACCTGGGAAGGTGAAAGTGGAGGTCTAGCAGGTAGGAAAGAGAGCCTTTCTGGATGTCAGACCTTGTAGGACTGGGTTTATTCAATTCAATTCAATTTTATTTATATAGCTCCTGACTTCCTTAAAGCAACAGAAGTGACTGGCAAATTAATTTATTTGAGCTAACATCCTGTTGTCTTAATTTTAAGTCTGAATTGTTTTCAGACCAAAACTGGTTTAGTTATAAATCTAGAAAAGAACAGTAATTTTACTTACTGTTTTACTTGTCATTGGAATCTTTTAACATGCTGACTCTCCTTTTGTGTTGGGAGAAAATTATTTCTTTAGTTTGTTTTCAAGTGTGTGACAAATTTTAGAAGTCAGGGAAACTAATGGAATAGAAATGAGAAAAGAGAAAAGGAAAAAGCATGACACCTACAGAAAAACAATTCATTTCATAAAAAATGACTCTCATAGCTGAACTTTGGACTTTCCTGCCCTTTAGGTTGAATTTTTAGCTAGAATCATCACTTGACTCATGTCTGAGAGGCCCATGGCCCAACTGCTCTCTCTTTAGGAATAAAAACCTTTTGGCAAATTCACAACAACAATAGTGTACAACGGTGTCAACAATAGTGTCAACAACGGTGGAATATTCCTCCATCTAGATGTAAATTAAATGCTCATCATTCGATGAATGTCACCTGACCATATACTGGTTAACGTGATCTACATTGAAACCACATATCAACCTTTTTTTTTCTCTTACTATCAAACTAGGTTCTGTTGACACTTGTGCAGACCCCCACTTCCTGTGGCTGACAGTCTTCACACACACACACACACACACACACACACACACACACACACACACACACACACACTTACACACATTCTGCGAATAGGCCCTGTTAAAAAAAGCTTAAACATAGTAAAATGATAACATTCTTACCTTATTACTTTCCAACAAAAAAAAAATCACAGCTCCTGGATGTAGGTGCTCTTAGGTTAGGCTTTAACAATATGTCATCCTGTCATCATGCTTTGTAGCTTTTGTATGAAATCCTGCTCATTTCTGCTAAAATCAGCTCTGGGTTTTTGTTGTTTCCTTTGCAGCCTTTCAAAGAGCCTTGCAAAAAGGTGACAAGTGTGGTTTTCCGTGAAGCGTCCCTGTGTAAGTGAGCGGGAGGTGAAAAGTATTCTAATGAGAAGTGCTTTTCTTCTTTTACTGTTTTGATTCACAGTAAGTGAACCCTGTTTTCTCAACATGTGACTCTTAAATCTTAAAGATTAGTCTAAAATCAGTGTTAATTTAAACTTTTCCTGATGTGATGAAATAAACTAAACTACACTACTAAAATAGACAAAAGTTTTAATGATTGAAAAAGTTTGGTTTGGCATCTCCAGCATCAAACCATCTAACCCAACTACAAATGCATGATACACAAATTGAGCTCATGCTACAGGATATGCATTGTACATAGGCATAAAATAACAAAACACCTGAAAATAAAATGATCGACTTTCAGATGATTTGGATGTTTATGATGACAAATAAATTCCGTGCTGCTACTATAATATTTTCCACAAGAGAAGCTAAGTCATCAAGAAAACGTGTTAGAAAGTAAAAAAAAATGGTAAGCCTTATATAACCAACAAAAATTGCTGTTATTGGTACAAAGAACAAAAACTTTTTTTTCTAGAAGTGATATAAGCAATATAAGCAGAGAGAATCTCAGTCAAAAGAACTCAAACTGTTATAATGATTGAGCACAATCAGATTAATCTACATTGCCTTGGTTTATCACAGGAAGCATTAGGGAAATTAAACACATCTGATAATCGAGAGCCTTAAGTGGAAACCGAAGGTCACATCCTAACTGATGAAAGTAGAGGAGACGTCAGAGGACCGAGACATTACAGAGCTTTTCCTGCGTGAACTCACTGACAGATCTCTGGCCCAGACAAACTGAAGACAAGGAAAACAGTTACTCAGGAGGTTCAGCACACGTTTCATGAACTTTTCTCCAATAAAGGCATATATGATGGGGTTGAGGCAGCAGTGTGTGTAGGCAATGGTCTCAGTGAGAATTCCAGTAAGCTGTAAATTTGCCTCCACTTGGCACACGTCTCCTCCAAGCTTATCCTCTTTATTCAGGAAATCCAAAAATAGGTAACAATTATAGGGGGCCCAGAATAAGAAAAAAGCCAGCATGATGGAGATGATCAATCTGATGACACGGTGTCTCTTTGTGCTCCTCATGTTCACCAATCTGGGTATAATCCTGGAGTAACAAGCTATCATCACAAACAGCGGTAACACAAGACCTAGTATATTTATTACAAATAAGTTATATATATCCCAGTTATAGTTTTCTGGCATGAAATAACAGCCAAGCCCATAAGATTCATTTACCACCTTAGTGAAGATGAAAGTTGGAAGAGAGACACTAAAGCTGAACAACCAGATCGCCACAGTCACAACGATACCAGCCCTCAGGGTACGATATCGTGCCACCGTGAGGGCGTGCATGATGACCAAGTATCGGTCTAGAGTCATGAAAACCATGGAGAAGATGCTGCTAATGAAGCCGGCGCGGTGGGAGATGGAGGTGAAACGGCACATGAAGTCACCAAAAGTCCACTCGCCGGCCACAGTGTAGTGAGCATAGAAAGGCAGCGTTAGGACAAAGAGGAGGTCAGAGAGGGCAAGGTTGAAGAGGCTGATGTCGGTCAGGTTGGTCTGGTTACGATGCTTCATCAGGACACAGAGAACTAGACCGTTTCCTGGCAAGAGAAAAATAATAAAAGCTATGAAAAAATAAATAAATAAAAACTTCACCCCCCTTGGATGTAACCTGTTTTACTACTTTTATGTGTGAAATCATGGCCAGTATAATGCGTCTTTTTCAAGAAGAATTAACAAATAAACTTTGTTTATGTCAGTTGGAAAGCAGATTTTGACATAAAAATGTCATTTAATCCAAAATATATGGTTTAAAATAAGCATTTACATTTATATTCAGCCTATTTGAAGTAAATAACCTAATTCAGCAGAGGCCCAGCTGGTTTTGACCCCATAGTTAGTGAAATGGAGATCACCTTGGTGCAGTTGATGTGTGTCAAGTGATGTAGTTTAAAAACACATGTGCCTGAGAGGTCCCAGCTCTAGTTCATCAGTATTCCTCACACAACATGAAAATAAATGAAAACTCCAGGCAAACCAGAGAAAAGGTCAATGAAAACCCTTAAGTCAGATGATACTACAGAAAGATTTCTGGGCAAGAAGAACACATGTGAGGCGACCTCTAGAGTCTCTTTCAGAGAAGTTGTAGGTGTCCTGGTGTAGTGGTTTTCTGTATGGGAGAGTAGCAGCAACCAAACGGGGAAAACATCCAAGGGAGGGGGTGAATATATTTTATTGCCACTTTATATATTGAAAACTATTCATACAAAAAACAGTGCAGATTTTTTTACTCTTTGGTGTTTTGCCTGCAGTAAACAAAGGTTTTTAAGATGGCATCACAAAAGCCATAAAAATGGCCAAAAATGAAATGAAAACACATTTACAAAAAGACACACCTGCAAATCCAACAATGAAAACCAGACTGTAGAGAATGGGTAGGAACACCTTTCCAAAAGGGCTCGCAGCACTTGCATTGCATGGCTGGGCAAACTCATAATCGGAATAGAACCTCTCTGTAACAGTTTCTATGGAATCTGCAGACACACAGCACACTTATTAGACACACTTGTGAAAGTCTAGAACTGTGCAGTACATGACCTTATACTCAATAAAAAAAATTTCTCAGAGATTTGGCTTTATTTGTATTGTTTTTTTTTTGATAGATAATACTGATTAAATATCTAGTCTCCCATTAGTGTGCTATCGCCACCTTCTGGTCTTTATGGGTAATTCACGCTATTAAAAAGACATCTGTGGTCATGCCAGCACATTGACATTCTTTAAAGATGACAAGAATAGTATAAACGCTTATTTACGAGATTGCTTTAATGTATACATGTTAACCAGTAAAATATTAACACTTTCAAGAGGCATATTAAATGATGCAATTCAGTTCCTCTTTGAAGATGCAACCCACACCCTTTTCTTTTCTGCTACATATATTCATGTTTTTATGATCATTTGACATTGCTCAGTTCTTCATAATTGCATTCTTCAGTTTCTTTGAAGTGTTAGTTTCCCCACCATGGAGAAAAGCACTTTTGTTGCCTGTGCAGTATGACGACCTTTTAAACTTGTAACACAAGCATTTGTTTTAACATTTAATTTGAAATAAAATAAGAAAATTACTGAACTCCAAGACTTGATTATGACGCAAATAAAGCAGTATAGCATTAATCATGTCTACAACATGTCACATTTTCATGAATCTATTTATACATTTTAAAAGTACAGTTGATAAAAATATGTTCACCTGACATCTTGATATCTTGGTGATGTTGACTCTTAAAAGGCACGGCCAGTATCTGCCCCACGAAGCTCCAATAGTTCTATGTCTGTGTTTTTGAAGGTATGATCTTGACTGAACCAAGGTGACCATACTAAAATCCCTGTGCAGTTCTTTCTTAATAAGTGTTTGTGTGCACGTGGTGTTTTCTTGAACACTCCTGCGGTGACTTCAAGATCCTTATCAAGAACCAAGTGTGAACAGATGTTTTCATATGAATGCAAAAATAGCACAGAGTGGTATCAGGAAAAAAGACGTTTAAGAAAGATAATGTATGCTGAGGGTTTTTGTTTCATTGCACAAATCAACATTTTACATAAAAATGTACAGCATGCTCTTTACTTTTTGATAAAACTAGCTGATTATACAGTGATTTTCTCCTACAAACCTACATACAGTAGATCAATATCTAATTGTTAAATACATTTGCCTGCTGACAAAATGGTCAATAGTTTCAGCATCTAATGGGTAGAAGTACAGAATCCCACTCAGATTTGAACTGTTTGTGAGGAAAACAGCCAAAAGTGCAGGAGGACAAGGAGAATAAAAGGACAAGGACCATCATCCTAATGAAATTCAGCAATATTCTTTGTGGCTTGGGTAACTTGCAATGGACTGGTGACCTTTCCAGGTGCATCATCACCTCTCACCAGGGGCCCGTTTCAGAAAGCGGGTTTACCAAAGTAAGGCTCAGGGTCGCCAAACCCTGAACTGTGCGACTGAGAGTTTTCGGTTTCAGAAAACGGGTTAACAGTTGGTTTAATGAACTCTGAGCCACAGTTACCCTGAGTGGCGCTCGTGCACTAGGATCTAAAAAGATCCTAGTGCACGAGCGCTTATCAATGGAACGCAGAAAACGTGATTCATTATGGCAACAAGCGCAAAAAAAACTTGATCGTCACACTTCTCTCAGTTGTAGATGGAAGATTAACAGGTTGAAAAAAAAAATAATACTGCGGCAGCGGCAAAAGAGAGATCGTGTGGCTGAAAATTGCTGACCGAGTCCATGCGTTATTAACTGGAGAGATATTAAAAAAAAGGAATAAAAATGTTCTGTGCATGCGTTCCAATCATTATCATTTCTACAAAAGAGACTTGGCAGAAAGTTAAGATGAAATACAAAAATATAGTTCAAACATGTCAGATATGATTTAAATACAAGCTGTTGTGGTGTTGTTTCGCCTGTCCGCATTAAACAGTGTTCAGTCACTTCATTTAACCTGTTTTTAACTATATTTAATTAGAGAAATCCCCTAAACAAAGAAAAAGCCTTTAGCCTTCTCATCACTGTCAGTACTTAGTACTGTCTATATGAAAACCTTAAATGCCTGTTATACATGCATGTATCCAAATTTATGTTTAGTGAATATGTTTAAATTTTAGCTCCATTATAGCCAACAGAAAAAAGGCTGAAGTGATCCAGCGCCACCCAGTGTTGATTCACTAAATGGCAAATGCCATCCATTAATCTCAGACACAACTTGACACACTGCTTTTTCTAGTAGCAGGAGTTCTATGTAATTGGCCGCTGTTGCTTTCAGATGTCAATCTATTTATTGCTTAAACTGATACTTCTATGATCCTAATCAAAAGCAGAAAACAACAACAAAAGGAATTGATGGACCTGGCAAAAATCTTAAAAGTTGCTTGAAAGGCAGTATATATGTATTTTCTTGAATGCAACATGCGTAACTTTAGCATTCTAACAGAATAATCACGTTTTGATGGATATTTAATTCAATTAAAGACAATGGAAGCAGATTTTCTGTTTCTTCATTCTTTACATGTTTTTGTTGCAGTGTCCAACTGCTGCTGTATAAATAAAACTATTTCACTTAAAAGGGTGTACAGGTAAATCATGTGACAATGCATGTTTAGTGAATTTCCCAAGCCTGGGATAAATAAAAGTATTCTATTCTATGTAGGAGTGGTAAAGACTGTCCTGTCTTCACACAAAGCATGTGGGGAAGAACGGTCGTACAACACAGGTTTAATTCTTTATATTTTTTACATTATGTTTTTGTTACTCTGCTGTCACTAATATTTGGCATTTTTTCTAGTGTAGTGTTTCTAACAGCCGTCGCTTAGGTGGCGCTCAACGGAATCCCAATGACGATGATTGACATGAGCGGTCCTGGCGAAGGCGGGCTCTTGGGACGGATGCATTAAGTTTGATCTTCGTAGTTGTAGTTGTAGACAGGAAAACACGGTAGATTGCCCTGCACAAAATAAGGTATTTCCGGGGACGCTTGACAACTTCAAAATTGTACTTTGTTTTTAATAGGATCACAAGTGCAGCTGGAAATTAATATAGTACAATATGCATAATATACATAGAAACTTAGTTATGGGTTTGCACAGAAACATAAAAGGCAAATGGTGTTTGAACTTTTACATTATAAGGTATTACCGGATATACTGTATTTTACCTTCACTAGCCTCACAAAATCTGTGAAACACGGCGATTATAAGAAGTGGATTTGAAGACTCGATCATTCAGCGGTAATTGCATGTTATTTTGGGCAAATCTATTTATTTATTTATTTATTTATTTTTACCAATGGACATCGAAAATGTACCGAATCTCGTTGTAGTTAGCGCTGTATACGACTCCACACTGGACTGTCATCCGCGCAATGACACTTGTTGCACCTTTGACCGAAAAGACAAAGTGGTTCTTCTCGTACCTGAACACGTTAGAAATTAGAAAACCACAGTCAACTATTGTAATTTAATGTTATGTGCTAAGACGCAGGTGATGGTACAAGAGGGAATCCACCGTGTGCAAGCACCGATTTGGGGAGCACACTTTTAGTGACATCATCAGAGCTTCTACGTCGTAATCACGGCAATGTCTTCCAAACCACCCGCAGGGTAAGTAGATAAAAAGCATGTTAATTCATATGTGTTTACTATTATAATACTCATATTATGGATTGTGACAATTATTTCTAAACAACGAATCAAATCTGCTGTTCACAAAAAGCGACATTTATGGGCAGAATGGTATGAATATTCTACTTGTTTTTGCAGATATGTGTGATTGTAAACATAAAACAGCATACTAAAATGAGGAGAAAATGAAAAAGAACAATTGAACAACACCTGAAAGGCACTGGTGACCTCATTGACAACACAGAAGGTTCCAGCAGACACATTAACGTTCAGTTTTTTTTCCCCTCAAACGCAGTTTAAACAAGCCCAGTGTGTTTGGTTGCCAGTGGGGAGCTCTCACTTTATTGTTTTTATTAATTAGATGTGGTAATGTCAGAGATGTTAATACTCTTCTGCTATTATCATGGGGCGCTTGATTAGTGGTGCCATTGTATTGTTATCAGCCAAAATGTCTTTTGTCATGATAAAGGACAAGGTGATACTGAAGAGTTTCCATTAGTCATATTTTACTGCCTCTCTGTGAAGAAACATCAGCTGACTACATTAACGACATGATAAACACTGTTGCTACTGAGTGCAAAGACTGAAAAATGCTGTTTTTGCGGGGAAATGTCAACACCTAGACTGTTACATCCATGTGCTATAAATTGGTACATGTGTATTTTTTTCTTATAACTAAAATATACAAACTTTTCAGCATGCCTGATCTGTCAATATTCAATGACAAGTGAAACAATAAACTTTGTGTTTATGAACCAACTAAACTTAAACTCAGAAAGGTGTATTCATATTTGCTCTTCTGTACAGCATGTAAAGAAAAATACTTTACTAAGTGCATTTTATATATCTCATTTATTGTACAGTTCTGTGGAGTAAATCTGTGAATGGCTGACACTGATATAATTATGTTCTACTTGGGTGTTAATTATCATAACTCAAGGGCAAATGCTTACTCAAATTTTATGTTGGACTTAAAATTAGTGTTTAAAAATATCCCATATTCTTGTACTTCCGTTATTGTAGACCTTTATGTACAACTTGTGGATACTATACTAATGTTGTATGGAGTGAAGTGTAGGTGAAATACACATCAAAATATGAATGTTGTTCTGGTCACCACAGTATGGCGTGATTAAAAGAGTGGGGATGTGGTAAATTGAGGTTTAGGATATTTTCCCTCTGATCTTTCAACCAAAGGACCTTTTAACCAGATACTCTTAAATACAGTGATTTCAGGCTCTTAAGAGTTCTTTGGCAAAATTACAGAGAAACCAGGTCCAAGAGCTAGATGGCTGCGCAACAAAAACGCCATTTCATTCCGTTAGCATATGGCATTTCTGGTCATTTAAATTTCCATGACAACTGCTTTTTGTGTTGTGATCTTTCTCATCTGCTTTATTGTGTAGTAAAGTCCAAATGAAGCACTGCTCGCGAACCTTTACTTGTTCACAGGCACTCACAGAGCTTAGGGTTCAACAGCAAGGTACACATGAAATTCACCTTTCTCCAAAGGGCGGCCTTTCTCCTCACTTTTCTGCTCTGTGACTGAGTGTGTTTGTGACTGAGTGTGCTGCGCTTGAGTTTTGCAGTGTTAAGAATGCTTGAGTTTGTACCTCAGAAGTAAAGGAAACATTTTCTCATTCTGTGACTTACAACCCTGTTTGTGATAAAGGAGATGATTTTAAATCTAATAGCAAATTAACAGAAATAATATTATCATTTTACCTGGACCTCAAGTAGAATACTGTTGTGTAAAGAGTTCTGTACTTTTGGCTTGGTTTGCTGTGTGAAAAAAGAGGTAATTTGTCACTAGTACTGTATTTTCTTTACATGTGTGATGTTGAAATGTGTGTCTGCCTCTATGTCTTTTGTTTTGATTGTGCAAATAGCAGAATCTTATGTTTCCAAGTGCAAAATCATAGTCAGATTTAAAAAGCTTTCAGGCCGCTAGTCTGTGTCGTTGTCTTGTGTGCGGTCATGGGAGCAATGATGAGCATTAACGCAAGTTGTTGCCCACTGTAGCCAAATGTCAGGCTCTTTGTTTTGTATCGTCTAGATTTTCGGTCCAGTTGCTTAAAATGGACTTAATGTTATCCCTGCATGGAAGATTTGAAGGTGGAGACAGGCTCCACACCCTACACATCCTTGGCAAAATTTCTATTTATAACTTTAAAGGTCATGCGGTCTGCCACTGACTCAACACTGCACTTCTCAGTTTTTTTCTCTTTTATTTGAAGCTTGTTTTACTTATTCTGAATAGGAACATGTTTAGTCTGTGTCTTTACGTCCGGGTGTTTGAAATTACATCTTCACCAAATAAAACTTTTGACACAGGGGTATGAACTTGAACTTGGGATCTATTTCTGTGTGATACCACAAGGTTGAGCGCAGGCGGATTGGTAATTCAGTGTGGGGCAAGTCACTGTTCTCCACACAGATGTTCGTACATTTATAGTCTGGTCTATGCTGAGCTGTGCAGGGTGGAAACAGAATGAGTGTGTTGGTAGACATGAACGAGCAACCCATTGCAGTTTGGGGGATGTTTTTGAGCTAAACTTGTGCTAACCCCTCTGCCAGAGTGAATAGGCAGGCATTTTTCTAGTGTTTTAAGTAATTTGGATCCAGGATACCTGCACTGTGTGAGTGCCACGGCACTATGCCCCACTCTTTTGATATCTTATTAAGTAAATGTTGAATATTGCATCTAAGCAAAGTATGCACTGATTATGTTCAGTTGACTAATAAAGTTAATGAGAGTTAGTCCTTGCTCCATTGGGGATTTATTCCCTTCACGCCCACTAAGTGCTTAATAAAATGCAGCCTTATTTACAACTTTATTAATATGTCACCGTTAAGAAGGTTATGATAATGTCTGGCACAGGAAAATGTCAGTAATTTTCTCTTGATTGTTGCACAAATCAAAACAGGTCAGTGCTGTAGTACAGGGCTTTGTAGCCATGCAGTGGTCCAGGAGGAAACATTTGAAACATCCAAACTGGATTTATTTATAGATTGTTGTGCTCTGTCAACCCCTCCCAAAACTTCCTCCGACCATTCTCCAGTGTGCCAAATTTGCCTCTCTTAAAAAAAAAAAAAAAAAAAAAAAAAAAAAAACAGGTGTTCTTGCATATCATAATCAAATGTATTACTCTAAGTAGAGTGTGTTTAAGTGCATGTTTGTTATGGGCTGACAGTGTTTATTTCTGGATGCCTGTAGTCACGCGTTAGCCACTGCGGTATGTGTGTGTGTGTGTGTGTGTTGGGGTGGGGGGATTACAGTATGTGAACAGACGGTCTCCTCTAACACCAACTGACGGTACCACAAAAAGTGACATCGCCTGATACTGTCTGAATGTTCAAGGTTTCTACCATGAATTGCAGCTATCACCTTGTGTGTCACAAAACATTGTGAACCATATTGGAAAAAATACGTTTTATAATATATATTTTTTAACTTTTGGTAATAGTGCATGGTTTTTGTTTTACTCATTAACAGTTGTGAGGTGTTTTGGGCATCTACTAGGACCCACATTATCTTTTTTTTTTCCTCTCATTTCTCCAGCAGGAGTTCTATAATTGCACAAATAGCTTAGGGACTAGAGAACAGACCAATTCACATTTCCTGCTGTTAGGCCTCTACATTCCATCTTGCTTTCCTTTTTTCCTCAAATGTGTACACCCAATAAATAACTACCCCTTTCTATATCTTGTCTTTTTTTTATAAACCATACGAGGGCTTCTGCCAGCCTTGCGGAAACTAGTACTATTTCCTAATTTGTGATCATTAAATATCAATAAATTGTTAAATGGTTTCTAAAACATTTCTGTAAGTAGAGGCAAAAATTAAAATAAAGTTATTGTAATGCGTGTGTTTCATCATTGGTTATTGTGTATCCCCCACGGAAACACACTGAAATTAATGTGTGTATAAGTAAGTCCAACTAGTCTAATTGATCCCGGTGTGTTGAAATTAATTTAACACCTGAGGCCTTGTGTTTAGTTATTGTCCCTCATGGGTTATTATGTTACTGGTACTGACTCTGCACTCTTTTCACACAGCTTTTCCCAAGTTTAAAGCTGGTTATGGCCTTTAGGGAGCTAAATACTTTATTTGCAAATGAAATTAATTTAAGAGTAGAAAATTCTCACCTTTAATGCAAACAAGATGAGATGGCTGGTATTAACAATGAGCTACTTTCTGAAGTATTGTGGGAGGAGTTTTGACCACATGGCCGGTAATATGAGCAAGACATATGCTGAGCTGAGTACTCTCTTAGCAACTGCAAACAAACGCTTCGCTGGGCTCATGTGTCACCAAAGCTCACTGCTTCCAAATCAGAGAAGTTGTTTAGTCTCCTCGGTGCTCTCAGCCCCCAGCATTTCTGCTTCTCTGTCAGTGTCACTCACTTCATACGCCCATATCCAAACCCTACAGCTGCTGCTAAGAAGAGGCCTGCCTCTCCCACAGTCAAATGGGGTAAATATAGGTTGCCATGGGGACACAGTGACACCCTAGGGGTATGCTGGCTGAAGTAACAGGTCAGTGCATCAGAGAGGGTGGAGTGCATAACGGGGGGGTCCAGGATGCTGCTTCAAATACACAAGGATGTTAAACCTCAAAGAAGCACAAACAGAAGTGGAGCTCTGGCTATAAAGAGAACATGCACGCTCAAGTGTATTGCATGAGGTGTTTCAAGATATACTGAGGAATCACTAATAATTAGGTGATATTAGGTAATAACTAGGTCAACAACCCTGCCAATGACTCTCAGGTGACCACCCGGGGCATTAACATGCCATAATCCACAAAGGCTAAATTTTCAAGCTCTGCCCCCAGCAAGTTTAGAACTGAAGAAGCCTTCTAGAGAGAGGGCGAAACGTTTTCAAGGAAACTCTACAGTCCAGTTGCACGCAGAGAGATCTAACTTTGGAGTTTAGTGTTTTTCATACAGAGCTGTGGTGTGGAGGTGGCGGTCAATGATGGGGCCGTCTTTAAAATTAAACTATTCATTTTGCCCCATACCTATTAAAACACAAATTGAGGTAAAGCTTTTACAATTTTAGGATATCAACCTGCAACTGGATCTGATAATATCAGCCACGGATAACATGCCACTGAATTCGATTCTAACTGTTGTTTATTTCTGAGAATGCATGTGTTTACCATGAGGAAAGTAGGTTAATCAGTGCTGTATTTATGGCCAATTAATCTGCATCACTTGTCTGTCTTGTTAGAGGATAATGGCTCATTGTTTCAGGGATCCTACTGACTGTACAGACACAGCTGATGGGATGTGTGTGTCTCACATGGGGACTTGTCTGCTTGCCTGTCTCTCAGACTCATGTGCTGGCTCCCAAACATGTTTTTTTTTGTTGTTTGTTTAGTTTTTTTTTTTTTTTTTTTTTTTTTTGCTTTGGATGCCCCCTTAATTCAAAAAGTCCCTGAATTCACATTAGACAAGCAGCAGACCCGTGAGAAATAGTAGGTAATTTTTCTTTCTGGCCATTATTTATCACATTATCACAACATTACAGAATGAAAAGCCTCCAAGTCCCAAAATGGCCAAATACATCCAATTTACTGTGCTAAAATGCAAATATGAGTGTCATGAGATTGAAAGTTTATCACTCTTGTCAAAAAAAATGCAGCCCATAAGTTATATTTTTAAGAAAACGGTCTTTGATTGAAGACAGAATTTGTTCAGATCAGATTTATACTGAAGGATTATTGTTTATGTCATTTACAGACATATTCCGCTTATAAAAAGTTCCACAGCAGGAACCCAGACTGTTTCCTTTTCAGGGAAGAACAGTCACTTATCCTCAGCAGAGAAAACACATCTCAAGGTTGTCTCCAGTAGTATATGAGTTAAACGCACCTGTGCATGAACTCACACACACTGGTTCAGGCCTTCATCACCAAATGAGAGTGTTTGCATTTGGGTTTTATGGGTCACATGTCATCCTTAAAGATTTTACCTCTGAATACAACAACAAACATCTGTTATGTTTGAATGGAAAGCAAGATGAGCAAGATGTTTAAAGAGATCTATCCTTGTTAATGGTGTTTAATCACGCAAAGAGACCAGAGTGTTTCTGAGTTTTTCCTCTGTGTGTGTGCGTGCATGCATATCTTTTTGTAAATCTGTTTCTGCAAAAGCTCTGAACCCATTTCTCTCTCTCTCTCTCTCTCTCTCTCTCTCTCTCTCTGTTTATCCTTGCTTATTCTACCTCTGTGGGAGACTAAGCTTTTCCTAAAGAAGTCTTTGTGCTTGTTCGAAAGAGGGGAAGAGGGAGAGGCAGGGCAGCAAAATGAGATGGAGAGAATACTAGCTGCCTGTGCAGGGCTTGGCTGGGGACCATTTGCACCGTTACCCAGGCCCCAGTTCAGTTTACCTTCAAAAATACTTTCTTTCATCATGTCTCTTTTCAAGAATAAATAGAGTTTTAGTCGGCATATCTTGAATTTAGTGGTTGGAAGTGATGCACTGGGAATGTGCTGTTCTACTGTTCTAGATTATGCTGGCAAACTTTAGATATTATCTTTTTGTCCACTGACAAACATTTTGCGTTGCGTAACGCCTCAGTTAGAAGTGACTTAGTGGTTAATGATTGACCAGTGCCAGGTTAGAGACTGTTATATTTACGTGCATTCCTCACGTTCCTCCTGTTGTCCTTGCTTTTTTTTTTTTCCTCAGAAGGATTGTGGAATGTGTTTGAAGAAACATCTTTAGCAGTGCAGCTTTGACATGAGTGGTAATCTTTTCTGACCAAATATTAAATGCTGTCAAGACAGAGATGGTGGTGGAAAAAAAGAAGCTTTAAAAACAGATATTTGTCACTGTCAGCACAGCAAAGTAGTAGATTTCAGTCTAATCAGCTGTGTCTGTCAGGTTGAGTACCATTTACGTACAGCCAAGGTCAACTGTGCAGATTGCAGCGCCTCATTGGCAGCATGTCATTGACATCTGCCACATCTCCACCATACTGCAGGAGCTGTGGTTAGTGTGTGTCGGTGTGAGTGTGTTTGTTTTTTATGGCTGTCTCAGAGCAATTGTGAACACCCTTCAATTACGCATGATGTGTATCTGTGTAAAATTGCAGTGTTGAGTTAGCAGATTCTGTATCATTTTGTCATCTGCGGACTTAATCTCAGCATATCTTCTGGTTGTTATGTAATCTACTTGGTGACACAGGACAATATTTTTATTACTAAATAAGTTCACAGTGGACTCAAACAAACAGAAAACAACATACATATTTACATATTTAATAAAATCCGTTTTTATCACCACTAGGTTAAACACTGTTTTCATGCTTCCCTGAACAGATCTGATCTTTAACCTGTTCATGAACTACAACTTTGATCTGGACAAATAAATGTTTTCTCCTTTGTTGTTTTTTGTCATCTCCAGGAAGAGAATGAAGGCACGTGCCCCATGTCCTCCACAAGCTCCTCAACCTGCTCCACGAAACATCTTCAGGACCCCCGTACCTGAGGGAGGGAATCTGGGCACGGACGCCAAGGAGAACATACTGAGACCGAGAGTGCATTTACAGGTCACGCTACCCCAGGGATACCAGACATCTTTAACTGAGGATGGCAGGTGAGGCGAAGCACACGAGGACAGGAGTACTCATTTATTCTTGTGATTACTTCGCTGACACTCAGCAAAATGAGAACTGTTTGTCTGTTTCGGGTCTGTTTGGGTTGCTATGCCAGAGGAAGGGCCTTGCCATGTAAGACTGAGCAGGCTTTGTCCCTGAGAGCTACTGAAGAAAGTACATGATGTCTCACCAGCCGATACTCTCTGTCCCTAATGATCTCCGATGAGGCTGAGAACTAGGGAGAATAAATGGATTATTCTAATACATGTTAGGTAGTCCCACTGGTGGCATTTTAAGTTTTCTGTGTGAATGTTCTTATACATGTTACGTAAGAGTATGCATTTTATCAGCAAAGTAAGGACATTCTTGGAGACCAAGGCAATTTTTTTTAGTTGGGGTCATTTTGCAGTTATATTGGATAATGATTCTGTTTATTGAATGAGAGATGAAGGGAATTATTAATGCAGTTATACTCACTGTACAGTTAAAGACATGGCATGGTGATTGAGTATTGTTTTTTCAGTGGTAGATTTTGTTAATTTATGTCAGCATTATCATTTGTAGTGGTGTCTTGCTCCGTTTTGTCATCTGATCTGGCTGTTCTCAGAAAAACACTGGAGACTGTCTCTTGGTTTCTTTATGTGAAGATTGATGGGTGGTGTTGTAGACCCCCCTGTTGGCCCACATATGTACCTCTACCCCTATACTTCGACACAAACACACATATAGATCGACGCATTAACAAAATAGTCGTTGTTTTCTCTATCACCTTTACTAAATTTAGTGCAGAACATCTGTCTTAATGTTTTCCTGTGCGCTGCCCACCAACATACAGTGGGTCTGCTGATGTCTCTATTGTTCCTTAGTTTTGTACATACACACATAATAAAGTTGGAAAATTCAGTTAATGTGTTTTCAACCGAATCAACTCATCCTTAAGTAGTCTCTGAATAATGTTAGTAGCAAATTTGTTTCTTACTACTTAAAGGAAAATATTCTACATGTCCACCTTAATTACCTTTCTTTTACCAGAGCTGATGTTACGTATTCTTTGTAACCCTGTCGTGCTTCCTGTTGCCTTCAACATCTCCCCCTCTTTCCTGCTCTCCACCTGTGCTTCTTTCTGTCAAACTCCATCCCTCCCTCCCTTTCAGTTTCTCTCTGACGCCCTTCTCTCTCTTTCTCACCATCTCAGTAAGGCGCTGATGGACCTCCTGGTCGAGCTATGTAGCCATTTCCATCTGAATCCAGCAGTGCACACCCTGGAGCTGTTCTCACCTGAGGGAGACCCCTTGGGATTCAAGCCCAACGTTCTCTTGGGCTCACTGAACGTGGCCTGTGTTCTCATTAAGGAGAAAGTGTTGGAGGAGAAAGTGGCGCGTAGGCCCGCACCCAAAGTACCAGAGGTGAGTAAAAATGGGGACAGCAACTTGATGTTATTTTCGAATGATGGAGACCTATTTTGGTAACATACAGTAGATTTAGACTTATGATTAAATAACATTTATGTGTGTTTGTCTTTCTTATTGGAACTAAAATAAAGCATGGGTAAATGCTTGTAAAGTCCTTAATTAAATATAGTAGTTGTGCACTTTTCATGCACTCAGAAGTATACCCTAGCAGTCTTTTGTAATATCCCTCCCTCCATTCTCTACCTTTTACCCCTGATTGCTGACAGACAGTAAGGAAACCATAGGGCTTCGTGCTAAGGTAGGAAGCCAGGCGGATTTATACTGGCTTAACATGATGAAGTCTGTTCTCATACACTTTTTTTCAATCTAACTTCATCCTTCTTCTAAATCCATCTATATTTTTATTCAAATGCCCTTCTGAACTTATTTCTGCTGGGAATTGCCTTTTTCTGTGGCTGATATTCTCTGCATCTCCTCTGCTGTCTTCCTACTCTTTGAATATTTGATGTGAGCCTTACCTTTAGTTACCATGCATTATTTCTCTGCTCTTCTCAGGGCTCACTGGCTGCTATCGTCTTTTGACCCTGCCTGGCCACGGGCCAGAGAAGGACAATATATGAGACACTCCCGTCATTCACTCCTCTTTTTTATTGCATCTGACTTTTTCTTATAACAGCAGTCTTGGTTCACGTTGGGGTTGTTTTTTTGTATTTTTGAGTCACACACCATTTTCACCTGGTTGGAACGTTACATACATAACTGGGAATGTCACTTTAGAAGAAATTTTAAAAAAGTTGTTGGACACAAACTAAAGAGACGCTTGGACGTATTCTACAGGCTGTTGTCATGGTACTGTGGTGTCTATTTCATAGATGACATACAGAAACACAGTGGTGAGTCTAGTAAATTCCCTTAAGTGGCCAAAATCTAACCTGGCGTTACAAGTGCTGTATGTTAGGAGTTTGTTTTCAGTCTTTCTCTACTCCTCAGACATGTTTTTGGTGCATGTGAAAGGAAAACTTAATTGAAAGTGTGACACATTTGGAGTTTAAAATAAAGGTTTGCACCTGACCACAAAAGTAAATGAGCTCTCGGTGGCTGGACAATATGACCTGCTTTGTCCCTTTGGTAATTCATTTCTAATTATCAATATATATTTTTTTTACTTTTTATTCTGTTCGTCAGAAAACAGTGCGATTGATGGTCAACTATCACGGCAACCAGAAGGCAGTGGTCCGGGTCAATCCATTCGTACCACTCCAGACACTGCTACCAGTCATCTGTGAAAAGTGTGGCTTTGACCCTGCACATGTCCTCCTCCTGAAGGATAGCATCAGCCGTCACGAGTTACAGCTGGACAAATCTCTCACTGACCTGGAGATCAAGGACCTCTACGTACATGATCAGAGTTTAGGTACATTTCATTTCAATTACAATGTCCCATTGTATTTAGTTTTAGGTAGTCCTGGACCCTGTTCATCAGTCTATTTTATTAGAGGTGGAACTAAAAATTACTCATTTCCAGTTGAGATACCATGGCACATGTTTGTATGGTGCAAAGGTTTATGTGCATTATCACAATAATGATGCAAAAGAGCACATTTTTATGGGATTTTCTGTAATCTGTAAAATTTAACAATTTTTACTGTAAAATTCTAGTTGACTAGTGACTTATTTAGAGCTTATTTAGAGCATGTGGCAACTGTGCAAAGACAGTTGACAGTATAGAACATAAAGCTATTGTTCTGTCTACGAGCTGCCCTCTAACATTTCTATTGATTCATTTTCCTACGTGACACATAAAGTTAAACATTGACAATACCAGTAAAACGAACAAAAGACGTGTTAGATATTAGAATTTATGTGACAGGATATTGAGCAAAACCTGTCAGTAGCAATCCCAATAAAGAATTCTGTGCAATGATCTCAAGACCTGAATTGCATCGCACTAAAAATTGTCAGTCATTGTATGTACAGCACAGCTGATCCTGTGTTGAATCCTTGTTGTGTTTTTCAGTTCTCCAGCCTAAAATGGCTTCTGCCCCAGCTCTTAATTACTCAGGTATTAGTCGTTAAAGGTCTTTTTTGTGTTAGTGTTGCTGGTTCTAATCAAACATAGCACATTAACCCAGCGTATCACCACGTATTTATTAATCCTGCTTTATTAACATTCTGAACATGCATGTTTGCTTTTTAGTCATCCATTTTCAGATATAATATTGCACGTGACATCCCTGTAGTTAAATGTGTAAAGTCATCCCCAGGTCACAGTTTGTCTTTACAGTTCTTTTTATAACCAATATAAATACAGGTGTAGCATGCAGACTCCTACAGAGCTTTTAGTAACATTTTCATAAGACATTTTTATTAACTACTCTGTAGAGTGTAAAAGGTTCTAAGTAGATAGTCAGTGATGAAAAATAATGAGACAGCGCCCTCTTCTGAGGACTTGTTTTAAAATGAAGATTAGATACAAATATTAATTCTGAAGGCCAAACTGATCAAATGTCATCCCAAATATCTAAATGTATTTGCGCAGTTCGTTCATGGTCATAGCACTAATATAATGGGAATTCTTGTTATAGTTAACCTTTACACAAGTAATGATTAATCACTTATTCACTTCTTAGACTGAAGCTGAATCCTATAATTTGCTCTCAGGAGGCCCTCTCGGCAGCTGCTTTCCTCTTTCTCATTCGTGTGATTTCGTTTTTGTAGACTCCATCCGCTCCAGCACTTCCAGTTTGAGCAGAACAGAGAGGAAAAGCTTCCTCGGCATCTTCCATTTTAGCAGGAGGAAATCTAAGGTAGTTAACATTTCAGTTATTATTTACACTGTATTGCATTTACACAAGGGGTCCACTGAGTTCACCTTTTTTCCATTTCTGTCAACTTACAGTCACCCTTGAGCATAACGGTGACTGTAGTGATATATAAATAATTTAAAAACTAACTGTGACTCTTGCATGTTGTCCATACTCAGACACTGTAACTGAAACAGCCTAACAGCATGCCTTAACGCTTGAATGCATTTTGGTTGTGCCTTTTATTTGCAGATACAGAGTATGGACACAGATGAATATGACGATAAAATAACCCAAAACACTGATGCACAAACCGGTGTAAGTATTACTAACATATCAGTATAAACAAGTTAACACACATATGCCAGGCAAGGATAATGAAATATGGCATATTGGGAATAAAATTTATGTTTGTTTACATAATTACTGATGATCCTTTTACACACAACTTTGCAAGTTGAGGTAATGGAAACAGGCATCCACTAGGGAGCAGTAACGGTCTCTACTCATTTTACCTTAGGAAGTTTAATGCAAACTCTGAATTACAGTTATACATATTTCATGACAGGAAGCAGTTTTGTGTATAAAAAAATTGAAGAACACACAAAATTCTAGGTTTACCACCAGCCTGTATAATGATAGTCATGACTGGCTTGAAAAACTACCTCCCTGAAGAGCGTGCTCAAAAGATTCGAATGAGTGCGTCAGTGTGCCTTTACTCACTGCATCAAACAGCTCTCAACCAGTTATATTTGTAACTCAATAACATTAATTTGATTTTAAAGCCATGAGCCTTGTTTCAGCAGCAGCCTCTTTGGCTCGCCTCAGATCAATAGGTAGTTTAAACAGATTAACTTGAGAAACACTGCCCTGCACTGCCCTCCTCCACCCTGATAGCTCTTTGTTGTTAGTGGTCTGCTATATTGTCTTCTTTTTCTTAAAGGGCTGGAAAGTTTTGGTCTGCAACAGTTCCCTCTGACTGTTTATTTTTCTGCAAAGGAAAAAATTACAGTGCTGAGAAGACATGGCCATAAGGTTGCTGAGAGGAAAAGAATTATTTTTCTTTGTAATGTGATTGTTTCTGAGCAGTGGACTTTTGTCAGTCCACATAAATGCCCACAAGCAAACATGAAGCAAACATATGAAACATACTGCACGCACGCCCACACACACACACACACACACACACACAGAGTAGATATAATTTTATTAGCCTGGAGGCATCAGATTACGCTACCTTTGCTGCATTAGCTCTAAAAGCCAGGTCTCTTCGCCCTTATTGTTCATTAGGGACCAAAGGGCTGCAATTGTGTGCATGTTATCCATGTATGTCTTAAAAATTGATATGATGGGTATCAAGCTGCACAGCAGTAGTGATTGTGAGGCCCAGAAACTTTTATAAAGAGGAAATATACTTTCTTTTAATTGTATAAAAACGGCAAAGTTACCATTAAGCCTATTCCTCTATTAATTTGAATTTAGTTTAATTAAAGTTTTTTTTCTAATGATTTACCTTACTACTATCATAACAATAAAATATAGTTGCAAGAGCAAACATTTACAGTCTCACAAGATAGTATTTCTCAGAGCTCTGCACATCCATTATTTGTTAACATAACAAAATTATGCATGATGTTTTCCATTTAATGTAATTTTTTAACCTCTGTTCATACTGCAGCTGAAGGACTATAATGACCAGCCTTACATTATGATTTTGTTACATAAATATATGCGTATGTTGGTGTAATTTCTCAGGTTTTTTCTATCAACATGGGTGCTAATACCACTGCCTACTTCTTAACATGGGATTTATCTTAAAACCTCACACTCATTTGAAATATGCCCTGCTTAGTAAAAATTGAATATCTCATACTACTGGGCTCTGTACTTTACCAGATTCCCTGGTTTCAGTGGTCTTTTGTCTTCCTCTCTCACTGTCGCAAACAACCAGACAACAATCAACCCTCCCCCCAATCATCTATATTATTATTCATTGTATGATTTCCATGTAGCTAGGGTCTTTGTCAGCAGTTTCCCACAGTCACTTACATTCTAAATGTAACCGTTATCGTGATGACCGTAATATACAAGATAATAGATTCGTTTTTGAGTGAGTTGAGTTGTTCATAGAAAAAATATTTTTATTTTGATCAGTCACTGAAGCCATCAATGCATTCCCCATAGATGAAACATGTGGATGATATTTCCCAGGCAGAAGTTTAATGCACTCCTTTTATGTCTGAATCTTTGCACTTGCTAGAGCTGCAGTGTGTCTGTTACATTTTCTAGTCTATTTTGACAGATTTGAGGATGTTTACCAGAGGGAGAAATAGAAGAAAGTTGGTGGGAAAAGTCAGGGAGAGTTCATGCGAATTTTATCCTTTGAACATCATATTTTGTTGAGGTGAACACAAGGTACTTTTTTAGGATTCTATTTGGAAATCACATCAATCATTCACTTTTTTGTTCTGACAGCTTCATTCTGCTGTCTACCAAAGGTCTCTGCTAATACCCCAAGAGATAAATATATATATATATATATATATATATTCTTTTTCTTCTTTCACCTTATGATATTTGTGAATATGTTTTTCCCTGCTATACTAATTATCTGGCTTGCTAATAAATTATGGTATCTTTAGAATCTTATTTGAAAAGAAATATGATTTAATCTAGACTTGTGTAAAATGTTTCTCTTGCTCAGAGCTGCTATCCTCAAGGCCAAGAAGGGCTGTTCTTTTCCCATCTCCCCCACTGTGAGATATTCTAACCTTGGGCCCAATTACTCAACTTTATGTTCTTATTTTCTCTGCTTTTATGTTGCATTCAAGCATTGTCTGAACACATCAATTAAGTTGCTTTTAAATGCTTTTCTTTTCTTAAATCATGGGAGGGGTTGGTACCCCGTTGTGCCAAGTCTGTACCACGCTGAATCATGGGGAGATCCAGACATTCGGGGGCACTTTGGGCTCACTTTGATCAGCTGGTGAAAATCATTTTTGTTCCAGTCCAGCCACCCTTTGAAAATGGCTCGCACTTTCAGCTTGGTGTGGTATTGTGATTAAAGAATAGACCATATGGGCACTGACTGCAAAATGCAAACATCACGTGTAATAATTGGATGTGATTGTGCCTGTCACTTTAAATTTATCGTGATATTACATAATTAGATTAAATTATACAAATGCACTGAGGAAATAATAGAAGGAAAGTGTTAGCTTGTTTAATACTTTGTACAGATTGGAGTATGTTGTTTGATTTCTGGTGCAGATGCATGCACTGCAAGTGATCGATTACACTGTACATTATATGGGATCTTATGCTTTTTCAGTATTAGAAAGTATAGGTAATGTAATCATCAGTTGAGTGGACGTATCAGTTCAGCCACACTCAGTTCACCCTATTATCCTTGCGTCTGGCTAACTTTAAATGGATATGATAGTATTTTCAAGACTCTGTACTGTTACATTGTTTTTTATATTCTTTTACATACACTTCAATCTGACCTCACCCAACAGGGTCTGTCCACCATGTCAAGAGTTTACGTCTCAGAAGATCAGCCCACCACCTTGGGTCACTCTCAGTCAGTGATGAACATACCCCGGACATCTCCCACTGCTCAGATAAAGAAGCGAAGAGCCCCAGCACTACCAGGGGCCCCACCAGTTACCGTGGGTCACGCCAACTGTGAGAGCTATCAGGTGCGTATGTGTATGTATGGATATATATTTTCATTTATTCAGCATTGGGTTAATTTTCCCACTCTTGCTTCAATATATACAGGTTAAAAAATAAACCAAAGTACCCATTGCAAAATTATTACAATGTATAAAACATCCAGGTTTATCAGCTCTCCGGCTTTGGCTTGGAATCCACATGCTGCATTCAGTTTTGCGCAACCTTTCCTCTGTGTATTTTGGACTGAGCTGTAACTCCTCAAGGTCAGCACAACCTGTATCATCTACTTTAGAACAACTCCCTGCGGTCTCATTATAGTGTCACATAAGCGTACTGAGAAATCATTGTTTAGCAACCAACATCCTGTCTCTCACCTTCCGATAATAACTGTTTATATTCAGAGGAGCTGGCCCGTGTTCTCGAATGATGTTATTGAGAGGAAATGTTTTCAAGAAAAGCAGTGACAGCAGAATTATCCACGCTAGTCCAATTAAATATTATACCCAAATTATACAGGCATGTGTACATGCACAAATACACAAACACTTATTGACACCACTGTGTTTTTGTAGTGCATTCCATGGGTCTATTTAAAAAGCATGGGGTTTTGTGACTGTCCTGAAACTTCCCTCTGACACATTCAGTTATCTCTCCATCTGTCACATTAAGAGTTTTAACTAACATTACAGCTGAGCTCCACAGAGCAGGAGTTAGGAAGGGCATCTGAGGACTTGATGACTGGCCTAATTATAGGTGTCTCCATCACGCTCATATGACTTCCCTGAAATGTCGTTCTGCTAAACACACACACACATACATATTCTGTCCTCACAGTATTAGGTTATGGTGTGATACAGGACAGGCTCATGTTTCACCGCGCTGTTTTTGAAACAGACTGCTCCTGTTTTATCAATGCATAGTCAGTAGGACTTTGTTCTGAATGTAATTAGAAAGTGGGGCATCATTAAAGATATGAATGGCGTGTAACCATGGATCTCATATCTGGAATATACACCCGCATAAATCCTGCTGAAATTGCCCTCTGGTGGAAAACAAAAAAAAAAAAAAAAGGTGTCACACAAGACTGGAGCAATTGAAATCCAGGTTTGTGTACAAGGGATGGGCTGGCAGGGTGTCAGTTTACCTGCCCTAACGTACACACAGTTCACCACATGATGCTGTGCATGTGCGTACTTATCCATTGGAGATAATGAAGGATTAGTCACATGATAGCAAGTTAAATGAGGACAACTATATAGGCTGTGTGTGTGATTTTTTTTTTTTTTTTTTTTTTTAGCTTTTGTTTATTTAAGCAGTGAACCTGTTACGGTTTGTTACTTTAGGACCCAAATGCAGATACAAGGCAGGTGCTCAAAAGCAAAAATCAATCCTTTATTTGGGTGTACACAAGGGGAAAAACAGAAGGCGCTCCAATGGAGTCAAAACAGTGATCATAAAAAAACTCGGGGAGACTCACTGCGGGGTGTCCAAAAACCAGAACTTAGACTTCTTCACTGGGAACGTGGCAACCTTAGAGACAAGGAAAAACACTCGTGAGAAACCATCCAAAAACACAGGGAACATCTAGTCTTAGACAGCCTGTACCACTCTGCAGGTGAGACAACGATCCAACGGTGGTGCAGCTGCCTCATATTCGTCTCTGATTGCCGATGAGCCACAGGTGCGCCCCGTCACCAGCGAAGACCTAGGCTGCCACCCTCCCTAGTGGACACAAATCAGAACAGAGAGAACCCAAAGAAAACTTCAGAAAAACCCCAAATGTGCATGAACTGTGCAGGAACAGAACCAGGCAGAAATTCCACGAATTTGTTGTTTGTAAAACAACCCCAAGGAACCAAGGATCCTACATTTCAATATTCATTACAATATATAGAATTAGTATAGAATAGTATAGAAGCAGAATATTTGCTTCTGCAAAACTCTTCTTACAGGTCCAAAACAATGTGGTTAAGCAGTTTCTGTGCATCCTGTGTTCATGGCTTCTTCACAAATACAGCTGGCATATTTTTTTTTTTTTTCCATAGGGATCTGCCACTCAGAAGAAGTAAGAGTTGGCAACAAAGGAAGGCATGTTTTTCCACAGTGTGATTTTTTTTTTTTTTTTTTTTTTTTTTTACTTTTATTTATTTAAGCAGTGAACTGTATGATATGTAATGACTTGACCCTTTTGCTCAACCTATCACAATGATAGTGAACAAAATATACAGACCCATAGCATCAAATGACTGTTCTCCAGCTAGCAGTCTAACCGAGTGTGTCATAGAACTTTATTGTACATGGAAGGAGAAATCAGACATCTGAAGTCCAGGCTTAAAGAAACAGCTGCAGCTGCCAAAAGCAGGCATTTATAGTTTTATATTTCTTTGCGGACTCTGTGTACATTACATTTTATTAAATTCATGAGCTTTCTCAGTGTTACTTTGCAAATTAGTCTTCTGTGCATTATTGAGGTGTTTGGATGAAATTGGTGTGCTGTACAAACTTAATTATAGAGAATTTAAATGGAGAAGAGGTCTGAACTCAAGGATCTCTTCCTCTTAACCCTGAGTTAACCCTCGTGTCAACCACAAATCCTGCTTTGTAAAGCAGGTCTCTGGAAGACTGTAAAGCAGGTCTCTGGAAGACCGTAAAGCCGCTCTTGGCTGATAGTGAATCCGATGTTTTCTTTTTTGGCTCAAGTAGTCATATAGTTGGAGCCAAATAATGGATGTTTCTGCTGTTTAACAATCAACAATCTGTTTCTTTTTGGGAGCCATGCTGAATTAAATTATGTTTTGGAACATCGAGTTCAGAAAAACACAACCATCTTGCAGGGTTTTTTTTTTTCCCAGCATTGATAGGCTGTCCATTTCTGTGGTTTAAAAAGTAAACCATGTATACACTGGTTCGGCTGATAAAGAAGAAAAATGATGAGCTTCTTACTGGCTGCAGAGACACTTTATGGCTGGAAGTGGCCTGAATGATAAAGTCAGAATGACCCAGGCAGAGAGCGAGCATTAAGAGCTCCAAGTCAGGACAGAGAAATCGAGAATGTCACAGAGAGAGATGTCATGAGGCTTTGTAAGGATTTGACTTGTTGGCTTATATCACATTAACATTGCATGAGCTTTGGGAATTACTTCAGAAATTTATTAAAGCAATTAACCCCTTTTAAGCTTCAAGCAGACTATATCTTATATCTTAAAGAAAAGTTGATAAAATGAGATAAAAATGTGAAATGTATGCTTAAATCTCTGACCTGCCAGAAATACCACAAATGTTGTTTGTAAAACAACCCCAAAGAACCAAGGATCCTAAATTGCAATATTCATTAATATATATAGAATAGTATAGAAGCAGAATATTTGGCTCTGCAAAAGTCTTCTCACAGGTCCAAAACAACGTGGTTAAGCAGTTTCTGTGCATGTTATACTCCTTTTTGTGTTCATGGCTTCTTCACAGATACAGCTGGCATCATTATTTTTTTCCATAGGGATCTGCCACTCAGAAGAAGTGAGAGTCGGCAACAGAGGGAGGCATGTTTTTTCACAGCTGCCATCAGTCCGTAAGAACAGCAAAACTCCAGTCTGCTCTGGTTCAGTCAGTCAGACAAAGCACATGGTTCAACTAAAGCTGTGTTTAGATCCGCGTGGGTTTTATTTTCCTCTGCTTTTGTTGTCTGTTTTGTTCTGTATTTTTGTCATTCTTGCCCCCTTCACCCCTTATTAATATATTTTTTTGTTGTTTCACACCTTTTGTTTTCGTACTTTTACAATACTTGTCAACTTGTCACCCCCCCCCCCAACAACATAAAGTGCCTTGGGGTTTTGTTGCTCTCCGTCGCTGTTGTGTTTGTGGTTAAATAGGCCTTGCCTCTTCAGATAAGAATCCTTGAGTGAACAAAAGACCAAAATAGGAGGGAAAGTGAGAAGGAAAAAGAAGGTAACCTGGTTGTGAAATATCATTTTAGCTTTGAAAGCTTTGATGTAGACACAACTGCTTACTTATTTTACCTGTGGCTTTTTTCTCTCAACAAAATACAAAAAATTCTTTAATGAAACAAATTAAAAAAAGCTAGTCCTTCCTTTCTTGTCTCTTCAAATATGGCTTTTCCTCTTAATTCGTGCCGCAGGTAAAATGGTTGATGATCTGTCCTCATCAATCCAAAAAAGATTTTTGTATTTATTTATGTAGCTTGAATCTGCACAATAATTGCTTGTACAACAAAACATCCCCTTTACTTTGCAAGGTCCTCATAGATGCCACATTGCAGATATGTTATTGAAACTTTTATTTTTGCCCACCGTTCTTGCAGATTTGAAGGCTGAGTTAGGAGGCAGCCATAGAAAAAGACCTCATGACATAGAACAAGTCTCATCTTGTTGGATGTAGGCAGTTCAAAAATAGGGCAGGCAACAATGATAGTCTCAGTTGGAAATTGCGTAAGGTTACTTGCATGTCTGTTGGGTGGCTGTGACGCTTGCAGATTGTGTTCGTACATTAGCTATGATTGACATTGTATGTATAAAAATTTGGAGCATTAACTTAATATAATTACAGAAGAGGGAAGGTAATTGGTGGGTATTCACAGCTGATCATTGTTGCCTGATGCTGTGTTCGATCATACTATATTAGTCGAAAAAAGAGAGCCACGTTTTGAGAAGCTACTCACATTAGTAAGAATTAATGGCATTTTCTTGTATTCTGAAAACCTTTGACCCAAAACGTAATATACAAACACTAAAATGAAAATGTGTGCCAAAGGTGTTGTAAGCATTACATTTCAGTAGGTTAGCAGGACAAAGTAAATGACAAAGAAACTGGGTCAGCTCTGTGCCTCCTTATCTTTAGCTAGTCTCTACTACTCCCCTTCAGTGCTTACATTGTTAAGATTTTGAAAATAACACTCTTTCCCACCCCACACACCCACTTATTATAACACACACACACACACACAAGCACACAGCATGTTTTTGACCTTGGTGCCCACAGGCTTGAGACAGCGCATCTGCAAGTTCATTATTGTCTGTGACATCATTATCTCCACACACATTCACATGTACAGTATGTACATTCACACATGCATGCATCTGTGAGTGTAAATACACACATACTGTACTTCATTTCACATTCCAGTCTATCACAAAGCCCTCACCAATCAGGAGTCCTTCCAAGCAAGTGAAGAATGGTCACTCAAAAGGTTGAAGCCTCCATGAGTGGCATTATGGCCCTATCTGATCAGCATTCAACATGGGGCCCTTTGCCTCTTGGATCATAAGAGTGGAAAATTTAATGGACAGACCAGACTGTCCCAGAATGCCTCATATGAGCTTTTGTGGAGAGGCACATTCCCCGTTAAAATATACACATGGCCCATGTGATTCTTTAGCCTATGTCAGCATGCTACTTTGAAGGAAATCTTGTCCCTCTTAACATGTCCATATTTTATGTTTCTTTTACAACATGACAAATTAGATAAACGAAAATAAGGGGTTTAATTTACCCTCTAATCTCAGCAGAGTAAAAAAAAAACCAAAAAAAAAACTGCTGTAAACATTAAACTGCTGCAATTAGGCTTCATTTTGATGTTTACGGAATTATTGTTATGGAAATGAGTAAGTCATTTAATTTGATTCTTACAAAAGGTGTCACACCCTTGCTTAGTCATCTTAGTTTATATGGTAATAAAAACCTTAAATTTGAATATTCTATTGTGGGTAGCGAATAAACACATCCAGCCTGTTTGAATTATGCTTGAATGCAGTACACTATTATTTGCGTCAGTTTTAAACAATCTGAAGGAGGCATGCATCCCTCCCGATCATGGCTAAGGCCAATCAATAACGGCCCATATTCGGCCCCATAACCCTTAACAGCCCCCCGATTTATACACCACAGCAATGCCGCAGATATACTGTTGAGGGTGTGTATGTGCTCAGTGTAATCTTTCACTCTTCAGGGAATACATCGAAACATACCCTCTCCAACCCCCTAACGCACACAGACACACACCTCTTCATAGCTAAGTCAATCTTCCATTTTCTTCCATTTTGGCTTTAAATTTGCCCCACATTCATTGGTATGTTTATTTTTTTTTTGTCTTTATATGAATGCCAAAGAAAGGAAAGGACAGGAGAGAACAGTTTGGGGGTGGGATGGGGGAACATGCATGGAGGTCATGGGGTTCACGTGCACGAAGACAGCTTCCTGCAGAAAGGCCCGATGGCCCGATGTCTGTCTTCTGCATTATGCAACCCTGCATACAGTTCCAGGCATGTTCCCTGGGTTTCTTAGAAAAGCAGTAATATAGCAACTTTCTTTTATGTAAGACATAAGGATATCTACAGTTAATATTTGAAACATATACTGTATAAATACATACATTCATAAATTAGCAGAATTACAGCAGTCTTGGTTGTGTGACTAAAAAAATCCTATGTAATGAATAAAGGGCCGTTGTTCACAATACACTATTGCACAAATTATCTCGTTCAGTGCCAGGTATTATAAATCTTGATCTAGTGGGATCATAAATGGAATGTTGGCACTAGGTTTGAAGATGCCTGCCAGACCTCTATGTGATTAAGTACTCAGTAGTACTTCAGCCTTGGTAATCAGGTTGATTTATTGTTAGAGGATAACACACACACACAGGACACACATGTCTTTATATGCATAAAAGACTTTCCTGAATTGATATTCTGCTGTCTTTCTGTTTTTTACCTCCAGACGGGTGTTGGCTCAGAAAGTCAACAAAAGAAGCGAAAGGCTCCAGTGCCTCCTTCCACCACAAATTCTGCCACCCCAGGTCCTGACAATGCATCAGCCTCTGTCACTCCCACACCTGCCAATCAAACTGCACCTGCCCCAGTTTCCATTACCAAAGTAGCACAGTCATCTACCAGCTCTGCCTCTGCTGCGGTAAAAGAAGCAGAAAACCCCCTCCCCTTGAAAACAGCAGTTGGACCTCCAGCTGTACATGCTGCCACCCCATCCAGCAGCTCTGAAAGCAGCAGCACCCCTGAGAGTGCGGCCTCCAGCGATTCCAGTTCTGAGCTCAGCCACAGCCTTGAGGACACAGACACGGACCTAGACCCAGACCAAACCGGTTCCCAATGCAGCAGTCTCAGCAGCAATACAGTGAGCGGTTCTGTGCTGGTCCAACCAACCATAAAAAGCTCCAGCAACCAGGTGGAGAAATCAGAAAAGTCTCTTCGTACATCTGCCAAATCAAAACAAGCGACCACTACAGCCAGCAATTCCAGGCCAGAGACTGATTTAGACCTCAACCTAAAACTGGATGAAGCTGAAAAAAGACATAGTGCAATGGGTAAATATCCTGGAAATGATATAAAAATGTTCAAAAGTCAGCACCACACATGATGGGGATGGCACAACTCTTTAAATTGATTTATGATCAACTATACATGACTTATAGCTACAATACTCAAGCAAAGCACTGCAGGCGCTGAAGTAATTACATCTACATGTTGTCTTTGTCTATCTTTCTGACACATAACAACTTTTGTTTATCAATCAACAGTAAATCATCAACCACCACAGTCTTGGCGTTAATAGTGAACACTCCTTTTGTACGTTAAAACCTCAGACAGTCAGCGCTGGAGGGCTAAGCTGGCAGGTTGCTGCAAATCTGAAACGTCAGTTGAGAATGACGTACATAAGTCTGTGTCTGTGTGTGTGTGTGTGTGTGTGAGAGAGAGAGTGAGTGTGTTTGGCAGGACAAGTGGAACTGGTTTTCATCATTTCTCATAAGACAGCACAGTCATTGTCTCTTACTTGCACTTATCCACTCCTCAAGTTCATCCTATTCTTTCTCATTTTAGCTCTATCTGTCTCTTATATGCATGCTTCAAAGGGGGTGCACACAAAAGACAGCCATGTCTATCATAGATTCAAACAGGATCAGGCTGAACTTCAGTTGGCCTCATATTGATCTATCCTAGATCTTCCTCCACAGCAAAGTGAGATTGCAGCAGAGGGCTGTCATGTCCTCAGAGATGAGAGGGCTGTAAGTCTCAGAAAAAGGATGGGAAAGGTAAAGGTACCAAAGTAGAGTTCAGAGGAAGGAGCATGGGAAGGTTTTGGCACCATGATGACAGGGTTGTAAGGTAGAAATAGAGAGTTTAAAGGGCTTTTAAAGACCGGATCCCAGTGGAAAGGCAGATTAAAGCATGAGAACAAAAATAAAAAGAATGAAAAGTTGTATTCAAGCCCAGATGAAACAGCAGGAGCTTTCATATGGCCTTGTTGCTTATCTCTTTTATTCTTTTCGGCTGAGAATAACAGCTAATAAAATATATGTTTATATCATGGACTATAACCATACCTGTTGCTGTTTGGAGCCAGCATTTTAGCAGCCTGACATTACTGCCTACCCTGCTTGCATGCTTGTTCTCCTACAGGAACCATTGATCAGTCAGCACCACCAAAACCCCATCGCTCCACAGGCCGTGAGTTGCAGGAGCATGCATTTGTCTCCTCCCTAGCTTCCCCTCCCAATGAGCCTACAGTCAGGCTCTCAACACAGAATCTGATGAAGGCTGAGGAAACAGCTCCCCAGTGTAGGTCCCAAATGGACTCCTTCTTCCATTCTTTCACTTTTAATCATCTCTTTCCCCTTGCAGCTGCTCTCCTGGTGTTCTGTATTCTGTTTCATTTATCTTAATGTGTTTTTCAGCTATCCTTTCAATGTCAGGGCCTTTTTATACATGTGCAAACACAGCCTTCCCGTGTCTTTGCATCACCAGCTGAGTTGCTAACCGGTAGTCAGTCAGTGTGTGTGGTCAAGGTTGCAGTTCTATAAATGTCAGCCTGTAAAAGACTGTCCAAAGGGTTAGGGCTGGTGTTAACATCAATCCACTGAAGTGCTTTTGTTGTCTGTGTGTTTAAATTATACCTGGACACATATTATGACACGGTGGTGCAGTATTGTATAATAGACACTAGGTCACATGGCCAAACTACAGTTTTTCTTCCTTTCTTTTGTGCTGTTTTCCCATCACTTACAACACAGTGTTTCAAGATATATCTGTCAAATCTCATCTGTTCTTTTTCACACCCCCTCCCCAACCTCCCTCTTTGTAGTGTATTGCTGTGGGCCTGTGCGTCTGCGCTCCAAACACACCTGAAGTCTCTCTCTGGCTAAAACCCTCCTTCTTCTGCTTCAACTCAGCCCCTTTCATTTCTGCTGGACCCACGTCTGATGGCTCAAATCTTTTTACAGTTACTTCTGTCTGATTCAGTTTGTTTGCTGTTGTTTGTTTGCTGCTGTCACCAGAAACTGCTCCTGAATGCAGCAGTGAAGTCGTCCAAATTCACTTGCAATATTTCGTTGGATTGTCTCCTTTTTTTTTTTTTTTTTTGGTTTTTTACACATGTATGTATATACTGCTAATGGTTTTGCATTTCAACATGAACCCTGAGGGTTATTGATTATGCATGAGGTCAGAGCTAAGTTAAAAATGGGCATACAGAATGTGTATGAGGACTGTAGAACGGGTGAAACCCAGGACGTATCAATTACAGTGTTATTGATAAATGACAAGCTGAAATGAGGCCACGTGATATCTATTAGTCAATATTTTCAGTTATGTGATATGTGCAGATCAATAGTTGGTCAGTGTATGTTGTATGTGTGTCTCTAGAGTGGGGGTCTGTTTAGAAGAACCGAGAAGTGCATGCATCCCGTCTTTAGCAATATTGTGTACAGAGCGATATATCAGATTACATTTTGCTTTTACATTTTGCTCTACATCACGTATTTTATTAACTCCACGCTGATTTATCAATGTTGTAAAATCTTAGGTATGCATGGCTGCTTGTTTTTTATATGATTGGTAGGAAGGGTTTCTGTTGTTTGAAAAGGAAACGTGACAATATTCCATGAATCAATTGTTGTCAGCACATGTAATATATATGCTGCAAAAGCCGATTGATCTTCAGTTGTTGTCTATCTACCACAGGTTCCAGGTCAGCACAATGAGCTTTACCATCTTAGGTCAGCTACAGCACTTTTGTATAAAGTAGGGTGAATGCTGATATGGCCTCCGAGGGAAAGTCAGATCCTGCGAACCATGTGGTCATCACACTACCGGACTGAAACATTGTGTGTCACACATTTTCCTGATCCTCTGCCGATCTGCTGCAGAGGTTTGATTCAGGAGTGCATAAATAGGAAATTTGCCTCTAAAGACAGACAGTGCTGACAACAGAAAAATGCCTTTTAAAGATAGTGTTTTAAATAGAATTTTGAAATGAACGTCTGTCTCAAGAATCAAGGATTCTGCTTTGAGATTGCGCAGGATTACCATGGTTTGTTTTTTTAATTTTTTTACAAATAACGCCTCACAGTGTTGATTTGGTTTGTGTACTTTTGCACTTTTCTGGCTTTTTAACTAAACAGCATGCACTTGGATTGATAACGACATATGTGTGTCAGTCACGTAGTTCAGTGTGCGTGTGTGCATGTGTGAAAGCGCAGCTATTGCTGGCATGACTAAACTGTTGCTGGGAATGAGCTGACAGGACAGTCCTGTGACTCATCATCACATCTCCTGGAACTGACTGTTCTCTTCACATTAATAGGACCTGGCCCAAATCTGACGAGCAATGCGTACACACTCACTCACACCAACTCTCACATGGAGAAGGAGAGAGAAGCACACACTGTGGGAAGAAATATGGAAGCACATGGCTGCAGATGTATACACAGACTCACAGATACCTGATATTACCAGCAAGGTCACTTGCTGTTAAGCTCATTTAGATAAATTCCCTGTAGATTTAAACTGATGATTAAACCTTAACAAATGGCACTGTCATTTTTCTTGGCCTAGATCTGAATGAGATCACTGACAGACTCTGTAAGTTGTTGAAAATACACAGGACTCACCAGAATGTAGCTGTACTAAAGATGAAGCAATACTAGATTTAAACAATTCACCAGAGCCTAAAAGAGTGCTGGGAAAATTAAATTAAGTGTTTGTTTACAGTAAATTCACCCACACATCATTAAAGCTGATTTATCAAGCCACAAGTGGTTGTGGTTTAGGCTTACGTTTGTATATTTTGGATTCATTTGGGTCACGTTTCCTCGTGTGTTTCTGCACTCTTGTATGTATATACACTAAATTCCTCTATTTTCCCCTCATCTTCTATCTGTCCTTTTTCAACTCATATAGCTCATATTACTTTAGGGAAATTGCATGTGTAAATCTAAATTTGCCAAAAAGAAATGATAACGGTTAGGTTTGTTCACCATTATGTAACTTTAAGCCACCGGATGTGTTTTATATTGAAACTAACAGTTCCATAATAGCCCATTGATGCCCAACACTGAAACCATCTTCCTCTGTCCTTTACCCAGCATGGGCCCACTCGAGGCAAAACTCTAAGGCCAGCTGCCAGAAAGGAGACACTGAAGCCCCAGAGGAGGAGACCATGTCGTTTGGAAGCAGCAGTAGCGGAAGCAGTGTGCCTGACCAGAGTTTCCCTGCCTTTGAGGAAATGGCCGATGGCGAGGACTCAGGCATGGTCAGCTCTCCGTCTGACACCCAGCCCACATCACCTGAAGGGAGCTTGTCTCTGGATGGATGTCGCACAGGAGGAGAGAGAATGCTGGGTCCAGTACGGGACAATTCCAGTGACAACGATGAGGGATGTGCCCAGTGGCAGCCAAAACAAAGGTAGAGGATATGGAGGGTGTAAAACAAAAATAGAACCAAATATTTCACAGATTTATTTATCAAAATTCATTTTTAGACAATAAGACATTGAGGCTCATAAGAGAGTACTTGATAGATTTGTTGGGACTCCCAACCAGTTTTGCCTCCAGTCATCTACATTTTTGCCAGCTTTTTTATTTAAATGTCTACTTAAATTACTCCTAACATGTCCTAATATGCATTGTGTGCTAAGGTTAATGCCTTTCGTCTTAAATGCATTCATGAACGCATAATCACTTACTCACTCTTCAGCTGCATATTTCCATTCATAAGCAATGCCAGTACCACCCTAAATTTCATCTGAAACCAACTGTGCCAGCACTAATTACCAAATCCAGGTTCCACTTTGTGTTTTATTTAAGTGATAGCATAAGCTGGCACCTGTTGGGTTTAGTGCTGAGTTTTAATTTTTATGGTTCTAGGCTGCAATTCAAAAGTATTTATGGAAAATGTGCATGGTCCCAGATCACTTTTCAGCTCTTGAGTCGTTGATGAGGGTGTGTGGTAACATGCCACTGACCAGAGTTCTTGGTTCCATGCTTTTATTCAGAGGAATTATATAAAAGTCCCTTCAAAATTCCAGGAAAATGCCATAACACTGTTTTCTCTGAAAACAGTTTTCTCTTTTTACTGAAGAAAAGAGGGTTGACCCAAATCTCTTTAGAGACAAATTCTATTTGGTTTGGCCTTGTCGCAATTTGTCACGGCTAATATACCAGTAAAGAGATTGCTGCGTTAGACCCACAAAGAGAGTGAAGGACGTTTAAAGTGTAGTAATATCAGCGGTATATTTTGAGGCCAGTAAGGTCCAGTACAAATAAAATTCAACTTGAACAATCACTGAACTGTGTTTGTGTTTCTGTGGCAGATTAGTATGGGAAGAATGCTGAATAAAACAACAGGATCAAATGAGGAGTTAATAGCAGCTGTTTGGTAGTGACTGTGTTGTCATAAATAATTCTGCATCTTGGCTGCATTGCATCACGCGTGCTGGAGATACATGCTGCAGATTTGTTTTTACATGTTCGTTTGTCACCCTCAGGCACAAGGACAACAATCCACAAGCAGTGTCAGGCAGGTTAGAGAGCAACTATAAGGATGACCCAACGCTAACAGCCCAGTTTCATCAGACTTTGGCCACATTTGAAACAGACCTTGCAAGTATGTTTGCATGCCCTTTTTTTTAAATTAAGACATCAATGCAGTCCATGGCTTTATTCCTTCAAAATATTACTCTTTTCCAGACCACACAGGCATAGTTTCAGCAAGTATGCGTACCACTGTAACAGGAAGTAATGAGGTACCAGTGTCGATGGTGGACATGGATGTACCAGTCACAGCCATAGATGAAGTACTGGAGGACTTTGATTGTGAAATTCCAAAAAATGAGGCAAAGTTATTAACCGGGACAAAGTCAACAGACATAAAAGGCATGAGAATTAGCATTTAAATTCAGTTAGAATTTGCTTTGATATTGTCATCGACTCATTTATATATATATTTTAAATTGACTTCAATCTTCTTTTTTTCCTGCTGCAGGTCCAAGCTTTTCTCACAAGTCAAGTATTGAGCCGCAGAACAAAAATAATAACGCCCATACAGCTGCCCAAAGTAATAAAAAGAACAGTGAAAATGTTAAAAAGCTGTCTAAAACTAACCATTCAAGAGAATCATTGGAAAATCAGCCAAAAGGCGACAAAAAAGAAGACAAGATGGTGGAGAGAAAAATCAGAGAGGTGCGTGGCAACAAAAAGAGTGATGTGAAAACAGACAAACAAAAAGTAGCTTTGCCTGCAAAATTAAATGTTGATGTGCAGAAAACGAGCATGAGCACCGAGATCAAACCAGGTCCTCTGGAAATCAAGACTCAGTCCTTCCAAGAGAAGAAACCTGTTATTTCCTCAACCACCCAGAAAACAGCACTGACAGAAAGACATGAAGTGTACAGAGATTACCAAAGTAACGCTAGCTCGAACAGTTCACATGGTAAAATCACGCCTAATGTCACATCCCGTTTTGGTACGAAAACCTTCACAGTGGTCCCTCCCAAGCCTTCTGTCGTACATGCCTCTATGAAAGTGCCAGCTGCCACATTAAGTGTTGGTGCCATTAAGATTGATGATCAAGGAAACATGGTGAAAGCGGGTATCACGCATAACAAAGTTGGTGGTTCATTAAACTCGTCAGAAATTGATGACAGTGAGGGGTCTCTGCTTCTGGAGAAAGCCAAAGCTTTTTGGAGCTTGAGTGAGGCACAAGAAGGTGCTGTGCTCCACAACAAAGGTCTCATTGACAAGGCTAAGGAGACCACAGATGGCCTGAAACATCCTCTCCCTGCAGCTTCAAAATGTGAACGGAATAGCAGTAACACTACAGACAGTTCTCCTATTAAACCTGCTGAGAAATTCCAGCCCAAAAGGATGGTTAAAACAGAAGCTAGACAAGCGGTGAGGGAATTTTCAACAAAAGATGACGTGGAGAACAAGATTTCAGCATCCAAACATATTCAGCAAGCAGACAATAAACCTGTCCTTTCTCCATTTGTTGATCCAGACCTGAGAAAAGACCTCTCAATCATTAAAACCTCCAGACGAACCTCGAGCCAGTATGTGGCATCCGCCATCAACAAATACACCACAAATAAACCAAACTCTACCCCAACTGTATCTCACACCTCCACATTAAGTTCTCAGAGCGGTAGTCTCCAGAGATCAGGTCGACCCATGCCAGTGAACCAGTCCAAGACCCTTCTGTCGTTCACGTCAGATAATAAAGAAAATGAATCTGCTCTGAAATTAAATCCTCCAATTCTTGAGAAGATAAGCTCGTCAGAGAATGTGGCAAAAAACCAGAGGGATTTTTCAGAACTCAGAATGAACAGGGAAGAATTTGGATCGAGCACTGTATCCAAAGAAAGGAACTCTAACACACTGGAAACAGGAATCACCCAGAATAAACACATCCAGTCAACTGGAACCACCCACGTAAACATGGCACCTATTGGTGACACAGATAATATTAAACATCCCCAAAGCCCGAGAACTACAGATGGCAGGCTTCAAAATTCAGCTGCCAAATCACCCACAGCGCACAAGTCCATGTCCCAAGGCCAGACTAGTGTGAGTAAAACTAAGAAACAAAATATTGATGGGTTGTTACTGTTAAAGAACACTTGGCATTTCATCTTTAGAACACAGTGGACATGGCCAAGACCAGCACCAGTCTAAGAATTCATGGAAAAGCCCAGACAGAGACGTTTACAGAGACAGATGGCAGTGTAACTTCTGGAGCTCTGCCCGTCTCAGTCTTTGGACCAGTCAAGAAGTTCAGACCAGTGGTCTGCAGAAGCGTGGAGAAAGAGACGTCTCTGCACAGCAGCCTGATGGAGGCGATCCAGACCGGCAGAGGCAGAGACGGGCTCAGGAAGGTGGGACGGATTGGTGGATACATGCATGGATGGGAAACATAGCATTGTTTGTGTTTTCTTTCTGTCAGATAAACACTCCGGGCCCCAGTCACACGAGGAAAACACTGCACGTTGAGGAGGAGAACGAGAGATCTGCTCTTCTGGCTGCCATTAGAGCGCAGAGCAACTGCGGAAGGCTTAGGAAGGTAAAACGCCCCCAGCCTGATGTGATTCCACATCAGTGCACGTGAGGAGAAGCTAAAACAAGAACCCTAGAAAGCTACAGTATGATATAGATACCTTCAGATAAAGACTGAAGGTATAAAATTCTGATAAAAAAATAATAAATCTACACCCTATACAGAATATTAAATTTAATGCCTTTTTTGCAGCATCTTAACATCGACTTTGAGATTTGGTTTATTTATTTAAAAAAATCACCAATGATCACCTGTTTACCTGAACAGTGCGTAGAGTTAAGTTCAGAATAAGGAAATAGCAAATACTAAGCTCTTTGTATTATGATTTAGTTTTCCAAGCATGGCTCATTTAGTCTGGATCGTTCTGAATGTTCTTTACTCAAACTGGAATCTCAGGAATGTTCCATAACTAGATCCGACTCAGAAACTGGCAGAAAAGAAAGAGCAATAAATACTGGTAATAAAACTAAACCTTGCCAAATGTTGCAGAAATGCATTAGATAATATTATATAAACCCGAAAATCGTGTGATTAAAAGAGATCAGGCAGAGGAACGTGTGCAGTATCGAGTATGCCTGTCTCACACTCAAAAGCGCTCCTGTTAGCACATGTTTATGTGTCCTAAGTGTCTCTGTGCCCTCCAGACCAAATCTGAGGCGGCTGAAGAGCTCGAGAGGTTCAGAAAGTCTTCTGAAGAGGGGGAAGGTGCAGGGCCTCGTTCCTGTCCCTCCACTCCTGCGGTGACTTGTGCTACTCCTCCTGTCTTTACTCTAACACCTCCACTAATGCCACAGCCAGCCATGAACGCACCCCCACCTCCTCCCCCGGTGCTGCTCCGGGAAAAGCCGAGCGGCAACAGCCCCATGAACCCCGCCTTGGCCAGGGAGGCAATGCTGGAGGCGATTCGCTCTGGAGCTGCCGCAGATAAGCTAAAAAAGGTGAAATGTGCACCAGTGTGAACGAATGACCAAGACTTAACTATATTGCTTTTACAACAGTTCTCAGATGGAAAAACACATAAAGGTGCTAAGCAAACAAAGACATAGGTCCACCAGGTATCCGGTATTTAAATCAGGCACAGAATATGCAAACGGAGCAGAAAAACATAAATTAAAAAACTACACAGCGACTGCATTTTTATAAAAGCATGAGAGGAGCCTTAGGAGAAGGGAAAAGCACAAGACATAATGAAGGTTAGCAGAACCTGAGAAGATAAAGGCAAGAAGTTATTGAGAGCAGCATTTGATTTGAAGTGTCCTCACACATCTTTAATCTGACTTGTCACGTCTTGCCCTGTTTGAAAAGACGTCATTGGCAGAACAAAGCACTTCTGTGATGCAGCAGCATGAAAACTGGAAATTAGCTGTTGATTTCAACACACTGGCAAATCCATCTGAGAGCCACAGTGTACTGCTGCTTCCAAGAACATTAAAGTTCAGTTTCAGGTCAGCAGCTGTATAAAATCAGAGGTGCCAGAAATATTTCTGCATCATTATTTCCTTCATCGCTGAAGTGTGACAAGAGCCAAGACTACATAGGATCAAAACGATCAGTTTTGGACCTCAAATCTTTTCAGATCAAAGACGTCATTAGCCATTCATTTAAAAATATACTCTGTCTTTATTTGCATAAGCAGTCTTTAGGTTTCCGAGTGGACTCCAGATACTCTTTCACAAAGCCTGATATAATCTCTCTGGTATGCCCTGGTTTGCTACCAGTTGTCTTTACCAAAGTGCAGAACTGGAAGCACATTCTGTTCTCCTTTTTCTAGGTGGCTGCACCAAAAAAGACAGTCAAAGTGAACGGCCGACTGGGGACCATTCAGCCAACCTCATCAAAACCTCCTGACAAGTAAGAGTCTCCTCTTACTGGTGAAGCCTCCATCACAGCAAACCTGGACATTTGCTATTAGGTTTGGTTTAATGAGTCATGATTTCAGTGACTGCTGTTTTGGTGAATTTCATGAGTCACATTAATGCATTTCTGTCCAAGGCCTTGAGTGCCCCCTAAAGAATTAATGCTCAAAGAATTTTGTGGAAGGAGGAAACTGCTTTTAGCAGATACTCAGTTTAACTTGTTCCGTAGCCAAACATCAGTGATACCTAAACAGCAGTTAACATCAAGTTTACTGATATTTTGTTGATTCTGGTTCTGTTTTTATGACATATTTCTACTCCCAAACATCTTGCCATCTGTACTTGAAATCAGTAGTTTTTAACTGGAAATCTGTACAGAGTGCGTGCCAAGGGAAGCAATTTTAAAGGTTTATGCTATGTTCAGTCCCTTTGTCGTTCGACTGCAGTTATATTTTGGATGCCTCACGTCTACAGTGTTATGTATGTATGATTTACAAATTTAATATCAGGTGCAATATAACTGATTACGTTTCTATAAATTTAATTTTATTTTAAATTAATTTTAAAGTCTGTTAATAAGTTTAGAATAGCATACACATCTTTTATTTTCTTCGTATGCCAACCTCCACAGTTCTTTTCTCGGTACTTTGTGCCTGTTAGCTCGGCGTGCTCTTGTTTTAGCTGCTCACCAGCGTTTGCTGCCGTTTAAAATCAAAACTTAAACCCAGTGCAGTAGAAACATGACTGAATGTGCCTTGATTCTTTGATACAGTGCAAGAAATACTTTATAAGATTAACCAGTCCTTTACTGTAAAGAGAGTTTATTAAGCACTCACAAGCATTGTTTAAGAAAGCAGTTGTTTGGCTGATCAATGTCATTGATTTCATTGTGATGAGGTGAGAATAAAATAGCTTGTCGACACTGGCGAATTCATTTGCAGGTGCTGTGAAGGTTATTTTGAAAGTAAGAATCTTTTTTGTTTATTTTTTAAACAAATCTGTTCCATTTAATTGTGATCTACACACGAGGACAGAGTAGTGCTGTATATTAAAAAAAAAAAACAGATCTTTACAATGGAACAAAGATTTTTTTTCTCTTTTGAAGGCATGAAGATTGTAGAAAAAAATGCACAATATCGGGGCTGTGTCACTTTTGATTCAATAAATAATTTTTGTAATCAAGCGAAAAACTGACTTGGAGTTTATGTCATGCTAACAATGGTATTTCCCATCTGAAACGGAGATGACTGTTTGACAGATGGTTCTGTGAATCTTGCCCCGTGCAGCATCGGTCTGTTTTGTCTGTCCCATTCCCAGAAGTCTGACGGTCTGGCCGTGTTTCCTCATGATATACTGCAACCCTCTCTCTTAACTTTCTCCCTCTGCCGTAACACAGATGAGCTACTGTTCCGGGAAGAATCTCATGGTCCTGACTCAGCACTGAGTGGTCACATATTTTGTGATTAACACAACATGAACCGAACCATCCTGATTCCTGAAACACGGAGTCACTTTGTGCATCTCCACCTCCCTGCAGAAGGATAGAATAATGAATCAGTGATTCTTGAGAGAGGAATAGGCTGATCATAGTTCTTTTGTCTTGACTGTTCAATCATGTTCACTGATTTCAGTTCCAGGTTTTTTCATGTGTTACAGAAACAATTTAGCTGTGATTATGAGCTTGAGTTATGTCGTGATTTGAAAACCACACTGAGTTACTGCATGCTTTATAACACCACAGAATACTTTCATTTTGATGTTTAGCATTTACATCGCCTTTCATTAGGTGCCAGAAACGTGTTGCAGCATTAGTCATTATGACTGATCATCTTATCACACAATGAAGATCCCAGTCTCTCTGGAAGTGTCGAGGTTCCTTTCATGAAGTCCCGGGCCTGTGAGAATCCGAGCAGTTCACCACCTGCCTCAGCTTATTCTGCTCAGCTTTGTTAGGCTCTGTGTGTGAGTGATGGATGCGGTGACAGCATCTGTCAGCTGGGGGACTGTATCAACTTTGTTTTCCAATGTTTGCTAGTCTACATTGAATCTGATCAATCAATTTAAACAAAGGGCCCGTGCCATGCTGAATGTCTGAGATGAAATCAGCATATATGTGTGTGTGTGTGTGTGTGTGTGTGTGTGTGTGTGTGCATGATCTAGCTTTGCAAGGAAAAACACTTTGTTATGAATATAAGTGGCATGATGTCTGCTATAATATAAGTGGCATGATGTCTGTTATATTCATAACAAAGTGTTTTTCCTTGCAAAGCTAGATCAAAGTGGCATGATGTCTGTTTGCATGTAAACATGAGAGTGGGAGTGTGTTAATGGGACAGGGTGTGAACCCCCTGCTGTTCTAATCCAGACACACACATACAAAACTGATGGAGTGATGATCTTTTGCATTACAGACTCCTGCGGCGTTTTCCCGTCACTAAAGCTTATCTGAGAAAATTAAAATATATGACCTGGGGTCACAGCAGAAGGTACCGCCAAATGCAAACAGGGTTTTTGAAGTTTCAATTCACTCAAATCATTTCATAAATATGTACATATTTTAAGTAGTGCTAGGCATAATATGCTGTTGCAGACATTTGCACAATCCTGGTCTGTCTAAACATTTTATGCAAACAGTTTAAAGGAAAAATGGAAATGATGTTGGAAAGAGAGTTGACTTACAGGTCTGCATATACAGTAGGTAAACGCTGGCTACTTTTTACATGCATTGTTTAGATAGTTTCATATCTGTGTGACACTGAGTTTTTGACTTCTGGTGTGAAGAAGGGGAGTGGGGAATAATGTGGCAATAATTTTGCAACAATTTTATTTATACTTGTTTCCATGTTCCTCACAAAACAACTGTAGATCTCCAAACAACAAACACTCCTGTATTGTGCATAATGTTTGACTGCCTTACCTTCTGCTTTTCCTCAATATGCAATACGGGGAGCAAATGAAGGGAGCGCTGCAGATAACATGCTTTTTTTTAAACTTGCATAAATGGAATTATTAAAGACTATAAGAGTCAATGAATCCTGAAAAGGCCAAAGCAATTATAGATTCCCCCCAAAGAGTTGATCCAAAATTTTAACTATATACTAATTAATGTTTTGGCGAAGGAGAATGCAACCTATAAAGACATTAGATTGCAAAGGCAAAATAAATCTTTGTATATTTGTCAATATCAGAGAAACAAGACTGATGAAATTTCATTATTTCATAAGACGTTTAGTTAGTATAATCGTATATTTTCCGCACATACGCTGATGTAACTAGAAAGAAAGAAGTATGACAATATTTGGTCTGGTATTTTTCATTTGTTTTGCTGTCAAAATCTCAAAAACATAATCTCTTTCCAAGCTCTTTGATTCGGTCTTGCGGTCTTGTCAGAAACGGCTTTTTTGTTGTCCTAGAGCCGAATCCCCCAACGCACCCTTATTCCCATAGGACGTGAACGCCGCATGAACCACTCCTCAGTTTTGGGCGTGGCCTCGTCCAGAAAGGAGGAGTTGTGCGTGTTTGTGTGTACGTATGGGTGCGTGCGTGCGTGCGTGTGCGCCTCCGGGCCGCATGTGATGAGCTGCTTGCAGTCTGTGCAGCCACTGTTTTCGCCTCCTTCTCCTCCTCGTCCTCTCGTCTGTGTCTGTCCAGTCCGGGAATGTGGACCACCGTGGCCTGATCCACCGCGTGTCCCCTTCATCTCCTGCTCCGTGTTTTTGACTCCGTAGCGTTTCTGCGAAGTGATCTGACTCAAAGGTGAGTGCACGCCGCCGGGTACAGACGCCGCTCTCACGGTCCCCCGCTGAAGGACTAAAAAGTCCACGGGGAGTTGATCGAGTGCCTGTAATAAAACTTTAACGCGCTGTTGTTTTGACACGCACACTTTCCTAACACATGTACGAAGTGCGCGCAAACGCGCCTATTGGGACGTGGATCCACGCCTGCCTTACTGACAACATCCAGTCATTGAACTCTGAAAGCAAGTTTATTCATCCGCTGACCGGCTTACTTGTGGGCACTATTTTACTTAACCACAGGAAAGCGTCATGTCTAAATTACGTTTCCAAGCAGTTGCAATGATTCTGATCCAACTTGGGGAACAGTATTTTGATCCCAACAGGCTTGTTTACCATTGCGTAACAGCAGTCTACAGTGGCCCATAGCCTACTTTCTCTCCAGCAGGGCTCCAGCTCCCCGCCTTGCTCTGCCCTCAACTTAACACTGTGCTGGCCCCGTCTTATCGCCTTATGGCAGCGTTTGCTTTTAGGGGTGGGGAGGGCAAAGCAAGAGACGTTTTCCCAGGGACGCTCATGGATCCTTGCTGCATTGCATGGGTTGGGTTGGGTGGGGTGTGGTGGTGGTGGTGGGGGCATGCGGGAGGGGAATCTCCAATTGCACGAGGGCTGATTGCAGAGGCTGCAACAAGTGTTTTTATTGCTGGTTCCACAGGTGGGGATCATTGAAGAATTTTGATTTAAAGTGGCTTCTAGGACGTTATGTACGATGTAAATCTAAAATTATCTGCAGTATATACATTGGATTCCATGAAAGAAATACTATATCTTTTAACATTTAAGTATCGAGTTTGACAACATGAGGAGGATAGCATGAATATTGTGAACCACCTGGCCTTCATAGTGCCATAAAATTCCCTCTGCTCTTTTGCATTTACATTAAATAAAGACGGATGACATGTCGCTGCAGCAGTGATAGTGAAGCCACTTATTTCATTACTGCAGCTGGACTCCTGGGGGCGTTCACAGCACTTTTAATTGGGCCTTTCTCTTGTTTAAGGTCAGTGTTTTGAAAAAAGATCAGTTTTAAACGTTTAAAGTCCCATGGCCTTGTGCTGCAGTAGTGGACACATAATTTCCCCTCCCACAAACTCTCCGAGATCATGGTAGTTCTTTACAAAAAGGTGTGACGAGGCATTTTGAAAGTTATCCGACACAGCCTCGGTAGCTCCCACCAAAGAGTCAGTGGAACGTTCCTGACTGACTGTCCTTTGCTTTCAGTGGCAGATGAAAAGTTCTGATTTGCAGACCCTGCCACTATATGAGGGTCGTTCTTGCAGACGCCTCCCTGAAGCTCTGACAGAAGCAACGACGAGCCTGAAAAAAACCCAAAATATTTACAATGACAGGAGAAACAGAATATAAAATTGAACAATGCAATAATATACTGCTTACTTGTAGAACTCTTTTTAATGAGAGAAGCACCAGCTGAGGTGGGGGCTGATCATTATGGCAGGGTCTTCCAAACATTGGTCAAATCCACCCTGCCGTTTGGGCTCGCCACGAAATCAGTTTCTTTATTAGCTGTGTGTGTGTGTGTGTGTGTGTGCGTGTGTGTGTGCGTGTGTGTGTGTGCGTGTGTGTGTGTGTGTTTTTAGCAGACAGTTACTCGGGCACCCAAATGCATACATGAACCTGCATGTCTGCAGATGCATTCTGAATACAGATTAAGGTCTCTGGTGGGTGTCTTAACTGAAAGGATACACAGTGCACTTGTTTTTTTGCAAACAAGCACTTGTTGAAATAAGATAAATGTGATAAAGGAAACAAAGCCACAGGCTGAAGAGTGTCTGTCTGCATTGTTTGGGCATTGTTTTTCATGTTTCACAAACAGCTTTCCATTCCAACAGCCTGCTGCTCATAACTGAAGCTGTCATGTGATCAGTGCTTTTTTTGTATGTAGAGAGAGTTAAACGGTGCTTTAAATTCTTAGCTCTGGAGGTCTTATTTCATAGCATGCATAAAGGTGTCGCTTGTCTGACTCCTCAAGTCATCCCTTTGAGTGTACTTCACTTCGGCTGATTTTATGAATGCCTGCATCTTCTGAGGCCGTAGTGACTCTTAAGTTGCAACGACTTGAATGTACACTCTTGTACATTTTGCTCTCAGTCATAAATTCTTAGGCAAACTCATACATGGCTCAGAGGGACAGAAACGCAGCCATGCTTAACAGGTAACGCTGGTGCAAGGACAGTTGACTTCAAGATGTGCTGCATGCATAGAGAGTATTAAGCATCTTCAAAGCTGGATCCTTTTGCGTAGAAAAACTGATGTATAACTTTTACACGGTAGACAATATTTTTAGAGTTTCATCTGTTCAAATCCTGAGATTTGATGCCGTCTTTACAGTCAGAACTGCTGACTTGAGGGTTTCATGGGTGGGACCTGTGTGTTAGTGGAGACAACAGATCAAACTGAACTGCGAGTGTATCCTCATGGGTCCTCATGAGTGCTTACAGTGTTTGCACTTTCAGTCCTTGAGGTGGTTGGATAAATATTTTATAAATAAAACTCTTTTATTCTTATCATGTACTTTTTTTTTTTTTTTTTTTTTTTCAAATGTTGCCACTGAAGTGAAGCACACATTCTGGGCTACCACTGGCATTTCACTCAACTGGCGACCCACACTGGAGCACTTAGTGCACACGTGCATCCTCCTCCGCATGTTAACCTCTAATGTGTGCGGTTGCTTTAAGTCTAAAACACGCTACGGTTCAAGCGTGCAATATTTACACTCCCAGTTGTAACCAAGGATGATTTCTCCTTTCTTTTCCCCTGCCTGTTATTTCCTGCTATCTTTTATTATGTTGTGGTCACATCTCTGTACACATGGCAACTGTCCTGGTTGTGGCTTATTTCACCCCCTCAGCATCAGTCATGCTATTTCAGGGCCATGCTTGGTAAGCACAGTCATGATGAGGCTTGAACTCTTTGACCACAGGCTGCTGAAAGGCTGCTGACTGCACATATTGAACATAATAATTATACTTACCAATAAACCATGCTCCATTTGCTGCAGGGTTCAAAATCATGTGTTTGGTAGGGATTGCTATGTTATTGAAAAAATAATCATAATTGCTCATTTCTGCATTAGTCAACGTGCTTTGTTGCAGAACAAACAACAGTGGTGTGATAAATGGGGTCTTGCACATAAGTCTAAATTTATTTGCACTAGCTGGACCAGCACTGACTGTTAATGTATACATTCTGTTTACAGGATATATGCAAACACAGTTATCACAGTCACCCCATAAAAGGTACAGGGATTGAGTCCAGGCTTGTGATTTTTCTCTGTGGAGTTTTCATGTTCTCCCCTTTATGTGGCTTTTTCCCATTGTCAAATTAAATGAACAATGACTTATTTGAAAACTCTTAACTGTCATTGTGCAAGTTAATTGTGCATGTGTGCCCATCTTGGAATAACAAAATAGCAGTGAAGAATTATTTAAAAACAAGTAAGAAACCTCAGAAGAGACATGTATTACCACACATTATATAACATTTGGTTCTAGTTGGTCAGAACAGCTATTGTTAACAGCTATTGCAGTTTTACATTTTTTTTTTCTCAATCACTGATTAATTTATCACACTGGGTAACTGCACACTGCAGTTTTTGCATGCTATTTTGATTGAATAACTGCACTAATATGAATGTTTCAGCTGCCATCAAGAGGAAAAATGGGGAGAGCTGCCCTAATAGCTGGTACTGGTTCTATAAGAGCTCGTGCTCATGCTTTAGGCAGCATTCCATTGGGTCTTGCGTCAGCCTGCAGTCATTCAGCACTAGTTAGTCGAGGCTTATACGCTGTTAATACCCCTCCCTGATGTCATGGCACTATTAACCCAAGGCTGCTGGGGATCACAGCACAGTTCACTGAGACCAACTGGATCCAAAAGCACTCTGAAAAAGCAGTTATGTAAAAGTTGCGTTACGTTAACTTACAGGAGCACTCATTCCTGACAGCACAATAAATATGTCTTATACTCGAGTGCTACCTTCAGCAGTTAATTTGTTTTCTAGCCTTTAGGGAGTAATTTCTGAGAAATTAATTCTTTGCCAAAGGGAGATGATAACTGGTGGATTTATTTTTCTCCCTCCTTCATGGTATAAACCTGAATCTCCTGTTCTGTGTGGGATCTAAGGTGATGCAATGCTTACTCATTCAGGCACTAAAGCACACAGAAGTTTGACTTTCTCGCTGTTTGGTATAAGACCAAATGTGGCTCAAAACCCAAGGCTGTGTAAAAGGCAAGAATGTTGCCTTTATTTTGTAAGTGACTAAGCTTCTCTAATCTGGTGTGGAGGTATGTGTCATATAAACCCCTTTTCAACCATAAAATGTTTTAGATTTACCCAGGATTAAAAAAAAAAAATGCATGTTTCACTAAAAATTACCCAATTAAAAAAAACCACTTTCCCTTCTAAACTACTTTTTACTGAAAAAAGTGCAACGTTAGTGGCAGGACTTTTCCCAGGGTACCTGGAATACTTGGGGGGTGGGGCTGCATGCTGAAGAGCTCTGATTGGTGGAACACACTTGCAGCATATTTAAGCTAGTGTGTGTGGCTGCAATCTTGTTTATTTTATCTACAGGCTTTATTTAGAAAAGCAGCAAAAGAAGAGAACTTACAAGAAGTGGACGAACAAGGTCCAGGCCAGTGTGACGTGTCACAATCTGGGAATGTATCGTTGTACCGTAACCGATTTGTTATTCATTGTTTTACGTGTGGCCAAACATGCAGCAAGAGGTTACTTGTTGTAGGTGTGTAGTCCAGTCCAAGCACAGACCTCATGCTGTATGGATGCACAACATTCAGCCAGATGGAAACAGAATTAAAGGTTTGTACCTCTGTCATTTTAAGAGCGTGTTGCTTAGCTGTCATGCAGATGATGGGCACCCATACTCATTTGTTTGTTTATGGTTTCTCCATGCCTTTGTCATCGACTGTCATGGAACATTCACACAGGCTATTGTACGTAGTACCAGGTGTAATCTGTTGGTTCAGTTCCAGTTTGTGTGCAAACTCCTTTAAGAATGCAAAAGTTGACAGCTTGTTGGCAGCGTTACCGGGGCAAAACAGCAATGCTGTCCACACACTAATGTTGCATCAGATAAGGTAAGGTGTGCAGTTAATGTAAATTCCCACCATTTTTTTCCCCCCACGGTTTCATTGCCTTCAGTTTTGCCTTTATCTCAATCTCTGACTGTTTAAACGTGTCCCACCAACCCAGCTGGAATCTGCGACTCAAAATCAAACAAACCATGGTTAGTTGGCTTTGGTAGATGCGACGTATGATTAAAAAACAAAAAGAGCTTTCTTTCCCCTCCCTGACATATTTCCCAGTGCACAACCACAGAACAATACAGGCATTTTTCTGTTCTTGAATTATAGCACTGTCCTAAATCTCATTCTGGTTCCCTCCTGTGCTCTGGATATAGCACTGTTGGCAGCACACGTATGTTTTGTCCTTAAAAAAAAAAAAAAAAAAAAGAAATTGTTTTCTAACTTTTGGTTTTTCAACTTTTATGCCCAAACTGCGACATGATCAGGGCTTAGAGTGGTGTACTTTTGCACTTGTTAGTATTCATTAAAGTATGTAAGCGAAATAAATCTTGTTCTATTTTCCCAGCAAGTGGTTCCATGGAACATTTTTTTTTCCCCCCTTTTGGAATTCAACTGTTTCGCTAAAAAGCTTCCAGCAGATTTGCTGCATTTGTGGACATGACACTGCCACATCCCTATCGTTGTCAATTTTTGTCAAAGTAATCTTTGCTACGGACAGGTGTAGTGAAGAGGAGGAAAAGCCATCTATAGTAGCTTTAAGGGGCCACTGTTGGTGCCAACTTGTGCACAGGCACAATCGCTCCCAAGCTCCATCCATTCATCTGCACTATTGCATAAGACCAGTTCTCCCAAGCAGCCCAATGAAATCCTCAACCAATTAGGCACCGTCCATCTTTCCAAAAGGCCTTTCTCTCATAGACTGGTGCTATTCAGCCTCCCCCGGCATGACATCAGGCCCTCTCTTATAGCCCTACTTTACGCTCCTGCTCTCAAATAATGAAAGCTGCCAATTAATGACTAATCAACATGTGCAACAAGCACATCCAATGAGGAGCGACTACCATCTAATCGGCTGATTAAAACAGAAGACAGAGATGCTCTGTTCAACGCTCTCTCACAGTGCTGCAGAAGCGACAACCCGACTGCACACTTCACCACCGAGTGCAACATGTTAATCTGAATAAATTGTAGTGTAATCTGAATGACACGTAAATGCAACGTACAGTGGATATAAAAAGTCTACACACCCCTGTTCAAATGCCAGGTTTTTGTGATGTAAAAAAAATGACACCAAGATAAATAATTTCACAACTTTACAAGGGTACAAAAGAATTTCCAAGTAATTAAATATACTATGGAACACAGTGAAGACAGTCATCAAGTGGAGAAAATATGTGACATTACCAAGAACAGGACGTCCGTCCAATATTGATAAGACGAGAAGAAAACTGGTTCGGGAGGCTGCCAAGAGGCCAACGGCAACATTGAAGGAGCTGCAGGAATTTCTGGCAAGTACTGGCTGTGTAGTACATGTGACAACCATCTCCTGTCTTCTTCATATGTCTGGGCTATGGGGTAGGGTGGCAAAAAAACATCCAAGCCTGGCTTCATTATGCAGAAAGATATTTGAAATCTCCCAAACGCATGTGGGAAAATGTGTTATGGTCGGATGAAACCAAACAAACGTTTTGGCTATAATTCCAAAAGGTATATTTGGTGCAAAAATAACACTGCTCATCACCAAAAGAATACCATACCTACAGTGAAGCATGGTGGTGGCAGCATCATGCTTTGGGGCTGTTTTTCTTCAGCTGGAACTGGAGCTTTAGTCAGGGTGGAGCGAATTATGAACAGTTCCAAATACCAGTCAGTGTTGGCACAAAACCTTCGGGCTTCTGTTAGAAAGATGAAGAGGAATTTCATTTTTCAGCATGAAGCACACATCCAACAAAAGAATGGCTTCACCGGAATAAGATTGAGGTTTTGGAATGGCCCAGCCAGAGTCCAGACCTGAATCCAATCGAACATCTGTGGGGTGATCTGAAGAGGGCTGTGCACAGGAGATGCCCTCGCAATCTGTCAGATTTGGAGTGGAAAATATTGCCACATCAAGATGTGCCACGCGGATAGACTCCTACACAAAAAGACTGAGTGCTGTAATAAAAGTCAAATTATTGGTTTAGTTTTTTGGTTTATTATTATTAGTTTATATTTATGCAACCAGGTTATTTTATTTATTTTTAAGTTTTTTATTTTCCCCTTTAAAGGTTTCAGTTTGTTTTTCAATTGCGTTGTACAGGTTATAGGTCACCTTAAAGGTGGAAAAAGTGAAATTATTTATCTTGGTGTTATTTTTTTTACATCACAAAAACCTGGAATTTGAACAGGTTTGTGTAGACTTTTTATATCCACTGTATATTTTAAGAGTTTTCTCCAGGAGTAAAGTCTAATCATTCCATTTTCAGCCCATAGCTGCATAATGTAATAAAAAAACAGGCACATTTATCTTTCCCCTTATCTCAATGCTGTCTCATATGTCACACCCAAGTCATAAAAGGAAGTTTTGATTCCCGTCAGCGTCAAGCTGAATGTGTTCACTAAAGCCATATGTCTGAGCATATACAGTAGAATAAATGACCTCTCCTCTCTTGGGGTTAAGTTACGGTCAGCGGTTCATTTCAGTGAACTAAGACCCCAGACACCTAGTTGGATCTGTGCCATATCTTGAATTAAGACCTTGTTTATATTCTGAACTGGAGCAGTGTGGGCTGGGGCGGAGGGGGCGGAGCTGGATAAGGTTTTGGAGGAGATCGAGAGTTCAGAAATGGTGCAGGTCAACGTAAACAGTGTGAAAAAGAGAGCCAGTTTGTCAGAGACGTGTCAAACTACATTTATGGTTTTACATTCAAAATTACAGGCCTTGTTTGTAATGCACTAGGGTTCTTTATATGGAAATCCAGCCAATATTGGATACATGTAGATAAAAAAAAAGATTCTTTACCTTAAAATGACGTGTTAATGCACATTGTCCAGTCCAATCAGCTGAAACCAGCCAGTTTAACCCAGATGAACACATTCTACAATGATATACGCAGGCAAGGCAGCAGACACAGCTGCACAGCCGAATGGCACAGATGCAGCCCCTGAGCCGTGTGGAGTTTGGGTTTATGAGTCAATTTGTACTTTCATAGCTTAAAATTTGCTCTTAAGCAGAAAGACTTTTGAGAGACTTTGAGAGATTTCAACTTTGAGCTGATATGACAGTGATAAACCATCAGTATGTCACTTGTTCTAGTTTTGCCCATGAGCAATACATGAGAAACATGACACCTACATCCATATCAGTAAGTTCACCTTAAGGGAACTAGCCAGATACAATCATGTGTTAAATATTTCTAAAATGAGTCCATAAAACTACCTACACTTGCCAAGTAGATGCGGATAAGGAACAGAAAACATTAAAAAAAAAAAAAAAAGGGATATCATGTGGGAATAGAGACCTATAGAGACACAGACCAAAGAGACAGACAGGTTGTCAGTTGGGAGAGACAAACCAGAGCAGCAGGCAGGCAGACTAGGTGTAGAAAACCAAACTGGCACCTTGGTTTACAAGGCATGTTTGGCAGCACAGCTCACAAGACACAAGACAGCTCACAAGACATTTATTTTTAGGGTTGGCTTACAGTCAGAGCTTCAAAGTTTAGTGCCCCAAAATCTTGAAACCATTGATTTTACATCAGTATTACTGGTGTCCTATCTGTTTTCTGATCATTTGGTTGCCATCTTCTAGTTTTTCAACTGAGACCCAGTCCTGCAGCCTCCAAAGACCTCTTAACATCCATTTTTGGTCTGGTGAGCTGGTCAGTTACTGATCCAGCCATCATGTCAAAGAGGAGAGGCATTCAGGGAAATGCTTCTACCATATCCATTAGGCTTTACTTTAGACTGGGCTGGTAACTTTAGACTGGGCTGGTAACGGTTTCACACCTTGCTTTTTTGGCTGCCCTGTGGGGATTATCTCCCTGGGATGTCAAAGTTGGACCCTTGGGATGTAAGCAGATAACAGTACATTAACCTCTCAACTGACTTTTGCATGTGAGTGCACCACAACCTGCCATATACACTTAACACCAATACGTACCGCAAAGTAAACAAGTTTGCATTCAAACCAGTTCATCATTTATATGTGGTAACTAATTAAGGTCACAGTTTGTGTTAATTTTAAATAAACAGTTGCAGAGGCACACAACAATGGTCACAATGTTGTATCTAAATGCAAATTGCATAGCATATAGCCCACTGTTAAAAGTTTCCTAGCACAGCAATATATTTCCAGCAGCTAAATGTAACAGTATTAGCCTAACATCATCCATCAGTGTAGATCTAAACAGAATCCATGTAGGCATGATTGTGTACTATAATTCTATACAATGGTCAGTCTTTATGGGGATACATGAAAGGTTTTGATTGAGGTTTTTAAAAGAATTTTTCAGTTCTAATGAAGTTAATTAAGGTCCTCTTCATGCCTTTCTTGTGTGAGCGCCTGACTCCTGAAATCTAACAATCATACACTTTAGTCAGCAAGCGTGCAACTCTTAATGAAAGGCCTTTTGGAGATTTTAGATGTTAATTTGTTTTGTTTTTGTTGTAAACTGTGTGCCTGTAAATTATGTGTAAATGACGAGCTGCACTTGCATGCCAGCTGGCTGGCCACACACATGGACTGGCACGATAACACACATGCACGCACGCACACACATTTCTGGCAGGTCCTTTGAGAGGCTTCCATTGATTGCGGTGCCAAGTTCTTTGTTTAGAATGCTTTCATTGTTGGTCATCATTTGCAAGCCCAATTTTGGAGTTATCAAAAAAAAGGTTTCAGGGTTAAGGCTTCAGAAATTGGGACACAGAAGGGCACTTTGAATTATTTTTAACATTTGCAATGAATAAAAAAGCAGGGAAAAAATGACTAAAATAATCAGTAATTACTGTAATTTTTCTGATGATGAATTTCATCCTCCTGGCTAATTTCTAATTGGAGCCCATGGGCAAGTCTGTAAACAGTAATTGCTGGGCAATCAATCTGTGTCTAATACTCATCAAAATTAATTTGATCAGCTGTTGATATGTTAATCGCAGCTTGTACCGCTGTTAGATGTGACAACTGGTGCATATGGGGGGGTGGGGGGGGTTTGTAGCTTGATTAGTTTAAATTATTATGGTTGTAGCAAGGGAATAGCTGTTGAAATACATGATTTGTTCAAGTTGTGCATCAGCAAAACCCTCACAGTAATTAACTTATAGGCCCATCTATGAAGATGGATGATGCTGTGCACACTAAATTCATAGTACATAGAGTGGATGACGATTGTTTAATAAGTAAAGCATTCGCATTGTGTTTCTTGGCCAGTGGCCAGCAGATCTGCAAAACACACCCACAGCACATTTTTAGATAATGGATCGTTACACCCAGCCTGTGGCTAAAACATCTGGGGACTTTGCCAATTAAGCTGATCACTGTCAGACTGGAACACAATCAGAATGTGTAGATGCACGTTGACAGGTTGAAGAAGTACGTTAGATTCAGATAAGAGTTCACTTTTTGATCAAGTTTGATCCAACATGGAGATCACGTTGGCTTTCAGATCTTGCCTTGTCTCAGTGCCCCACCCACCTCTGTGTGTCCTGTGTGTGGAAGCCGGTGATTAGGATCTCCCATTTTCCTTTGTAGTAAAGCACGTTGATCGTCCCTCTGAACATTTTCAGATGCAGGAATCTGAAGCTGCTTGTCACTTGCCTTACCTAGTGGCATTTAACTGATCATATCGTCACACACTGACACTGGCTCAGCGCAAAGCCCCTGCGCCCCTCAGAACTAAATATAGCGCCATTAAAGCCCACATGCAGCCACACATGCAAGGGATATTTAAACACAAATAGTACATGTTTGCATGCAAAAAGCCATGTACAGGCAGAGACAGACACGCTGTACTACCTCAAGACCAGCCTGTTCACAACCGCTAAAGCAAACATGACATAATATTAGCCAACTATAAAATGGCAAGGCTTATTTTTAAAATACCTCCTGGGGGTCACAAACTGCTGCATAAAAGGCCATCATAGTTATGAGTGTACGCTCTATGGTTCCAAATATACCTAGGGGTCTAACTTAAGACCTGGAGACGTGCCTGCAGGATATTTTTGGGCCACTGTTTACAGGTATTTATTCAGGTGCAGCAGTGCCAAGAGGTTAATAGGATACCCACAATAAGAAGTTTACATAGACTGAAGTCTATGTTGTTGAATTTGTGGTTATTTTGGCCCAAGGATGGACAGGATGGGAAACGTTTGCAGTCACAGTCCCCAGTGGTGTAATTTCTATTGCAATTACAGTATGTTTATGATCTAAGACCCCACCCTAGCAGATTGCTGTTTGTATCATATAATGAAGTATTGTCAATGTGTTTAAACATTAAGCACAGTCAGATGAATGAATCGTCATCCTCTGTAGAAAGCCAAAAATAGGTTTTACCTTGGCGTCAATGTAGACACCAAAAACATCACATTACAAATGACTTAATGGTCAAATTATTATTTTTAAAAAGCTGGTTATTTTGAGTAATTACAGCAGATGTGTGTTCATCTCACTGGGAAACTGACACAAACCCTCCAGAAAAAACATATTCTTACAGCACGAGAAGGTATCCCTGCACCAAAATGGAAGATTTTATATAATTACACTGATCCTGCCACACTGTTTAGTAGCGATCACCATTCTTCCTATGCTGATGTTGATTACTGTGTCTGGGTTAAGAGGTACTCTGTGCTATATCTGTCTTCTGAGAACTTAGATGTCATCCTCCTCTTCTTCTTCCGCCTTTACTTGAACCTCCTCATCCTTCTTGTCCGTCTGTTTTAATTTGTCCTACTAATCTTAATTTGTCTGCTCGCTTTCCTCTGCAGGCAAACATTTTTCATCCAGGCAAATTGGGCAAAAGAGCTGAGAGACGTGAAACATGGCTGTGGCCGGATGTCCAGATTATTTCCTGCATCATCCCAATTATCAGGTGACTTTTAATTTCCTCTAAAGCATTTCCTGCACATTTTATCTGAAGCATTTTACTGGTAGAATAAATGACACTAGATCTCATTTCTTATCTGTAGGACATGGCCCACATGAACTGCAATCACACATCTCATGAGGGTGTTTTACCCAGAGGTGGTTGTGAAATTTGAACCCTTTGCCTGGACAAGCATGCCACCTGATTATTTATACAGCTACACTAATAATAAACTGACCAAAACGCACTAAAGGTTGCGTGGATTTGCTGACAAATAGCTGTAGTGTGTGGTTTCAGGTTACGGTGGCGGCCGTCAACAGCTCAGCCTTTTCCAGCCTGTCTTGATGAATCTTTGAAAGCTTTGTTAGCCCCATTAATGTGTGCACTGTCAGACTTTGAAGAGTCCAAAATGGGCGCAGAGGAACAGTATCTTTTGGATGATGCTATCGGGAAACACACCTCCAAATAAAGTTAAATGTCTCCATCTCCAAACAAACATGTCAGTTTGCTATTATGTCAAATCTAAATTCCATTACCAGAGTGCAAAGCAGCCATGGATTCGAAAGTGGGAGAGCACTGACCGTTGTTGATTACAAGTAAATCACATAAATTATAATTCTGCATATGACACGAAAACCTGATATCACCCCAGTTAAAAACAAAAATACTGCCTTGTCCAGCATTAACTAATACCATTTACCTTACAATATGGACAAACAGCTGGAATAAAACAGAAATGGGTTTTAATCATCATCTGGGCCATACCCATTAACCTTTAACCCCAGTGCTGCTAGTACTCAGTTAAAAGCTGCGGTGCAGTGTTGCATTCACGGCAGGACTGTGTCGTTCTTTCACCATTACCGTCTGCACTCTGATTGACACACTTCGCCGAGCACACTCACTTTTCTGTTTGCTTGAAGCACATTCAGCTTAAACAGATGTACCTTGACTTGCTGAATGAGAAACCCATTCAGTGCAAAAATTCCAGGGTTAGGGAAGATTTTTTTTTCTGCTCCTTATAAAAACGCAGCAGCAGTCTGAAACAGATTCGAGTGAAGATAACGTTCATGCTAAATTCCAGCTACCGCCACAGTGTGGCAAATCTAATGTGGAAAAATAACGGTCTGCTGGGATCTTTTAAAATGTAAAAATGTGAATAAAATGAAAGTTTGCATGTCCTTTTTTGCATTTAACTCCATCAAATCACCTTTCGCTGAATAAACAATTGAGCCAAATTGTGAATCATCATTATAGTACATGTTTTATGCTTTAATAATACAAAATAACACAATTTTTTTTTTTTTAATGAATCTATCTTGAAAGTCAGTCGTTACAGAAAACACTTGTTAGTCACAGTCTGAGATTTCTGCTGCTAAATTTACTTCCCTTTTTCAACCCTTGTTATTTAAATATTATAATGATTCTGCTGAATTATTAGAAACTCACATGTTCTTTTTTACTTGGGTAGTATACTAAAGGTAACATTCACTAACATTCACTAACATGAATTTTGTAAATAAATAAAACACTTCAGCATAGTTAATACTATACTGCAGTATATCATTAACCAGCTTGACCATTGGTAGTATATCAGTAGTATATCATTAACCAGAATGTCTGAGCTGATCTGTGACAGCAGACACACACACACACACACACACACACACACACACACACACACAAGTTTGACCTCCTCTGATTTCATCCTGGTAAATTATGTAAGGTGGGATTTCCACTCGCTGTCTAATGTTCATGTGCTGTGTGTTGTAACAGCACTGTCTCAGTTTGTGCTTCTATTGCTGTCAGCAGGAAGCAGGTCCTGGACCCAGGAATGAGATTTCAAAGCCTTCTAAGAATATCCACTTCCCGGTAAATCTGACAGGAATGGAAACTGCGATTTTCAGCTGCTTAACCTAAAATCTTGTTGCGGCTGGAGACTGTAGCTCTTAGCGGAAGCCAGTGCTCTTCACATTCAGTGTTCCTCACTTCTACAGAATCTCAGTCTGACCCCTTGTAAAGATGCAGCTTTGGTGTGCGTCTTTTCCCCTCCTTTCACTGATCTCCGGATCGTTATGTCTGTCCTGTTTTCAGTGGCCTTCTCCTGACTCTTCAGGAGAACTCAGTGTTCAGCCCTTTCATACCGATTTGCCTGTAAGTTTGATCAAAATGAAGGAGCCCTTATGCTTCTCGACACAACCCAGCCTATGTTTGCTCCTATTTTGACCTCTGTGTAGAAACCTAAGCAACATATACACGTCTGTGTGTGAAAGCAAAGCAGTAGTGTGAGAGAAAACTCGAAACTACATTTCCAGAATCTATAGGATTCACATTCTGTCAACTGTCTATAGATGCATGAAAGGCTGTCTGGTTTTTAGATTTTCTTTTTAAGATGCACAGAGAAGGTGTGTTTCAAAGAATGTGTGTGTGTGCGCATTTTAATTCATTTACTTCCAGACAACTATTCAAAGGAACATTGAGGACCAGTATATCTTGTAAAAGAGTTGTACTTCTTTTGCTCATTGGAGCTGAACCATGACCGTCCTGCCCTCAGCACACACGCACACACACACACACACACACACACACACACACACACACACACACACACACACACACACACACACACACACACACACACACACACACACATGTTCACTGTGCTGTACCGTCCCCGTCCCACCAACCAAACCAGCCTCCCCAGTGCTGTTTGGGTGACTGGGTAGGGATCAGTCACAGTCTGGTAGCCGAACTCCCAGATGGTGTGTGTTGATGATTGGGTTTATGTCTCATATACAAATTCGTCTGCTGTGTTTTTTTTTTTTTTTTTTTTCTTTTAAAACTAGTCCCATTAAACTACAAAATCCCTTTTTTAAAAAGAACCCTTAAAGTCAATCGAGACAATGCAAAGATGGAACAATGCAATGTAATGACTGGATGCGGTTGGGTTGGTTTATATAGAGGGGAGTTTGGGAGGGTGGCAGCGGACAGAGCTACACTGACATTGAACTTCCAGTTATATCCATCTTAGATTGAATGTTCTCACCAGTGCGGAGATCTACACAGAGCACTATACACTTGCTGAGTATCAAAGCTTAAGATTTTGCAGGATTATATATTTCCAAACTGTTGAGCTGAGCCCTTGTTGCGAGGAATTGAATCATCTGAGTGGAATTCTCCTTCAAGTTTTATTTTTCACAGTGAGTCACTTCTCTTTGAACTTCCCATGCAGTCTCTTTAAACGTCAAAGGTAGTGGAAAAGTTTGATCTGCTTCTTCACACACTCACCTATGTTGCACTTACAAATGACTTGTGCGGGATTGAAATCAAACAGTTTGCTGCAAGAAACACCAAAATGGAGAATGAAGACCGTCCAAGAGTTTCCAAAACCAACTGGAAAGTAGCTGTTATTTACACAGGCTTTGGTTTTGTACTGCTCAGGGTTAGTTGTTGAATCAAAATCTAAATCAGTTTGTGTTGGATGTTAGCTGAAGGAATCTATGGCCCAAAAAGTGCATGATGGTTTGCAGGACAGTTGTCCTTTACTCTGCATACCTCACTGCTTCGTAAGAGAACCCAGCTTGGCTGCTATTGTCCGACAACACTCTTTTGGTGGCAGAACAAACGCATGCAGCAGCTTTAATCATACAATCAGTTGCACTCCGTTGCGTTACACTTTGTTTATTCTGACTACAGGGGTATGTCCCAGTATGTTCTGTTCCCACTCCTGCTGTTAGGCCCTGCAGCAGAAACTGCATACGCACACAATGGCTGACCAAAAGTTGTCCTCTTTGGTGGCAGTACTTACGTACCAGCAGCAAATCAAAATGAAGATTTACTCTTTCGTGCCAATTGCTGAGACTCGAACTATGAAAAGAATACAGGAACAGGAGGTTGTTGTTAAATGATATCATCTACTGCTTCATGCTTGGCCATGTTTGCACAGAATAAATATTTTTTTCCAGCTCAGTAAATTTAAGTCTGGGTTTGTTCTGTTGTAGTTAATATTATTACTCATATTTTAATAAGGCGTTAATAAGGCTGGTTTTCATTTTTACAATCTGCATTTTGAAAAACCATTAGATCCAATAAGGAAAGACCAAAAATTCATTATGCTAGTTTTTACAATGGTCCAATAAGGATATCTAGAGTTTTGGGTAAAAAATATGTGTGTACAGAAGACTTCCCATTGAGTTGAAAGAGCCAATTTTTTCCTGTTTCTCAGCAGGACAATATAGACCGGTCATCCAATCACAGACAAGCTGACCTTATTGGCCCCACTTTCCAGCAGTCAGCCCATCGGAGTTCTCCTACCCATCAAGGTTGGTATTCAAATGTAAGTGTGTGTGTGTGTGTGTGTGTGCTTTGTGTGCACGTGTGTGTGTGTTGCAGACAGTACTGACTATGTCAGATTGAGATACTTTTCAGTAATAGTGTTGCAGTTACCTTGCTGTGCATTTTACTGATTTTTTTTTTTTTTTTTTTACATAAAATGATACAGAAAGGTCAAACAAATGACTTTTGTGTGTGTGTATTGTCTCAGTACAGTGTGACGAACAGCTAACTGCTTATTCATCAATGGGCCGAGGGTGGGTCAAGGGGGATAGTATATATTTGGGTCTCTTCCGCTGTAAACATTTCAGCAGTTCAAAGGGTGATCTACATGGACACAGGGTGCCATTATGATAATGTTGTCTAACTAATTGTGCGGTACAGGATTCATCCAAGACAATCGGAGCATGAGATTTAAGCACAATATTGGCTCAGCATGGGAGGTAAGGGCGGGGAGTCTGCGAGGACTCAGTGATTGAATTAGAACGCTTGGGCCTGGCATGGGAAATAAATGGAGCAGAAATTACATTGTCATTTTTTTCATGCTCAGCCTGGAAGGAGGGAAATCAGGAGGATGAGAAAGGCAAACGGGTGAACGTAGCTTTAACTCAGAAAACTTTTATAGTCACTTCCAGAATAATGGTATTCTTAATGGTGTGGCAGATTACCATTCACCCATGATAAGTATTACTCTGAGACAGCTTGCAATTACCCACATATCTGATTTCATGATACGCAGGGTAATCAAAACACGTGACTGTAATTTAACGCCGCTTTTCTGAGGTCATTGTACCGCCGCTGCAGGTTTCAGCTCCACTCACTTGCAGACGAATGGTTGTACTTCATTCTTAGTACTGTTTCACAACACCTGGTTAGCAATCAGATACATGCTATGGTGTGAGTCAAGAAGTCACATTTTTCAGCACTCCAAATGCAACTATATTACACATTTTTTAAAAGTCAAAATAAAGAATATGACCCTGGATCACTGAAATTTAGAACTGGTTTTGTCACATTTGTCCGTGTTTCCAGCCACTGTTCTTCGCTAGCTTGTTTATTTACTTATACATATCTGTATTGTTTTTGCAGTGGACCACTAAATGCCACATGAGAAAGCTTTGCTAACATTATTACCCTTGTTTTTTCATAAAACCCACTTACCCATTCCTGTAGAACTGCAACTGAGCTTATTCGAGCTTTGCTCCCCGTGCTTGCTTCAAAGCTAAAGTCCTAAACCTCTTAATTTTGGAGTGAACAGTACAGTTTTGTGGGCACAGGACCTGTTGTTTTGTTTGGAATCAGATAGAGTTGATGGGCTTATGGAGGCATTTGATTTCTACGAGTAGTTTCTCCACGTGAGGTATTAACCATGTAAACTCTAAATCGTATATCGTTAACCTGAATTAACCCATGTGCAGGCTTGTTGTAGAAAGATGCTTTTTGTGTTGCTTGGGGTTGAACAGGTGTCTGAATTTTCGTGGAAAATCACAGGAAATCTCAGTAATCATGAAAAATATGTTATGACAATATATATATACAGCTCTGGAAAAAATTAAGAGACCACTGCAAAATTATCAGTTTTCTGATTTTTACTATTTATAGTGAAAAACATGTGTTTGAGTAAAATAAACATTTTAGTTTCATTCTTTAAACGGACGGATGCCTCCCTGGTGAGGTGTTCAGGGCACGTCCCTCCGGTAGGAGGCCCCCGGGAAGACCCAGGACACTCTGGAGGGACTATGTCTCTCGGCTGGCCTGGGAACGCCTCGGGATCCCCCCGGAAGAGCTGGACGAAGTGGCTGGGGAGAGGGAAGTCTGGGCTTCCCTGCTTAGGTTGCTGCCCCCGCGACCCGACCCCGGATAAGTGGCAGAAAATGGATGGATGGATGGATGGATGGATGGATGGATCTTTAAACGACTGCCAACATTTCTTCCAAATTCAAAAATAAAAAGGTAAACGTAGAGATGCTGATTTCAGAAAAAATTGAAGGAGTCTCTTAATTTTTTCCAGAGCTGTATATATATTAATATTTTAGCTTATTTACGTCAAAGAATATAACTTTATCATCTTGGCTGATCGATCCTGTAGGTCTGAGGCGAAGTGTAGAAGATGAGAAGATAAGAGAAAACCTTGCACAACAAATCTGTGATCAAGTTGTTGATAATTTTGGGTTAAAATTGCCTTCCTTGAGAGTAGGTTGTGAATTCACTGGGCAGTAACTGGGAATGAAGACATGCATCAATGACAACTGGATGTTTATTTGTGTGTTTATAATTGCAGTATGATTAAAGGGTGTCTCAGATGGACAGGAGCCTGCTAGGCAACAAATCCCATTAATGGCATCAATGCATTGTCGTAATCTTATAGCCTGGCTCTCTGGGGGGAGGTGGAGGGCTGACCATCCATGATCTTAGGCCTTGAAATGACGCCCCTACCCCGAGTTATTCCAGTTATGCCTTTGTAGGTGGAATAATTGCATGTGGTGCCCACAGGCATGGGCCTACATGTGCAGACGCACATGGACAGTTGTAGATACGCCCTTTTCCTTGGGGACAACAGGGGGCTGCATTCTTGAAAAGAGTGGGGCTGTTTGAAAGTTGGGGTTAAAGAAGCAGTATGTCCACATGGCAAGGTGATGTGAAATGAATCATCCCATTTTTTGCACATGCATCAAAAAAAGCAAACAAAACAGCACAATGAGCCAATGTAGTGGTCCAGTCAGAAACTGAAAACACACATAAAGGCCCCAAGCTGGGTATCAAACCCGGGACTTTCTGGACCTCTATCCTTCCTGGGCTTTGTTGTCTTCCCTCTCTCCCTTCAATCCTCCCACACACTCCCACCAGGAGCCTTGGCCCCAGGGGTGTGTGTATGTGTGCGCATGCATGCTTGTCACCACAGAGGTATTGTACTCTCCTGTGCAGAGCCACGCTTTACAGTTTAGATGTGCTCTGTCTATACTCCCACTGATCCCTTTGAATGGTAACGCCTCTGCTGAACTTGTTTTCAGAGCTTGTCTATCTGTGTTCTCTTCTCGCTCCCTCTCTCTATATATCTCTCTCTCTGCCTTTAAATGACGCACTGTGTACTACTTGCATACCCCTATCTGTAGGAGCTTTGCCCCTCCTCTTTGTTTTTACCCAACAGGGATGAATAAAGAATGTATAGACTACATTCCTGGGTTAAGGAGAAGCAAAACCGGAGACTGTATGGATCTGCTGTCAAGACAATTAACACATTTCAGCCATGCCTTGCTCACTGATATTTTGGAAAATGGTTAAATGGCTTTTATGCACATTTTTCAAGGTTTGCAGACAATTAAATCCATTTTTTCTTGCTTATTTAGTCAGTCATAGTTTATCTAAAGGGGGGGCAAGGAGCTAAACAGTGGAAGAACCGAACTAAATTTCAGCTATTGGATAAATCAAAGATGCACCAAAACAATGTTTTTGGTTTAAGTTAACATGCCAAATAAATGTATTTATTGACTTATGCTGTTTCAGCTGAGATGACTGACTAATTTCATGTGTTAAAATTGCAACTAAAGACAATTATTTAGAAAGATAACAGGATCAGTCTGTAGACCCCCAAAAAAGTACTACAATGCAATATTAAATATATAATTAAGCGTTGACATGTGGCTATAGAGTAATGTAGGAATATCAGGAGTAGAGAGGATATCCAGTTGTTGACTGTAGCCTGTGAATTGTTTGAACAAATACTTTGTGTGAGTATTTCTCTTATTAAAATGGTGAACCTTGCTGAACTCTGTGGCATAGAAAGAACAACGGCAGTTGCTTGGAGTGTCAGATGTTGACAGCTTTAAATCTTGTGTGTGCGTGACTGCCGACAGGCTGCCTGTGTCATCATCTTGCATGACGCATGCCTTCGTTTGCCTGATTGTGACATGCACAGGTGATTGAACCTTGTGACTGATGATGACGTTAATATCGCACACTAGGGTCACTGTGTAAGTGCTTTCTCTGTATGCAAACAGCTCGACTGACAAATCTCCTCTTCGGGACAAATCAGGTCAGATGTACAAAGAAACATTGTTTTTATTCTTAGTACCTCAAGGGTGAATGTCTCACCTAGTGAATGATGGATGATGTGCATGATGGGTCCAGGTCAGAAAAAAAAACTGTTTTGACTTTCCTGCTGTTGCTGTCATTTCTGCTTAAGTTTGAAGTGTTTGTTCATGTATGTTTCAAAAATATTTTCAGTTTATAAATTTGAGTGTAGATAATGTCACATCTTCCTTTTATAGGTGTCATTCCCTGTAATAAATTTGTTTTGTTTTTATCTTTGTATGCTCCCTGTGTCCTGTGGCATATAGCTCTTTAGCTCTTCAGGCTATCTATAAGTAGCTGCTCCAGCTTACCTGTCACTATTTATACCTACAGATTAACCACTTGCGATTCACCAGCACCTGTGATACAGCTACCTGGCATGGTTTCGGGTAAAGCTCCTGGAAGAAAAGCTTTTGAGCATGTCAGACAGGGGCAAGGGCTGCTGGGGATTCTTTTCCTGCCCTGCTAACCTGTGGCTGCTCCTGGTGATGCTGTTTCGATGCCTTCAGTGAGAGCCAATGGTTTTCAGAAGTAAACAATCATGCTGTTCTCTGGTGTCAGCTTTCGTGCCAAGCTGCAGGACCTTGTTCTGGTGGAGATCGACACTATCCTTGTATCACCTTGCACTGTCCTGCAGTGACCCTGAATCACACAGCACATTTTAAACTGAGAAGTTATATTTCATTATGCATGTATTTATTATTCAATTCATATATGATTTTTAGTTTATAAGCTGGAAACCAGAAGATTTCGTGTGACAATTTTAAATCAAAATATATTATCAGTTTTTTACATGACTTTCTAAATGAGAGTATGATTGAAACTTGAACTTTGAGCATATTTTCCTGGTTTCTATGGGAATTAATTGTTCCACCCTTCTTTTTTCAATCTATGTGTTTCATAAGAGTTGTGAGCTCCCTAACCAAACCTCATGTTTTAGAAAACATCTGTACTGCACAATTAGAGTCTGTCTCCCCCTAGTGGCTTAATTATATCCCTCAGCACAACTCGGTGGGTTCAAGATACAAGGATTTGATGAAGAATTAATGAAATAGATTTTTTTTTTCATAACGAAGAATTATTAATCACAAGATTGGGCACCCTGATGATTATGATTTAGAGAGAGCAAAGTTTGGCATCCAGTTTACCCAAATGATAAAACTTTTACAGTGTGAAGCAATTAGGGTAGAGTGCTTCTTTTCAGGGGAGCTCTCTTCAAACTTTAAATGAGCAGGGTGCTGGAGACAACTAAAAATTCCACCTACTGAATTTAAGGCCGCCAAGAGGTTTTTCACCTCTCTTTTTTCAAGGAGAGGTCTCCTCTCTAAATTGAATTCCAGGATGCTTTCTCATAAGGAGCAGACGTACGCAGCACAGCGCTTTTGCTGTGAGCACCAAAGGTAAGCACAGAACGGTGTGATGGGCAGGTTTGTGCTTGTACCTTTCATCCCTGGAGATTTGGCTTTGAGGGCAGCACAACATACGTAGTCAAGATAGTCTTACTGGCTGAGCACTCGGGTGGCAGAACTGGTTGCCACTGTGTGCACTGTCTCCCTGCTCTGAGGTTTTATTTATTTTTTCGGTATTACTTGGAATTGTTTGTGCAAAGCGAGTTCACCAGTTCAAACGTGGCCACAGTGAAATGATATAGAACCTGAAATAGAAAATGGAAAGTCCCAACAATATTTTTACACTTCAGCTCTTTTATTTTTTGTGCCTTAACTGTTTAAAACGAAAGCTTGTCCTTTGGGATTTATGCTTTCGGTCACAGTTTTATTGATTTAATCTAGAATCTGGAAAGCCCTGCGTCTCGCATTTTAAGCTCGAGGGATTTTTATTTGACATCTGTTTTATATAAATTTTTCCCTGTGACCTGTCCCTGTCGGTCTCTTCCAGAGGATGATGTTGATTTAGAGGCTCTGGTCAATGACATGAACTCCTCCCTGGAGAGCCTCTACTCCACCTGCAGTGGTCAGCAGACAGAGTCCACACCGTTACTTCAGAATGGACAGCCGTGTTCTTCACATCACCACCACCACCATCACCATCATCCCCACATGCAGCACAACCAGCCAAGACACAGCCACCAATCAGACGGGCTGAGCCACGTCTCCCCCGAGCTGCACTCCTCCTCGTCTGTGGATTCCCCTCAGACTGGCCTCCGACGTTCACAGCCCATGCACATCCTCGCCGTCAGGTGCTTGTCTCTCTGACATATATGACGATGTATTTCAGTGTTTTCTTAAGGAACTTCAGCACACAATATTTGCCTGTGTAACAAACAACGGCAAAAACGGCAGTATACCCTAGGGGGCGCTGTCGTGATGGTTCAGTCAATGGTTTAGAATTCATCAAAGAGACAGCAGGCAGCATTAATTACACAAACACGATCACTTATTATTTGTGACAAAAATAAAGAAAACAAAACAGCATAAAATAACTATAGCTTATTCAATATGATTAATGGACTTTATGCACCTACAGGGGTGCAGACAGACTTACGCATATATCGCATCAGGCTTTAAGCCTGAATTTTTTCTGGATTTTGAAATGCTGCACCCTATTTTTTTCCTCTGTACATTGAAAAAAAGGGCTCATTGTACATCCCTGCTTGCTCTCACGATAATTGGGCATAACATTTCCTCAGTGTTCCCTATCTTTAGCCTTTCAGTGACCTCTTCCTTCATTCCAGTGCCAAACAGGAGAAAAGGAAGGGATTCTCCTTTAATTTGGTATGAAGTGTGACTCATTCAAAGGATAATAATTTTTACCATAACGTTTCAATTGTATAGAATCAGATTACACGCACACACACACACACACACACACACACACACACTAATGCAGTACAGCTGCACACTGACATGTCGGCTTATATCCTTCACCTTTGGAATATATACTGTAATAGAATCAGAAGGATGATCTGGTCATGCAGTCTAAAGAGCTATAAAATCTCACTCTGACTTATGCAAGCACACCAGCATGCACACACACAAACACACACACACACAGCCCCAGAAGTACTTATTATTCAGGGCTGACCTCTGGATAACCCTGTTCTCAGGCTCAGTTGGGACGACATCAAACAGTGCTTTCCCTTTTGAACTTGATGTTTTCTACAGAGAGAGTTTGGAAGGATAAAAAAAAGGAAGAGTTCTACACTGATTCAGTGAAATGCGAGCCTTGCTAGGGTTTCACAAATCTGACCTTCCCGTTCCTTGAAGAAATGACTGCATCCTGAAAAGTTTATGATGGGCCGTCAAGTCATCACTTGTCTTTTGGGCCCAGACTATACTGTATGTGTCTATTTTAAAAAGCAGCTTTAAAGCCGTGGCTTGATTCAATATTGATGTGTGATAAATATTGAAGAACATTAGCTGGCAGGCTGTGATTTGTGCTTCATTATAGTGAGATCAGATGGAAACAGACATGAGCCTGGATTTTGTACAGGAATAAATGCTTTATTACCTCTAACACTGTCTCCTTCTCAAGTGCATACATGTGTCAGCATCTCTCATTTCAAAGCTCTCCCATTTCACATTTAATGTGGCTTCTCTGATCCATGACCCCAGTCATCGGGCCATGTTTTTGCCTCTTTTACTATGCGAACCAGTGCTAGAGCTACAAAGTCAATCTTTGCCCTGCCTGTGGTGTCCAGGAGGTTACAGGAGGAGGAGCAGCAGCTGAGGACATCGTCTCTCCCAGCCATCCCGAACCCTTTCCCTGAGCTCTGCAGTCCGGCCAGCTCCCCTGTCCTCAGCCCTGGATCTTTGCCTCCAGGAGAGCCCCCAACTGGCAACTATGTAAGTCGTAATGTCACTGTTGTCAATTACTGAGGAATTCACAAAACAACCAAAATGTTCTTTTTTTGTTTTTATCTTAAGGGCTGTTTGTGTGGGTTTAATATTTTAGCTTAACATTATAATTTTGGTGGGGCTCAATCTGGATGCAAAACATGATCCCAGTATAGGGTTGCTTCTCTCTTTGAAAAACAGGATGTGAGACATAAGCTGATATTGACATACTTCTGTGTTTATGGCTGTTTGTGTGACTCCAGACCACCATCCTTCCCATTAAGGTATGAGAGTTTAAATATAAAATAAATGTGTACATATGTAGTGGCTAACTGTGTGATACACTTGAGGAATTCCCCCCGCCCTACATCTGCCGGTGTTTTGCATCTGAGGCACACTTATTGCTTGCATGTTGTAGCTGCACAGTGAATGTGTGCACAAAAGGTGGTTAGCGGCTTTGTTCGAGGAATAGAAAGAATGAGGTGCAGTGAGGAAGGGTGGGAAGCCGCTATATACGTGTGCGTGCACATCTGGCGGCATTTCGTGTCTGCTCAGCTGCTCGTATTTGTGTGTTGGTTAACAAAGATTTAGGGCCTCTTCTGTCTATTCCTAGAGGTCAGAGGCTCTACATCATCACATTTAATGGTCTTCACATGGAGCTGGCTAGTGCTGGTCACATTAGCATACCATTTTACAGTAATGTAAGGGTGGACTATTTCCCATAAATACTACTATTGGCTAAGATCGTGGCCCATCCTGGTCACGGCTGTTCTGGTGTGAGAAAATTTCAGTTAAAGCTTTTTTTTTTTGTCTGCTTTAAGGGTAACTGCACAGCTCATAGATCACCTGGTGAGTTGATAAACCCGTAGCTTTCAGAGTTGGGAAACTGTGGCTTTGAATGTGTGATATAAATAAAGCTCTAAATATTTAATGTCGGACAGAGTCTTGAAAGATTTAGTTTCATTCGAGTCTTGATGAGTGGGAAAGCTGGCTCTTTCTCTCTGGGAATGTCAACCGATTGAATTACAAGCTGCGGTGCATGTTGAACACTGCATTATAAATCTCAGCTCATACGGTAAATAGGCCAAAGATTAATGTCTCACTAAGTGGTTATGAGTTTTGCCTTGAATTACTAGCTGTGACATAACATTGGCTCCATATAAGTAAAGCAGGCGTGTCTGGTAAATGCTCGGAAACCAATTTATTAGGCCTGCACGGGATGGGAATACTGTTGGTTTTGAATTCCCACGTGGCCTTTTATGAGTGCAGTGAGCAGAGTAAAGGATTAAAAGAGGTGCAGGGGATTTGGAGAGCAGCAGCAAAGGCAAATTATACCTGTCAGCTGTCCTCCTATTGTTGAAATAGTTTATTTGTGGCTCTCCAGGTGCCTGGAGAAGAGTCACGGGGTGGGTAGCGATCATAAATGGATGTGCAGTTTTTTAGGTTTTGTACAGCGTCCCAGATGTACAGATGGGGCATAGATCAGTGAAGGAGTAACGCACATGTTGAGTTAAAAATGCAACTGGTTTTTATTCACTAAGTTCTATTTGGAACTGTTAACTCCTTTTATGGAGTTAATTATCAACAAACCCACTTCATAGCAGCCCTGTTTCATATTTATGGTTGTGTCAAGACTTCTAAACAGCAGGAATGAACAATTCCAGTTGCTCTGTTTTATTCTGCTGTCTTAGCTGAGAACGCTGAATAATCCTGTTAGTGAAACCACACTCCAATCTCAAATGTTTATTTAGGTAAAGTGACACAATTTGGGCCAATTATTTAATTTAGTTACAACAAAACATTGCTGTGATGCAAAACAGCTATTTATTTATTTATTTTATGAGTTACTGGTTTAGTCTTGTGCAATTAAAAAAATGACCCACACGCACTTCTTTGTGTCTGAGTGTGTGCGAATGCATCAGCGCATATGAGTGTATTTGTGTTGAGTGTGCGTGTTTGCACTCACGTCATCCTGTTTGTGAGTTCTGTAAACTATTTAGAGAACTGGCAGTGTCTCTCTATTGTTGATGGCAGTGGAAAATATGTCTCACTGGGGCAGCTTTTTGGTGGAAACTTATTTCAGCACCTTTCTGCTTTGGAAATAAAAAGGAGGAAGAAACTCATCATACACGTGCCACGCATAAAGCGGTTGCTTCTCTCTTGGGCATTTGATGGCAGCGGGGGGAGGGCTGATGTGTTTCAGATTTGACATGTGGGATGTTGAATAGGTAATTTATTGCTCCCACCGCACTTGAGACCTCTAACCGGAGTGATTCCAAACATATGTGTAGAGTTGTGTGCATTTTTCTGTCTTTATCCTTCCTCATCACTTTGGCTCTCCCATCCCTCTCCCTGCCTTCCAAACATCCAGGCCAGTCAGCCAGCCTGCTGCTGAGAAGCTTTTCTGTTTCGTTTACTGAATTTTCCATCCTCCAGGCGCTTTCTGACAGGCTCTTACACTTCTGTCCCTCTGTTTCTCCTTAACTCTTAGCTTAGCTCCCTGGCCTCTGTGCAGGAGGCATGAGGGAGCAGCGCTGGGCTGTCAGGAATCACTGTGCTGACTGTTTGACATTGCCATACGATGTATTTCCTGCATTTATCTTTTCTTCTTGTCCACAAATTAATATAGCTGTGCATTTTTTATGCAGAAAATCTGAAAATCTGATAGCAACATTTATTGCAGCATCAGTGACAAAGTTGTGTTAAAAAATGTACAAGTTGAGTGGTGTATGCTTTCGTTTCAGTGCATTTTTGCGATAGTCAGTCCCCAATAGAAAGTAGAAAGGCTTTAGGTTTGCTAGGGTAATGTGTTCTCATGGCTGCCTGAATTATTCTCGTGTGGCAACAATAATCATCGGATTGCCAGATTTTGCGGATTTACTGTACTTGGACTAGGATAGCCTGCAGCTCTCTGTGTTCTAGGCTGTGGCAAGATCCCCAAGCCCTGCCTCTGCAGCTCTGGTCTGTGTTTCATTATCTTCCTGCGGGCCTTCGTATCGTTTTATTGTATGTTGCTGCGTTCCTCTCGTCCCTCCGCCCTTTGGCGTGGCTGCAAAACTCACAGTTGCACTGCGATGTGTCCACCGGTAACAGATGACTTGATGAGTGTTTCTTCACATGTGATGAAGTAAGAGGACAGAAATAGTGCAGTGTGCCAGACAGGCAGTGGCAGTTGGGTTGGCACCAGTGACATCAGCTGCACATGGCTGACAGATAATGCTTGTGCTGTGTGTCATGCAGCTCAAAGCAAACGTGCAAGCAACAGGTTTCGCCTTACATTAACATAATATTAGCATTGTAGCTTTTTGCTTCTGCATTTCGCACTTTATATACTTCTTTCAGTGTACATTTTACTACACTTTTATGATAACTGAAGACATTATAATATTTTAATAAATAATTCATGACATCTGTCTATTATTTTTAAAAGCAAATCAGTCAGTAAATAATAATAACGTGCACACTGTTGAAGCAAATTGCTGAGCAGTATGCTAAAATGAGCTACACTCAATAATCACAATACTATAATGCACACTGAGTAATCTTGCCACCTATTTCTCAGTCTGTCATTTTCTTTCTCTTCCTTTCTCTCGCTCTCTGTCCCTGTTTGACTTTACTTAAGTCAGCCAGACTTAACAGTTTTGACACGTACTTATCAAGAAAAAATTTTGAGAATGCTGCCAAGATCAAGTGCCAGTCATGAAAGGTATAATTTAAACGATGAGCTCACGACTGTAGCAGTCTCGGTATCAGATAACTGAGATCATTTTAAAATTACTCCTAACCTCAAATCACAACTTTTTATTTTGTGCGAGTCTGAAAACTTTGCCCGCACGGCCTCCTTTTATTCAATTATTCACAGAGAGGAGTAACATATTATGACGCATTAATGAGACAGGCACTGTCTGCCTTTCTATCCCATCGTTGCACCAGTTGCCTAAAAGAATCTGAATTCATCATCGCCGTTACTTCTGATATGCTGATATTCTGGAGGTATGAATTTTGCATGCGCTCACTCATGGTGCCAGCCTTCCAAGCAGCTCAAAGCATCTGCAATGTCATAAACAGACACAATTTTATCCAAGGATTTTTCAGTCTATCCCCAGTTTATGAAAACGTAAAGAACTTTGTCTAGCTGTCTGCTAGAAGCACTAATGCCAAAAACTGTTTTGTACTACAGCTACTATTTTGTAGCTGTGTCATATCTACCCTTCAGAGGTCATGCTTACATTAAACATTTCTGCATTTGTGTTTGAGTACACGTGATTAATGTACTGTATCCCCAATATTGACTTTTCTTTTAGCTATCAACGATTTGACAGGGAAAATAACTGCCTGTTACTGCAAAACGTTGCAGCCAAAAATCACACAGATGAGAGTAGCGAGACTGACATAAATCACTAAACTCTCAGGTCATAAAGTCTGAAAGAAAATAAGCTGGCCAAAGAGCTGACGTGTAGCTCTTTATGGCCAAGAGGTGTCTGAAAAAGTGCAAGCTTCAGTTCCGTTTCCAAGGTAAGTAAACAGTTTTAGATAATGACTGCCTCACACACACACTGAAAAGAAGGCAGGAGAAAAGCATAAATGATGGGTATCGATCTATCCCTCCTCTCATTTTGCTAGCACTCATGCATGGCATTCCCTGGCTGCCTCTTTCTTCGAGTTGGAAATACTACGGGTCAGAGGTCAGATTTTTCCACTGTAAATGGAAAAGCAGAACGGAATGTTGTCGATGCCCAGACGGTCGGGCTCAGTGTGTGGGAGCGTGTATGACTTTTTTTTTTAAAGCGCATTTTCCACTGGGCTTTGCTCTACCTAATTTACTGTACAGTATGCACGCTTGACTCTGCAAGCAATAGATGGCCGAACACAAAGGGTGATGCAGCCCCCACAGCTGCTTCATCTCATTCCTCAGCTGACACGCACGTGATAAAGTGCACACAAACACTTGTTTGCATTGCAGTTTATGTATTTTGGTGCATGTGTGCAGTTTGCCCTCACTCTTGGATTGTTTATATCTGATTGTTGTAGCTGATGTGAATTTAAACTGAGGGTTCTATTGAGCTTGTGTGTGCGTGCAGCTGTGTGTTTATGGTTCATCCATGCCCGCTGGCTTTATGATTCCTAAAGCAAACCCTTTTGGTATCTGGAAAACATACACACATATCCGTGAGTGCGCACAAGCACACCCACACACGCACACCCACACACACACCCACACACACACACACACACACACACACACACACACACACACACACACACACACACACACACACACACACACTGGTTTACCAGCAATCTTTGAGGGTCCTTTACATTGAATTCCATTCATTTTTCCATTGCATTCAGCCTTTGCCTCACCCAAGACAGGATAAGATTATACCTAACTGTAACATTAACCTAACCTCTAATAATGCCTTGTTCTTAAACCCAAGGCCTTACCTTGAAATTTAATGATAATGTTGAGAGGTCTAAGATGTTGGTCATGCAACAGTGGTAAGACCCCACAAAGATGGTCAGACCCTACAGCGTGACTGAAATTTTCACGTTAGAAAGCCATGTACTGTATGTAGATTCTCTCACTCTTTGTCTCTCTCTCTCTCTCACACCCCCACACACTACTATCTTTGTGAGGACTCTTACTGATATAATGCATTGCTTTCCCCCGTATCCTAATCACCACACTTAGTTGCCTAACCTTTACTGTAACCGTGGCCTAAAATTAATCCTGTCCTTAGCTTTAAAATGTATTCTTAACCCTCAAATAGCCCCTCAAAATGGTAAGAACCTGACAAAGTGCCCCTACCTGCTCCTCAGTATGTACCATTTACAATAATACACACACTTTAATGTGCACTTGTAATTAGATTTTGGTTAAAGACAATTAAATCCTAGTGGAACTATTAAATTTTTTGGTCACACAGCAACTATTCAACGTTTATTTCCCAGTTGTCGTTTTAAAGCTCACAGGAAGTAAGATTGATGATATTTGAACAAAGAATAGTTCTTTTAATGCAAGTTTAACAAGTCAACCATATACTGAATATTTTAATCAGTATATAAATTTTGCATGACCCTAATGTTGGGAAACACCAGTCTAATTCTTGGTGAATTTATTAGTCACTCCCTAATTCTTTATCCCAGGAGGCATGCTGTCTACGCCCTTTTCCCCTTGTCCCTCTCTCTGTGTTTGAGCTCTCAGAGTTTAACAAGTTTATTGTCATCTGGTAAAATCTAAGCTCAGAAATGACGTGTGATGCGCATAGCATATTTTCTGGTTTTGAAATGTGCACATGTGCATGAATACACGTGTCAAAGTTTGTGTATGTCCAAATGCTTTGCGAAATGGAGCAATGTGTTGCTGCCTTAAGGCATTTCATCTGGCCAAAGCTGAGCAGGACTCATGTAGGTCACAGATACTGCCACTGTCTTTCTCTTTTCCCTCTGCCTTCTCTCTGCCCTCTGTCTTGTTTTGCCACCCCCCACCTCTCTCTCTCTCTCTCTCTCTTTTTCTCTCTCTCTCTCCCCTACTCTGAAAAAGTAGGACAGCTCATATTTCTGAACCCATGAAAAGCAGTCGAGGAGGGAAGACACAGGAGGAGATAAGTAAATGAGATATGTAAAAGTACCTCAGCCACTTCCCAACAGTCTGAAAATTCATCATATGGCATTTAAATTACATTACAGCCAAAACCTCTCTTTCTGCAACTATTCCACAAAAATATGGCAATAATCCACCAATTGGGAGACAAGGAAAATGGTAAATTAGCTGCATTATTGATGTATAATCACAAAAAAATGTGAATAGCTCTGTTTTCCTTTAAATTCAAATTCAGTAATTCTACACTACACAATGGCCCTTTTAACACGTTTAAATCAGACCACTAGATGGCAGTAATTACGTCATACTGGATCGTATCAGTATAAAAGCACAATGAACAAAGACGAGAGAGCAAAATATGGCGCTAGAAAGGTAGCTAAAAATGTATCTGTGTTGGTAGCTAAAGGTATTATGTACATTGCTACACTATGTAGCCATTTGAGTACCAGCTCATCAGAGAAAAACTGTGAGTTGCGACTGGGGTTTGTCTCACACATCTTGGCTGTGAATTCTTCCCACCAATGGGGACAGTTTGATATATATATTGTGCTTCATATGAAGGAGTCTATTTGCCTGTGATGTAAATAGCTTCCTTCTTGCATTCCCAGAACAGAACAGAGAATTGGCAGATGTTTCCCCTTCATGTTGTATTTGCTCTGTACTTTATTATTCAGTTCTTTTATGATCATTCAGTTTTAGAATTCTCACATGTTCCCTGAGAGAATTAATTTCATGCCAGATGTTTTATGAGACAATACAAACTTTGCATGTGGAGATTTTTGCAAAAGTGCTGACATTTCCAGTATATTTCCAAAATCATCATGCCCATGATGTCATCCTTTGTTTGCCCAATCACAATTCCCATGCCCCATCCTTCTGCCCCCCTGCTGTAATAGGACAATGGCCACAAATCATCAGCGATCTGAAAGGACAGTTGCAGACTGGGGTTTGCTGGCAGTCAGCCTTGGTACACAATTAAGCATCCGCTCCCACTTTTACTCCAAATATTTGGCTCCATGTGGGGTGTTTCTCAGCGGGTAACACCAGCAAACAGGGAAGCAACTGTTAATCCATCATCTCTGTCGGGATGGCCTTTTAGGAGGGAGTTGCTATACTCTGTGCATGTGTAAATTTTATTTGAAAGACTAAAGAACCTCCATTTTAGTGAGATTCTTAATGTAAATGTGCAAATAATCAATCTTACTATTGTTGCCTTTTATAAGCAGATTAAAATAAATTCCTTCTGCATTTCAAAAACATGCCCTTTGGGTTAAATAACACCACTAAATTGCCCCTAAGTGTGAGTGTGTGTGCTCAGTGATAAACTGAAGACTTGTCCAGGGTGTATTCTGGCCTCTCGCCTGGTGACTGCTGGGATGGAAACCATCACCCGCTGTAAAACTGATGAGGAACAAGTCACAGTTAACAGAAACCGGATGGATTAATGGTTAGTCCACTCAGTGACCTCGTGGCAAAAGTCTTTCAGTGCCGTTTGAATGTGTTTTGGGTACACTGTTGGTTCCACCTATCACTAATAAAGATTCCAGGTTAATTTCCTGTTTGTGCCCTTTACCAAAGCACTGACACCAACAGAGAAGTCCCGGCACTTCTAAACCATGTGAATAATTGTCTTTGTTTTTGTACTTTTGGCATTTTTTAGGGGGTACACAGTGAAACAAAACAGTGCCGTGAGAAAATTTGAAAACTTCTCAGCACTTTTCAGTTGTTGACGCTGACTGCCGTGACAGCATGTTGATACTGCCGGCTGGATTCATGAATATTTGTGCCCTGGAGGAGTTCTCCATGTGGATTTGTCTTACACTTGGCACAAATACAGCTAATTACTTAAGAAAAACAAGGGTTTCACAAGGATTTTCACCTGCCCCAGGTGTGTCACGTCAACACCTAAATTTAGACAAAAAGATTAAAGGTGGGTTTCAATGGCTTAACCGCTCATCACTCAGTCATATAGTCAAACTTTTCAGCTTTGTTTGACCCTGAATTTACGTCCAGGAAATTATACCAAAACAAATATAGGCGTTATTGCCTGCTCTCTTAACTTTACAGTACTGATATTTGTCAGAATGGAGAGATGCATTTTAAAAGGTCTGAAACCATATTTTGTTTGTTTTTTTATTGATGAAAAAGTAGAGGAAGACTAACCAATGAACACACACACACACACACACACACACACACACACACACACACACAGATGTTGGTACAATGGGACTCTTGTTTATGTTTTTTATCTATACGTCACATCTCTCTGTCCTCTCCGAACTCTTTCTATTTTCTCTTCATCAGTCTGCCCGTACCCACCTCTTTCATTTCTGTCTTCTTCTGCTTAACTGGGCCCAGATAGGCCCCTGTGCATTGGGTTTTAATTTGACACGTTAATTGGATGATAAGGGACAGTTCACCCTCTCTTCCTCATGAGTCAGCAGAGTTTTCCTGGCTTGTGCCTCCCACTACTGCTGACTACCATCTCTGAGCGGAGTATGGCCAATTGTCCCAGACCCATTCAAGATTTTGTATCATCTTCCGGACAACAGATCGAAGGGGTGGCCCGGACCACACACAGCCCCACATCCTAGTCAAAGGGGCTTTATGGAGGATAATTCTTGATGCCAATATGAATCCAGGGTGGGTTACATGTGCCAAATTTGCCAATTAGAGAGTTGTCCTTAATTCAGGACTTGCAGGTTTAAAGTACAGCTTATTATCTGTTTTATTCACTTCTTTGACAATCTTTGTAGACCAAATCCTGACACCTTATATGAACATATTAACATTAATAAAGCCTCTCATGCCTTTTTTGCAGACTTTACACTTGTGGCTGACATTTTACTTGCTCAAGTGTTGTCATCTACAATTCTCCTCGATGCAATAAATACTTCTGCTTAAGACAGCTGAAGTCTCCTGGGATCTCATTGCCGCAGTTCATGCAGAGGTTCCCCTTGAAATCAATGGCTGTGCTGCCTTTTTGGCAGCTTGTATAGGGGCAGTGTAGGAGCGCTACTTACTCAGACTAAGGCATTAATAAAAACTAGAGAATTAAGTTTTAGTTCTATTTTTTGCCATTCTATAACAACACACAACAACACAACGCCATCTCTTAATTATGTTCATACATAGTATTATGTTTCCCTACCATCTCCTTATGTAAAGTCTGCATGGCAACAATAAGGTAATATATATATATATATATATATATATATATATATATATTTCCAGGTCCATGTAAATATTGTGCTTGAGGTTGAGATGTGTCAAAATTCTTCAAAACCTTAAGGCTGAGCTCAGGGTCAGAGGTCAGGGGGCCCATAGTAATGACACCTAAAACCCTCTGTTGCTCAGTGGTCCTGCTAAAATGACATGTGATTCGGAATCAGTTGAATTTGCACATGAATATTTAAAACAATGCTTCATATTGATCTACATTGTGTAGACTGAATAGTAGTTCATCTGGTTGGGGTTCTTTTTTCTCTTTTTTAAAACTTAACCTGTTATTCAGCTTGACTTCTCAATATAGCCACATTTGTAATAGATCCTAATGTGAGTGCCAGCTGGTAGGAATACAGTTTTCAAATAGCTATGTGCCACACTAGCTTTGGTCTGATGTAATGACGCATAATGCCTATGTAATACCAGCACAGCTATTTATAGATTGGCAGCCAATTTTCAGAGTCTGATGCGTGTGAGCTGCCGGGCGTGCACCCACACGCTTGTGTACATACTTGAGTTTGCACAAAGCACATTCACACACAGTGCAGTTTAGTTTCTCTTTGTCTGTTGGTGCCTGCCTGGTTTCTGTTTAGTTTTGCCTGCCTGTAAGATGTGTGTGTGAGTGTGTGTCTGTGCTGGGGAGTGTGTTCCCGTGCGTGTAGAAACTCATGCTTGATTATATGCATGTGCTATTTACACAACATGTACAACAAGTATTAGCGTAGCCTTGCACCTGTGTATTTTAAGACTTGTGAGTGTTAATAAGCACATCTGGGTGTCTGCGTGTCTGGTGTGTGAGTTTTGTGTGTTTTTTTTTTTTTTTGACTGAACCTTTCAGTCTGTCCCTCAGGGATTACTTTGTAAGGCGGTTATCAGACCTGAGTCATCAGAGGAGTTTGAGTAACTCTCCACCTAGGCAAAGATGCAGTAGAGAACATTACAGATAAAGTCGTCTTTTTACATTTTTCTTTCTCACCCCAGTGTCTCCCACCTCCTTTACTTCCCACACAACAGTCAAACGGTATTGCCTGACTGTGAGATAAGATTTCAATAGCTCCCACTCAAATACTTATGCATTTGCTCATTTGCCTGCCTGCAGCTCAGTGTCAGATCGGTACCGTCCGTGAAAATAAAACCGTCATTGGGGTTGAGTTGATACCACTTCAAGAGCCATGTTTTAATCTTTTGATTAATACATGCTGACTGACTAATTGTTGATTTTGCCTTATAGTGTTTGTACAATTAGTGAACAGGCAAATAAATGTGTCGTATCTACATAGCCATATACCAGTAAAGCCCTAAAATATATAAGTAAAAAACTCTTGGTAGCGCAAATTGTTAAATATCCCCATTTTCATATCACCCGTAGATAAAGTAAATGAGCTTTTATGACTTTGTTTAAGATGAGAAATGATTCTTAAGTCACTGGTCTGATAGACCAAGACAAACATTCCAAATGTTAACACTGAGAAACGTCACCAGACATTTCAGAAAAATTGCACCATCACTTCTGATAACGCTGAATGTATGTGGGAACTGGGGAGACTCATTGGTGTAATTTTAGGAGAGGAATGTTCTCTCAGTCTAGCTTGATGAGGGATTGAAACTGCTGAGCTGTTGAGGGTTGCATTTGTCTTATTTTATGTTTCATGTAACTTTATTAAATGGCTACACAAGTCTGCGCTGCAGACAAATAGCACACGGACTGCGGCACAGAGCCCCGTGGTGCTTGGCTAGATTTCTATGGATCGCTCTGCTTAAAGTTTGCCTTCAAATATGTACAAAAACCTTAATGTGTTGCTTAAAATAATGAGCATGAAAAATTCCTGCTCATATATTAATACCAGGTCAAAAACTCCATCACAGACCATATAATTAAAAAGGGTTTAGTGGAATGCCTCGTGTTGTGCTGTGACCTGCAGACTGGTCTCTCCTTATTTAATTAATATAGACCTAATTTGTGATTTAATGCCAAGTAATTACCAGTTCAGCTGGACATGTTTGTTCACTGAAATGAAATGAAAGAATGCAACTTTTGCTTTGTAATTTTACATAATTTTCTTCCATACATTTTGACAAGGTCATTGTATTTTGACATTATATTGACTGGATTCAGAATTCTGTTGGCACAGGAACTTTAGTCTGTCCTAATACAGCTTCCATCTGAATTTGATTTGCTGCATTCTTTTGCAGAGCTTTGAATTGATGATAACTTACAATCTCCTACTGATAACTACAAACATAAAGACTATGTTCTGTGTTCATCCATCAGTCAATTTTCTGTGAACTGCCGCCTATTCCTGTTCAGGATTGGGGTGATTGGGGTCTGTCTCAGCAGTCAGTGGGAGAGAGGCATGACTCAGAACAGGTCACAAGTCCATCAAAGGGCACAGACACACAATCCACTCATGCACTCACATCAAGGGGAAACTTAGGGTCTTTCGTTTACCCAATGTGCATGTTCTTGGGCTGTTGGAGGAAACTAGGGTATCTGAAGAAATCCCAGATAATGGAAGAACAAAGGCCTAAGCCGGAATCGAATCCGGAACCTACTTGCAAACGGCAGTGCGACCCTCTATTTTATATCTATTTTACAAATCTCTAGAGGCTTAAAATGTGGCTCTAGACCTGACTGACAAGAATCCTAAAGCTCTCAGAAGTTGTGGCAAAGCAAACATTTGGATTATAATAATCCTATAATCTGTATTTAAGTTTCATCAAAGCTAGGGTTTGACCAAAAAACAGTGTCCTCACTGGCAAAATGTTGACTATTGCAAGAAAAGACAGCTTGAACTTAATAGATGACTCAGATGATAATTACAGCCCGATATGTGAAAACCTGTATTCCAACAAATTTGGCCTGTTTGGGGCTTCCCCCGCTGGTTGGCTGAGTGTGACGTAGGTGAGGGTGTGTCTGGGTCTGCATGAGTGTTTAAGGGTTGTGGGAGGGAAGGGGTGGGTGGGAAAGACAGCTGCATTAGCTAGATATGTGGATAACAATAGGAAGCATTCATACTACACATTCTGCTGCAGTGTGTCACCAGACTCTCTCACTCTCCTTCTCCTTTTGCTTTCGACTTCTCACATCTGCATGTCTGCTCTTTTTCCTCTTGCCGCGCACACACATACAGACTGGCACGCACACACCGTCTGCCTGTGTGTATCAGCACGTATTCATGCACCCTTCTTTCTCTTTCTCTCTCTCTCTCTCCCCTCCCCCAGATTTCCCATTTCCTTCCCAAAACTTTCCCGCTACGGTTAATTAAGCTGTATCATCGTGGCCGCTGCACCTTTTTCCCCCAGTATTTCCTCATTGCTTCTGTGAAAATGTTCTTATTTACTGGATATACACACACACATGCACACACGCACGCACACACACATACAAATTCACACTACCTGTGCCAAGGAAATATGGACAGAGAAGAAGTCGCTTTAAGAACAATTTAAAGCTGCTCTCTTCCAGACGGGGTGTGTCAAGACTTTTGTCTGTCTGACACAGTATTAAATATCAGAGTTAAAAAGGAGGGGTTAGTGCCTTTTTTTGTTCTTTCAAGAGAAAGAATGTTGGCTCAAAGCTAGCCACCGGGGGAGGAGTGGAAGGTTGCAGTCCTTCAGTGCTGCTGTAGGTTTGTTTCATTTCATTTGCTCTGTAATGAGTCCTGTTACTGCTGTGAGAGGCAAAGAGATCTGACTCGGGAGTTCAAAGTTGAGCCACAGGGAGGGAAACAAGGAGCCAGGCAAAGAGGAGGAGGAGGAGGAGGAGGGAGGCGAAATGAGAGGCCAAAGAAAAAGAGAAAACCCCATGAGCCAACAAGCCCTCACTTGAAAACTTAAAAACATTTTGCTGTCGAGAAAAGTGGCAAACTTTTTCACTCTTTCCTTTAGCCTGTCTTCCTCTTCCTGTTCCTCCTCCTCCTGCTCCACTGCCCCACACCCTTCTCAAATAAACCCTCTCTCTTCATGCTCTGAAAAGACGCTGAAGCACAGAGCTTGCATGACTGTGCGTCTGTGTGTCTACTGGACTGGCTGTCCGTGTGCGTGTGCGCGCGAGCACGAGTGTGTGTGTGTGTGTGTGTGTGTGTGTGTGTGTGTCAGCCTGTGTCTGTGTGGGAATGATTACATCAGCCTGCTGCAGCCTTATGATTGGTTGGTGAGCCTGTGGTTTGATTCACTGTGCCTTGGAGCCTGTGGCTGAGGCTGTAACCCTTTGTGAGAGAGCGAGAAAGAGAGAGAGAGAGAGAGCGAGTGGAGGGAGGGAGAGGGAAAGAAAGATAGTTGTCAGACTCCACCGGCACTGGAAGCACTGTGCCATACCTGCTGCCATCTGGCCAGTGACTGCTTTCTGTGCCTGTGTCCTTTGAGCTGTACATATCCCAGGTTTAGGTGACATTTTTAGGCAGAGCTGCTGGCCTAGATAGACTGAAGGACTGGTGCCTGTGGGATATGTGACAGGTAGCACAACAGCAACCACCAACTGTCGGCGTTCAAATTTAGTGTCTTTATTTCTGGAGGAAACAGGCACGACAGAGAGGTTTTCTGTTGGTGACCGTGCGAGTGTGTGTTTATGTGTGTGTGCGGGGGAGACAGGCTCACTCCAAAAATGCCTTCGTGTTCCCCGGACTGCTGCCTATTGCGGGCCGTGGAGGTAAGACCGCTCTCTTTCTGTGGATTTTTTTTTTTGCGTTTTGAGACCTGCCGAGGCTCGGCTTCTCTCTACCGGTGGTGAAAAAGCAAACGTGTACCTGCCTTAAAAAGCTGAAGACACTTTTTAAAGATGTGAGAGTGAAAAAAAAAAAAAGAAATCAGCTGTGTTGAATCACTAAGACTCCCCTGCTTTTTCGCCGAGGGCATTTTTGGATGGATAGAGCGCCTCGGGCCTGGTCTGCGCAAGCTGTGATGCTGTAAGCAGCATCTTTAGGCAGCGAAAAATCTTTGTCACAACATATTATGTGGGATGTGTGGATATGTGATGTGTAGGTTTCGTGCAGTAGGCTGGATTCCTCTGCAGGGTTACCAGGCTGAAATATTCTGCCAGTTAGTTAGGCTGCTCGTTTTCTCTCTGTGCCATTACATGTGTCCTGAGTATTAAGTGACTGCAAGGTTGAAACCTGTAGACACAGACTGAAAGTCAATTGGAAAGAATTGCCCTCAGTAGGTGTTTTCTAAAGACTAAAAAACATCTGCCGATAGAGAATTCTTGTTCCTTTTTGTGGTTTATTGAAGTTAATTCGATCAACAGCGTAGTCTCGCTGAATTTTAACGTATCCCTCTTTTTATTGTTGCTGGAGCTGGAAAGTGTATCCTGTGACGTGCCTTATTTCTGGATACTTAACTTTTCTGATAGACTGTAATTGGAAACACTGTGTCCGCTTCTCCTTAAGCCTAAAGTACTGAGAAGCCATCCAGTGTAGGCAGTCCTGCAAATGTGTGTCACAGTCCACAGTATATCCACTTCAGTACTGCAGTGACAGTTGCTATAAGCAGCCCTTGTCGGTGATTTCTAGCACTACAATTACTACACAGCTTACCGTGCCTGTTCTTCTACATTGTGTACTTCAATTATAGAGGTCTATGCTATAGAGGCATATACTGTAGAGAGCTATATACTGTGCTAGAATTTAAAGGAAATTGCTGGCTTCATCTGTCTATTAGGCCGAGTTAAAAAAAAAAAAATTGCGTTGAGTGACAACATCACACATTGCCGCTGGATTTATATTTTAACCTTATTTTATATGTAATATGGAACTTGATGACTACACTTTCCACAGTCTAACAAACCACTTTGAGCTAATCTCGGTTTTCCTTTTCATAGATTGTGAAGATTTTCAGCGAGGACGGCATGGGTAAAGTGGTGGAGATCCCCACCGACATGACAGCCAGAGACCTGTGCCAGCTCCTGGTTTATAAAAGCCATTGTGTGGACGATAACAGCTGGGCACTTGTCGAACACCACCCGCTTGTAGGACTAGGTAAGGAGACAAACCCCGCGGGCACGACGCACTGTTTGCATACACACAAACACACTCCAGCACTTGATCACGCACATGCTTGCCGTGTAGTTATGCACTGACATTCACAGGTGCATCTGCATATATACATGCATGTATACCCATATATTTGGGCAAACAAACAGCCTGAATGCATATTCTTACGTAGGCATGTATTCAAGCATGAGTGCATGCACATACTATAGATCTTCTGTTCGCATGGAGCTGTACTGTTCAGAGATCTAATCAAGTGTAATACTTGGGCTGCCGGAAAAAAAGCTGCTGTAGCAGCACTGTGTGATTCAGCTAGACAAAAGAAAAAGCATTGTATGTGCGCGAGGGGAACACATCGCCGTTAGACAGATTTCAGAGTGTAAGATGATGAATAATCTTAAACCATGTTCTCATTAAAGCTGATGCAATAACTGCAGGTGTGTTTTGATCGATTTAATGATTGCGTTGCGTGCTGACAATGCAGTTGGAGGCAGTTGGAACAAACATGTTTGAAATTAGGGGAGAGTGTAACCGGAGACATCTCTCCCAGAGGCTTTTATTCAGGAATACTAAATCTTTAGAACCAGTTTAGAAACCAGCATGCTCCCAACATATGAGCTCAGGCACGCGAGACACAAGGAAGTCCCAAATATTCATCATTAGGCAACTATAAAGTGGTTTTATTTGAAGAGATATAGTCAACAGAGAGTATCACATAAGGCACATGGCATCATTTAACTTGGTCAGCCTCAGTCAATGTTTAGAATCAGCAGTGCATGATCATAGAAATGTACAAATAATTAGAGATTAGGATGAATCCCAGACAGTTTTTATTACAGCTTTCTTCTTTTCCTTGTGTGGACTGATCCATGTTATCTGTAATTAAGCTAGCAGTGACTTTTCTTTCTGGTAACATGATATAAAGGTTAAAGTGTTACACTGAAGGCTGTCAAGCCTCATTTGTTTGACTCGCTTATCTTTTTTTATGTTACATTATATCCACGTTGCAGGTTGGCTCACGGAAGCAAATGTGATACAGAATGGTTATTGATTAAGAAATGTAACAAAGCCAACTTTGGCTCCTCTTCATATCAGAGAGGATTTAATGTTACAGATTCAGTCATTCAGACAGGACGGATGGTCGACGAGGATTTGAAAGGGCTCTTTTTCATGTTTAAGGTTCTACGGACCAGAAATGGTGACAGAATGGAGATGATAGTTGGGGAATAATAGGATGAAAAGGGTGAAATTTACAATGCAGAACTGCGTTCTTCTTAAATTGAAGTTACAGATATAATAGTCTTTGACAGGTCATTACCAGTTGCAGTGGTTGCATGGGGTGCGGCACTCTGCGAACAGATTCATACTTTATGCATTTGACAAAATGGGAGGAACAGCAGTGTCGCTTGCTGAGCCTTGCACACAATCAACAAAAGGTACCAGAACACTGTTTCCAAATGGGTCATTAACCTAACAAAGCTCAAACTCGTTGCTCCATTATGAAAGCAGAAAGCAGATGGGGTGAATTTCTGTTCAACTTCGGGGGAGTTAAAGCCAGATGAACGAAAAACGGGTCTTTGATTATAAAGCACTTAGGTTAGACAAGTTGAGCCTTTGCTCGTGTCTGTTCAGTTTCACATGAGCACTTTAATATAGCGTAGTATGTCTGCCGCTGAGACACTGCAGAGTCATGTGACGAAAAACACATCAAACTCTTTCAGCAGCCACATGTGTAAATACGTACTGCCAAAGTTTAGCCCCCGCATGAAGACCATGATGCCGTCATGTGAGGAATCTGTAAGCCAGCATGTTGCATTATTAATCCAATGGCTGTGTTGCAAGAAAATATTTCATCATTTATCATAATCCAGTTAGATTTCTCATCAGGGCTACCAACATGATGCTGCCAAATATGGCTAGAGTGACTTTTTGTAAATGACATCACTGTTGGCTCGGAGCGGCTCTGTTCTGTTCCAGCTTGCCTGAATGTATATGCACGACTCATTCTTCATGCTGCTCAAAATGGAAGGGACAGTCCATTTGTCACTGAGAAGCAATTACCATCTGACTGTGGGTGTGTGTAGATCTGTGCCTATCTTCAGACACATAAAACCTTCAGTCCTTATTGCATCTTTACACTGACATTTAATGTGTGTCTACCTGATGTCTCTTTTTTGTCCATGTCTGTTTTAATTTGTACATAACAGTAAAATGTTGATTTAGAAAAAATAATAAAAAAAAAAACCCTGAATTTTTTTTCTCTAAGGCTTGCTGTTTGTAGTGTGCAGCGATGAGGTGGTGTGTAAATGTGAGGCGCGCGTATGCACACGTCTGCTCTGCACATGTATGCGTCGTGATGCTTTATTCCTGCACATGTGGTTAGGTGATGCAGACAGACCATAAACAATGGTGTGTTTGTTTGAATAGGCTTAGTTCAGGGACCGCTCTTGGTCTTTCCTTAATGACTAAAATGGCCCTTTGAATTAAGACTGACCTCTGCTTGTCATGGCGGAAAGGTTAACCATCCTGGGACAGTGAGGTAGTGTTGGCAGGGTGAATCACTGTCACGACCATGAGTGACTCATCGGGGAAGTGGAACTGGAAGAAAGAGTCATGTCGGCATTTGAGAGATTGTAATTAAAAAAAAAAATCTGTGTGTCCTATATATATATATAAATATATATATAAATATATATATATATAAATATATATATAAATATATATATATATAAATATATATATAAATATATATATAAATATATATATAAATATATATATATATCAGACCCCATCAGACCCCATAGTGTTACCAAACTTAGGTCACACAGTTTTAAAAAAATCCTCAAGTGTTTTACTCAGGACGTGACATTGAGCTGTTGCAATGGTCTGAGTCATGGCTGAGCGTCACAGGATATAAATCACAGGGGCCTCTGTCCACATTCCAGCGAGGACACACTTCGAATAAGCCCTTTTTTGCCGTGAAAATAAAAAGCCTTGGTATCACGGTCATACCATGCATTCCATAGCTTAGCTGAGCAGAAACCATTAAAAGAAAACATTCTCTGGGACATCTGACTAAATTAATTAACTACCATTTATTCTTTTGTATATATTGTGGAAAAGGGGCATAATACTCTATGGCAACAGAAACAAGACCATACTTTTGTGTTTTCTACCATAGTTAATGATCATTTTATCCCAGAGTTTCTGAACACTATGTCTAAATATTGGTATTTTAAGGTTAATGTCTTTGTTTTGGAGCATTTTATTGCTGCTTAAAAATAATATTATTAAAGAACGTGTCGAAAATAATTGGAATTTTGACGCAGGTGCTCACTGCTCTCTCGTCTCCCGTCTCTCCTCAGAGCGCTGTCTAGAAGACCACGAGCTGGTGGTTCAGGTGCAGGCCTCCATGAACAGCGACAGCAGATTCCTCTTCAGGAAGAACTATGCCAAATATGAATTCTTCAGAAACCCACTGGTAATTGCTTTTTTGTTTTCCCAAGTCAAGCCAAACCAAGTCACATGTCAGCTGTGCCAGTTGTGATTTTTTTTTTGTATTTGATGTGTGTGTTACACCTGTAACACGCTTGTGATGTGTTTGGATTGTTCCTGATGTTGTGTGTGACAAAGCCTTTAATCTGGTGAAATATTGTGACTGGTGACCACACTAATGAGATTTGCATGACATCTCTTTATTTGTCACACTTTCCTACACTGTAATTGTTGTCATGGTGGTTGATATTTTCTTTCTGTCTGTCTGTCTGCCTCCTCCTCCTCCTCCTCCTTCTTTTCCTCTTCTACCACCAGACATTTTTCCCGGAGCACATGGTTGCATGGTGCCAGGAAAGCAGTCGCACAATTCCACCGTCTCAGCTCCTTCAGGTACGTACAGCACAATAGTCTGGCTCCCACCTTTTACGTCAAATCTTTGCACCCCTTGCACCCCAACCTGATACACCTCACATCTGTCTCAGGGTGCCTTCAGTAATATTTACTGTTAATCTCCTGCTGCCACTCGACATACACACACACACACACACACACACACACACACACACACACACACACACACCACAGCCTGACACCTGTGTTAGATGGAATGAGGTTTCTTAAAAAAAACAGTCTTCACATCATGACCATACTACATTTTTGTAAACTCCAAATTCACAAACAAACAAAAAATGCCACTGGAGATTTTAAGGATACTAAAGACGTTTGTCTGAGGATTTAAACGTGCTGTGCTTCTCTCCTGTATTAATAATAGAGCTGTCAGACGCCCAGCCACCCATGGAGTCCACACCCCCACCTCACAAAAAGCTTTTAACTCCCGCGTCAGTCATATGAAACGTTTCTAACACGCAAGAGTCAATCATTGTAACAGAGTGTGACACAGTCTGGTCCAGCCCGAGATGGTCTCTGACCTGAGCTTAACAAGGTGTTCATGATTCTCTCAGTTATCCAGGAACCATTAGAGTGTAGCGTCAGGGGAAGAAAAAGCTCTCTGGCTGAATCCTGCGTGCAAGCATGTGTGCGCTGCAGATGTTTGGAAAAATGCTCCTGCGTGAGGCCCGTTGTAGAGCGTTTCCTAAACACTGAGAAACATGAGCTTTCAATATTGAGGAATCCTCTGGAACTGTTTAATCTCCAGCAGCACGCCACGGATTCCAAATAAGCTTTATTAACTTTACCTGACAGTTTGTGATGTGATATTTTAGGAAACAAGGAAACCACAATCTCCAATAGTCCAGATGCCCGCGGTTTATTGTTTTTTACCAGAAGAAAGGCTCTGTGTTTTTACGCGATGTATGTGTCAGATTTGTCCCAACAGACTCATTTCTATGTTGAGCCATCACGTCTAAATAAATTATGTGTGTCTTTATGCCTTTATATGTTCATGTTCAACACTCTTGGGATCCTTTTATCTCTGTAATTTTGGTTGCTGGCATGGGGTTCACAAATTTAAGCCTTCTCGGCCCCAACACCAGAGTAACATTCTACAGTCTGCCATCGATGCCCCCATGACACTGTGTTGTTTGACGAAAAGCAACGGCCTCCCATCTGCGGCTGCAGATGTGATCCGCCTTTTAAAACAAGGCACGATTGGGTGAAGACCAAAACTAAAGTCTTCCTCTCCCCCTTTCCTTTTCAGAACTTTCTAGCTAGCACGAGCTGTCCAGAGATCCAGGGCTATCTCTATGTGAAGGAGTTGGGAAGAAAGTCATGGAAGAAAGTATACATGTTCCTGCGGCGCTCTGGTCTCTATTGCTCCACTAAAGGAACTTCAAAGGTAACAGTAGCTTTTCGTCTCCAGAGGGCTGAATTAATTTCAATCCAACAGGCTCTTTTTGTGTTATCATCACAATTACAGTCATTATTTATCATTTTCAACCACACACTCATCCTACATCCCATTTTATTGCAATGGTAAGTGTAATATTCCAGATTAAACCTAATTACCTGCAGAGAGTGATCCCTTTATTGTATGTGCCCTCTCTGCATGCATCCCCGTCTGTCAGCACCCCCAGGCTGGTTCTCTCTGTGATGTTCTGACCTATTAATTAATTCTGTCTTTAGGAGCCAAGGCATCTACAGTTAGTGGCAGACCTTGAAGACAGCAACATCTTCACAGTTATCATAGGCAAAAAGCAGCATGGGGCACCCACAGACTACAGCTTCTGCATCAAGGTGAGGCTTGGATGGATGGATTTCCTGTGTGGCGATGACGATAATGATGACGCACTCTATTTGCTATTGTTAATTATTTCTGTTTTATTTTTGAACCTCAATCATGGGCAGCCTAATAAAGGTCGAGGGGAGATGAAGGAGTTGCGGATGCTCTGTGCCGAGGACGAACAGGGCAGGACTTGTTGGATGACGGCCTTCCGACTCTTTAAGGTGGCTTTTTTTCTCAAGGACAACACTGCAGGCTTCAGGAATAGACTCGTTCCAGCTGTACATAGTGTTATCTAACCAGTGTCTTCCTGTCTTTTGCAGTACGGGATTGTGTTGTACCAGAATTACAAGATTCCACAACAAAGAAAAACGCTACTATCACACTTTTCAGCACCTGTGGTGAGTTCGTCTTTGTCATAGTTCAGCTATTCAATCTCACCATTAACAGTGTTAACATGCACCAAGAAAAGCAAGAAATGACTGATTCTTAAAATTCTCTACATGAAGACGCTTTCTTTGACACTCTGGTGATGGGCTGCAGTGTAGTTCATAAACATTTTCCACGTTTTAGATGCCTCATTAGTTCTTTCTGTTGTATCTGTTGGGCTTTTTTGGCACAGTACTCGAGTGTCATCCATCTTTCTTGTCTACATGATTGGTGCCGCGCCACCGCCGTTGACAGGTGTCGACTTTTATAACTCACGTTTCTCTCTCTCCCCGTAGCGGAGCGTGTCAGAGAACTCCCTCGTGGCGATGGACTTCTCGGGGAGGATAGGCAGAGTGATTGACAATCCTGTAGAAGCCCAGAGTGCCGCCATGGAGGAAGGACATGCATGGAGGGTGAGACGCAGCCCCTGTTTGTCAGCCACTGCTGTTAACATTGCCAGCAGATAAACTTGTCTAGAGATATCACCATTCAGAGCTATAACAACATACCTATTTATATTTTTTGCCATAAAGGACGTTTTTAGTGACCACTGACCTGTATTAACCACTGTTTTCTCATCTTTTTTGACATCTCTCTCAGAAGAGGAGTCAGCGAATGAACATCTTAGGCTCCCACAGTCCACTTCACCACTCCTCGTTAAACTCAGGTAAATCTGGGGCGACAGGACACACAGATTTGTTAGTTTTAAAGTTTTATTTTAAACGTGTGATTTCTCTGCAGTCATCCATATAGCTCAGCTGTGGTTCCATGGCAGAATAACCAGAGAAGAATCCCATCGCATCATCCACCAGCAGGGGCAAGTAGACGGGTAGGTTTTTCTGTCCACTGAATGTGAATAAAAGCCAAGAAGAAAAGTTTTTGTTTTCTCTGTTTGTTGTTTGTTTTTTACATCCCCCGCCTCTCTTTTGCTGCACAGGTTGTTTCTCGTGAGAGTCAGTCAGAGTAACCCCAAGGCATTTGTGCTAACTTTGTGCCATCATCAGAAAATCAAACATTTCCAGATACTACCGGTATGCACTCACTGATGTTTAATTATTATTAGAATTATCAGCATCACACTAAGACAGCAGACTAAAGGTCACCTAAAATCATAAAAGGGTAGCAGTAAGAGTATGTCGGTCATTTCCAGAATTAGCCACATGGATAAAATTGTTCACATTTTCCTCTTTTCCTCTCGCCTGCATCTGCTGATGCCTGCAGTGTGAAGAGGATGGCCAAGTCTTCTTCAGCCTTGATGAGGGCGCCACCAAATTCACCGACCTGATTCAGCTGGTGGAGTTCTACCAGCTCAACAGAGGGGTGCTGCCTTGTAAACTCAAACACCCATGCACCGCCGTGGCCTTATGACCCCCCCCCACCCATCACTCAACCTGACTATCTGAAACAACCAGAACCTTTGCGTCGTTTGGTTCTTCTTGTTTGTACCTTCGTGAAAAGCTGGTGAATTGACTAATTGAATCGCTGTTGTTGTTTTTCTATTGTTGAGAGTCCTACGGAGACTGCTGGCTTCCTGGATTTGTTTTGGTTTCACAACGATGTTTGAGGAGTCGGATGCACAACTTGCTCACGATTTTCTGCAGTCAAGAAGAGATGAGTTAAAATCAAAATACGAAACAACATAATACACTGCCGTGTGAATGATGCTGTTGCAAAATCTTCCACAATGACGCGGCCCTGAGTCATCAGAACGTTTGGACACGGAGTGTAGACCTTTCTCTCTTCAGCTGGACAATCATGTGGCTGCCTCTGCTCCCTGAGAACAGTCATTTCAATCAGACTTCATCACACAGACTCCAGTTAATTATCTCTTTAGCTTTGTACTCCTCAAAGTGGGAATAGTTTTCCACGGTGCGTGACTCCTCCACTGTTCCATAACTTAACTGTCAGATGGTGACATTGCCCTCTAGTGGCAGGGGCGCGTCAGGACGTGTCAATGAGATTCTGATCGTTTTGAATCCTTTCAGAGACGTCAGATCTGCTTTACAGTTGATTGATTTTCAGATCTGTGTGGAGAGAGTAGTAAAGGAAAAATGTAAAAGTGTTTTCTGGAAGCATTGTTTTATTTATTTTTTACCAGTAGACAAATTCTGCATTGTCCACCTACACAGAAATTTATTGGTCATTTTTGAACACACGGGGTTACCTTCATTGCAACTATGTATTTTGTTGTTTATATTTTCTGCTCATTATTCACATAAGCTAAAATAAGATAAGTCAGACTTCTTTTTTCTGTTGCACACTTTAGTTCAGGACTGGTGGTTCCCATGCAATGTCTGCAAAACAATAAGCATGCATGACATCATGGTGTCATTCAGGGTAAATGTTTCTTTGATCATAGCAAAGTGCAAAATTGAGACAAGTTAAATACTCTGGGGTAAAGTGAAGCCATAGGCAATAATTCACTGCAGGGAACTTGACCTGCTGCAAAAGATTCCATGGGTCAACAACAGAGAGTAGCTTTTATTCTTTTTATGAATATTAAATCTACTTGCTGCAAACAGAAAAGGACAACCACTAGCTTTTCCTACACACGCTAATCAAGAAAGTAATTGTGAAACAAACCCAGGAGTCCTGTAAGAAACCTCCCTTAACTCCACACCTTCTTTTCAATCTCTCTCCCTGTTCACAAAATGCCTCATACAGTATTTGTTAGATCAAGAAATGTGGTTTAGGACAGTGAGCTCTGGCTGAACACAGATGATAGACTCAGCATTACATTCCATATATTGTGGCCTTTAACTATCTGGGAATGCTTGTGAACCGTTAGCATTGCATATACAGGACACCCAACAGGACAGATTAGCTTACGCTTCCACTTCGTGACATACTTCCCCTCATCTCTTTGCACTTTCTTTTGCCTGCAGTTGTTAAAAATAACATGGAGCTTGAGAGAATCCAGACTTCAAAATTACCAGTTTTTATTACTTTAATCCTCCTGCCTCTGTCAGACCACAACAAGAGTGTTTAATGGAAACCTGAACCTGGTTTTGAGTGCACTGAACACACCTAAATTTGCCTCCTAATCTGCACTTTCAGCAGAAATTAGCTGAATCTATCTAAAGCAGTGAAACAGAATCATGGGAGAAGTAATTAATGAAATCCACATCATTGTGGGAAGTATTTCTAATGATAGTAACCAACCCTTCAGCTCATTTACATCTCACCAGTTTCTAAAGTTATAATTTAGTCCAGTCAAGTCTCTGATGGCGGCTCTGGCTCTGACAGCTGCCAGCTGGAAGTTGAATTCAAGTCATAATTGTTTAACAGCCATGAGTAATTTACATGCAGGTTGTCTTAAAATACTTTAGCCATCCGAGCTGCAGAAAAGCTGCACTGTTTTGACTCTCTGTGCACGGTCCTCCATTATTTATCTAAGAGGCAATGACTCAATCATTTTTAAAGTATTGTTGCATCAAAATGTATTTATTTATCTGGAAACTGATTACTTGAAAAGGTTTTATTTCTCTGCGCTGTTCTGTACTGTTTCCTTTTGTCATGACCATGAAATGATTGACCCGTTGAATTATTATTGCTGTAATGACATAATAACAACCATATGATGTATTTTGTGATTTTTAATTTTTTTCCCCACTTCAAAAACAATTTTGTCATTACCAACATTTGTTATGAAGTGATGTTTAGAACCATATTGGCTCCCACGGTGTTAGCAGTGTCGTTAAATCGGTGACATGCAGAATGTTGTGAAACTGCAGTGGCTGAAAATTACCCAGGGTTGCAGAAAACACAAGTGTTTATTTAAAAAAAAAAGACCCACTTCTTGAGATTTGCTAAAAATAAGTTATTTTTAAATGCCAACCATTATTTCTATTTAAAATCAAAACCGCAGATGTTTTGGAGAAACATGCGTAAGACGGTCTGAATATTAAATTTTTTTTCCCATGGATTCCATATATTAAAATTTAAAAGTAATCTTAAATCTCAAGTGGAGAGACATAGGTAGGGTTAGGGTTAGGGGGGATTATTTTTTCATGTCTGATTTCTGTCACTGGCTGGATTTTTGGTAAACATTACCTTTTTCTTCTGCTAATCTGAGATTCAGTCTATTAACTCTGCAGTTCCAACAGGGCATCACTGTAACAGGCAGTAAGTCAAATCAGTAAGTGGAAGAGGTCAGGGAAGCTCTTTGGTTTAGCCACGTGTTTGCTCTTAATGGAAATGAATGTAATTGGGTTGCTCAGGGTTGACTTGGCGTATTTTTAGGAACTACTGCTCCATCGGTCCTTTTAGGAACTTTATGTACAAGGTGGCGATTCAGTGATGTTTTAGTGATGTGACAACAGACATTTCTCCATGATGATCAGTCTGATAATTGTTATTACTTGAAGCAAAATTAAGTAGTAGTTATCAGTGCTATTATTTACATTGTTAATTAAAAAAAAATAGGCAACAGCACTTAATCATTTTCATGAAAAAAAATCTCAAAGTTCACATCATATATAGTGTAAGATTTTTTTTCCAAAATTAGGCATTAAATATTGTTGTTTCCTGAAGATGAAATCAGACACCTATCAGGAATGTAATTAAAGTAAAGTGCAGTGTCAGATGTGGCCTTTGATGATTCCTGTATGATTCCTGTATCTTTGAAAAGGGGGAAAAAAGGTCTATGACTAGGACCGCATAACTGCCAGACGTAATTTTCATTAAACATAAATTCAAAACTTTCATTGATGACTGCACTTCAAATGATCCTGACTAAAGGTGACCGAGACCGAAGGCTCAGGTCCGCAATTCAAGTTTATCTTCAGAGAGGGCCCGATCCTGCAATGATTTTTAATTAATAGACTTTGATCTTGACTGTAGTGCATTTTCATATCACTTTCATTCTTCAAAAAAAGAAATTAATAAATGAGTAGTACATACATACATATGTGTGTATTTCAGGGAAGGCAACAAAGAAAATAGTAACTTATCTCTTTGTAGTAAGAGAGATCTCTTGTATTCAAAATGTGCTTTGCTTCAATCTGTAAATAGTTGAATGGCTTATAAATCTTAATTGTAACCTTTTCAGGTATTTTTGTACAAATAAGGGACTGATATATTCTGTTTATTGTAATTAGAATAAAACATTAATTCATTGATATAAAAATGTGTTTGTCTTCCTTGAAGCAAACATTTCTTACTACTGTAGACCATTTGCCCAAGTGTATTCTCTTGGTCGTCCACTAGGTGAATAACCACTCCAAAAAGACTGGATGTCTTTTTGTTGAAATGTCATTCAATGGCTAAAAAAAAAATGACAGAAAATAACTGCTAATTCTTGCAAATTTAAATCAACTGCTTTTAAACCTGACAACTGTTTGTTCACAAGGATTTGAATTACTGGGGTACATCATCACCACGGTAACATGTCCTGCACCAGAATAGGGTATAACACTGGCCGTATGTTAAAAATGACGGTCATACAATTGCCTTTGATGTACTACCTGGTCATCTTCTTTTATCAGTATCTTTCCAGACACCTTAAAAAACTTTTACTTAGTAATGACCAGTTACTGCCTATACTGTTTGCACTGTGGTTTTTTTTTTAGAGTTTATACAAAACAACCCTTTCGTATTTCTCCCAAACACTTAAAAAAAAAAAATGTTTAACTAGATGAGTTCCTGGTTGGCAGCCTGAACAAATACACTTTTGTTTTTGCACACAAAACAAATAAATTAAAGTGTATAGCAATGGAAACTAAGAGGAAAAATAAACAGAGAGCTGAAGGTAAACATCACACAAATGACCTTTAGCCAAAATAGGAAGTTCATCTTGGAGGATACCATTAAAAGGTTTAAAGGCGTTTTTGTTTCTCTAGTCAAATGTATCATCCCAAATTCTTTATTATTCAAAAAAGGAGCATGCCCTGAAGCATACCACTGGCATTTAAATCAATGCTGATTATTTGATAACATATTCTTTAAAGTATTATCTAAATTCCTGTAATAACACTAATCTATCAGGAATCCTACCTGGACCAGGACTGGGACGAGTGTATTAAATCAACACCAAAGTTTTTTGTTTTTTTTTCCCTGATCCTGCAGGACAATACGTCCGGTCTCAAAGCAAAAATGGTAAAAAACAAGAACACATTTGTTCAATTCAAGTTTAATTATCGAGGGGTTAAAATCAAGAAGATGCCAGATATGATACACCCCTCTCTTATAAAATGAAATTAAATCACATGTTATAACACACGAGTTAATGGCAAAGCTACATTTAGTGTAAAAAGAAGAATACGAAGTACCCATTAAAACCAATAGAGGGCACTGTCTGTGTTTGAAGACCAACGGTACGAATAATCAACTGGTTATGAGCTGGGGAATCAGTGTGTCGTGTGTGCACAAGCACTGTTCCCATTGGCTGGCTCCAGGGGGGTTGGTGGTGTAGAGGTGGCTATGGAAAGATAAAAGGAGCAAATGTCGCTTGTCTGCACATACACACTCAAACACACCACAAGCTGTTTGTGTGTGTGGACACCAAAGGAGAGCATCCACCATCCAAACGCTTCCACTAGAGCTGTTCCCCTGAAATGTGAGTATGACACACACACACACACACACACACACACACACACACACACACATAATCCTATTTAGGATGAGGATAAAGGTTCTGTTTGTGAATAAGGCCAGTAGATTTTCAAAACCGCTGCATTGCATTTGTGCAATTTGTGTTGGTGTGCAACAGGTTCATTCTTGAGCGTTTGGGAGCTTCATTATGCCTGACCAACAGATTTGTAAATATTTCAGAATGTTCCTCATCAACAAAACTGGATTTTGTTCTGCGAAGAACCCTTGATAACAGGATATTATGGGAACATGAGTTTGAGACATTCATTAACTCTTTAACAACCGTCTGGGTTCCGAGAAGAGAACAATTTTGCCAGGGTTTTAGAACATTTTGACTGATTTTCCTAAGGCCCACAGAATATTGTGTGCTATGACTATAAAAACACTGAAACTACCAAAAGAAAGACTGGACTCTCTTCTTTCACCAGAAAAAAAGTTTGTTTCTACCGTTTTCCATTCTTTAGTTATGAGCAGTAGAACATAGGTAAGTTTCAGCAAAAACACCTGTTTCTGACCAAAAATTGGAGAAAACCAGCTTTTTGTGAAAAGAAAACTGTCATGCAGAACAATGATGCAAATATTGTTTGTTTTAGTGACACTGCAAGTTAGTTTCCTTATATAAAACAGAAAAAAAAAACACTGAAAAAGGGGTTTTGATGGCAAAATAATCATTTATTTGCAAATATAGAACTGTACAATTTTGACAGTTGAAAACAAAGTATCCAAACCACTTCAATCCAGGTATCCATAGTGTGTGTGTGGGTGGATGTGTGTGTGTGTGTACCCCCCAAAACAGCGAATTTCTTTTTTGTGGTAAATTGTGTAGCACGCTCCTGTGTGCAAGGGGACACGACAGGACTGGCCCCACATTTTTGTCTCGCTGTGCTGGCCCCTGCGTGCACAGACCCTGCACCTCCTCGCTGGCCTCACCTTCCTGCTGGTGGGCATCAGGGGCACTAATTTGTGTCTGCCCATGTCCCCATCAAGCCTGCTCTCTGGGTCTGTTATATGGCGCCCTCTCAGTGCTTCGGCCTTCCTCCACATCACTGTCAACCCCCACACCTGCCGCTGTAAAGTACAGTAAAAGTTGTTTTTTATTGTTATTACACAGTAAATGTATAAAATAACAGTGGCAATAAACCCTTTCTGATCCGAGCTCTCTCCGGAGTTGGGCTGAGGCAAACAACGGGCACAACGTACCGCTAGCTTGGCGAACAACGTCTGATCGGCCCGAGTTCGTCGTCCGCGGCTTGTGATCGTCTCCTGAGCTCCACCTCTCCGTGATCGCCACTCACCACCACCACCGAAAAATCGTTCGATTTTGAGTTTCTTCAACTTCCGGGATTTCAAACACTCGTCGTCTAGATCTCGTAAATTAGCGGTTAGCGCAACCGCCTTGAATTGCGGCACCGCCATCTAGAGGATTACGACACTAAATATTTTCATTTTATTTCATTTCAAATATTTTATTTTAAAACGCTGATCTTTGATCAAAGGGTGCGCCCGACTGTTTCCTAGCAACCCGCGGGTAAAAACAGAAATTACGTCTATAGACATCCAAAGTAGATCTCTCTGTGTCAACTGGACTGAAAGGTTTCCTTGAAAACCTTTCGCCCTCTCTCCAGAGAGCTTCTTCAGTTCTAAGTTTGCTGGGGCAGAGCTTGAAAATATAGCCCTGTGGACCATTGGCATGTTAATGGCCTGGGTGGTCACCTGAGAGTCCTTGGCAGGGTGGTTGGCAGGGTCTAGATACTAGACCGTGTGGCCCTCAGGCCATTAACATGCCAATGGTCCACAGGGCTATATTTTCAAGCTCTGCCCCAGCAAACTTAGAACTGAAGAAGCTCTCTGGAGAGAGGGCGAAATGTTTTCAAGGAAACCTTTCAGTCCAGTTAACACAGAGAGATCTACTTTGGATAACCATGACCTGGATGAGTGAGAATCTACACATACGTCTATAGACGTCAATGGCAGTGAGCGTTCGGATTTGAATTGACGTCTATAGACGTCAATGGCATGCAGCGAGTTAAAAAAAAACAACAAAAAAACACCTGTACAAGTCCTGCTGTAAATCTACTGCCAAGTGGTGACTCATTGTTCAGTCAAAGACAAAATATATATAAAATCATATCAACCTTTTTTTTAACTGCAGTGATATTTTTGTGATTTACCTGAACTTTGCTGAGAATTCTACTGTATTGCTATTTCTCTATTTTACTCTATCATTCTTGGAGACATGATTCAAAAATGGCCAAACTTGGAAAAATCCTACTAAATTAACCCCACGAAAACAAGCTCCATCCATCATCAATATTTTTTTTTTAAATTCTGGTAACAGACTTTATACTATTTTACCCCTGCACGAAAAAAAACAAACAAAAAAAACAATACAACTCATTTTAATATAAAAATTTATTTAAAAGTATGAGCGATATTGGTACCATTACGTATATAATGATATATGATCTTACACCAAGAATCAGCGAGGTTCCCGAGGGCAATAAACAAACACACAAACAAACAAAGCCAGTTTTAACAGGTTGTTTAAACATTGCAGATTAGTTTTTTTCCTATGCTAATTTTGCTTTGCATAAACAGTTGATTATACAAACATCCATCGGTCTTAAACAAATATTCACAAGTTAAACTGTCACTTCGTTTTTAGCAGCATTTCACCATTTCCGAGTGTGTGGACAGGAGGACGGGTTGATATGCATGTTTAGGGTCTGCTGACCTGCTTTTACATACCACTGACAGAGTTATCAGGTAATACATTTGCAGCAGTCTTTGGGTGGGAAATTATTTAGTGCTTTCACTGATTTTGTCACATGTATATGTGTTTTTATTGGTATAATAAACCAATGTACTGTTATCCATTAACTTGCTGCAAGGTCAGAGACGAGACTTTTATTTATGTTGCCTGTTATGATTCTAAAGTTCGCAGGATGGATGTGGTAGAGTTTCGGCGCAGAGGGAAGGAGATGGTGGACTATATCGCAGACTACCTGGAGAACATAGAACAGCGCCCAGTCTACCCAGATGTGGAACCGGGTTATCTGCGTGGTTTGATCCCCGCCGAGGCCCCCGTGGAGCCCGACGATTACAATGACATCATTAAAGATGTGGAAAGGGTCATAATGCCGGGGGTGAGCTTTTCGTCATTGTTGTTGCACAGTTTGGCTTTTCAAATAAAAAAAATGAAAAAGATATGAAGATGAGTAATGTAATATTTCATTTGGCCCCAGGTCACTCACTGGCACAGTCCACACTTCTTTGCCTACTTCGCGGCCGCTTCCTCTTACCCTGCCATGTTGGCCGACATGCTGTGCGGGGCTATTGGGTGTATTGGCTTCTCTTGGGTAACAGAGGCATTTTAAAAAGTGAAATATTTGTTTCATTCAGAATATGTGAGATTTTCTTTGTGTCCCAAGGCTGCCAGTCCAGCCTGTACAGAGCTGGAGACAGTGATGCTGGATTGGCTGGGGAAGATGCTGAAACTGCCCGAGTGTTTTATAGCCGGAACAAGTGGTCACGGTGGTGGCGTCATTCAGGTAATCTCATTCTCAGTCAGGTAATCTCATTTTGCGTTTGTGTGTTTTGCACCTTTTCGCCTGCACTGCTATAGCAAAGCTCTGGCTGCTGAAATAAAAAACCTAAAACCAACCTGTTGCTAAGGATTTTTACATTTTTAGAATGTGTCTCAATCATGTCTGTGGTCTAACACATTTAATTGTATTAATCACATTTCTTCCAGTTTGTCTTTCACAGTCCCTTTATTGATTAGCCAGCTTTTGTTTCCTGGCTCACAGCAGCAGACAATTGTTGGGAAATTGCCTTTTAATGCATCATCCACAGGCGAAAATGGCATTGATGGCGTTGGGATTGTTTCGTGCGCGAAGATGCTCGGCGTCAGTTTAGTGAGCGGTTGACAGACCCTCGGTAGCAGAGGACGCTGCTCACTGGAGCATGAGAGCGCACCCTGATGACAACTCATTTCATACCTCTATTGTGTCCACCTGAGTGCAAGGATGGTTTTTTGTGCAGGGGTGCTGTTGTTTTTGTTCCCGTACTTCCACTCCGCTTTTTGAATGCAGCTAACCAGCTCACTATGGCAACAGATAGGAGTCTTCTCATTGTAGCAGGGCTAATTAGTAGGTGGTGTGACAGCACATTGTCAGTATATTATTATAAACCTGAAAACAACAGGGCCAGTGTGATCGCTTCAAAAGGACCCAGATCGGTGAATATGTTGACATTATGTTTATGTTGAGTGTGAGAGACCTTGTGAGTCACCATCACAAAGATCAACATTTTTATTTTACTTTGCATATATGAGGTTTATCATGGTCCTTGTTAAAAAAAAAGTGTGGATTCACTATGGAATATCACAACAGACCAGGTTTCTCACGGTTCCCACAACAAACCACTGCTGAACTTAAATATCTATTGTTGTTGTTTCAAGTGATGAATCCAACAGATGAGGGGTCAGTGTTCGTTTTCCACTTTGGAGTGTCACAATCCTCTGTAACATATTTCTTAAATAATATTAAATGAAATTCGAGCATAGGTGTATCTGCAGTAATACTACTTTTGATTGTGTTTAGCGGCTTGCCGTAAACGCCCTTGTATGAGATCTGTTCCGGATCTGTGTGAGTGATTTGTGCTTGTTGATTGAATATTTTGTTTTATTGATTTGTTGGCGCGTGACATCTTTTTATCAGGATGCGCGACAATCCCTGAAACAAAGGGTGAATGGTTTGCATAAATCACAAAGTAAAAACGGAAAGCAATAACTCAGAGAGGTTCAGGGTTTTATTCTTGTTGGTTGCACAACCGAAAATGTACTTTGTCAGTCTGTCGTCAATATTGTCATCACTCGCTGGCCTGTTTACCATTGGTTTTTTTCTTCTTTCTTTGCAATTAACATCCACATGTCGACATGATTTCACAGCTGTTTGACTTGATATGTTGAATCTTTCTCTACGACAGGGCACAGCCAGCGAGGCGACCCTGATAGCCCTGCTCGCCGCCCGCTGCAAAATGATCAATCGGATGCAGGCATCCAACCCTCAACTGTCAGAAGGCGAAATCTTCTCCAAGCTGGTGTCTTACACGTCCACATACGTAAGCACTCAAAATACAGCTCTCCACACTTTGACAACGTATTTGTAGGTCTTTTTTTTTTTTTTTTTTTTTTTTTTTTTTTTTTTTTTTTTCAGTTTATGTATAAACTGTGGGTCACAAACTGGTGACCTTGGTGAATCATTCAAGTGTAGATCATAAAAGTTTGGGAGCGTCAGTGAGGCAGCAGAATGCAGGGGTCAGGTTTAATACCAGACTGACCATGTGATTTGGTTAGGGATAAGCCTGAGGGCCACACGGACCTTTACAGTGTTTACATGACCTGCCGATCGTGTCTGACGCAGGCGAGGATCTTTGTCAGTTTAGCAGCAAAATACAGCGAGTCAGGAAGGGACTGCTTTTGGTGCATCACTTTTTTCTTTATGATAAATATCCAGCAACCACTGACGCGTCGTGTTTTTGCTGTTGGATTTGTAGTCTCATTCTTCTGTGGAACGTGCTGCTCTGATTGGAGGAGTGGCAATGAAGAAGATTCCCACTGACAAGAAATTCTCTGTGAGGGGAGATGCGCTGAAAAAGATGATAGAGGAGGACAAAGCTGCTGGACTCATCCCTTTTTTTGTAAGATAACAATCTGTCCATACAGCCACAGATCAATGGCCTGTATAGCCTCTGTATAATGTCATGTCTATGAGCTATGAGTCATCCGCTGTAACAGTGTTTGGCTCGCCGCGCTGACCTGCGGGCTTGTGTCTTGCAGTTCTGCGCCACCCTTGGCACCACTCCATCATGCGCTTTTGATTGCATCACCGAGCTGGGGCCAATATGTGAGTCAACATGGGTGCAAATTTAATCTTTTAGTCACAGAGCGGGACTTAAAGATTTACCATCTGTAGTTCAAGTCTGTGTCATACCCTCACACAAATAGGCTCCTCCCACACCAGACACATCCACCCAAATTGCCCAGGTGGATTCAGTTATCACAGATATTAAGTGTGATGGTTCATTTCTGTTTCCTGTCTTTTCCAGGTAATGACGAAAACATTTGGATGCACATCGATGCAGCGTATGCAGGGAGTGCATTCATCTGCCCCGAGTTTAGACCTCTGTTAAACGGTGTCGAGGTGTGTTCAATCATTTCCTCCACCAAGGAGATCTATCTATCTATCTATCTATCTATCTATCTATCTATCTATCTATCTATCTATCTATCTATCTATCTATCTATCTATCTATCTATCTATCTATCTATCCTGTATTTTATATATATATATATATAATTTTTTTTTTTTTTTTTCAAAGCAACAGTTTTAAAGTTCGACCACCCCAGTATGCATCACGCATGGTCCAACATTTAAAGCTTGCACCTGAGGAGTTTCAATGTTGCTCAAGGACACGACAGCCCGTTTCCGTTAAATTGGCTGTGAAATATCTCCCACAACATCTATGACGGGAACACTAGACGCCCACTGGTTATATCCAGCTGCTTTATTCCTCTCTGAAAATGGCATAATGTGAATGTCAAGGAGGAAGCGTGCAAGAGTGCGTAATAGGCCAAACAATCGGTTATAGTGCAGGAGCATCAATATGGCGTTTGAAGCTGCCCAGGCAGCTGTGCAGAGACGCAGAGATAAGGACAGAGTAATTTCCTGAGGCAGCGTTAGACCTTTATATATCAGTGTTTATTAGACACACAACTTCAAACAATGTTGGTGGGGAGATGGAAGAGCAGACCTCACTGTAGAAGGACCAGCTTTGTCTGTATCCAGCTGGTATGTACAGCAGCTGCAGACACGATGCTCTTAAATTCAAAATACTCACATTTTTTAGGCAGTATTTTAGTTAATTGTAGTAATTTCTTTGCATTCATTGCAGCTGGAGGGGGTTATTAAAGTAGGTTTAATAAAATGAATAAAATAAATGAAAATGAAGCTTGAAGAGGGATGCCAGGCTTTTAGGATGAGAGTGCAACCCCTTGGTTGCTAGGATATGAGTGACTGTGAAGCAGACAACCGGTCCCCTTTAAATCGGTCAGCATGGCAACTGTCAACCTCTCTCTCTCTCTCTTTCTCTCTCCCTCTCTGTCATATACTTGGTGTTATTGCATTGGTGGATGCAGAGAAAAGGATATTGCAAAAGATAGAAAACAAAAGATGAGGACAGATTAGGACTGATTTGCCTCCTTCTAAATGATCCCTGCTAGGAAAGGGTTATCCTCCTTCTCCTCCTTCAAACTCCTTTGCATTTCAAATAAGTAGTGCTTGCTTTATGCTTCGGGCTTTGTGTGAGCCGATGATGAATAGTAATATATGTGCACCGGCTGGTGTTAGATTAAAATATGATGATACAGTATTTGCAATCATATTTTTATCATTTTTTTCTGCAATAGCTTATTTGTTCATATTTTATTTTTTGACTTTTAGTTTGCAGACTCCTTTAACTTCAACCCTCACAAATGGCTTTTGGTCAACTTTGACTGCTCTGCAATGTGGTGAGTAGTTGCCCTCCCCTGCACCATTATTGGTGGGTAACGGCGAATTATGGTACATCTGCAGGGGCAAAAATACATTTTGTGGGACCACCTGCATTTCACATTTGCTAAATTTACTGTTGTCACTTCCCGCTGAGTGACGTCCATCCACGCCATAATCATTTGCACAGTAAAAATAGAGGTGTTCCTCACACCTGCCCATGCTGTCAGCGATAGACGGAAACAGAAATGTCTGGAACGTTGGTGTGCACTAAAACATTCATAAAGCCTTTCCCAGCATGTTTTGCTTGCTCTGCCATGATAGGTGCCTTTGAGACACATCAGGATCTCTCAAAGTTCATTTCACAGTTAAATGTTTTCCAGTAACGTGGACCTCTAGATTTGATCATTAATTTATGGGTGTGTCAGTGTAAGTGTGCGAGTTCTCACTGTCTGCAATGTTAATGTTTTTTTTTTTTTTTTTTTTTTAATAATTTAATTTGATTCAACAGGGTGAAAAACAGAGCAGACCTCATTGGAGCCTTTAAAGTAGACCCACTGTACCTGAAGCATGAAAACCAGGAGTCAGGTAAAATAAGTTTACATCAATCCACTTTTGAAATTACACTCACAGGTAACATATCACACCTAACCAGCCGTTATGGTCCCTCCTGCCTGACATTTCATTTCCTTTAGCTCGGAATCACTGGGAACCCTCATAACCCCCGGTCACAATTGTTAATCTTTGATAAATATACCCAAAAGCAAGTCAAGGCTTGAACAGGTCCTGAAACATAAAAGATACAGGTCCGACTAAGATCTCGAGATATCCAATATCAGATATCTGAAGCTGTGTGGATCTTAGAACACAAGTAATTAAAAAGCAGCAATGTTAAAATCCAAAACATGCATCCTCACGTGTGTTGGAGGATGTGATTCCAGACTGCAGATGGGCTCAGATCAGCACTATAATTTATCAGATGGCTAAAATAGAAAGAGATACACAGGTGGTGGGAGACAGCTGCCTCCCACCACCTTAGACACCTTACAATATGGGCTTGTCAATCTAATTAGTAGTTATCAGCACTAGCTAACAGCCTACACCAGGGATGAGCTGTCTGTAGCCAGTGGGCTGCTTGGGTGAGGTGAGGTGCATGACTGCAGCACCTGGGCAACAGAATATAATAGTTTTTACAGCTGGCATGTTGTTACTAAAGTTGATCTGTATGGTCACTTCCAATATCTTTTAGAAAGCTGGTTCTTGAAAGACAGTTAAATAAACACACTCTTTTTTCTCTTAAATAAATGTAATTTTCCTACATAAACTTTTTGACTGTAATAATTTTAATAACAGTGTATAATGTGACATTTTTTACTGATTGCTGAACATATTTTCTCAGGTCTTGTCACCGATTATAGGGTAAGCATTATCATTAGTAATCATATTTGTTTAGTTTCTTCTCGGACCAACAAAACACTTAATCTGCAGATGCTGCAGTGAGTCAGTCTTTCTTTGCCCTGCAGCATTGGCAAATTCCACTGGGAAGAAGATTCCGCTCCTTAAAAATGTGGTTTGTCTTCCGGGCATACGGGCTCCAAGGCCTGCAGGATTACATACGCAAGGTAGGAGACAGATAATCTTTCACACTGTCCAAGGTGCATAGAAAGTCTGTGTTTTCTCAGCTTTTATTTTCCAAAACCTGGCAGTTAAATTTATATTCAGTATGTATTATTGCATTTTCTTTATGCTCGGATGTAAGTTACGTCATGTAGCAGACCTGTCTCAGTTTCATTCAATAAGTCCAAGAAAAGAAAAATAAAAAGATGAAATATAAAATTTAAAACTACTTCTGACAATTACATATTGATCTTTATAGTAAATGCCACCCCTCCTTCCTTTCCTCCTCCTTGTGATGCATCACCCCAGCTAATCCGTCTTACCACATAAGTCCCTCATCTCTGCCTCCATCAGCACATCCTGTCACTCATGTATGACGCGTGTCGTACCCTTCACTAACCCACGCCCATCTTTTTTTCCTTCTCCCCTTAATGCATGTCTGTCTCCTCTTCTTCCTCCAGTCTGCTGTCAACCAGACATGTCTGTTTTATATTTATTCTCCACATTAAATGAATCAAAAGCACAACTGATCCTGCAGCCATAACCCCTGACAGACCGCTGTTCACTAATATCTCTGCCTCACAGAACAGTCAGAGGAGAGGGCAGGAGAGATCATTTGTTGTCAGTTGTTTAAAATCATTTGTTGTCAGTTGTTTAAAAAAAAATAACATGGCTGCAGTTACACGAACTCACAATGTACTCCAATTATGCATATCACAGCTGCCTCCCACCACAGCTGGATGCTAACAATAAAGTGCACTTTGCAGAACAAATGATTAAACATAGTGAGACGTGTGTGACAGACTACTGCACCATCGATGCAATAGTGCCATCTACTGGTCAGATAACCAATTACAACTGACAGTGTTTGTATTGTTAATCGTCAGACAATAGATTGTTTTCTTCTTCAAATGCTTGATACTTAATTTCCTCTCTGACCTCTACACATAAGGAATGATGGACGTCGTGTTGAATTGCATGAGTTTATGCCTCTTTTTAGATGCAATAAAAACCTGATTTCTAAATCACAATCATTTGTCTTCCAGCATGTCAGCCTGGCAAAGGAGTTTGAGAAAATGGTACGGGCAGATGACAACTTTGAGATCTGTGCCGAGGTCATATTGGGATTGGTCTGTTTCAGACTCAAGGTAACAGCATCCACCTTAATTATCTCCTCACTGTAGATACTAGAGTAGAAGCTACTAGAGTAGAAGAATCCTAAATATATGCACCTGATCCAAGCTTTAGACATGTAGTGTACATTTAAAGCCTTCATTTTATTTCTAAATTCCAAAGTTTCTAGAAGCATAAAAACAACGCACAAACAATCATGCCAACTATTTTCACAAAATGAGTTGACCTTTCTTCCAAAAGGGCTCCAATGAGATAAACCAAAAACTGCTGGATAGGATCACCAAGCGAAGGGAGATCCACCTAGTGCCTTGCCAGCTGGAGGACCGCTTCATCTTGCGCTTTGCCATCTGTGCGCGAACCACTGAGTTACATCACATCCAGCGAGCGTGGAGCCACATCAAGAAGGTGGCCTACGAGCTCCTGCAGGAATCCAGTCACTGTCTGAAAGGCTGAGAAACCTAACAGTAATAAAAAGAAACCAGAGTTTTATTTTGCAGGTGTAAAACGTTAAAAGGAATGAAAATTTGCAACATCTGTCCACTGAGCTTTGTCTCCCAGTGATGTGTGTGTTACTATCTTGCTGGTGCTTCTCGTCTCTGATGCGTCGGTGTCTTCTGTGCATAAAAACACACCATTTCTGGGGCTACAGGTGGATTATATTTGCTTCGGGTAAAATATATTACTATATAATATGTCTTCTGGTTCTGCAATGAATGCAATGGACATCTTGTGTTTGTGAGTCAATGTCAATGAGTCCAAGCGTGTCTATTTCTGTGGATGTGCATATGGAGAAATCAATTGGTTGGTTTTCGGAAAACACTGCGCGGTGTTTGGGGTCTGTTGCAGTTAGTTTTAAGTGTGTTCTGAGCTTTTATTGATGTTAAACACAAACAGCCTGTCTTAGAGTGTAGCACAAGACAATCAACATAGTAACACTTCAACTGATCATTTCATAAGAGCTAAATGAAAAAGCTTGTGCAGACAGATGATAGCATGGATATCACCAGTATAAATGTTTACTTGGTGCCTATTATAATTCCAAATTGTTATTTAAGCTAGTTGTCCAAATTGATCCAAATTATGTCTGTTATTTATTTATTTATTTTTAAAATCCCCATTGTCTTTATATCACTCCCACAAATGTGTTTGTGTCCTTTACCGTTGCCATTTATTCTGTTTTAAATGTAATTTCTGCACAAATGTCATGAACTCTCTATATTCCTGTGCTGTGCATGGACATGCACTACTGGAGATGCTGTAACCCTTAGGAAGGACTGCAGCCTCATACCTCAGGTCAACACCGAGCTTGATATGAAAAAAAATAATAATAAAAACTGTTTCATTCTGCGGTTATAATAAGTTGTGGGTGGTCTAAACTAAGCATACACATACATACATACATACATACATACATACATACATACATACATTATGAAATTATAATTGAAATTATTCAAAGGCGCTTGTTGGTCTTCGGAGTTGAAGTTTTAAAACCTGACCGCTAGATGGAGCCATCAGAGTTGCTGTGTTAACGTCCTTGGTTTCTGCGCTTTTGTCAGACAGCTGGATGTTTTGTATGTTTTGGTCTGTTGCTCTTTTTGTTTTGATTATTTATTTATTTATTTATTTATTTTGTAAAGCTCCATTTACCTCTTATATTTGTATTTACCAAGAGTGTTACTTAAAAAAAAAATCAAACCTTTTGTTTCTGTCATGTAAATTAAGTTAAAGTTAGCCTTTCCTCTCTCCAAAAGGAAAAGAAAATGAACTTTGAGAGACAGTGATTAATATTCGGTGTTTCAGCAATGTTAATTTTTTGTGAATCATATTATAATGGAGAAATTAGATAAAATGCGTCACTTGTGGTTAGATCGCAAGAGATTTGATGATTTACATATACAGAATGTGGTTTGGCAGAGGCAATGAGACCAGAAGTCTGTATTGATGCAACTCCACCAATTCCTCCTCCAAATAAAATAAAAAAAAAAAAAATAATAAAAACTTTTCACAAGATGAGCGCCTTCAAATCTGAGGCCATGGTTCTCAGCCGGGAAAAGGTGGAGTGCCTTCTCCGGGTCGGGGAGGAGATCCTGCCCCAAGTGGAGTTCAAGTACCTCGGGGTCTTATTCACGAGTCAGGGAAGAATGGAGTGGGAGATCAACAGGCGGATTGGTGCGGCGTCTGCAGTAATGCGGACTCTGCACCGGTCCGTTGTGGTGAAGAGAGAGCTGAGCCGAAAGGCGAAGCTCTCGATTTACCGGTCGTACCCTCGTACCCTCATCTATGGTCATGAGCTTTGGGTAGTGACCGAAAGAACAAGATCGCGGGTACAAGCGGCCGAAATGACCGAATTTCCTCCGTAGGGTGGCTGGGCTCTCCCTTAGAGATAGGGTGAGGAGTTCTGTCATCCGGGAGGAGCTGGTCAGATCAGAGATGGTCTCCTACTTGCCCAGTACACAGCAGCTGTAGCTGAAAATTCAGGCACTGGAACAGTTTCTGGATTTGTACACGTCATGGTGAAACCAGAAATACCGCCTGTACAGCAGAAATAACATTGTCTGCCTTTTGCCATACGTGATGCAGTATCTGAGGAACTAAGGAGACTAGAGAAGGATGGTGTGATCAAGAGAATAGACTCTTTCCCATGGGCGTCACCAATTGTGGCGGTGAACCAAAAGTCAGGATGACTCAGGATATGCCCAGACTTGTGTGAACCGAAGAAGGGGGAATAGTGTTACTTGAACGATATAATTGTGTATGCTGACACACCTATACTGCATGAGATAAGACTCAAAGCCGTGCTGCAACGTTTGAACGACAGTGGACTGAAATTAAATGCAGAGAAGTGCTTGTTCAGAAAAAAATGAACTTAAATTTTTTGGCCATGTTGTTTCTGCTTCGGGCATCCGTCCAAACCCTGACCATGTTACTGCCATTACAGATGCTCTACCGCCACGTCGGTGCTACGACCCTACAGTACTTCCTGGGCCTCACTGGTTGGTATTCCAAATTCATTCCCTGTTATGCATCTGTTGTGGAACCTCTTTGTGTTCTACTTAGAGGAAATATTGCATTTACATGGACTGTTGCTGCCCAAGTAGCTTTTTCCCGTGTGAAAGAACTGATTGCTTCATGTCCTGCACTAACGTTGTTTGACCCTGCTCTTCCCACTCGGGTTACTACTGACACCTGCGATTACGGAATTGGTGCAGTGCTCACTCTGCTGCATGGTAACTATGAAAAAACTGTTGTATTCGCGTCCATATCCCTCACAGATTGTGAGAGGAAGTACTCCATAATTGAGAAAGAGGCTATGGCATGTGTGTGGTCGACTGAACGTTGGTGCACGTATCTCTGGTTAAGGCATTGTACATCGACATAGTGCCTACAAAGATTGCCTAGTACTGCAGCAAGTGTTCAATCATCAGCGAAATGACTGGCCTTGTGCAGCCAAAGGCCTTCATCCTGCCCTACTGCCCTTTTACAGGAAACAGGACGAACTGGCTGAGTTTGATGAGGTTTTAGTGAGAGGTTCTCACGGGGTGGTGATTCCTTTAGCTTTGCGACCACGTCTCATTGAGTTAGCTCATGACACGCACCAAAGTATGGTCAGGACTAAACAAAGACTGAGAGAGCTTTATTGGTGGCCTGGTATGGACGCTGATGTTGAGGCAACCGTTAGATCTTGTACTACTTGTTCCCAGCATGATAAGACAGCTAGAACTAGAACTGCAACCAATACCATTGCCCAATGCTGCCTGGGAAAAACTAGCCTTGGATATTGTGGGACCATTTTATTCTGCTCCACCAGACTGCCGTTTTGCCATCACTTTTTATTATTATTACAGCAAATGGCTGGAGGTTGCATTAACATCCGATGTTATATCTGCTAATGTAATTACGTTCCTGTCGACTGTCTTCAGCCGAGAAAGTAACCCCCTGGAGTTGGTGACTGACATGCTGAGTTTGAGGCTTTCCTAGCAGCTCGGGACATTACACACTGCTGTAGCTCTATCTATTACCCACAGAGTAAGGGTGACGTTGAGAGATGGAATACAGTTCTGAAGGACTGTTTGCATGGAAGTCTTTTGTATGCAACTTCCTATTTAATTATCGTGCTACTCCACATGCCCTGACTCAAGTTTCTCTTGCTGAACTCCTGCATGGATACCCATTTCGCACCAAGCTGAATATCATCATCCACTGTCAGGGTGGCACCGTTGCATTAATGTGTCACAAATGTTAGCTAATCTCAGCTAGATAAAATATCTCTTGAGATTCAAACCTCCATGACGCCACTGGCAACTCACCGTAGTCATGTTCTTTTCCCTTTACGCCACAGAGGTACTGTGTCTGAAGCAAGTTTCCTGGCGTATGTATGTTTCTATTTTCAGTGGTTTAGCTTAAAAAAAAAAAGAAAATGGACAGAGCAAAATCTGAATCCATAACCAGACAAAACTGATGGCAGACTGCAAAGTCTTTCAAATCGGCGAGGTCTGAGAATCAGAGTAACTATCAGGCAGCTGTTTACACGCACTCTGTGTAGTCAAAACCATTCCAGCAATGGTATTTAAAGGTGGAGGAGCTAGCATGTACTAGTACATGTTGGTTTATGTGTTTACAAGGCCTTCTAGAGCATTGCCCCCCGGTGACCACCTGCATAAGAAAATGCATTAGATTATTAAAATCTTGTGTTGATGACACACCAAACACAACCTTGGTACCACAGGAGCAACCATGTTGCTGGAGCTACAGCCACTGTTGGTCCCTTTGATTCAGCATTCCTCAAAATCTGGTGGGATTCAAGGAGTGTTTTGAACTTGCAGGATGTTGCAGACATGACATGCAGACTTAGAAACTGCACATCCACAACAACACACAATATAAAACTCAGTGGGCCTAGTAGCTTAATTTTTAGCTTTCATTAGATTACATGCAGTTTGACCAAGAGTTAGAGGTATGGTGAGTGATTATGCATTGATATACTGTAGAAAGCAAATGCATAACAAAGCGAGGCTAGCTTCACACAGGGAGGTCGCTAGCATTATTAGCATTGCTTAACTTCCATTCCCAAACAATCTAGACATTTTCATAATAGTAAAATCCAAAACACATATAACATTAGCAAGACAACCTATTGCCTAGTCATAGAGCATATTATTCTTCACTATACCTTTCGAAATTTAACGTCGTTTATCTGGGATCCTTGCTGGGGCTCCATAGATCCTGGAGGTCACGCAATGGAGCGAAAAGTAGCATACCTTGATATCGGTAAACCCGGAAGAGGAGATGATGTCACGTGAATTGGTCTTTAACTGACTCAAAATATTTCACTATATTATGTTCACAAACAAGAAAATCATTTCCTTTGCAAAGGTGGCAAGTCTGGTGAATTGCATCTTGAAGCATTGCTGTCTTGGTTTGTCGAGCTTTGGAGCAGAAGGCGTGCTGCGACCTCCGCTGTCGGTGATGGCACGAAGCCCCCAAAAGGACATGAAAAAAAAAAAAAAAGCACGGACTGTTGCGACGTCAGGACTGTAAGATCAGAGTACCTTTTACGACGAGAAAGTCCCCTTGCCCTGGGTAATCTTTTCAGATGTCTCTCACTTCTGTTGAAGCTGCATCTAGAGCCAAGAACTGATTTAATATCTTTATATGTGAGGCCCATACGAATATACAACTCAATAAAGTCCCATGGGTAATGCGTATACTGTTGTCTTTTTATCAGGAGTGCATGGCCCAGTGTGGAAAACACTGCAGGAACAGGATGGTTTGAGACCAAGTTTTATTCAAAGCTTTGGGCTATTATAACTCCCAGTATGCATGCCGGCATCTGACCAGTTGAAAAAAAGCACAAGTGATAAGGCCTCCGCAGGGTTATACACTTCGCATGGTCCGTCCTTAAGGGAGGAACTCCTAACATCCAGTACCAGTTACGCATACACAATCATTACCTTATAAATACAGAATAATAGTTCCGTGTCTGGATCAGCCTTCCATACGTCATCTCCCTGCACCCTCCCCTATCTGCCACAGGTCACGTTACCCCGCATCTGACTCGTGCTTGTTGTTCTTATCATTCTCAAGATTTCCACTTGGGAGACATCAGATGAGGAAAACATGGCAGTCAGGCAGCTATTAGCTCATAAGTGAATCTGAAGTCATAACTACACTTTAGACCCCGGCCCCTCGTGCTGCTCACTATTAGGATAAGTGTTTGTCAGGATATAAGTGTTATTTCTCAGTCTCATTATGCAAGGAACACAGTTACGTGTGTTACATCCAGCCTGTGGTCTCAGTTGCAAAAGAGTTTTTTTTTTTTTTTGTGATGTGCTACCATAGCTGAAGTATTTATTTATCTTACGCTGAAGTACAACTTAACAAAGTTCTCCGGCGTGACGTACAATTCTGATACCTCAATAATTATTTTTCGACTTTATTCTCATGAATGTAGCCAGAGCTGAGCAGTGACGTCACATGATTGTCAGACAGTCAGACACGTGAGCTGACACCAATTACACACAATGTAATTAATCTGCAAGTTCCCTCAGTAAAACTTCAAAATGATTATTGTTTTATCTATCCATTGGTAGTTATCTCAGGACCCTGATTCTGTCGTTTTACTTCACTGTATTGAAGGTTAATCACGGCTCCGGGAAAAGCGCATCGGCAGCCATGGCGTAATAACCCAATCCAAAAAATAAACATAAAGTGTCCACAGTGCGGTGAAAACATAAATTTACCGTCGATATACATATAAAAAAAACGCAACTTAAATAAGGATATAAATGAGAGCGCAACACTGAACAAATTTATTCTGGCAAATATTGAAATCTTCATATTGCATAAAAGAAATTTGATAAGTAGAATTTTACCACACTTCGAACTGTCTTAATTTGTTGCTTTCAGTGGTAAAGTCGAAGGCTATGTCTTGATATTTGTCATCAGGTACCAGAAAAATAAATGTTACCCTTTCAGTGAAAAGCATAGAGATTGTTTTCTTTATGCTGAGGCAAAGGAGTCAGAGGAGACCTGAAACACCGCTGCTGTTAGCCTTGATGCAGCTCGTTTTTTGGACATTGGACATAAACAACACCATACATTTGATGTACAGCATTAAGTAAGAATAAAAATCCACACACCAAAATTGGCTCATCATGTGTCATGTATAAACATATGTGGTAGACTTAATGCCTTTGTACCACATGCACAGATCCATTTGTTGTTTGAAGTTGACTTTGTCATCAGTCACAATAAACACGTTTAAAGTTTTTAACTTTAAAAATGTGCATTAGTGTTCGGAGCACTTCATCAAACCTGCCTTGATACAGTAAAAGGATTCAAATAACCCAGCCACAGAATGGAATCGATTTTCTCCATAAAATAATTACAGAATACGTCAAACTACTCACACTGTATTCATATTGCCGTCTGCGAGTTGGTGTGTGTAAGTATGTAAAAGAAGTGGTTAGCATAAAGAAAGCAATGACAAAACTGAGCAAAGGATTAGTTAAGGGATTATTTCCATGATCAGACATTATCCCAACTGAGTGAAAGACGAGTGGAAGCCAGGTCTTTCTGTGGTCTTCTTAAGTAATCTGGCCACAGCGCAGCCACATTTCCTCTGTGGATGGTACTTGCGGCCATGTTTAGTGCATTCTAAGGGCACCAAATCAGACAAACCAACAATTAGCAAGAACTTGAAAAGGCTTTTCAGATCTCAGCGGACACTTAACACTCTCAGTGGTGCTGTTGTGCATCTGGAAGCCGAGGCACCATCCAGGAGGACATTTTGTCATCAGCAAAAACACAGACACACGTGTAAAGCACCTTCCTGGTTCACTGTCATGCTTCATGTTGAAATTTTTACTGTGCTGAGACAACACAAGACATGTGACCTCTTCAGACTACCGGAATACCAGCAACTTCCCAAACTGAGCCCATGTAAGAGTGGTGTGTAGTGAAGAAACATCCTTTTATATCAATGATACAACAGCAAATGAAAAAAGAAAGTGAGTAACTTGAGGTGGACACTAAGGGAACCTGTAATCTATAGCCTGAGCTGAACATATAATGGTTCTCTTTGCCTCGCTGCTATTTCCTCCGTTCCAGCAAATCTAATTGTCCATGTTCTGTCTTTCCGGTTGATTAGAACCACGTGGGACTTCAGGTCTTATTTTACACAGCTAAAAATATTTTATCTTCATTCGATGAGCTCCCAGTAAGATGTTTAATTCACTCTGCTGAGCTGCTTCATCCGTGTCAGGTGAACAACGTGCTGAAATGTTAAAAAATGGGGAGATTTGTATGGGCCTTATACTCAAAAATAAATCCAGTGCAATGGAAGATCAAAATGACTCACCTGAAACTAATAGCTTTAAAGATGTAATATAAAAATCAAATAAGACAATAGAAGCCATATGGACAGAATCCTCACAAGAGACTTAACCATGTTTTTACTCTTTTTTCTTAAATAGGCCTCCGATCAGGCCAAATTTCATTTTGAACTGTGGCAGCCTGTCCCTCTGTCTGCGTACTGGTTGTGTGACTTTCCTGAGTGGAGGTTGGGACACGTCGCTAGGCCAGTTTGCCTCATCTGTGGGTGTATGGGGACCATATTTTTCCTCATGCAACACTTAACACAACATAATCCGTTCACCCAGAACACTGCATACATGACTGACGTTTACATTTCATATATTTTTTGGTTTATTTTGGTCTTTTGCCATTTATTCTGAACAACTTCCTGCTCCAATGATTTATGTATCCAAGGATTCCCCTTGTTTGCTGACTAACATCCACAGCATAATATATATTGAAAGTAGTAATACAAGGTTACATAATGGGTAGGATGCTTTATGATCAAAGACCCCTGGCCTTTGACCTTGGCCTTGACTTATGGACGATGAAAGGTCAAAGTCACTCCAGAATGCAGAACATCATCAAATTTAATCATCTGTAGGTGAGGTAATATTGAAAGCTACATGTAACATATTCTGACTTTGTTCCAGTATTATTATATGTCTGAAGGTTTATTCTTAAGGAACGAATGTGCCCAGTTGTCATCATGGCAAATTCAGACCTGCTATGGATCCTTTCTCTGTAGCTAACGCCCTAGTTCTCTGGGAGGGACAAAGCCTCTCCACAGCTGCAGACGACATTACATAAGCGTTCTCCGGGGCTCTAAGTATTACTGCAGAGACGGGTTTAACAGCAGTGACATCATCAACTTAAACTTGCCTGGTGCTTTCAGACCTGAGCGGGAAAAAATTACCTGAGGGAAATAATTACCTGAGGGAAATAATTTGACACACCGAGCAACTGGTGGAGGAGGATGAGGAGCGCAGATGACCTTCTTTTTCTTTTGGAGAAGGAAGTTCAGTATCAATAAAAATGCTTTGGGTCATGTTGCTACAGATCTGTGTTATTCCGTGGCCTCTGGACCTAAATCTGGAATCCTCTGACACAGAAGAGCTGGGACTTGCTTTACCTCAGCATTTCACAGCTACTGGCGCTGTTTTAGCATTTATAATTCCATTTTTGAGAAATCAGAGAAGGAAGGATTATTATATTTTTTTTTTTTTTGAGTGAAGCAGAAAAAATGGCTCTTGATGAGGCATGATGCTTTGAATTTTCCCTCCTTCACTTATGGGATATAGGATACACATGGGCGATCTCATGTTTCCAGGCTGAGTCTGCCTGCACACACACACACACACACACACACACACACACACACACACAAACACATGCACATATATGAGGCAGCAGATGCATTTATCCTCTCAGCTCTGTCAATAAAAGCTAAACAAAACACGCCGTTATGTCGAGGTTCCATTATTACTGCACCTGTAGACAGATGAGTCATTTTCTGCTGAGAACATTGGGTTAACTTGGTAGTAGGCGTGTGCAGGTTCCAACACATCCTTCATTGCTGATTCTTGTTTTCCAGCTCTTTTGTACTGTACTTCAGTTCAAACGTGAGCCGATGGATCAACGAGGAGATTCTCTGCACGTCTGCACTCTGTCTTATTGATTAGATGAGTTTATGTAATCACCGCTCCCTCCCTCCATTCACTGTTTTGGGTCTCGGCGCTGGACCACGGAGCGGGACCAACCCTCCGGCCTCTGCGTATCACCGATGTGCTGGTGGGAGTGGTAAAAAGTTGGGATCCACTGCTCTGCTCCTCCCATCTCTTCCGCTCTTATCTCTCGGCCTCTGTCGGGGTACACCACTCCCATTCTTATGGGCCAGTCATTCCTGAAACGCTCTCTCTCCTCCTTTTTCTATACATATGTTTCCTGCTCTTCACTTCTATCCCTTCTTCTCTGCTACTGCTCCCAATTAGGACAAACCCGCTCTGCAAGGTAAGAAGCAAACACATCTCCTCGCTCCTCCGTATGTACTTATTAAACGACTGAACTTTTTTTTTCGTTTTAACACTGACTCAGTCCCAAAGATTTAACTCTGATTGTGTGGGATGATTTTGCTCATTGTCATGGACCACTTTGTTGTTTTGGATTGGCCTTTTTTGGACTGGTCCTGTCATGCAGAGCATCCCATAGTTGTGGGTGTGTCAGTGTTAAAGGTAACTGCTTCATGAATCATGCACAAACATGCTATAGTTATGATTAAGTATACATTATAAAAATAATAGTGACATTGAAAGCTTTCAACTTTTGATTTTGACAAAAATCTCAGCGATTTTTTTCATTTCACCGAGACACACTGGAATAAACCCTATTATGTGCATGTAAAAACATTCCAAGCTGCGGTTAAATTAAACAACAAGCGCATCTACTTGTTAGACACACAGGCAGGCTCGACACGCAGTACCCTTGAGTAGAGTTTGTCAGTATTATGTAAACTTGGAATTTTGTCTTGGACATCTGCTGACTGCTCTGTCTTCAGGCAACCTGAATCCATTCAGAAATCATTCGGCTCACGTTACTACCGTACACACTTTTAGACGTTGTCCCCTCTTCCTTAATAGCTGTGGATTAATAAGATGGCACTATTATTTAGTTGCATATAAACCAAAGTGAAAGTATTGTTATCATAGGAACTGTTCAAATGAAAGTGCAGAGTGAAAAGATCTTTGTCCATATTCAATAACACAACAGTGATGTGTTTGCAGACTCAGGCCGCGTCTGTTACCAATCATGTTACATTGTAATCACACCCGGTCGAACAGCTTTTAGTTCCTTGTTATTACATATGTTGCTGCAATAACCGCAAACACATTCGGAAACCATAACAGAAAGGTAGGAAAGGTTGGCACGGTCATTACGGACTTTGTTTTTTATTGTATGAAAGTTGAATTGAAAAGAAAAAGAAAAGCCAACATCTCTAATGAAGATCTGCATGATTAAAAAAGGATTAGCCCCGAAATAAGCGTAAAGAAATGAGCTCCGGATTATGTGTGTTTACCTCAGTTACCTCACAGGAAGTGACTGTTTGTTCCTGGGTTGATTAAACTAAAACCTTGCTCGCTCTTGAATGTTTCTCTTCATCAAAACACACATGGCGGGCCCTGAACTGTTGCACATGCAGTAAATTGGAACGACAGCAGTTTCTGAACCAAATTTGGCCTGACGACTTTACCTCCAAAAGCTATTGACCCTTTACCTCCCACATCACATTTCGGACCCCCCAAGAACTGAAAGCTTAAAAGCATATGTCCTAAATCTGATAATAATAATAATGAAAAAAAAAACAAAACAAAAACAAAAACAAACAAACAAAAAAAAGCTTGTGCTGATAATCAAAACCTTTAAAACATAAATGAAAACAGTAAAAAAAAAAGCAGGTTACTAGTGTATTGTGCTATTGTCATGAAAACACAAATTTGTGTAGAAATAACCTTTTTTCCCCAGTTCTATCCTTTCCTTTTCTTTTGTAGGTCTTGACTCTCTAAGCATTTTATTTTAAGCTTATCTGTCACATGTTTATCACACACCATGTGAGCAGATTTTTGCTGTCAGATGTTATTTTGCAACCCGACTGTGTTGATCCTCCACATGCTGGTGCTCCTCTGTGCATGACGTCACAGTCAGTTAAACAGTTTACACCATTTCTTCTGATTTCGTGTCTTTTCTGGTGTCCTGGGGAGCCACCTGCTCTTATGCGCTCAATCAATACTACTAACGCTTTAAACCTGTTTTTTCCAGCTTAAGGTCAATTAAATAGTGTTTTCATCACTTCTCAGTTCTCTGTGTCATCACTTTTAGGGTAAAAGTGCTTTTCTTTCTTTTTCTTCCCTTCTGCCAGCAGGAAATGGCCTCTAAAAGACAAATGGGCTACAAGTGTCGCATAGCAGGAGTGATGATTTTCCTGCTGGCCAGCATCGCAGCGCTGGTTGCTGTTGCCGTCATCCAGGATGCCTGGGCCTCTAAAGAGTACACTCTGGAGGTGAACAAAACACACACACACACACACCCACACACAAGATGCTCTTGATGCAAATGTGAGGGTCAAATACAGGAAGTTTTCTCATGAGTCAGCATGGTGATGGATGGACACGTATGTGGTTTGGTTGGAGCACCATAACATAGCTTATTCTTTCTATTTATCTTTCTCTTCCTCTTTAGTACGGTATAGTGATAGATTCTGGTTCATCCCGTTCCAATGTGTATGTGTATGAGTGGCCCGGGGAGAAGGAGAATGAAACAGGAGTGGTGACAGAGACAATGAACTGTCGAGTTTCTGGTGAGTCACCTCCAGAGGTTTGATGGCTAAAAAACTGATGGCTAAATTCTGGGCTATAATGAGGTAAAAGAGACCCAAATCGGTAGCAGGAGCAGCCGAGACGTCGGTGCATTTCACTGTCACGTTTACGGTTCCTGCGATCTGTCCACAGGTGACGGCATCTCTGAAATGAAAGTTGACCCAGAGAAGGATAAAAAATCATGGGAAGCGTTTCAGGAGTGCATGGATAAAGCCATGAAAGTCATCCCGGTTGAAAAACATAAAAGCACGCCTCTTTTCCTGGGAGCTACTGCAGGAATGAGACTGCTACAGTAAGACAGCGCTGATACAATCTACCATCAGGCCATTTTCCTGTCAGTAAATTTCATGTTTTGCGGCATTATTTATGCAGGCAACACACATATAAATAACCAAATATTTATTGGCTCTAAGTCAGGGGCCAAGTTGAAAATAATGTAAACGATACCAGGGAGCACTAATAATATATGAGCTTTCTAACTTATCTTATCCAGTAAGGTCAGTGACTATCACTTACTATACTATTAAAAAGAAAAAAAGGTTTCATGCTTTTGACTTGTTCTCCTTTTTCTCATTAGTATGACTGATGAGCAGAGGTCCAATGAGGTCATGAGGAGTCTCAAACATTACCTGAACTCGCTGCCATTTGATTTCAAAAATGCCTCCATCATCAGTGGTCAAGAGGAAGGACTGTACGGCTGGGTCACTGTCAACTACCTGATGGGAAACTTCCTGGAGGCAAAATACTCTCACTGATCTATGTGGGTCTATGTATAGTCACACCTTCTTCTCTAACATGTAACTCTGAATGTTTTGCAGAAAAACCTGTGGAATGCTTACATAAAGCCTGAGGGGTCAAAGACCATCGGCTCCATGGACCTCGGAGGAGCCTCCACACAGATCGCCTTCGCAGTCCAGGATGAACAGACTGGTTCTGAATACATGCACATTAAACTGTACGGCTACACTTACAACGTTTACACACACAGCTACTTGTGCTATGGTAAAAACGAGGCTGAGAAGATGATTCTGGACGTGGTCGTGCAGGTACGCAGCCTCACGCTCTTCTTCCTACGCGTTGCCCGTGGCAGTGTGCGCGTTTTTACACGAGTAGGTTAAAAATCCATTAATGCTCAGTTAAAAATTGATTAGTGAACACTGCTGTCCCTGACTTGCTAAAAGGCGCAGACAGATAATCCTGAATCCATTATGTCATTAAAAATATTGACTGACAAGGTTGAGTTGCTCTGCAAGGAATGCAGTCTGCTAGCTTACGGCTAAAAGGAAGGGTTACTGTTCCTGCAGGAGTTTACGTGCAAAGCTGGGTTGTGTTATCTTCATGGCCAATGGTTTAGTTACCTGAATAACTTGAGTTTATGAATAAAGTAAAATGTGATTAATAGTTTAATCAAGTGAAAGGTTTGAGGACAATTTTAGGGCCCTTGTTCCACTTGAGCATTTAAATTTTCTTCTACTTGAAGGTCAGAAAGAGTTTTAATAATCTACCATCATAAATATACTATAAAATGCAGAGAAATGCTTTTCATAATTTAAAAATAAAAACATTAGTACACGTTGCTCTATCATGTTGCTCCAGGTGCCCAGAATTGATAATCAGTTGGTTTTGGATATTTTCTCCGTCCTCAGGCTTCGTCAGACCCGTCCAACATTACCAACCCCTGCTACCCTAAAGGATTTAACACCACCATGACGGCCTCAGCTATTTATGAGACACCGTGCACCAAGAAACCACAGAATTACACACCAAACCAGGAGCTCTTCATGGTGGGAAGCGGGAACTCAGACGTCTGCAAGACGCTGGTGAAGTCCATATTCGACTTCAGGTCCTGCTACTCGCCGCGGTGTTCCTTCAACGGGGTGGAGCAGCCGCCCGTCTCCGGAGATTTTATGGTAATATCACTGAAAGAGAGAAGTAGTGAGAAACAGGGATGATGAGAAACGCTAACGATCTCCACTGTTCCCGCCAGGCGTACGCGGGATACTTCTATGTGGCACGGGCGCTGCTAATCAACGGCACTTCGGAGATGGAAGAGTTCACCAGTTCTGTCAGGCAGTTCTGTCAAACACACTGGAAAGTGGTGAGTTACAGGATGACAGATCAACCGTTGTCAAGGAGGAGGCTGCAAGAACTTCCCTTACATTATGAGACAACAGCATTCATTAAATTATAACACGTTTAATGTGACATTAATATTTCATAATAAAGGCTTTATTGATGTGTAGCTTCTAAAAAGCCTGCTTAAATTGCTTTGTAAGTCAAAGCAATCACAAGGGTGCTGAAAGGTCATAAAAAGAAGGGCTGGAAACACGAGCACAAAACAATATCTAATTATTAAGTGATAACATTAATAGGAAGAAAAATGATGGAAGAATCAAAATTTTGTCACTGTTTTTTTTCTTACAGCTGAAGCAAGAAAAGACGTGGATCTCACACCGATACCTCAAGACTTACTGTTACGCAGCTCACTATATCAATACGTTGCTGGCAGACGGGTACAAGTTCGACAAAGACAACTGGAATCACATCCACTTCACAAAAGAGGTGGGTTCCCACTCAAAGCGCCTGCCAGAATCCCTCTGCAGTCACCCATCCTCTGAAATCTGATCAGTAAAAATGAAAAAGCAGAAACACATGAATGCATTCATTAGAAGGTGGATGTGAACGGGGCCACCCGCTCTGACCCGCTTCAGATGAACAATCATCTGCTATCAAAGAGTAACAATCAGATGTGGTATTTCTGGGATGCCCCGAGAACATTGGGCATCTCTCACAATGGGACGCCCTCAGCAGAAGGAGATTCCTCGTCTGTGACTCACTCAGAGCCATAAAGTCTGTAAGCAGCTAACAAAAAGTCGCACATTAACGCTGTACTTTCCAAACTGTATGGCGACAAATGTCCAAACGTTCCTCAGCTTTTGTCCGAGCTCTCACTTTTGAGTTCCGCCAACAAGGGAGCAGTGTCTGTGTGTGTCAGTGGGTCTGTGTGTGTGTGTGTGAGTCTGATGATAATGTGCTCAGACTCTATACAAGGCATGTTCTTTGCGTGATATGGCTAAACTATTTCCCTCATTATGACAACTCCAGACACGCAAAGTGTCTGAGCGCATGTTTCACAGACAGATAAGATGTAATTTTTCACAGAATACCTATAAAGTCTCTTGTTTTCTTCAGGTGAAGTCGACCAGCATAGGTTGGAGTTTGGGTTACATGCTGACCATGTCCAACATGATCCCCTCTGAAGTGAAGAAAACGCCTCCCATGACAGATCCCGTCTTTGCGGGCCTCATCTTTCTATTTTCAGCTCTCACCATTGTGACTGTTGTGTTGGCGTTCATCATCCTCATTCGCACCTGCTACTGAGGAGGCACGAGGAAAAGGGGAAGGATCTGCTATTGTAAGGCTGCTGTAATCCTGTAAGTAGCTGCTCAGTAGCATGGAAAATTTTGAAGCAGTTAAACACTTCTTTGAGTTGTAGTCTGAGCCATTAGAGTTTTAACACCACATAGCTTCCCAGAGCTTCACATGGTAACACAGCATTTCAAACCTCAGGGAAACTCACATCCATTCAGCCAACGTGACTTTTTATGTATTTATTCCACATCAAGCAGCAAAGTGGCATAAAAGGATGTTGTCTAACATTCTGATCTGAATATATGCATGCATCCAAACCTCCATAAAGCACCTGTGCAGAGACACGCAGACAAAACACAATTCTTTAACACAGTAATCCTGCAGAAAACATAAAAATCAAATCCAGACAGCAGATTGTCTGCACAATGCAAAACTGCATTTGAATTGCAACATAAAAGTGGAAATACATATTAGAACTACAACTTTAAATTAAGATACATCAAGAGCTTTTCTGGATCCAGCTGTGTTTACCTGCATCTGGAGGGTCACCTCTTCATCCATGACAGTTTTGGCCAGATGTGTTTGAAGAGCAGCCCTGAAAATAAAGGAACAAACATCGATCTCATCTCAGGATGGCACCTTTCTGACGCTGGTGGATTGGAGAAATACAAACCAGTAGCCATGACGCCGAGGGCTTACGTCGGTCATGTAATGACTGGTTTATGACCCCAGCTGGTGCCACTGAAATATCTGACCTGTGGAATGTGTTCCACACAGCTGTTTTTTACTCAAGCTCTCTGCTTTCCCCCTAATCTTTCTGTTGCCTTTATAATAATAATAATAATAATAAAATATTTCGTGCCATTTAATTAAGCACATTATCAATGACGTTGATGACATCAAATATGAAATATCAAAGTTTGCATTTGTCAGTATCTAAAACTAAACTAACAGCTTTTGTGTTTGGACATCATTGGAGATTGTAATCAGATAGAACATACATAAATACATAGCTTTATGTAACAGAGTTTAACACCAAATAATCCAAATATACATTACAATGTTTTACTGTCTTTTCCACACATGCTAATTACTTTTTACAGCAAACATTATTTTGTCAGCAAACATTTACTCTTTCCACAGCAGCTGAACACCTCTGTTGTTTATTTTTCCGCCTTAATGCGTCACCATTAATCACCATTCTGGCCGCCTATCTTTGTGGAGGTTTAACATGAGTATCCAAAGTGAAGGGTGTAGAAATACACCATAGCCCTGACGACACTCAGCAATCAGCACATTACCAGTTGTTAGTGGCGCCTATACTTAGCCTCATTCATGCATGATAACAGATGCCTGATTGTGTCAAAATGTTGCCTTTGATTTATTTCAGTCAGCAGAGTTTACATATAGAATTGATGACAATCTGTCATCATTGGTATTTTTTTTAACGGTTTCCCCGAAGCACTTTGAGTCCTGTTTATGGAAACCTATGTAGGTATTAAAACTTTTATCTGCTCTCACATTGTTAGTATTATATATAAGGAGATATAAGATAATTATTTAAAAAGAAAAACAATAGTGTGGTCTGATATTCTGCATATGCTATGATGATGCTTTTGCGCTGGAGAGAATAATGCATGATTTTTAAGAAATGCACTGACTGATCCACTTTTGATAGCAAATGTCTCCAGAATATAATAAACTAATCAGCTAACTACATTTGTACTCATTGTATTTTGTTTAAATAATAATTCTTATTCTCGTATTAATAATGTAAATAGTATCAGTTGGTATATGAATGAAGTAGAAGTATTTCTTTGATGAAAAATAAATACGGACAAACACGCATATTGTATACTACATCGCCATCTGGTGGTGCTGCTACACACCTACAGAACACAGCGTTAGAAACTCCTTTTTTTATTGAAAGTTTTGTCTAAAAAGGAAACAAAACCAAAGACATTTGAAACTACAGCAATATACACTGGTTCTACAGACACTCTCAGAATCACAATTTGAAAGACGAGGGAGGCAAAGGACCAAGCAAATAAAAAAATAGCATCATCAAAGTGATTTCTGTTGCATCTTCTTTAACACGCCTGTACAAAAAAAAAAAAAAAAAGACCTAATAAATATCCTTTTTGTTCTTGTTCCTTCTTGGCTTCTTCTGTCAATAATTTATCTTCCATAGAGGTTTGTATCAGTTTGATTTTGGTAGAACCATATATTTTTGTTTTCTTTTCTGTCCTTTTTAGTCCCCATTTTAGCTTCCTTAATTTCACTGGTGGAGGGTCAGGTGGGCAGGGATTCTGGGTGATCCCCCCAGACCCAAGAAGGTCAAGTCCATAGAGTCTTTGCTTTTTTTACTTTCTACAGTGGCATCACTGAGGAGGAGAGTCTGTTTTGTGTTTGTTCCACTCTTCGGCCACCTAAAACAACACAAACTAAAGCCTCAGTAAAGAAAAAAAGGATGTAGCAGCTCGCTTAACTCACAAACTGTTCCTTCCTTTCAGGATATCAAGAGTGATTCAGTTCAGCTTTGCAAAAAGGATGCCACAGCATCACAGCGTCTGCTTTTTCAGCTCTGACTGTGGTGTGGGGAGAGTGAGCGGAACCAAACAGCAATAGTCCACAGGATATAACCAATTTTCACCCCAGAGAGGGTGAAACACTCTTTTAACTTCCTCAGCGCTTCCGTCCCCTCCAAAAATGACCCAGCACAGGCTTCTAGTTTGAGGCAGTTGTGTTCAGGAATTACTGCATGTGTTTAGTCATGAAATGAACACGCCAACAGCATGGAAAGAAATTCAATGTTACAATAAAAAAAACTATAAATAACAAAGCACAAGGAAGCATTCCTACCTAGTTTCTTCATCTTTGGTATAAAATGTGCCCCCTGTTGGCTGCTGTTGTTCAACAATTAAGAAAACCATCAACATTTCTTTACTAAAACTATTGCTTTTAGCACATTTAAAAATCCTATCTCACTTTTTTCCTGCTTTTCACCAAAGACAGAAATGTTCCTCTTGATAATCTCTTCTTTGTAAGCGAGATAAGCAAAGCAAGCAAAGAAAAAAAACGTAAAAAAAAAAAAAAGACACTGCGGGAATCTGTCAACACACCTCCCCTTTAAAAAGGAAATAAAATACAAAGAAGTGATGAAGTCTGAACGTGAATCTCTCATTTAACTGCATTTTTCCACAATTGTATTCTAAATTTCTTCACCACCAAACTGACATCAGCTGTGCCATAAGACATAATTTAAAATCATCATCATACAAATACGACTGCATGTTTGTCTTTTTTTTCATCATTCTGTACAGATAGCTTCATAGAGTTTATGTCTCAATCTTTCATAGAGTTTACGTCTCAATCTATCACCTCCTGCGATTATTCATCACTACGGACTTTGTTTTTTTAAGTTCTTGAAAATTAAGGCAATAAAGATCTCTCAAAACATTGATATTCTAGAAAACTACTCAAATAATAAGAATGAAAATAATGTAGCTTAACATTAAAGGAAGACAATCAATTTTTTTCTCTAAACTTTTTCTTCCTTCATTTTTCCCCCAATAAAAAAGTCAGAAAATCTACCTGCACATTCAAAAGTTCTTTTTTTCTGTACAGCTTGTTGAGTTTGTGTCTCAGTCTTTGTCTTCTCTCGTTCCTTCGGAGTCCCGTCTCACAGTGAGAAAAGATCAAGAGGACGTTTGCAATCAGCATCTTCACATTAGAAAAGAAAAGAAATCATAATCCTCAGACTTTTTTCTTGGTTCACACAGACATTAAACCTTTTTCCTTTCATTTTGTTGTTTATTTGGTGCCTGTGCTCAGTGGAAGCATCCCCTCTTCAGTGTCTCTCTGTGTTTCATTTGGATCCGCTCTGTGTCTCCAGCGCCTCAGTGTGGTCTGTAGAAAAGGCAATGCAGCAATGATTTCTTTTCCAGTCTTATTTTTACCTAAAACAAAACAGAAACACAACCCAGTGAGAAAAAAAACTGTTTCTATGCAAACTATACTGTCTGAGGAACTTGAGACCTCTTAAGTATTTAAGATTTTTATTCATATTGACAGAAACTGAATATAATACATATATAGACACGTGTTTTATAGTGGATAATTTTATTGGCAAGATATTGTATTTAATTCTTAAAAATCACTGATCTCACTGCAAGATGGCGCCAAATCACAGAGTACACTTTTAACAGTGTGTCGAACAGACGCCAGACAGACAATGTGAAATACATAGGACAGACTCACTTAGACTGCTGGTAAGAGTAGGCTGTGGCATGTTCTCCTGTGTTCTCCACCGTTAAAGGCTGCTGACCACTGGCGTCCTGCGTGGGGGGGGCGGCTGTCTGTGCTGAAGGATCTGTCACCACGCCCTGAAGCCCAGAGAAACAGAAATGGTCCGAAAGTTTAATTTCGACCTCTCTGTTCCAGACAAATGAAGCCATTTAAGCATGCTGTGGCCAGCAGATTACTGAAATGATTTTGCCCCGGTTGTCCACTGAATCTCAACTTGATAGATTTTTAACATCTGGCAAATTGTTTAATTTCTTGTTCTCGTTCTAAAATTGGTAAGTTGTTAAAACTACAGTTTGTCATGGATCAGACATAAAGTATCCTTGTTATGATGGTGTCAAGCTGAATTTTCAGGGTTTTATTCCAAGCCAGCAAATTTGTTCCAAACCACAAACACGTATCAGCCAAGGAGCTACAGAACAAGAAGACAACATGCACTTTTGCCCCCTTACTTCCACTGTGATGGCAGAGGCAGGCACTGCAGTGTACTGGGGAATGTAGGTTCCTTGCATAGGAGCAGCAGCTGCAGCAGGCATGTACTGCAGAGGGAGGGAAGGAGGGAGGGGCGCAGACAGGATTAGAACATAGACACAAACAGTTTGTCCTCTGGGATGTCTGGAGTTGAAATCCTGTCCGACTGACTCACAACACTCGACACAACAAAACCTACCGGGGGTCACAGCAAGTGTCAGATGAAAGGAAGCCTCTGTAGTTAAGTCTTATTAAGGTGGAATTTCTACGCAACAATGTTATTATTGCTGCCATGTGTTACATTCTTAATGAAATGGCTCTAGAAGAAAGTTTGAAGGTGACTCACGGTGCCCGTGGTGCCCAGAGACAGGTGGTTCATCTGTTGGGTGAGAGGAGCCATGACAGTGGAGGGATGGATGGACAAACTGGGCTCGATGGCCGCAGCGGGGGTGATCACAGCACCCTGAGGCCAGCGGAGAGACACACGTGGTGGACCAGGTTAAAAATGGTGGAGCACCATATGAAAAAGGAGCAGATCATTAAGGGGATAAACGTTGTGAGGAAGCAAAAAGACTTTAAATCTCAATTCAGATCTTAATCCATCATATAAACCCATTTCTTTTCATGAATTCTGAAATGGCCAATCATGCTGCTCAAGCCAACACTACAATAATCCAACGAGACAAGCTGGAGCCAAACATGGCGGTGCGTACAGATAAATCTGGATAACATCTTGCCTGCAACACATATAAATATAAACACAGTGGAGAAGTAGATTTAGTTACAAGAGCAGAAAGTTTATACTCACGTGTTAGACTGTTTTTTGAAAAATTATTTTAATATTCCATAACAAATTGTTAGTATCGAGGACAATAAAAAGTCTGAAATTGCACACAAAATAAATAAATAAATAAATAATTGCAAACACACAGATGCAAAGCAGGTGATCTGTGACATTGTAAATTAAAAGAATTAAAAGTCATATGGTGTTTGGTCATTAGCTTTCAGATGATGGTGGATGAAATTGATGATTTTATTGAGCTTTTTCATGGAAGGAAGAGGATAACTGTGCAGCTACATTAGATAACAAACACCATGAAGCAGCTGAGACACAGAGGAGATCAATCAAAACACTTTGATCTCTGCAACACCGCAGGTTGTGAAGCCAGGACGTGTGGAACGTGCTTCAGAACTGAGGCTCTTTGCGGTGAATGTGAGGCACCTGGGAGCACGATGTCCAAGCCCTGCAGTGCAGCAGGGTGCTGTTTAATGAAGGGCCCCTGGCACCGAGTCCTCAGATGCCTGTCAGCATCTCTGCAGAGGTAAACACTATAACTTTTGTGATAACTGTTTAAACTACACTTCCCATAAGGAAAGCATCTGCAGAGAGATGTCGGAATTTCTCAGGAAAGCAGTCGACGCGTGTTGAGACAGGATGATAGAGAAACACATGTCGGAAAATGAAGGTAGTCTGGGGGCAAGATCAGCAATAATACTGTCTTACACACACACACACACACACACACACACACACACACACACACACAGGCTTATCAGAGCAGAAATGCTGCCTTACACATTTATTCATATAAAGATACACCCAGAGGAATCCATAGATGCCCATGAACTAGCACAAAGCCCCACAAAGCAGTTAGCTTCAGCTAGATTCCAGCTAACACGACAGCATTTCATCCATCAGTTTAATATTTTCACTCATTTATTGAATTCCAATCTCTATCCAATCTCACAGCGGGCCTCCTCGCAGCAAAAAAGCTGCCCAAAGGAAGGAGAATGCCCACTAAAATGAAGGCTCTGCTCTGAGTTACAGCTCTACTACAGTTACAGTAAGCTCTTGGTGTGTGTCTGGATTTGTACACTACCCATTAGCTGGTGTGTAAGTGTGTGTATGTGAAGAGAGTGCATGCCTTAATGCATTCATGTAACAGACACTCGTTTCCCCTTGGGTAAGCAATAAATGAGTGCACGAGAAATGTATCCATCCCCCGAGGACAGAAGGGAGAGAAGAAAAAAAAAGGCAAACTTTGAACCCTCGCTCCTCCTCTCATCATCTTCTGCTGTCACTTCTCCAGTAGAGAAATGAAGCTGACTTGCAGAATGCTGCAGGCACTGCACAGCATCAAATAGACATATTAGCGAGAATGATGCCCGCTTACATTGAAACCCACTGACTGCTGCTGCTGGGAGCTCTGTGCATGTATGCATATGAGCCGATGTTTGTTCTTCCCTCTCAGGTGCTGCAGTTTGATAAAAATTATTATACACCAATTATTTACGCCTTTTCTCCCTGAAAAAGTGAAGGGTGAACCAAAATGGCACAAAGTAAATAAGCTCCAACTTGAACGCTCAAATGCACAGTTGATCGTGGAAAATAACGGTAGGATATCAAAGCGCCGTTGAAGCGTTCTGAGGCCTGGATATGTAGTACACTCAGCTTTCTTTTCATACGTTCTCGCCACCCTCTTTGTCTCCTCAAATGAGTACAAGGTGGCAATTTAAGTCAGGAGATCTGAAATCCCAATTCTGTGGATGTCTCATTATAGCCCTCCTCAGTAAGCCCCCTTCCTTGTCTTTCCTGCTATGTATGTCTAGGTTAATGCATTCATTTCCTGTAGGGGGATGTGTGAATAATCATCCACCAAGACATCTTCACACTAATTAGGCTATAATGACAGGGAGTTCAAGTAATCTGGGCATTCCACCAAGAATCGGAAAAGCAAAGTCCTTAAGGCACTCAGCTGTGTATAGGTGTGTGTGTGTTTGAATTCAGTCCAAAAAGTGTAAACACACCCTCCAGGTGTGTGTCTTTGTTCCTGGTGTCACCCTGTTTTAATCTCTCTGATGAGTCTTTGATTCAGAGCGGTTAGCATGTTTGGGAGCCACAATGGCATGCCGAACAAACCTTCAGCCTGTGCGATTAGCAGAGGTGTGACCTAAATGTGTCAACGTGCGCGCGTCATTAATCAAAGTTACCAGCCATTAACTTTGGTTCAGCAGTGTGGAAGCCTCGGCTACCATAGGAACAGATTTAAGCTGCGCTCCCTCCCTCAGTCGCTTGCTCTGTTGCAGCCTAATTTGCCCAGCTCCTCCGCCTCCTGAAAAAACAGTGACCAGCCGCCGTCTTTGTTGTCTAACAGGGATTCTGACTATGCAGAGACAAGACCAGGGAACGGACGCACGCAGTCCAGACATGCATTTGCAGCAGTTGTTTTCTTTGCTTTGTTCCTCTTCCCATGCCCACCTCTTCCCCCTGTCCGCTCCCTGTCACTTCTCTTATTTATTCCCTTTATCTCGCTCAAATGTGCTGATTCTTCTCCTCCTCCTCTACCTCTCGCCTCATCTCCCAGAGTCAGACCGTATCAAGCGAGCCTGCCAAACAATTAGATGAGATATTTGTTTGAGGACACGTTCGCAGATTTCTTCCACTCTGAGATAATTTTAACCAGACATGACAAAAGGACGGTTTTACGGGCTGGCAGACACAAAGAGGAAGGCAGACAGAGGAAGAGGGAGCAGGAATGAGGGAAAAAGCAGAATTTGGAACTTGTTAAACTATTGTGTTGTGACGGAATCCATCGCTACATGGCTGATGTACAATATCTGTGCTGCCTTTATCTTTTTTTCCTGTCTCGCTGGTCTAAGAGCAGATGTGAATTTAGCCAGAGCAAAATCGCTGCAATGTTGGCGAGACACCATCTCATTAAGGTCTGCAAGCAATAAAAATCTCATTTGAATATTGAATACTTTTCTTGTAATAGACCATAACTTTTATTTTCTTGAGAAATCCTATATTTTTTGAGGACTTTTAAAGTAATGGCTGAATTTGACTCTCCTTTCACCCTTTACTGTAATCAATCTTTTTCATACAAATCCTTTTTTTCAGAACAGATGTGCCAGAGTTTCAAGGAAAACCAGCCGAACGACCGAGTTCTTTTTAGATCTTCAATCTTTGATGACTTCTGTCAGTTTCACAGCCTCTGGTTTTGTTAACTTTGACACTGTAAGACTGGATGGAACAGTATAAAAGCAAAGCCACCAAACTGATGAGTGTTCTGCTAGATCAGTTTCTACAGCATCCATAACTCAAAACTGAGATGTGGCATGTTTTATTGCTCTATTAGCATAAATTACTGAAGGGATTTTACATTCATTTCTTTATTGCTGTACAGTAATTATTATAATATGCTACAGATAATTATGCTGGCTTTAGATATGCTGTGCACAAGAATAACACACTTGGTTACTGCATGTCTGTTTCTTGCGTGCAGTGTCACCTCTAGCCAGCAGGGTGCGCCCTATCACTACAGAGTCTGGAACTGCGCCTCTGAGCCCCTCTTCAAGGAGGTTAACAGGGATAAAGCATTTTCCTGAGTTTTCCCCTAGTGTGTGTAGAACGAATACATTTATAAGCAAGCAGACAGTCTGATTGACATTTGCATGCCTCTGGTACTATCACAGAAGAACACATTAAGTAAATAATGTGGCATGCTTTAAACAGTAGAGCACAAAGAAAATACTGTATAAAATGGATTGAGGTACATACCGTAGGTTGCATAACATACTGTTGATGAGGCATCCATGATGTACTCTGAACCTGTAAGAATGAAGCGGGAGAGAGGAAGTGAGGGGGAAGAGGACATGATGCAAATATGGAGGTGATGACAGGGAAATCAGACATGAAAGAAAGGGAAAGAAAATAAAAAAGAGAGGAAGTTGGATGCATGAAAGAGAGTGAAATAAGGTCATTAAAGAAAGAGGACATTGGGCATGAGCAGGGGGGTGTGGGGGGGGGTGGTTGGGAAGAGATGAGAGGAAAAGGAAGTTCAAAAAGGAGATTGTTATTAGTGGATATAGAATAGAGGAAAAGGGGATATAAAGGAGGACAATTGGAAGACAGAATGAAAGGATAGAGGCAAAAATGGCAGACAATTAATCATTAACTCAAGTCTTTACAAGTCCACCTCAGATCCTGGGTCCCTATGGCAGCGTGTCTTCAAGAATATCACAGCACTAGCTGAGGTTGTATGGCACAATGCGTTATGTTGTAATTATGAGAGGATATGAAGACCGCAGAGAGCAATACAGTCGAATAATTACCGCTGCACAGTGAAGGTTTCATCATCAAAGAGTGTCCGGGCCACAAATCACCACTTTCATCTCTCACTATCCAGCCCCAACACGATGAAGAACAAGCCCCCGTGGCCTTAGTGTCACATGGAACACATACGCACATCTGTGTTGCATGCAGACACTGCGTCACCTGCATTGCTGCTGTGCAAACCAGTTAATGTGTTCTTGTGTTCTTCCACCCCAAAAAAAAAAAAAAAGCCGTCCGTTTTGTCTGAGGGTGTTCTGCACTGCTGGAGCTGTTTCTCAGCATTTGTCTTTCTCATTTAAGGCAGCGTTTCCTGCAAGAGGGAACCTGTGGGGGAGGCCCGGTTGCTTTAAAGTCTGCCTGTTTGACAAACTGTGGATCAAGTGCCGAGTCGGTCGCTCAAAGAGACGCAGCTACCTCCGCTGCTGGCTTTGACACTGCTGCGTGTAGAAGACAGAGGATGCAACATGAGGGAAAAACCAGACAAAAGGAGGATTTGCATCCAACAGGGGAAACACTATGGAGTGTGGCAAACTAAGCATGCATTTAATTTATAGAGGTGAGAGAGGATAACTCAATTTCCGTGACATCGAGCTCTGTATCCTCAAGATGGGATGTTTTTTTATCATTTATCATTTTATAAACTGCATATCGGGGACAAGAAACAATCTTAAATCACATGCAAAGGTTTGTCTTCGGTCTTACTTGCCTTTTTTTTTAATTTTCAACAAACTTACTGTCATTAAATGGATCTTTTCACTGAAAGAATAACAAACTAAAGAAGAAATGGCTGCCTGCTTATTCTCAAGCTTGACTAAAAAATAAAGTCCTTGAAAAGTCCTTCAAAATCCTTATCCTCTTTGTGATTTTGTTCTCCAGGTAGTAAATTTTTTTAGTGTTATTAATCAACTTCATACGCTCCAGTTTTTCCAGGCTGTTAAATACAGACAAGTCTGATATATCTTATGGCAGCAAATCACACAAATTTATGTCTTGTGTCACCAGGTTGATTCATTCCAGACCACATGATGAAGACACACTTTGCTTCTTCATAACAAAGTAGCTAAATGGCACACGGCAAAGGCCTTGCTGTCCTTCACGGAAAATAAAGGAGGTAAACTGCCAATAATAGTCTTTTTTTTGGCCTTGCATTTCTTTGCTGTCATGTTATAAATAAGGAAAATGCAGCTGGGCTTGACCTGTGCTCATGCTGCGCTCAGTTGTTGGCCGTATACAAACACTGGCTGCCATCACAGCTCAGGCTGGCTATTTTGTTGCTCCCTCGTTGGTAATGTGAGCACAGCTTTGGACATTTACTGCAAGTTCAGCACAGCCACTGAGAGATCATGTCAAGAGGCCGTTCATTTGGAAAGACCTTCACCATGTAATCAGCTGGATAGATGACATTACGTGATGTCATCTTATCAGCTGAATCATTAAAGTTTTGCCTCTCTCCATACAGAAACGTAATCAAATCCAAGAAATATTTCATTTGAAAGCCTTTTTTAATGCCAGTTTAATTCCTGTTCATTCCTGTTAATTCCTGCTCCTCTCATATGTTTCAAAAAGCTCCACCCACCTGATATGTGGAGACAGGGGAGGCAGCAATGAAGGGTGTGATCGACGCCTGTGCAATCATCCGATTGGTGGAGATACTGTAGGGTGAGGAGTAGAACCTATGGGAGCAAAGGAGAAATACTGAAACTTGAAATCTCTCTTGGGATTGCATCACCAGTAGCTCTTGCTAGCGCTTTGCTTTCTAACGAACCAATAATCCAACGGCTCATGAAAGATCATGAAAGCTGTCATGGAAACAATATACACCGCAGCTTTACTTGGTGCCACATCATCAAAGTTCCCCTCAGAACAAGACACCAGAGTAAACATCATGTAAGGAAAGCATGGCTCCACCACTGTGCATAATAATGGATTTAATGTGTGAGTGGGTGAAATATTTCAACATTAACCTTTATGTCCCTCCTACACGTATTTCGCTCAAAGCTGCGCAGGAAACATCTGCATTTTGTTTACTTCTCTTCCTACACCTCTGTTTGCACTTCTGATTGTGCTACATTTCTTTTTTTTTCCCATCTCGTTTCCTCAGCCCTTCATGGGCTGAACAGTGGTGTGACTCGCAGCGCTTTATTTATCATTGTGTACCTAGAGAGGACATGTTTCATCTGCCAGGCCTTGTTGTCGTGCCCGATCGATTGCAAAGCGTCAGTGGACTGAATAGTGGAGCGAGGGGACGGGAAAAGGAGAGAGAGAGGGAGAGAGAGAAAGTGAGAAAAACCCTTCTCTACCGTCAGCTCCAGCATGAAATGTATGAAGCTGCTGTGTTTGACATGTTGTATTGATATTAAAAATATAGATTTTAGACAGAATAAAACCCCAGAACATATCTTGGAAATTACCCCCAGCACTGACGTGTTATGGTCAGGTGACAGCAGGTGGTAACTGCCATAAAAATGGCAGAAAACCTGTAAGTTTAGGTTTGAATTTTAACTAATCGAATGCTCTTGTTTGTGCAAACACACTCTCTGTCGTCATTCACTGCAAAATGCTAATGCTCGCACTGAACTACACGACACTTAACTCAAATGAATACATGAATTAAACAAAACAATCTACTGAAGAGGCAACAGCGGTCTTTTTCAGTGCACAATCAATGTACGAGATGAACTATACATACTGTATCACTGACGCTAATTATTACAAATGAGCAAACATATCTCCACTCAGTTATTCAATATCGTGCACTGATTTTTTTTTTTCTTTTTTATTGTATTTTTCATTAGCACAATGTGCACTGAGAGAGGAGAATAATAGGCTGAGGACAGATCCAAGGTTATTGATGGAGTCTATTAGTCCACCTATGGGGATTCCAGAGTCTGTTTAAACACGACTCTAAACATGTAATTGCGTGCAGGACATTACCGGAGGATTGGATTGAAGCCCTCTGAATCCCAGGTATCACCTGCTTTATCTGTCTATGCATTTAATGTCAATCTCAGCATTTTCCATATAGAAATGTGGGAGAGAATATTAACGTGTGTGAGTGTGTGTGTGTGCATAAAGAAAGGGCAAAGAGATGCAGATATTCACGCAGTATTGATGATATATTGATATAAAATTCACATGTCACCTGTTCTAGCAGTACATTCTGAATAAAAACGTTTAAGCTGATTGCATTTCAATGGTTTTCATTTTAAAATTTGAAATCACCATTAGATTTAAACTGCAAAAATGCAGACCAATAACATAGGACAGATTGGTGCAACGATTGTCATTCAAGTAAATGCATTATGATCAGAGTTTTCCCTGACAAAACTAGTAAGGAGACTCAATTGGAAGCAGGATATTGGAGGAAAAAATACAGGAAAATGATCCATCTTTTTCAGATAAAAAAGGGGAATGGCCGTAAGCAGAGCAGTGTATCCAGTTATACGTTTCCAATAATCCTGTCAGATCAGCACAGGATCCTGAGAAATGCTTTAACAGACTCATGAACTAGTAACTGATTCATTAGGATTCACCTCTCCTTGAACTGACTTTATTTTTACCCATAACCTCCTCTTGACCCAGGATGTACCCTTCCTTTATATTAAACCCCCTTCCCTCCCTGCTTTGTGCCTCTCTAATTAGCTGCATTAGCATTTCACAGTCATTTAATTCTTAACCGGAAGGAAATGGGATGACCTCAGAACAGAGGTTGAAGAGCACTTAAACGCTGCAAATGCACACAAACTTGCAAGTAAGGATCCGCACGTTCCTGCGGTAACATGCAGGCCTGCAGCGATGACACCAGAAACAGCCAAAATCAGAGGGAGAATAGGGTGGTGGGTACATGACAGCAGGACAAAAGGAAAGTAGGGATACAATGAGTAAGGAGGGCTGAGAGAGAGGGGAAGAGAAACAGAGCTGGAAGGAGGCATCTCTTGGGATCGCATCACCAGTAGCATTCGTAGCAGAGTGAGAGGCGATCTCCAATTCCCTTCTGAAACAGTCAGTCTACAGTCTTTCCGTACCGAGCACGGCACATCGCCTCGGCTGATGAAAGTCTTACAGTGAGACTGTAACACTGCGAAACTTTTTTATGTGCAATCAGAACGTACATGTCTGACAGGCCGTATGCAGAGGTGCATTAATACATGCTCCATCTGCATTAGTCAGACGTGATAATGAAGGCAGAAGTGGAAAGACACTCCCGGGTAAGAGAGGGTGTGTGTTAATAGCCCGCATGTCCTGTAGCTGTTTAAATATTCCTGCGCATTTGCATGAAAGTGCTCCTGTGCATATCGATGCTGATGCCTCGCTGGTCTTTGCCTGTTTGCCGCTGTTAAAGGTTTCGGTTTGGTAAACATTCGTAACCAGGTGGGGATTGGACAGAGTTTGCACACCGCAAATATTTGCCAGGGAATTTAATTCAAAAGTAAAGTATGGATGTTTTTGGGGTTTTTTTTTTGGAAAGCTGTAGAAGAAAATGACCCACATACCCATTCTGCATCGCAGTAGGATCGTATGCCAGTGCCATGCCGCTCTGGAGGAAGAGATAGGGATGCAAACAAACAAAGATTAAGACACATGTATTCTTATTTTGATCTGAAGTCAATTATTTTGAAACCCAACAATTCAAGAATACAAACTCATTACATTACAAAGACCCTCTGAATAAAGAAAAACTGCACGACTGGGCATGCAGACCACTTGGCCTGTAAATGCTCACAAATACAATAAAATACTGCCTAACGAGCATTTTTGGAGCGTTTCTTGGTTTCTCATATATTACTGATCTTTCAAGAAGCAGAAAATATTGACAAACTTGTTTTTTTTTTCAGGATTTAAATGAGAATCTATTCAATGTCATGAGTCTCGCTTAGAAAGAAGTTGTCGGAAACTGCTAATAATGCTAATGCTAATAGTACGATTGAAAAGAAGGGACACGGAATGATATCAGAGCAAAAACACTACAGTAAACTAATTTGTCCATTATGCACACTGCCACCATTTTGTACCTGCAGATAAAGCTGCTCTTGAACCCACCATCAGACATAATTTGCTGCTTCCCTCATGTAGGCTTCTACAGGTTACAGGGCTCATTACCATTCAGTGAAAGTAAACAAGGTAAAATCAGGCATAATTATATCAGATTCAGCTCAACGCTACAGCTTGCTTGTTTTCCTTTGTGCCATTAATATTAAGTCAAGGGTGCATGATGAAGCGGCTTTTCTGTCTGAATATTTTTTCTCTCCTGGCTTATTTTTCCAAATGCTTAAACGGGCCGCGTTAAATTAGTTGTCCAGTTTTGAAAAAGTTACGGTCTACCACGAGAAATGGCCAAGACGTTCAAACAAACATCTGTGTGCAGTTTGTGTGTATTAAAAAGACATGCCCAAACCGCAACAACTGCTATCTTAATAAATCACAGGTCACATTAAATCTCCCTGTCTCTCTTCTCACTGTCTGTCATGGTAGGAGAAATAATAGTGTAGATTTGAAAAATATTTTTTTTTATTAGACTCTAGAACTTCAACCTTCATTTGCCACCCCAGTATTTTTTGCACAATGCTTCTGACAGTTTTGGCATACAAATTTAAAGTCTAGAATCAACTTAAAGATGTCTTTGCGATGATTTTGTTTTTACACACGGTTCAAAGCTGCAAACAGACATGGGAATCCACAGCGCCACCTCAAACTACATTTGTATTCACTCCCGCTTCCTGGTGATCTATTGATTTGAACACACGATCTCTCTGTGAAGCATCTTGATGCTGCACTGTGTCCTCCGGCGAAAATAAAAACAGCTATTTGTCCTTTTCTTCATTCTAAAATATAATCCAACACATCACTTTTCTTGCTTTTCAATTCAAGTTTCAATTCTCTTTTTTCCTAAATCTGGCCTCCATATTTCCATCCCCAGGACACGTCACAATCCTCCCAGTCACCCTGTTTCTCCTTTTTCTGTGAATGCAGAAATGACACTAATCCTAGGACTTGTTTTTTCTTTGCTGTGACATGTCAGAAAGTTTTCTGGAAGTCTGATAGACAGTTTGTCAGACCATCCTCAAGCTCTCCTGCACTTCATCGTACAAATGTGGCCTGACTCTAAACAATGCCGTGGTAATCATGTGAGAAACAGAGTCTCAGATTTTGCTGTTTCCCTTTTTAAAAACAGTAAAAACAGGACACAGCTAAAAAGACATCAGCCTCAGACATGACTCCCTCTGTGCAAACCCAACAAAAACAAATGACAATAAAAACCACAGACCCACGACTGAAATATGGCCATAAATCACCACAAACATTGGCAAAAAGTGACAAAAATAATGTGAAGTAAACAAGGCGACCAGAGTTGAGTGCTGTAGCGTCAGTGTAAATGCCAGCTGCTGTGAAAAACGAGTTCAGGGTCTTTTGTGCATGCAAACTTTCCCCCGTGCATCCTGCCGCATGTGCTTATCTGCTCAAATCTTTTATTTTTCCGTTGCTGCGTGTGTCAGGGGTTCTGGCAGATTATAGTCGGCTGACTGAGTGTGAGGAAGCCCTCAAATCAATTGGTCCGCTTGGAACCTCAGAAGAAATCATTATTCTCCTGCAAGTGTCAGTGCAAAGAATCAAACTGAAAGCATGGACCATTTCTTAAAAGTACCAGCTCATATTTCTTGTTGACAACGGAATAAAAAAAAACTAAGGATCATCAACACCCGGGTGTGCGATCTGCTAACAAAAACACAGGGAGTCACGGATGCACGGAGACCTTCCTGCTGCTGTTGTGGAAGCCATGATTTCAACACTGTTGTTTCAGTCATGTTTCATTTCATTTCACTTCACCACGCTGCTCCTTCTCACCCTCCCTGTAATGCGAATGTTAAGAAAAGGTTAATGCTGAGGGCGTCAGCATTGTTATGCTCTTTCCTTTAAAACGTTGGTATCGACACCAGCAACTCCTGAGCTATGCACTGATGACAGGACGGAAAAGAGAGGTTAAAAAAAAGAACCGTGTAGTTCTGTTAATCCTAATTTACCAGAAATGTGAAGGATCATTAGCACTGATTATTGCCTTGCAAACATTTGAGTCATTGAAAATACATTTTATCTGACACATAGCCTCCACCCACTGATCCATCACCGTTTACGTTAATAACAGTTGTTATGATTTTTTTTTTTCCTGTGGCTTAAGGTGAACAAAAACTATAGACAACATAATGATCCCAGTCCAAATATTTAAGTATTAGTAAGGCTCTCCCTGCTCTGACCCCACTCCCCCTCCCCGGCCCCCTCCACTGACTCTGGGACACAGGCTCTGCCCACGCACACACCGATCTCAGGACTGCAAAATTGCTCATTTGCACTATTATCATTCATATACCTCATGACTGTTTATACTGTATATTTTTAATTGTATATATTGTTAATTGTAGTTTTAATTTAAGCTTAATTTAGTTAGAGTAGTTTAGATTTTGTTATTTATTTATTACTTTGCTGCACCGTGGGTCCAAGAGGACTCTTATTTCAGTTATGCAGTATGTCGTGCATGTATAGTATATCTGACAAATAAAGACTTTGACTTGACTTTTTTTTACTTGACTTTGACTGGTGTTACTTGTTTTGCATGTTTAACCACGCTGAGGCACACGGTGGACTCTAAAGAGAATCACTGTGATATTTTCAGATTTTTCTGATGGAATTCGTGGCCCCCGAAGTGAGCTTTATTGTGTGCTGGTGAGATAACGTACATTTTCAAACCTCACCTCTCCTTCCCGTGTCCATGGTCGGCCATTCTGGGGATACTTGACCTGGGTCTGTCGCTTCTTCTGGCCTCCGTCGGCAAATTTACACAGCAGCGGCTCTGCGGGGGCTACACAGAAAGTCAGTGAGAAAACAGAGGTCTGTTCAGTCAGAAAGTAAAAATGCCATAACAGGAATATTTCAAACAATTATTTTCAACTGGACATTATATGATCACTGATTTATTGTATCTGTTCCCACCCGTATTTCAAGCATCAGCAACAGCAATCGTGCAATCTCTTCAAGCCAACCACATCAGAAACACAGCCCTGACGTGGAAACAGCTCCCCAAGCTAATCATCAAGGCACAGCAGGCATGGGTCAAAGATAAGCCACACTTAACACGCTAAATAATTGCACGCTTGAAAGCAGGCAGCAGACTGTAATGGTGATTATTTAAAAGAAAACATAGCTCTTTTTCCCAACCAAAGAGATGAAAAACAGTCCTGACTACATAAAGGATTAGCGTGACCTCCTACACAAAAGTTCACCTCGTTAGAATGGTATCAAAAACCTCCCAGATTGACCTTTAAAGTAATGGCATGTGCCTTGATTTGAAAATGATAATCCTATAATGGAAAATGCTTTCGGAGTGTACCAGATTACTGCAGTTTTAAAGATTCAGTTTAGACAGAACTACAGAAATCCTGCACATTTTTGACAGTTTATGCTGAAATATGCAACGTGTAATGTAGTAAAACAAAATGATGCATTCCACTGTTCAAGCTCAATTTTCCAGTCCAAATATTAAATAATTATATTTTTGCTACAAACTACTACTACTGTAATGTGTAAACACAGTGTATTTATAAAGGAATGTTGAAGCTAAAAATATCCGACCTGTGACATTATCATAAGAGAGAGACTGAAATGCCTTACAAGTGAAATTATGCAGTACGACACCGTCCTGATTCTGTTTCGAAGACACCTCTTCATGCTCATTTTGGCTGCCTAGCTTTTAAGCATTGCCTCTCACGTTTAACTTTATTACATCTGAGCTTGTTCGAGTCATTCGCTGTCTTTCAAAAGAGGCTTTCAGCCAGCTCTCCGCTCGCCGGTGATGATTTTCAGCCTCAAAGAAAGTCTAGTCAATGTGCTCCGCACTCACAAATAACGGCCGAGAGCTCGGAACCCCGGCTCAGATATTATGAATACTAAACCTCGCTGTAACCTCCCTCCTTTAAGAAAAATATTTCTTTCACTTGGCAACCTGAAAAACGAGGTGTTCTCGTGGAGAAAAGTGCTTAGACCTGAGACTAAAGAGAGTCATTTGGAGTGCCTGGGGCATTCTCACTACTCTGAAAGGTAAGTAGAGATGGAAACAGAGGTGTGTGATTAAACAGCCTTAAGCAGTACTTTGTCATTATAATATTTTAACGTGATTTCTATGTGAACACTAGAGGCCACACATCTGGCCCGCTGTTATCATCCCCCACCTTGTAATCCATCTTTCTCAATCACCTGCGTCTTTTTTTTCTCTCTCTCTAATCAAACAACACATCTACATGCATCATATACGTCTGCTTACAAGTCAGGGTGTGCAGACGTGACCTACAAAAACACGTGCATGAAAGTGGCCCTTTGCAAAGACTGACTGATCCAAAAAACCCAGAAATGTGCATTGATTCACTAAAAAGATGCGTTTAAGGGTGCAACATATAAAAGAGCTCTAACCATTGATTAAAGTCTTAACCACTAATTTCTGTTATTTACATTTATTATTTAGATTTGATGGTGTTCTGTTTTATTTCCTCCTTATGGTCAATTGCCTCATTGGCAAGTTAAGTGTTACCCCCTTTGACGTGGTTCTACTTAAGTTCAAAACACAGTCTAAGCCCTAAGCACGCAGACAGCTTTATCTCTCCAGCTGCTCAACTTTTGGATATTTGCATTGTTCACCTTATGCCAGTCAGAAAGAAGCTGACCGGCTGTTCTCCTGCTGTTATTCACACATCAGTGTTTGGACTACGTATCCAGCAGGCTTAAACCAGGGTGAACAAAAATGCAGATAATTGTTGTTTATGTTCACAGCGTCTCACCAAATCCAGATCCAGGATTACATGCATGAAACGGGGTTAAGACTTTCATTGGTGGCTGGCAGGAACAAGACAGAAATCCCTCTCCACGATGGAGAATTATATGAAAATAAATGCGTTGGCTGGAACTTTACAATCGAGGCTGCTTTTCTTCTGTCTCGTCAGTGCCTTGTCACAACAAAGAAAGCAGCTGTGGCGCTCGGGATGATTTTAAACAACTGTTTGGACTCACTATTTGCCTTGAAAAAGACAACGTTTCATCTGGAATCTCTTATTTTGAAGCACGGGCTCGGAGGCATCACACAGGCGGTTTGCAACATTGGAAAAGTGTGATGGGAAATTGGGGCCATCTATTGTTAGAATTAGTGATGCAAAAATTCAGCAAATCCCTGGAGAGGTAGAACAAAAAGTTGTGACAGATGCTGAAGGCGTTGGTGAGCGTGCAACGTGAACACGGACTGTCACACGAGTGCAACATTAAGAAACACCTTACTGGTCCAACAGGATTCAATCATGTATGCTTACAAAAATAATAGCAATGGATTTTTTATATTATAGGTTGGCAAAATGGCTCTAGATGTGGGGCAGTAGAGCACCTTTTAGCAGCACACGCAACACAAGGTTGCTCTGATATGCTGGTTTTTGGCTTTAGAGACATCTAAAAGGTTGACTGGAAGGAATCTGGGTGGGCCTGCACAGAGACAGCATGAATTCCTTTAATCAATGCCCGATTCACATTCCCATACATTCTTTGTCACATTCTTTGATGCCTGGCGTTTTAACCTATTATTATTTAAATCTGACATGTCAGATTATGCTTGTCCTGTCATCATACAATGCCTCAAAAATAAGACGCAAAAATCCGGGGACAATTAGTGGTTAGTGTCATGATAGAAATATAAATGGAATAAAAGAAAGACACAAAAAATAAGAGGTTTAAAATAAATTGATTTTGTGTCTGTGTTGATGCTTAGGTTAAATGCAGGGTTGTGAATTATTAAAGGTGTAAAGATGACAATAGGCTAGACAGGCGATCAGCATATAATAAAAACTGATCTGATCTCAATCTGCATGTGTTTTGCAGTCATGATAATCTGCTGCATTTTATATAAGGAAGAAGGACGTTTTAATTGACTCTCGCTGTTCTGTATCACAGACTGATGAACTCAGGTACAGCTGTGCCTTCCATCTGATAATAGGTCAATTTCCGCCATGTCAAGTTAATTAACTCACCCTGGTCCAACTATCTGTGTGTCTTCTGTGGAGTTTAGCTATATATACTGGTAAACAGGACAGAAAATGTGTGTAAAACATATACCAACATCAAATGAGCATATACAACATCTGTTCACTCAAGTTAAATTCAGTTATTTATTTAGTTTTTGGCAGCTTTTGAGGAAATCAACACCCTAAAATTAGCTGGCTGTTAAGATGGTCACATTTGATAGATTTTCACTGTTCACTGAGCCAAATAAAGCTACAACAAAATGTCACATTCTAGATTTATCTTTGTTTTAATGTTTGATCATTTTAACTGACTGAATGTGGACTAAAATAGTTGCTGCTGTCAGTTCTGCTCGAAGATACAAGATCAAGATCATTCTTTTATCTTTTTTTCCCTCCATTGGTGTAAACCTTGAATAGTTAAACAAAAAAGTTAATTTGTGGCATATTGTGTAATTACACACTGTTAGCCTCTGTAGGAAATGAGGGCAAGAAAGAACCTTTGGTGAAACAAACTCAACACAGTGAGGTGAGAAATGCGAGGAAAAACCACGTGAGAAGAGGATGATACTGATGGTGCAACGGATTTAGATGAAGCTGATCAACACAGTGTCATATACAGTCAAAGCAACTGATCCAGGTTCAAGCCTCCAGTGTCACTATGTCAAATGGAAAAATTTTAATTTATAAGAAAACCGAATCTATTATTGAGTGACATGGGAAATCACTCAGTTGGAAAATGGGATCCAATTCCCACTTGTGACAAACTGAGGGATTACTTCAGCTGGGCTGACTAAACGGCCATCAATTTCTTTGAGATGTATTTATTTATTTATATTTGTGCGGAGACACACGAAGCCCTAGGACAGAACAATATTCAGGTTTATTAATTTTGTGAGAAAACTGAGGTGACCTTCAGCCTGGAGCACTGCTCTAATGCTGTGACGGACGAGCTGACAAGGACACCAAACCCAGAAAGATGCCTTTAGGAAGAAAAACTTCACTAATTACAACAAGTTCTCATCATATAAATCCAGCAGCAAAGAATGAGTAACAACAGGGTGAAGTAATAACATTTTTAAGACTATTGTAAAGACTACTAACTAATATATTATTCTATTATTGTTATTATTATGATTGTTGTAGATGCAGAATACTTTTTTGACCTGTTTATTCCCTTAAAATATTAATTCTTTCTAAACCTTACCTTTCAATTAATAGCGCACATACTGTATTTTTCATTATTTATCCAGTGCTGGCAGTAATATTTCGGAAATGATATATGATGTAATTGTGACGGGAAGTCTGGACAAAGCTGTGGCAGAGATGCCTTTTTTATGACTGGTTAGGGAGGACTTCCCACTGCTGCTGACTCCCACCTTCTCAGGGGGCAGGACGGTATTGACTGCCAGGTCCGGAGAAGGCAGAATTACACCATGCCACTAAATCCAACATTTACATCTTGGATTGTTTACCGTGGTAATCTGCTTAATAATGAAATATTAGGTGTAAAAGTGATATACAACATTCTTCAAGAACAAAAGCTGTGAAGCCTTTCTGAAGATCAGCGAAATCTAATCTGAAATCATTCATCAAGTAAAAAATAATATATACTATAGATCTCTGTAATACATGACGAAAGTTCCCGTATCTGTAAAGGAATGCAATTCTAGTTTAAATCAAATTTGATACTCGGTTTTTACATCCACCCAGTCAGAAAGCTCCAGATCAATGAATGCCTGCTTAATGAGGGCTGATGGAAGCTCAGGTCATGTGATCAATGTTGGCATTAATCTCCAGGCTTTAGAGTGAGATATTACACTTGCCTGTCAATAGCCCAGTCTGGATTTACAGACAAACGTAAATCAGACCAAAACAGACACAAATATTCCATGATCATGATGCTGGAGAGCTGGACCCAGTTTACAAGGCAGAAGCAATTAGCGTTTACAAACCACAACATTAAAAAGCACGTGAACAGTGAGATAAATAGAAAGCTACTGCAACAACCTGGGAAATATTCATCCAACCTATGGTAGTAAACACACCATGACCCTACTGTGCTTTATGCCATCAATCATACAGCCAAGATACTGAAGTCTCTTTACGCACGGCTAACTTCCGTTCATTGTATAATGCTGCTTCTACTTATCACTTCCCTCTTTTTGGTTTGGCTAATCTTGTTAAAACCATCCTGGTAACAGTAATGGAGGCAACGCAGTATGGCCCAGTGAGGTTTCTGTTCTGTTGGGCTTTTACTGACTGGAATTTATAAAAGCTGATCTATGAATGTGCTGCACTGGTTGCTTTTCAAACCTGTTTTGCAAACTGGTTTAGAGTGTATTAACAATTGTGCCCCCCTACTACCTAACCCGCAGCACTGTCCATGACTGAGCTGAGCTACAGGTCATCTGTGAGAGACATGATCATAAATCTCTTGGCGCTGTCTCACTCAGACCTCCCGAACAAGATGATAGTCCCACTCACACCGTTTCTCCTCCACCTCTTGTCCTCGGAGTTAACAAGCAACAAATCTTCGCTCTTTATTTGGGGTCCGTTCAGGGACGGATGGTTCACTCTATGGAACGCCTGTCTTTGCACATGCGTGTGCAGCATGCATATGAGTGTTTCCTATAAATCAACTCGAGACAGTCCAACAGGACAGGAAAAGAACATCAGAGATGATGCTGATATCGTAGAAGATAGGCTGTGGACACCAGGATGGCCAATTATTGTACTACTAACACACTATGTTTATAATGAGCATCCATAGGAGCAAAGAAAAAGATGAGACTATGCTCTGTATAAATTCCAAGGCAACTGTGTAGTAATGGACACTTACCTGTCATGCCCGGAGGGGTTTTCAAGAATTTCCCATTAAAATTTTGAATCACCACGTCACACTTCTCTGTCGACTCCATCCTGACAGACAGGGAGAGAGACACAGGCAAAAGTGGCATACTTAATGACAAGCAGCTCCTCAGTGCTGCCATTAAGTATGCAGAGAATGCATTGCTACTCATAAAGTGTGAAATTATAAAGGTTATACTGTGTGTGTATGTGTGTGTGTGTGTGCGTTTGTGTGCAGATGTGCTCGACAAAAGACCAAGTATGCAATAAACACCTGTCTGTTATGCAAAAGCGCTTATTAGGCCACAACGTCTGAGCACAATTCTGTAGCTTAGTGTATGTACATGTGCCCGAATGCATGTGTGTGTGTGTGTGTGTGTGTGTGTGTGTGTGTGTGAGCATGTGTGTGTGTGTTTTCTATGGGGTTTCCTCTCTTTTGTCCTGGTTTAAAAAGCTCCATTCAGTATGAGCTGTTGTGTGTCATGTCTTCTTTGTCTGCCCCTATTCAGCTCTGTTCACCCAATCACAGCTCAATGACTAATTGCCTGCTTGGCAAGCAAAACTCTGTGTGTGTGTGTGTGTCTTGGGCTTTGTACACATAGGCAGTGACCCTGAATGGAACCCTGACTGCATTCTAATCACTGGCACACTCCACAATGAAACTGAGAACCCCCCCCCACACACACACACACACACACACACACACAATCTTGATGGGGTCAAGTGTAAAGAAATGTGGAGTTGAATAATTACATCTGATAAATCATATAGTTGTAGATTAGAGTGTGCACCCTTAAAATATTCTAATCTACATTTGTGAGAAAACACTGGTTTCAACACTGTTTTTTTATCTTAACTGATAACTGACATGTGCCATTTGACTGACATGTGCCAGCAGAAGAAAATAACAGTGTGTGATATATCTCTGTGCCTACCTCGCAAATCCGACTCCCCTGCTGTGACCGTTGGCATCCCGCAGTATCCGTGTGGAAATGACGTGTCCAAAGGGCTTCAGCATGTTCTCCAGCTCCTGCTCATCCATGGACAGCGGCAGGTTGGAGATGTACAGATTGGTGGGGTCCTGCTCCTGTTGCTGTTGGGAGGAAGAGCGGCAGAAAAGGTTAAATCCGTGACACTGCGGTACTTTATTTCCATATTCATAACTGTCCCACTGAAGAATAAATGAAGCCCATGAGTGAGGTGGCAAACTCTCTACATATACATCTGACTGATAAAAACCTGTACTAGTTTTACAATCAAAGATCCTGTGGCAATAAAGGATGGCCTTCAACATTTATAAATGTGAACTCAGTTTCATTAAATTTCTTTTCATGGAGTCAGAGGAACTCTCTTGTTTAGCACTTTTCATGTTCTTTTAAGCATCACTCATCTGAAACAACATGAAAAAGTATAAGACAAGATAGTCCTTTATCAGCAAGGAAATTTGCAATAAGTCCCCCCCCCGCCAAAAAAAAAAAAAACAAGTGCATGAATAACAATATTCACAGTGGATACAGTATTTACAAGCAATATTAATGTGCATGTTGAGATGAGCTGGATGAGTAGTGCTAACTGTCCAGAATTTGGTACCACTGACTGATGCAGTGAACACAACATATTCGCATGTATTTAATAAATAGAAATCACTGATATGTCTGATTAAAGTCTCTGAGTTAGTGTCATTCACACCATTAGTACGTTTACACACTTGAGGTTGTGCTTAGCCGAGCTTCAAAATATGGCTGTAGCTCTGTTTCCTCAGAGGTCAACACAGACTAAATCTGTTCTGTTTGTTCGCTCTAAAATAATTAGATGTTAAAACCCAAGGTGTCCTCTCCCAGCAGTCAGGATGGTTTCAGCCATTCTCTGTACACAGGTAAATAATACCGGGTTGTGTGAAAAAAGACTGCTACTGTAATAACCCCAGCTCAACTCATCCATGCCATCTATGCAATGTGCTTTTGGCAGGTTTCCTTTGTATCATCTAGTGGTCTCAATCTTGGAAAATCACAGGGGCAAATCCAATGGTGGCATCATGGTGGGTTGTTGAAATCCCATTACACCACACTGCACCATCTCCAGGCAGAGTTGGCTCTAAAACTCAATTTATTTGCTCGTGTACTTTTAGGATATAAAGTGAAGTGCTCCAGAGCGCCCACATGTGAACGGACTCTGCTTGACTTTGCTCAAAATTGCAGTCTGCAATAAGTTGCTTCCTGGTGATCCTTCTCTCCACATGTTGCAAATGACTCACCCCTCATTGTCCCCTCCCTGCCTTTGCCTCGGTGTCTCTCATGCTCTCTCCCTCTCTTTAACATCTGTCATGAGCTGGAACGAGCTTCACACCAACTGTGCTGCTCCCTGACATTGTTGCCTGTCTACCAGCCAGTGCTTTCAGCCCCATTAAACCTCATTGCTGCATCATTTTATTGGGTCTGTACGTTATCCTGCCACTTCCTGGTTGCCCAGCAGCAACACCTGCTGAAGATATAAAGGGTAAAGAGAGGGCAGCGTGTTGGTAAAGCGCATGTGAAAATTGCTTGAATATAAGCGAGTCCTTAAATTTACATTTCATCATGGGCTTGCTAGCTTCTCAAATAGTAACACTTTCCATGAGAATTGACTCACAGCAGCCTCCTGGAGCCTTGAATATGATGAGAGTGGGTTAAAGGCCCTTGGAAAATGGGCACAATGAAAGCTTTAGAGTACCCTGTGAATGAGTATATACGTTAAAGATATGTCCATTTTGTATATACTGCTTCTTACCTTTCTCATGGGTAATCTTCCTCATTTCCTTTGTTAATCCATCTATTCTATCCTTCCCTTTGCCCTCATTCAGCTCACCTCCTCCCTGTCTTTAACTTCCTCCTTTTCATTCCCCTTTCTCCTCCTCTCCTCTGGATTAAAACTTAATATCCTGCAATGGTAGCCTTTCTGTCTAAAATGCAGTGTGAATGTTAATTAATATTTAGAGAGTAGTAATTTTTCTTTCATTCCCTCTCCTCCTGTCTTTTCCCTTTTCTCTTTCCACCATCATCTCTGGTCAACCTTATAGTTCTCACTTCATTACCATGCATCCCTGACCTCTTTAGTTCCCCAAATCTTTCCCTGCTGCTAGCTTTATTTTCCTCATCTTCTGAGCCGTTCAAATCAATTATCTGCATGTCTAAACACTCCAACAGATTGAGCAATACTTACTGAACATACCATTTATAATACACCTTTATTAATTCTGAACCATAAAATCCTCTGGCTTTCCCCAGGATATACACATTTCTCCATCTTCAGGATAACTCGAACATATGACATCGATTGTCATGCGCGATCGTGTCATACGATTGAACTAATACTAATGCATCAATAAATATGAGAAATCTGAAAAGGAAAGACAGAAAGAAAAGGGACACACACAATCACCTATTCTACAAATAACCTATTAATTTTAAGCTTCATTTCAATTGATTCCTTTTATTTCTCCCTTTTCTCTTTTCACTTCTATGGCATCCCCTCATCCCATCTTTCTTTTTCCCCCACTTACTGTCTCCACTGTGTGTATTAAAAGCCCAGTAATTCATCACCGAGTCAGAGCAGAGAGGAGCTCCTGCTACACATCAGTGTGCAGGCTGCTTGTGTGCCAGCTATCCAGACCTGGAATCAATCACCCAATTCTGAGACACTAAAACCATCAGGAAGGGTCAGACACAGATAGAGGAGGAAGACAGAGGGAGCGAGAGGGAGGAAGGCAGACATGCTGAGGTATAAAAACAAAAACAAAGCAAGGGGTTCAAAGAAAAACAACTGTGGTCAAGTTGTCTTGTAATTCTTTTGTGATGCGAGCTCAAGAAGAGAGGCGTGAACAGATCGACGGATGGCCTGTAGCATCTGTCATTTTTCACTGCCGCCGTGACTGTTTGTTCTTCAGACTCCTCACGCAAACACCAAGCCCGATTCCCAGCTCAGTGGAGTCAGTCATTTCCTGGGCTTTTCTGATTGTCGCTACTTTCTCGCCACTCAGCCCACAACCTAAATATAGTATTTTATGTCAATGAAAAGGTGAGATCTTTTTGCACTTTATCCGCACTTACTTCACCTTTAAATCTAAAGTCAGCGAAAAGACTATTAGGAGGAATAAAATTCTAAGGTGCTACAAACTAAAATACAGTAAATTAGACACATTAATGTGTAAGCTAAATTTCACGCACAGGCTGTATTTATGCACTCTCACTGTGGCGCTTTCCTTTCTCTCTTCATCCTCTTTTCAGTACAACTGAATGCCGTAATCAAGGCTAATGGGACTCAGCTGTTGGACAGTCTAATTACTTGAAATGCAGACGGATCATCAGGAAAACAGTCTGACACAGACAGAGACACACACACACTCACACTCAGAAGCATAAGCATAAGCATAAGCATAAGCATGCACTGCTCAGGAATTCCCAGAGAAAAGACTGTCCTAAAAAAAAAAATCTCTATTTGATTTATCTGTTTTATTTATTTAATCGATGATTCCAGGAATTCTGAAGTAATTCATCACATGAAGAGAGAGAAAGAAAGAAACAGCTTTGTGGAAGAATGTGTGTTTTTTGCAGTTCACATGACAACAGAATGCACTAACAACTCACCATGTTATACATATTTTTAGTTTCTGAAGGGAATCTTTGTCTTTCTCAACAGATTTGTGCAAGTTACAGGCAGAACACAAAAAAACATCATCAAGCAGGCTGGAAAATTTTTTTGGGATTTTGAGTGTTAACTGATAACTGTGTCTCAGTCTGATGTCGTAGTGTCTGCCTGAGGAGAGAGAGCAGGCTTCTGGGAAATCCTTGCTCTAAATGATTAATGGACTCTGAAACCAAGGAAGGGAGTCGTCTGTGACTCTGTTAGTAGACACATTTGTTGATGCTTTAGACAGAGGTATACATGTGTGTGTGTGTGTCGGACAGTTGATCGGTTGGTCTCTATTTTAGGCTGTGCTGTCACAGTTGATTTCATGACAGCTCCGAAGGATGGGGACACACACACACACACACACACACACACATACGTGTAAAACACAGAAAAAGACAACAGATGTGTCACACTGGGCTGGGCTAATAAAGGCAGTTGGAAGCAAAGAGGATGAGTGGTGATGAGTTGAAATTAAATGAAAAAAAAGAGAAAATAAGAGACTGAAGAGGACAATAAACAAGAAAACTGTTAGGCTTCTGTATTGCTTTGGTTTCTGGTTTTGCTTTGTGTTCTTGTTTTTGTCCACTAGGGAGTGTGGCAGCCTAGGTCTTCGCTGGTGACGAGGCGCACCTGTGGCTGATCGGCAATCAAAGACAAATAAGAGGCAGCTGCGCCTTGTTTTGTCACCTGCAGAGTTGTACCAGATTTTCAGAGACTGGTTTTGGCTGTGTTTCCTGGATTTCTACGTGAGTTTCTGTCCCTGGCTCCAGGATTGCCACGTTCCCTGGGCGGAGGTCTGAGGTCTGGTTGTCGAACACCCTGCAGTGGAGCGCCCACTGTAAGCTTTGAACTATTGAGTTTCAGATGGACGTTGTTTTTCCTCCAGTCGGAGAGCTTTCTGTTTTACCTCTTTGTACACCCAATAAAGGGTTTTTGTTCATCCCGATCCCAAACTCAGTGGCCAGTCTTGACCATTTTCTTACTGCCGCTGCCAACCTGAGCCAGGCTGGGGCTCGCCCTCAGGCCCGTTCTAGAAGGCAAAGACAGAAGAATCCAGCCGTGACCACCCCACTTCCTACTACTCCCAGACCGACTGCGCCTCCTGGTTTCTTGGGTGCAGTGTCTGGGCAGGCGTGGCCGAGTCTGGGGTTTTGGGGTGCCTCTCCGGGTCCAGCCAGACTGACTGCTCCTGCGCCGACCAGGTCAGCTCCAGTTCCAGCACCAGTCAGCTCAGCTCTGATTTCCGCACCAGTCAGATCTGTCGCTGTACCAGAGAGGTCTGCAACAGTTCCGAGGTCCGGTGTGGAGAGTTCCCCAGCATCTCCGGGGGGGGGTTCCGTCAGAGTGCCCAGGTGAGCCAGGGTGTGGAAGGGCTCAGTCTCCTGACGTCCCCCTTACACTGGTGCAGAGAGGTCCGGTTTTGCCTGCGGTCATGCACTGGGTCACGACCGACCCACCGTCAGTGGCTCCAGGTCTGCAGCTTTCTGCTGCGCCTCCCCCAGGCTTCACCTCCTGTCCCCGTCGTCTGAAAGGCCTACATCCTGGTGAGTCGTCGCATGTCTTTATCCCGGTGGTCCCCAGAGAAGGTGAGGTCCTTCTGGACTCGTCACCCAGTGTCAGCGGTCGGATGGGCCCAAGTGTGCTGTTCTGGGCCGAGGAATCCCCGACTGTGGCGGCCCAGCCTTCCCAAAGACGGAGGAGGACTCCTGAGGTAGGAGGTCCCAGTAACTTCTCCGGTTCCAGAAAGGCTTCTATAGCCAAAGGGTGGAAGCCACCTTGGACCGAGACTGAAGCCCCGCCTTTCTTGACCGCAGCGCCGAAGCCCACGTTGGTCCTGACCGCAGCGCCGACGCCTCCGCCGGCTGCGAGGACAGGGCCGACGCCCCCGCTGGCTCCGAGGATGGCACTGATGCTCACGCCAGTTCCAAGGATGGTACTGAGGACCACGCCAGTTCTGACCACAGCTGCAACACCAGCAACTAGGGTCGCCTGTGTCGCCAAGACTGGGACTCCAGCTGCAATGGCCTTGCTTCTGGCAGCCAAGCCCCTGACTCCAGCCACTAGGCCTTTGACTCCCGCAGCAAAGCTTGCAACGTTTGCAGCGAGGGCTGCCGTCCTCGCTGAAGCTGCTTCCAAGTCCCGGGCTAAGGCTGCCGCAGCCATCCCTGCAGAAGCTGAAGGTGCCTCCAAAGCCGCAGCCGTCTCTGCAGAAGTTGAGACTGCCCCCTAGGTCGCTGCTGAAGCTTAAGGGGGGGGGGGGGGGGAAATGTTAGGGTTCTGTACTGCTTTGGTTTCTGATTAGAAGTACTTTATTCATCCCAGACATGGGAAATTAACTTGTTCCAGCAGCATCGTCAGCATTATCATAATATATTTACAATAATGTGCAACAAGGAAGTACATGACAATGTGCCACATAAAAGTACTAAATAGAGTATATCATAGCACGCACGAAGGGAAAGATTTCCTGTATCTGTTGTTGTGGCAGCAGAGCTGAATCAGTCTATTTGAGAAGGAGCGCCGCTGCCTGTCCAGTAGCGGGTGGAGAGGGTGGTCAGGGTTATCCAAGATAAGACAGATTTGTTTGGCATCCTCCTCTCCACCACAGCTTCCATGGTGTCAAGTTTGCAGTCACGGAGCCAGACATTCCTATCAGTTTGTTCTGTTGGTGTCGCCGGCTCAGATGCTGCCTCCCCAGCAGACTGCAGCATAGAACAGTGCACTGGCAACAGACTGGTAGAAAATGTTTATGGGCACGCCCAGGTACCTGTAGTCCTCCACCACCTCGATGTCCTCTCCCAGGATGCTCAGGGGCTGTGCGGCCGTACTCTTCTTCCTGAAGTCGATCACCATCTCCCTGGTCTTGGCCAAGTTCAGCAGCAGGTGGGTCCTCCCAGAGGACACAGTCACCCACCAATGCTCTGTACCCCTCCTCCCATCCACCACTGCAGAGTCATCAGAGAACTTCTGCAGGTGGGCGACTCAGTTGTACTGAGAGTCTGAGATGTACAGGATGAAGACAGCACAGTCAACCATCATCATCCGCAGCGTCACTCTCAGTAAAAGTGGCTGGATGGTGTTGAATGTACTGGAGAAATCAAAGGTGATTCTCACTGTGCAGCCAGCACCATCCAGATGTGAGTGAGCTCTCTGCAGCAGGTAGATGATTGCATCCTCAACTCCCAAACGGGGCTGGTAAGCAAACTGCAGAGGGTCCAGAGAAGATCTCAGAAGACCTGGTTTTGCTTTGAGTTCTTGTTTTTGTCCACTAGGGAGTGTGGCAGCCTGAGTCTTTGCTGGTGATGAGGCGCACCTGTGGCTGATCGGCAATCAAAGGCGAATATAAGGCAGCTGTGCCCGAGCACCAGCGTTGGATTGTTTTGTAACCTGCAGAGTTGTACCAGATTTTCAGAGACTGGTTTTGGCTGTGTTTCCTGGATTTCTACTCACGTGAGTTTCTGTCCCTGGCTCCAGGATTGCCACGTTCCCTGGGCGGAGGTCTGATTTTTCGGACACCCTGCAGTGAAGCCCCCACCGTAAGCTTTGGACTATTGAGTTTTAGATGGACATTGTTTTTCCTCCAGTCAGAGTGCTTTGTTTTTCCCCTTTGTACCCCCAATAAAGGGTTTTTGTCCTTCGAGCACTTGTCTGTGTTTGGGTCCTAAACGATCACGTTCTGTAACAAAAACGTGATCGTCAAGATGTTGGTCCCCAAGTACGCATCATCACAGCACACCGGCGGTATCAGCTTTCTAAAGAGACTGAATAACTTAGATAATGATGGACAATGAGAAAGCAGTTGAAGAGAAGCTTGGGTGGGGGGGCTGGTCTGGAGTCAGCTCATCTGAATTCTCTCCTGTGTCCACACAACCAGGCCCCACAGTTTTGTCTCGTGTACATAAATCTGTGACTGGATGCACCAAGTGGAGATTGATTGATCGGCTCTTTCATTTTTACATCTGAATTTAAAAAGCTTTAAGGTTTAAACCTACCACTAATTTTTTTTTTTTTTTTTTTCCCCAGATCTGGCAGTACTATTTGTTGGCATGGTCGCTGATGGTGCCGTCATGTTTAAGCCTGTAATAAATGAACATCCTTATCAGTAGTATGACTATTGATAGATCTGCATGCACATTCAATTTCTAGAAACATTTCCTGTAAATGCACGCTTTTCTTTAAGCACAACCGACTATAATCGTTAATATTAAACAAGTAAAATAAGATTTTCTTTTTCCTTCATAACTGTGAGCCAGTTTTAAAAATAAGCCATTTTTTTCCATTATTTTTCTGTTTTGTAGCTGCTTTTGTGTTTCTAATAACATTTGGAGGACGTTTCAAGCACTTTGCAATACTTTTGAATGTGAAATGTGTCTTTTATTTTATTCAGATGCATTAGACTAATTGAATTATTTTTCGTGCGGCTGCAGTAATTGATGTCACCCTTTTTTCTCTTCCCTTCAAAAACAGTCACTCTTACATCTCCATTTTCTTCAGTCAACATTTATAGGAGTTTTATTAAACAGGATCTTTTCAGAGCAATAGTGGCACGGGAGGGAAACTGCGTGGTCAAGACCGGGAACATGCTCTGCAGACAATAGATTAAAAGCAGGTTCAGCTTTCTGAAATGACAGGCGTACATGGCTCGTCCTTACAAAAATACACTAAAGAGCCGAGCCACAGACAGAAAAGAAATTAAAGGGAAACTTTAAAATATTTCCTTTTTAAACAGTAGGGCTAGTGTTAGGAGTAGGTTTGTGTTATAGGCAGTGTAGAGGCCACGTAATTTTAACATTTCAGCTTAACAGCAATAAATAATGCACAGCTGCAACCTTACTATATATCCACCTTAAAGATTAGATGTCCATATCATCCAGGGACACACAACACTCGCACTACTGGCTAACTTGCACTATGTCCACCCACACCTTCTGCTGGCCTTGGCTGTAAAGGCTTTGAGGAGTGCCAGTTTACGCTTCAATAAAGGACTTTTTTTCATCCAGGCTTCTCTCTCATCTGTCACACAGTAATCCAACCCTCAAGGTCAGGTAGGTATACGTGAAACGGTTTGTGCTGTAAGCTAGCAAATATGCCCCAACAGTATGCAAAACCAAAGTGCAGTGTAACTTATGGTCTCTACATTTTATTTATGCATTTATTTTAATTCTTATTGTAATTTTACCAATGCTGATGTGCAACATGGCTACAATAAACACCTACTTTCCTCAACAGATGATTCACTTAGCATTGTTACTGGAGGCCATAGGAGATTGGAGGGCTGAAGATTCACAGCTCCGAATTATTATTCATCCATCCGCCGTGACTGTTTAGCTTTAATATCACCTTTATACTGTTGCTCATGCTCCTCTTATTTGAGTGCTCATCATTTTTGACCACACGTACGCGCATGCAGGGATATGTCAGATTTTAGCAGAGTATCGATTTAACCGCAGCAGCTGCAGATATATTTGGTTGGATTTCACACGGTGAGACTGACGAGTGGAGTCCGGCTTTACGGATTCCTCGCCACCCATACGGACCACACAGACAAACACGTGTGCACATTGTGTGCAGTATTTTACTCGCACACCTGACATTTGATCAATGCCTTCGTGGCCCCAGAGCTTGAGAAACCGCGGCCTGTTGCCATGGTTATCTCAATCTGAAACCGAAGGGATTAACCTCCAGGGGGATGGCATGGGGTTAGAAGGATGAGAGAGAGAGGGAGGGAGGGAGAGAGCGAGAGAGACTGTTTGTGTATGAGAGAGAGGGAGGTGAAAAAGTGACAACAATTTAATGACTGAAATAGAGAAGACTGAGAAGACAGAACAGGATAGATAGATCGATAGATAGATCGATAGATAGATAGATAGATAGATAGATAGATAGATAAAAAAGACAGAAAGAATGCTTTATTTACATTTACTACCCTGCCAAGTTTGCCTCCTCGTAAATCCCAGGACCATGGTTTTCTTTGGCTGTGCTATAGATTCTAAAACTAAATCCTGGAATTTTTGCGTTGGCTACTCTTACGCTTTGCTCTGAAAATCGAAAGAGTGCAGCCAGCACTGTAGAAACAAATAGTTCAGGAACTGTTTCTAAAGCTAAAGTGCGTGTTTGATTCTTCTTGTTGAGGAAAATGCTGCGCAAAGACAACACAGCAACGCAATCAATGAGACTCGCTGGATTATAGATTTTAAAAAGCATGTAAATCAATTCACTTTTGAACCGGAGCGAGCGGTTTTGAAGATGCAAGTTCTGCTCGCCCGTTGTCTAGATGTGCGCCTGGTTTTGCTCGGCTGCTTATACAGGAAAGCGGACATCAGATGCTGGAACAAGGGCACAGTGGGGCCAGCAGCTGGACCAAGGTTATTTACTTTTAGAAAGGGAAAAGCAGCCTGAGTCAGCAAAAGCACCCACCCACCCACACACACACACACACACACACACACACACACACACACGCTCACAGATCCTCCACAGACACATGCATATTGAAAACGAGGTTAAACAGGCTCAACAGTGGAATACCACTGAGACAACAGCAGGCTAATTAGCATGATATCCTCCACCAAGGACAGCACCCTCACATCCATCATTTCACCTGTGCAAACCACATCCTACCTGCTTCCAAAACCATTAAGCTCTAACAAGGTTTCTTAAACTCTCACCACTCACACCGCGCAGGTTTACTGTCCTCCTGAGGCAGATCCTCATTAGAGCTTCATCATGTGTGCACCCGCCACAGACTTGTCCAAACTCTGCTTAGGCTTCCAGCTGTACCACGACCCCAGATTTCATGTATACCTGATTAGGGTGGACTGGCCACAGACTAGCCAGTCAATTAATAATCACGAAGTATGAGCGTGGATCCAAGATCCTCTGTTTAATATTCTTAGCACAGCCAGGAATTTTTATCCACATGCAAGATAAAGGAAAAAAAAAAGTGTTCCAGTCTGTTAAATGGTTCTAAATTTCGCAATTTGACATTGTTAGATGTAACCTGAAGGTAAATCTGAAAAAAGTACACTGCTCAAAAAAATAAAGGGAACACTAAAATAACACATCCAACTTGGCTGATCCAACTTTGATGTAATGTCCTAAAAAACAAGTCAAAATGAGGCTCAGTAGTGTGTGTGTGGCCTCCATGTGCCTGTATGACCTCCCTACAAAGCCTTGGAGTTACATTGTGTTGTTTAAGTGTTCCTTTTCTTTCTTTGAGCAGGTGGTCCCTTTATTTTTTTGAGCAGTATATTTAGTATAGAATTTAATACTGTATTTCCTTGTTATAGTGAGGAATGTTCCTTACTTTATTTCCTCTGACCTTGACATTTCCATTCAGTCTCAAATTAGTCTCAAATTAACTTGCTGTTCGAGATATTACTGAACTTGAAAAAAGTGTTATTGTGCAAAAAAAAAACACTCAAATAATTTGAGGAAACCAGAGGAGTTTGTGCAGGAGTTAAAGACGAACTTTTAATGACTTCACCGAGGAGAACCTGAGCTTGTTTACTCTAGCAGGAAGGATTAACAGAGGCTGCATTTCACACCTGCTGCAGAAATTATTCACCTATTAAATTGATAATTGTCATCATCCATAGGAGCTGCAGTTGTTTATTCTTTTATAGACTTACAGACAGGTCCAACCTCCTTTGAGCTTGATTTGTGGGTGGTAAAAGTTTTGAAGGAAGGAGAGGCGCGATTGAAATCAAATGGAGAGAGAGACAGACGAAGAAGAGAAGACAGGCTGAGCGACACGGAAGAAAAAGACCTCATTGGTTTTCAGTGAGCACGAGCAGATGCAGATGTATTAAAAGGTTAGAGAATTTGATTTGTGATGTTCTCTGAGAGCGCTCTCTCTCTCACTCCCTCTGAAGGAGCAGCAAGGCTACCGCTGTCCACAAATTTTGATCGATGGCTGAATTATGCCATCAGATTGTGAATCTAGCCGAATCGACTGCTGCTGCCTTCCCAATGACAAACAACAAACACGCCTTCCCACCAATAATAATGAGAGATGGGACTGAGCAGCCAATCAAAGACCAGAGTGGGTAAGATCCTCATAAACTAGTGAGATATCAGTCAGCCGCTCCAACGCCATTAATATACCTGATTCAAATAGTATGTTTCCCACAGTGCGCGCATCACTTTTAACGCAGCACCGCTTTAATTTTCTTCCTATATTTCTACCTTTCCTCTTGATTACTCTCGTTCCTCCTTCTTTGAGTACAAGCTGCCCACTCCATCACTCTCTTTCAGTCCTCCCTTGCTACAACTCGGGCTTCCCACTTCATCCTTCCATCAATCTCTCCATGCACCCTCCCTCGCTTCAGCAGCCCACTCAAAGACTGAGTCCACAGAGGGGAAGGCTGTGAGGAGAGGCATTTTATAGTGTTTTCCAGTTATCTTCTGTCCTTATAGAGCTGTTCTGTAGCCCGGCTGCATCAGACCAAGCACCGCCCCCACTTTACAGCTGCCTACTCCATTCCTCCTCTGTTCTCGGCCATGTTTCCCTCATTTCTCTTTGTTTTCTGGCCTCTTGGGGGTAATAATGGTGTGATACTAAATGTGACAGATCTCCCAAATGATGCATTTACCAGTGGAAAAATGTGTTACTCTTGCAAAACATGTTCCTCATTTTCTTTTAAACTACCAACATTTTCATTCTAAATGTTACAGCCGATAGCTTTGTAAAGTAAAATGTGGTTTAGCAAAGGTATAATTTTATCATTAGATGCACACGATGTCCAAATTTTGGACTGTTATTAATTTGATTCATCTTTAATTTTAAATAAGTGTAATGTGAACTTTGGAAATTCTTCAAGGTCTTTAATAAATAAAGGTTTTTGTTTTGCTTTTTTTTTTTTTTTTTTAAGCCAGTTAGCATTATCAGTAAGAACAATATTACAGGTAACGCTAACTGGCTGCTGAGGCTAAATTGCATGTACTGTGTTTTATGAATAGTGTTCTGTTAATGGACACCATTCAGATTTAACAAGAGATGAATTTCTTTTCAACTTTTGCAAAGTTTGCAGAGAAAAGACTTTAGTAAACATTGACAAACAGGAAACAAGTGAATTACTGCACCAAAGGATAGTAAATAGCTGCTAGCATTTGTAGCTCATAAATTAACACTGTTATTCACCAGTGGCAAACTTGTAGAGTTGTCTGTCATCTATCTCACAAAATTTACTTCACTTTTCTGATGGATAGGATACTTTCCCATCACCTAAATTGTGGACATTAAACTCGGGTTGACACTGTAAATAGTGGTGTCTTGTATAATTAGGCCTGCAGATCTGCCCTGCTCAGCTGTTGTTCTGCAATTTCCATCTATTCATCTTCTTTATTGAGAACATGTCATTCTCTGAACACAAAGACCATGTTGATCTGCTCAACACTGTGCTCTCTCAAAACAGAAACACTCTTTACTTTTATGATAAAATCCAAGTCTCACCCAAAGTGAATATTTCAGCACTCAGTCATATGTGTGTGTGTGTGTGTGTGTGTGTGTGTGTGTGTGTGTGTGTGTGTGTGTTACTACATTGAACTGGTTCTTAGAATATAATGTAATTGAAGAGCGTGAACAAAGCTCTGGGGATGCTGGCTGGAATACTTATTCTTTTTGTAGTAACCTCATAAAATAAATGTTTTGGGACAGCAAATTCAGTCAAATATTTCTGTTTCAGTCAGATTACAATTTCCAGCTTTGGAGCTACGAAATAAAATGCATAATTGCTTTATTCTTTAACTCAAGACTCAATTCTCCAGTGATGTTCTTCAATATTGCATGTGTGTATTAGCTTTTTCTTTCACCTATTTTATTCTCAATTTTTGCAAGCAGATTTTGAATCTATGTTGTTGTGCATGTTTGTGAGTGATCAGTGAGATCAAATCTATGGGTATACGGGTGTCAAAAAGTGAAAGATGAAATAAAACTCCTCTTTCCATGTAGATGTGCAGATAAAATATGCTGCATGTCTAGCTCTAGCAAGGAGCCTGAACTATTTTGTGCATGTTAAAGTTCCTGTTTAACACATGGAACAAAGTTTATGCTTCCATTAGACTATTGTGATTGCTAATGAGAGATAATACAGAAGCACATTAATCACTCATGTTTGTTCTCAACTCTGTTTCCGTTTCCATGTCTCTTGCACTCTTTCTTCCTGCCATCTTTTCCTTTCCTCTACTTGCATATCCACTTAACTGTCTCATCTCTCTCTCTGCCTCCTGCACTCGTACTAACGTAACAGGAGACACACACACACACACACACACACGCGAGCCCTGGCTGGTAATGCAGGGTTAATAAGATTGGAGAGCAGCTGATGGTTGTGCACATTTAGGCCAGATTACATTTAATTCGATTGGGTTTCACTCGGTCGGCTCCCACCCACTCTCCTCTCCTGCTTCCCTTGCTTTGCTCTTTCTCCTCATTGTCCTCTTCTTGCTTTTGTTGGATCAGAGGTGCTTTGCCTAACAAAAAAAAAAAAAAAACCCAAAAAACAAACCCAGCTTCAGATGGAGGGAGGAGAGCAAATGCACCTTTATTTTGGTAGAGCTGCACGTATACATTTGGCCACTACTTCATCCTCTGCTTTTAAATTTGATTTATTGTCTGGATTTCACAATGTCAAGTCCACCTTGAACCAAACAAAAGCCCCCACAGAAAGAAAAACATAAACTAATTGAGCAATAAAATAATGGAGTGTATCCTTCAGAATGTGTGTGTTGTGCAGACAAAGGTTGTTGCTATTTAGAGCTCCGGTAAGGCTTATTTTATTAAACTACATGGACATTTATTTGAGTGGCGATCAAAATTAAATAAATTGATTTCACACGCTGTTGTGAAATAAAAGCTGCTAAAGCGTAAACTTTATCAGGCCCTGAATATCTGAGAGACAGGATGTTTTTGATTTTTCATTAAGAGGGATTAATAAAAGAAATAGCATCTTGGACAATCAATTACAACAACAACAACACCAAGAACAGTCACTCAGTGTGCAGCTGTAACTAAATAAAAAAACTACAAAGGATTTTTTTTTTTTTTTGCAGGTAAGGATGTTTAAAAATGAGAATAAAGCGAAGTTTTAGATGATGTTCCTGTTTTCCAGTCATTGTCTGGTTCTGCTTGTGTTCCTAATAGCTGTCACTCATGCACCCACACACACACCCACCCACACACACACCCACCCACATACACACCCACACAAACACACATACCCACACACAGCATAGACACTAAATCCAGTGTAAAACAAATTAGGCATCTGGCTTTTATCAGAAATGGAAGGAGTGGAAGAAAGAAGTGGAAGAAAGAAAACAAAAAGAAGGCAAAGAACCGTAATAATCTGAGAGTTTAGCTGGGTTGAATCAATTAGTTTTGTTCACTTTACTTTTTTCTTTGCGTATGTTCCAGACAGTGTCATCGCAGCACACTCTTTTTTTATTCCTCCAGCCTTCATTTACAGTTTATGTCCCCTCTCAATCCTACATTATGATTCCAGAGGCAATGCAACACCTGCTGCTGACATGTGTGCACTCACACCCACTTGCACGTTAAGAACGTTGAAAGGGTTCGGATGAAGGGAACAAATAAGGGCAAAGAAGAGGCAGAGATGAGGGACAAAGGTAAGAGGTAACAAGGACAAAGTGGAGGAGAATAAAAGGGAAAAAGTAAGGAGGGATGTGTGAAGTGTCAGCGCCAGAGTCCCATCATTAGCATAGTGCCCTTGGTTGTCGGTAACTGTGGTTCACACACACACACGCACGCACGGACGCACGCGCGCGCACACACACACACACACACACACACACACATACATATATATACACACACATTGTAAGGCCTGATAGTTTCTATCAAAACACAACTTTATGATCTGAACTGAAAGACATACACAGTATGTATAATGAATATGGAAGGAAACTGAGACTGTGGTTGATGTGACATTTACATGAAAACGAGGCTAAAGGAATCAGAAACTTCTAGCTACCAGAGAGAGAGGGACCGCTATAATGGTAATCACCCTTTAAGACAATGATAATTACAAAGAAATGCACTGACATACAGCTCTACCTCATACTTTGTTGTATTGTCTTTTGGTCTCATATTTTAAAATACATATATAACCCCTTGCCAAAATACCAACAGCACAAGTCTCTCACTGTGGTTGATTTTGCAAAATCAAATATGCAAACTTGCCTCATGAACGCTTTAATCAATATCAGGAAGCTATCTTAATTATGATGAACTTTGGCGGCTGAATTTCCAGACATTTTTGAGACGTACGGCTGCTTCTTTAACTGGTATTGAGCTCAGCGGGGAAGAGCCTGTGATGGCACCAATGCTAATCAACACCTCCTTCCTGTCAGCTGTAATTTTATGTGAGTGAATCTAATAATTTACACTGTACATGCAGTTGGTTAGTCTAATAATCCAACAACATCAGTCCTTTGCTGCATTTCTTTACCTTGTGCAAACACCAAAAGGTAAAAGAGGAAAATAGGAAAACAGCAAATCTACTAATAAAGCTGTTCTTTAGAGTTGGCAGGAACCTAACATTTCATTACTATCCCCCCATTACTGTATATTTCATTATTGAACTGTTTACCTACTCTGATGTGTGCCTGGGAAAACCTTCCAAGTTTCCGTGTTATTCTGTATTTTTGATAGAGCCAGCAGAATTATTACTTTCTACTCAGAGTTCCAAACAAGAGTTCCTGTGGAAGGAATCCTACAATTCTGCCAACGCTGCTCCAAGGTTTGATACGAGCACAACAGTAGGCTGATGAGTCAAGAAAATGTTCATATAATGGCCATGCTTGATGACTACATGCTTGATGTGAAAATTAGCAGTGCTGGAAGCACGCCCCGCTCCCTGAGCAGGACCGCCGGGCTGCGGTTTAAGCTGCACAGGAATAAAGGAACTCTGGAACGGCAAAGTCGCGCTATTATTGTTGGAGTTTTCTCCCACTTTCAGAAACAAATGATAATCCTCTCCATTGTTTGCTGGTCTTTTTTTTTTTTTTTTTTTACCAGATTGGCTCTCTTTTCATGTCCTTTCCACCATTCAGAAAGCTAATAATGTAATTTAGGTTGAATGGGTTTATTACTGAATGTATATAACAGCTACCCATGTACTGTATAATCAATGAATGTACCAATGAAAAGATCACTCTAAAATTGGAGTAAAACTTAAAATCTTTCATGTTTGGATTTTTGTTTTTCTCTTTATTTATTTATTTATATTTTTAAAAAATCCAAATTTTCACGCATATCCAGTGTTGTTCCTGAGATAACTCCAGTAGATTATATTCCATGGCATGGATAGATAGATTGACGTGGATTTTAATTAGTATTTGTTATTTCATGTGTCTCATTTCTCTTTGTGTCGGTCCAAATTGAGAGACAGATGTCAGGGGCAACATTGGATTTATTCCCACATTGTGTCAATCAGCAAAATGCTCCATCTAGTTTCAGCCTATACCTGCCTCAGAAGAGTTAGTGGGACATCAGCGCCCCGGTGCATAATTAGTTCATGAAACAGTAAGAAGTCTGTGTAATTTCATTTAGAATTGACTTTTTGCCCTTCATTCGATCCCTCTGGAAAACTCAATCTCCGAGAAGTCAAGGGTTCTTCCTTCTTTAATAACAGCTAAACACATCAACATGGCTCTTCCAAATGCACCCTTAAGCAGTTAGAAACAAAATAAGAGATGGAAGTCTAATGAAAAGAGGTTTAATAGAAGAGCAAGGCAAAGGTGGCTGAGAGGCTTGCTGCTGTTTAATTCAATGGGATGCCCCTGGTGTCTGAACACTCGCCCATTTTAATTGCACCCCTCATTTATGAAAGGGAGTATCTAGCAATGGCGGTTTAATGAATCTACAAGAGAAGGCAGGCTATTCAGCACCTCCCTCACACACAGTGGAGCATAATGAGATTGTGCTGGTAAGGCCCACGTGTTTTTGGCATCGCATCGTTGCGTTGGCCTGGCAGCTAAACACACACAGACGCAACAGGAATTATTAGTAAGTAAGATAAAAATGCAGAGAATAGATGTGAAAGAAGAAGAAAAAAAGAATGAAGGAATGACAGGAAATTCAAAGATCTGCTTCAAGCTTTCCTTTACCTTTTCTGGGATTAGGTCAATAATTGCAAGGTGGGCATGTTGTTAATCAATAGCTCTGTATGGACTGAATCAAAAATCTCATCACTGACCTCAGACAGCACCCATCAGTCTAACATATACAGTATCAGTGATACTCATATCTAGTGAATAACATAATTATTATCATTATCATTATCAATACTTCTGTCAATGTTAATCACTTGACTGCTAATATCATCTGCCATCACCTCTGACGCCAACAAAACCCGTCTAAGCTTGCTCCAGGGTTTAAACACAGTGACTGAGTCCCGCAAGAGGATAACAGCACCAGAAAACACCTTGATAATGAGGAAGGGAGGATAACAGATGGGGTGAAGCTTACCTTCGCCATCTGTGCCTGGACGCCACTGGCTTTGAGCGAGGCCACAGCCTTCTGGGCTGCTGCAGGGCTGTCAAAGTCCACAAAGCCATATCCTGTTCACACACACACACACACAATGGAGGAGAAAACAGACAAGAAATATTACCGTTGTTGTTGGATATTACGGCGCACAGACACTGCCAGACATCCAAGCCTGAGGTTTGATTATATTGCTGAATAAATCCAATAAATGTGTCGGAATCAAATCTGGCCATGCGTGCATTAAAATACCCTCCTTGGTTTTGATAAAAAAATTGTATGGTAATGTCTGCACTGCGCTGTGTGTTGTAAAGCTCCTTTTAATTAAATCATGTCTATTATGTCTAATGTATAGCTGCACACTAATGGCTGCTCACCATTCATTTTACGGATTACGGATTTTTAGATAAAACAGGAACGACTTAAATTACACATCGCAGATCTCGATGAATGAAATATTCCTGAAAATCGGTGGGTCTGAGGATCTCATCTAAATACCTAACAGCATTCAGGGTTCCTGTAGCGTGTATGTAGAAGTCTGTGCAGCCCCTAAAGGATATGCCTCCCCAGACCACCAAACTGGTCATGCTGATGTTGCAGGCTGCAGCACATTCTCCACACCGTCTCCAGACTCATCTGTCATGTGAAGCTGCTCTCACATGTGAGGATAACAGGGTACAGTTGGTGTATCTGCCAATTCTGGGGCCCCACTGGAGGACGCCAGGCCCTTATGCAACACTCATGGAGTCTTTTTCTTGTTTCCTGCATGAGTGGCTTGCTGGAGGTCATTTTGTAGAGTTCTCACAGTGCTGTTCCCAATCCTCCTTGTGTAAAGAAGCAGATAGTAGTTCTGGTTGTTGCACCCCTACAACCCCCTCCACTTCACTTGGTGTACCCCCACGGCTAAAGAATGTATGGATGTGCGGTCCTGGAGCTGCTGTGCAACTTTTGTGGGCTGCAGGTAGCAACTCAGCTTTGTAAAACTAGTAAAGAGTCAACCAGAAAGAAAGAAGAAAACGTTATAGATAGATAGACACTAACAGAATGCTGAGAGATACTAACAGTGTTTCTTAGAGCCTTCTGTTCCCACCAGTTCCTTGTTCATGAGCTCATTCTGTCTGTGCTACACTAAATCTAACAATGCTCTTATATTTGTGGGCAATGGCGTATACCTGTGCCCAAGTGCAGATCCCAGCATTTAATGCAGGGATTAAAATGATTCACACTTGTGGAAAAAAGGATGCATCCGTCAGTTTTACTGCTAAAAGATTGTCGTCACTGTTTAAGTGTGCACACAGTGATGACCCTTTGGCATACTCGACTGTGCAATGAACACATTCTAGGCAGAACATTGAAGCCATTGACAGTTTATTTTTTAAATACTATAGAATGACACACATACCCTGTGGCCCGTGCGCCTCAAACACTGGTTAACCATAAGGTAAGGCCTTTTATACCATTGAAGCAACTGAGGAACTGCTTAAGACACATTGTAAAGCTGTGATGGAGCATCAAGAGGAAATGAAAATTACAAACAATAGGGGCCCCATCAACAATCAGGCCTGTTTCCCACCTGCTGGAATAGAGTACAGCTTGTAACCGGGGCGTGAGGGTGTTGGCAGCTGACTGTTTTGTCGTGTGGTTCGTAATGTGCAGCCAGTTTCTCCACTCTGTCTAGCCAAACCGAGATCCTGAGAATTTGTTGCTGTTTTGAAACCACTGCTCATTTCCTATAGTCCACTTTGTGTTACAATGTGCTGCAGGAAGACCACCGCCATCATGGAGTGCGGTTGCCATGGCTGGTTTTAATCTGAATGCAATAATGTTCAGGTGGGGTTTTGGGTCAGATAACATCGACATAAATGTGAAGCTCCAGGGTCCGTCAGCAGAATTTGGAGGATCATGGTGATCACAAAATCCGTTAATGTTTTTATTATTGTGAATGATTTATACATGTGATTGACCGTAATGTCAAAAACAATATTTTCCTGGGTTGCATGGGAATGGCTGGGACAAAAAAAAAAAAAAAATCAAATAAACAAAGCAAAGCACAATAGACAGGGTCCTACTGGTAGGAATGGCAGCAAGTATGAGCTAAACCGAAATGTTTTATTTTTCTGATTGTGTTTACATGAGAATCAAATAAAATAGATGTCAACACAATGTGGAAAAATGATACAAAAACGCAACTGCTTTGAAATTCCAGATGTGGATTCGAGTGGTCTGAGAATTAATTAATCCATATTTCAAAAGCCTCACTCATTACAATCCCAAATATAAACACGTTTAGGGAATATCAGTACATATGGCTTTTGCTCTTTCACTCATACACATTTCATTCCCATTGTTGTGGGTCTTTTTCTTGAGTTTGGAGCAACCTGACGCAGTGCAGATAAGCAGATTACTTTTTTATTGTTCAAAAGCAGCAAGCTGTTTTCATAGCACACATATGTACACAGATAAATTTATACTGCTGCTAATAAGAAATCCATCATTTGGCCAAAGTGAGAATTATTTACGCATACTTACAATCTGCACATATTTATAACTTTGCCAAACAGAGACCCAGCCAAACATACTTGACAATATGCAATGAAAACAGTTTCATTAATAAATTATGCAAGCAGGCATACACATCATTCGGGGTTTACATATATTTTTCTTTAATTGGGGCCACTTCAAAATACTTCAGCTAATTGTGGATGCACAGACATGTTTTACTGTTTGTGTATCTGGTAAGATACTTCCACTTTATACCAACTATAAAAGTAAACTTTTGTACTTCCTGTGTCAGACTTTAAGTAATGATTGTTGGACTATGGACTGCCTGTGTAATTACTAGCAAAATAAAGCCAAGTTCACAGGGTCCATTTCAATTACAGTCAATGCAGACCAGGAACCGTGCGGTTCATCACAGCTGTTCACTGTTACTGCAGCTGCACATTGGATTGAAATAAGAATACCTGCTACAAGGTCATATGGATTACTAGACAAACCCTGGATGGCTCCAGTTCAGATGCTGAAAATGATGATGATCGAATCTACAAATTGAGGATTTGAAGATAAAAAGGATTTTAAAACAAAAAAAAGATTGTTTCCCAAACTACTCCTTTGTAGGTCCAGCATTGTTTGAAATATTTTGCAATGGTAATATATTGAATACATTTGTATTTTGGACCCGTTTCCTTATTTTTTTATTTTTACAAAAAATGTGACTAATTCAGTAATAGGAGCAAAAACCAAGCAAGCATGTCATGTTATCAAGTCATGAACCTAATTACTGAGACCAATGAGCCCCACCCCATTACACCCAAACACACACTGCTGTTGAGTAACAGCAGAGTGTCTCCTCCAAACAGTCTCAACTTTGTTTAGAATGATTCACTAATGAACTGTGCAGTTCATACCAAACATGTCCTGAGTTCTTATAGCAACAGAAGTTTATGTCAGCTGCTTATGGACCTCTTCCATGACCCCCTGATAAAATATAGTTGCTGTAATCTTGTTATGCCCTGCATATCTGACTCAGGGCATACATCTAAAGATGTCTGAGAGTTGGCTTGTCCAGAAAAAAATATGTCACACCACCAAGGAAGAGACATGAAATACAGAGACATTTTTTCTCCCGACTGCTCATCTCACTGAGCACTTCAATGTGATAGCCTTGAAATTGGCCATCTGCTTTGACTGTAGTCATCACTCAAAGCAGAGATCTTTGTGGAACATTTATGCACCCCTTTCTTCAGGAGGTCAGAGGTCAACAATCAGTGACAGAACGCTCCACGGAAGCTGTTACGGATTTATTTCTCCACTCAAGGACTTTTAGGCCAGTGTGAACATATATATATATATATATATATATATATATATATATATATATATACTGTATATACTGTGTATATATATATATATATATATATATATATACACATACATACACACACACCACACCACACGCTCCACACACAAAGACCTCCATCTAATCTCTTGAGCTCCCAGAGTTCCTGGCTTTGGGCCATTAAAAGGGCTAACCAAGTACAAAGGGAAAGGGAGAGATATAGCGTAAGAGGAATTGGGGAAGGCAGTGAGGGAGGAATCGCTGACAGACAGGGAGGAAAAGAGAGAGCAAGAAAGAAAGAAATGCAGGCAGAGTGGGGAGCACTTGTGTTTGGGAAATAGAAATCCTTCACATCTAGAGTGGTTTCCTCTCCCTTCCTTCCTCCATCCTGTGCTCTGTGCCCTCGCTGTCTTCCCGAGTTCCCATGCTGTCAAACAGAAAACTGTCCGTGTGTTTAACATTGTGTCTGCTTTAAAGCTGGGAGGTACAGGTTTATGTGCGATGCTGAGAAAATTGAGGATTTACTCACAAAAATATGACAAGCAATTAAACAAAAAATACTTCAGTGGATGGCATTTGTGAGGTTTTCATTTCATTTCAGTATATTTATAACAGTATATTTAAAAAATGTGGCGATGATATATTTTCTGTTTCTCTCAGCAAATGTAAGAATTTCAAAAAAATAAGAAAAAAATCTTTGGATGAAGAGAGTGCCTTCAGTAAAATAGTGATCCGAAGATGACTACATGACAGCAGCTCTATGCAGGTTGATGGAACACTATCGCCACAGACAGCACAGGAGGAGCACTTTATTTACCTGTCTTTGCCCTATCTCGCTCTTTACACATCTCTGCGAAATCTTCCTGAAAAGAATTGCCTGTCTGCTAAATCATCACTTTGAAAAGGGGGCCTCTTCCGTTTCCATCAGCCCTGGGTTATTTTTACCCCCGCCCCTCTACCGCGCTATGCTCCCGCCCATCAATCCCTCCCTCTCCCAGAGACTTCCCTGTGCCAATTTGTACTCTCTTAGTCACGCTAAGCACTTATCTTGTCCCCACTGAATGCCTCTGCAATCAAACCTACACTTATCCGGTTGTAAGGCATTCTAATGGCCGGCTGATAATGAAACTCCATCGCTGTGAGTTAACAACTGGCTAAGAGATGTATAAATTCTGCATTGCAAGCACAAGACTGTTTATGAGGGTCCCCCCAATTTTTGAAGAAGCTGATTTGTCTGCATTACATGAATGAATTGGCCCCACTAATTGGCTTTCAAGTTTTGATTACGATAAACTTGCAGAGAAAAACATAAAAACTATTTAATTAAAATACACAGCAATGACCCTTTATCATAAGTGACGCGTAAGTGGAGGCTAAACCGAGGCTACAGTAGGACTTATGATTCCTTCCTGTTGTACTACAAGAGTAATCCTGATGACATTAGCAGGTCAACCTGCTGGGAATGACTTCAGACCTCTCAAAGTCACATTGCATTACGTGTTTTCAAAGCAGGTCCTGCAATCCTGGAATTTGCAAGCATTCTAGAAACGACCAGACAGACACACCAAACATTACCGCTGGAGTAAAAGATTTTTTCAACCGTGGTATCAATATTTCTTCCTAGGTAATCACAGTCTACTCAGCCTCTATTGTCAATCACACTGGCCTTCCTTTCACTCATAATATTTAAGCTGATATGTTGATTACAGGGCATTTGTTCTCCAGAACCATGTCATTGTACCTTTGGAGCACATTCTTGGCAGAAGAGCAGCAATCATGCTGAACACATGCTCTTGTGTGTCTCTATAACAGCAGACAGCTACAATCATATTGATTAGTGCTCTGTTGAGACCACTCCAATAATCAAGCAGTCTCTCATCAGACAGCACTTGACTGAGCCTCAGTGACTGCAGAGAAACATCTGAAACACATTGTGCCTGTTTTGTTGTGTTTCGCGGGTTTCAAGCATTGACAACAATGCCGACATATTGGTTTCAAAAGGCTGCTTGGCTCTGAGTATTATTACACTTCAATCCCAAGAAGTAAATCAAACATATAGCTGTAGTTCATTACGTTGCCAAAAGACAACACGATTGTGTTTTCAAGGGAAAAAAACACATGTTTCCATGACAGAAGCAAAAGGAATTAATTCATTCAGTCTTGGTGTTGCACACACAGCTATAGAAAAATTTGGGGGTGGAAATAATTTAAATACTCTCATCCTCTCCTATGGTACTATCCAAAAAATGTCTTAGAGGCTGAAATCTCATATCAGGATTATAACTGAAAAGTTATGAGTCACTGGAGGATTAACAGGTTTTTACTCACCTTTGCACTGATTGGTGTTCTTGTCCAAGATGGCCTTTGTTGACACGATTTTCCCATATCTGTAAAAATAACAACAGTGACATGTTAGCTCTGGATCACAAGGACAACAATTTGATCATTCCTTCAGTCTAATTTAGAGAAGATGGATTATTGAGAAATCTTGCATGGATAATTGTGACCCTAAGCAAATGGATATGAGATGTGAGTGATATGATACTTCTGTGCTTTTAATCCATTCCTTCTGCTCTTTAAATTCCCCCAATAAGCCTCAGTGTGCCTGAATTTATGACACTAAACACAGACCTAGGATCTTTTCACACTGCCAGCTTTTAACATTTTCCATCCGCTTTGCCACCTGACTGTCCTGCATTCGACACCTCCTTCTCTGTTATTCCACAGACCTCATCCTTCCCCCCACCTCACCCCAGTTCTATTTTCTATCTCCGTGTTCTGAGAAAGAAGTTAATAATGTTTCTTATCAGAGCAGTCTTTCAGTTCTGCTGGAAATGGATGAGCTTGAAAGAGAAAGCTGAGAAAGAGACTGAGAACATATGAGGGCCTATTAGAAAAAAAAAAAACGAGAGGGGGTAGAAAGCTTGTCTGGCTGCTGCCTGGCTCCATGGATGGGACTTTTTAATTAATGTTTTAACGCAGAAGCATGATGACTGGCAGGCGGCGTGACCATCTAGCAGATTGACAGGCTGACAAGCTTGCTGACTGGCAAGGAGGGCAGAATATTCTCTAGTCTCTGTATTTAGGGGAACAATAGCTATAGCTAGAAGATCCAAATGATTGAGCAACCAGGGCATGACACAATCTGGAAGGTTGAAAAGTATTGGGAAAAAAATTAAAATGAACGCGGGAGTCGATGGAAAGCGTGAGAGCACAGTCAGTCACGAGATAAAAAGGAAGTGAAGAGGAAGTGAGTCGGGGAGTGATAGAGATAGTATGAGGTGTTTAATAAAGAAGGGATCATTTAGTTGTCACCATCAGGAGAGACTGCTGTCAGGAGAGACTGCTGTCAGCCTGCTGCTTCCGTGAGTGAGAAGAAAAGACAAGAGACTAGCTCGCCTGACAGCCACACATCAAGGTCTATTGGGACAGGAGACTTCAGAAGTAAAGACAGAGAGGGGCGTTAAAAAGCTGCTCTTACACATATCATGACAGCTATGCAGCTTGTGATCTTGAATTGGGGAAAAAAATGATTCATGGTCACACCTTTAACAAGAAATTTGGATTTGATTTTTACAGGCTTTATTTTCAAACCAAACAAATCAATGGCTGCAGATGCAAAACACGGAGGGAAAAACAACAATGGTTTTGTTTCTCACGCAAAGGACAAGCACACATGCGGTCGCACATGCAAAGCAACATCGTGGATGAAAAACAGCAAAGTTGTAATCATGCAAACACACAAAGAACGTACCATCTGCCAATACCAGACTCAGAGTTGACTTCTGCCTCACTGTGATTCAAACTTGTGTGTGTGTGTGTGTGTGTGTGTATGAATGTAAACACTTGCAGTACATGCATGGGTGAATGTGTCTGGACACCTACTGGGTGTGACTTGGTGCAAGTTTGTGTGTTTGTGTGTTGTTTTTGCTTCACAAAGAGACTACCACAATATTTTTTATATATATATGTTGTGCTAAAAAGTGCTAAATTCCATTTTTAAGAATGGGATTCATTTCAGGGTCAGAGTTGGTTAAAGTTATTTTGATATGTCAATGAATGTTCTCACAAAGGTATGGGTAAAGGAATGGGTGTGGAGTAACCAGAACCTTGTCATTGACTACAGAAACTTGGAGCTAGCTGAAGCAACACTGACCTGCACTTGAACCAACAGCAGTGACACATGAGAAACTTGAAAACTCTACATTTGCCAAGTAAATACTACAAAGAACCAGATGTTATGGCTAGCAATTACATTCCACCCCTCTATGCTAAAGAAAAAGTGAGAAAAGGTCCTAAACATTGTGTAATTTGTTTCTATTTTATGTTCATAGTGATTAGAGGATCCATAATTAAACGCAGAGCAAGTGTGGAGCAATTTTGTAACAAATCTCACATCTTTGTGAACCAGAGTTACACGTGTTACCCTTTAAACAAACCGTTCTCTGCTCGTGGCTTATATCATTCACATGACATAACATTGAAATTAAACAGCAGTATACATTACACATTATACATTAGGTGTATATTCTCGTGCAGTTTGTTTTTAACTGGTGTGTTGCATTTAAGGTTGTGTGTGTACGGCGGCTCAGTCTCTCTGCATGCTTCCTCCTAATTGGGGAACCGACATAGCTGTCGTTTCTCTTAATTTCCCTCCGATTTCTCTGCGTCAGCCAGTTAGAAGGATGACTGGGGGAGCTAAGGGCTTCAGATGTTCATCCTCCATATGTAGTTAAATACATTCAGTGCTGTGAATTCAGAAGATAACACTTTTTTTTAGTGATCTACTACATTTAACTGCCAATAGGACATTCTGTGAAGTTTAAATCAGAGGCTGCAAAGCATTCTGGTTAAGTGGTGCAATTCAAGAATTCTCTAACAGCAAGGGGATAAAATGGATAAAGCAGGTCGTCTTTATGACCACATTATTCAAAAGTCAAGGAACACATTCATCTTCAGAAAAAAATCCAAACAGTAGATTATTGTTCTCTTAGCTTATCTTCATTTTCCTGTGATCTGATAAAACTGTGGGCCACAGTGTCAACTTTTGCCACAAGGATTTATGTCAGGCCAAGTAGCTGGATATAAGTCTATTTCTACTACAGTGGTGGGAAAATTGAGTTTAGATGAGTTTCATCTCGACCACATCCCTGGCCTTAACTCGGCAAGGAGCTCAATATCTTTCAGCTTTTACGATCCCTAATTTCGACTCTTTTCCATCAGACCACTCACAGTAAACACATACTATAACAGCGGGGGGATTGAGTTAAGCCCTTAAATTTGCACTACCGAGTTCATCTATGTAGACTCAGAATGCACCCACATGTGTACTGTTTTTAATCACAATTCATCCCTGACTGTTTCATGCTCAAAGCCTTTTTTTCAACATGCAACAAAAATTACCTATTTATTAAGAAGAAATCAAAAGTCTGAATTATTGTAGGATTAGAGCTTCTCTCGGGATGTTTATTCTGCCCCAGCAAGTGGGATGTGCCTCACTTTGATTATTTCTATTGCTGGGAAGAGTTGAGGTGTTGTAATTTCCAGAATGTCTGAGCTAACCCCATGAGGAGTCTAGTCATTAAGAACAAATGTGCTGGGCTTTCCATTTACATGCCAGAAAAATACTACTTCTGACTCTTAAAACTGTCTCATTTCGCTTGTTTGATGATAACTACCCCTTCAGATGTATGCCTAAGCATGTACAAATGGCTAATGTTTATATTAAATGATTTCTCTCACGCCCAGAAAGAGAACACTGTCAAGAGACTGAAGGATCGTTCACCCTTTTTTCTGCTGTGGGAAATTCTGAATGAATGAATGACTGAATAAACCCCTGAGTTTAATGTAAATAGACCAGATTGGGATGGCAAGTCTCTGAGGGCACATGGTAGATATTTAGCCTGAACATATGAGACACACGTGGAGCTTGTTAGTTATCAGTGTGGTGACCAAGATGGAGAAGACTTGGCTTGAAGGTTACTGAGGGTGAAGTAGTAAGACAATAACGTCACAATAAACCCATCAAGGAAGAATTCACAGCGCAATCATCGTCATTCTGGCTAATAAAATACATGACATCTTACAATACAGCACAGTGATATAAAGGCATTCAAAATCAGAATAAATATATCTATATCTATATATATATAGATATAGATATATTTTTTTTTTGCTGTTTTTTTGCTGCTGTTGTTATGAGAATTAATAAATAGAAATAAAAAAAAATATAATAAGAAATAACAGACTCCATATAGACTTCTGTAGAAAAAGACTTGATTTCACAGGCAGCTAAGCTGTAATAGTAAAGAATAACACAGACAAACTCGAGAGTATAACTCATTCTATAAAATATAAACTCTGTGAGCATCCCATCAGTAGGTTAATGTAAAAGGGCATGTACAACAGAACTGGGTCAACACAGAGGCCAAATGCTGCAATCTGCAAGGTCTGAATGTATGTATCCTCAGTAGTGGCCAGCACAACCTGAGAACCTGAACTTTTGGTAAAGAATACTTCAAATTTTCCATGAATAGAAAGAGTACTCTAACAGGTTCCAAACAACCCATTTTTAAGCAGAATTATGCACATCTTGTGGCAAGAATGTTGCTTTAGTGTGAGTAAACCGTTTCAAGCACACTACGTCATACAGTATCTACTGCATATTGAGTATTTTAACTGAAGTATGATTCACATGGTCTGTAAATAAGGTTTGTTATTTAGTTATTTCGACAGATTTACGGAAAGCTTTGAGAATGTTCCAACTAATTAGGCAAAACAGTTAAAATTGTGGCTGGTGCTTTTGACTCGTCTGGTGCTTTTGACTCGTCTCTCTATGATTCCCGATTATTGGAAATAATCATTTTTCTACATTAATTTTCATCTTCGCTGAGAGTGCAAATTAAATGTGTACCAAATTCATGTTTTCTTGCATCAGCTCTGCAAAAACGTCAATATGTTGCTTCAGATAGATAGATAGATAGATAAATAGATAGATAGATAGATAGATAGATAGATAGATAGATAGATAGATAGATAGACGACGTGTGAATGAAAGCGTGTGGGAGAGATGTTGCCCTTGTGCTCTGCTTTAGATGCCACTCACGGTCTGCTCTGTCCCCAGACGTTAAAAGTGTGTCCATACTTTGGGAGACCAAGGCAGTAATTGGAAATGTCAGCTGACAACAGCACTTTTCACTGACACTCTGAGAACTGGCACAGGGACAGACGGGGGTGGAGGGGCCACAGGAGGAGGACTTGATGAAGATGGTGGAAGGGGAAGGAAAAGGATCATAATGATGAGAAGGGAAGCATGCAAGAACAGCCACACTTGGTCCCAATAAGGATGTCATTGATTCCAGGGTGTGTGTACAGTATTTGTGTGTGTGTGTGTGTGTGCACGCGTGTGCGTATGTGTTTGTATGCGTGCCAAAGGGGGAGCCCATCCCCTCTCACTGTAACTGTGTGCGCATGAATAATGTCCTCCTTTGTGTTTGTCGGTGCATGCATGCATTTCATGTCAGGGGCTGACAGAAAAGTGCCACTCAAAGCCAGAGAGATTTGGATGCCCGGTGGTAAGACTGTTGTCCAGCAGCACACACACACACCCGCCGACCTTTCCTAAATGTTACTGACCACTTGGCACACTGACTTGGCCTCTAATGAAACTTTTATTGGTTCCCATTTTTCACCATGTTTTTCCAGAATGCCCCCAGGCCAAAGCTGAAATACAACAGGACTGGACTGTGAAAGGCACAAAAGGGCGAAACGTGTGTTTCATTAATATAAATTTAACAGTCTCACAAGCAGAATATTTAGCTCAACAGAGAGTATGATTCACTTCTGTGTGTGTATATAAAAAAATATATATATATAATTCCCTTCTCACCCCCTGCGGGTGGTTCCTCCTCCATTCTAAGCTCGGGTTCTCTACCTGAGGCCTGGGAGCTTGAGGGTCCTGCGCAGTATCTTTGCTGTTCCTAGTACTGCACTTTTCTGGACTGAGATGTCTGACGTTGTTCCAGGGATCTGCTGTAGCCACTCCTCCAGTTTGGGGGTCACTGCCCCGAGTGTGCGATCACCACGGGCACTACTGTCACCTTCACCTTCCAAGCCTTCCCCAGCTCCTCTCTGAGCCCTTGGCATTTCTCAAGTTTCTCATGTTCCTTCCGCCTGGTGTTGTTGTCACTCGGTATTGCCACATCCGCCACAACGGCTCTCCTCTGCCCTTTATCCACCACCACGACACCTCGCCATCACCATCCTGTCTGTCTGTATCTGGAAGTCCCACATGATCTTTGCTCGGTCATTCTCCACCACGTTTGGAGGTGTTTCCCATTTTGACCTTGGGGTTTCCAGCCCACAGATGTTTCTGTAGACTATGCCAGCCACTTGGTTATGGCGTTCCATGTATGCTTTTCCTGCCAGCATCTTACACCCTGCAGTGTTGGATTGTCTCAGGTGCCTCTTTGCAAAGCCTACATCTTGGGTCTTGTCTAGTGTTGTATATCTGGGCCTCTATCGCTCCGGTGCTCAGGGATTGTCCTGTAGGCCAGCCCTCTCTATTGGTAGGACTTCTTGAGATCAGCCACTTCAGCTATGTTCTGGTGGTACATCCCGTGTAGGGGCTTGTGCTCCCATGATGGTCTCTCCTCCAGCACCTCCTGATCTTGCCATTGTCAGTGATGACGTTCACTGAGCACGTCATCCACTTGTCCTTGACATACTCATGGAGCGTGGATGTTTCGTCCTGGATAGTGTGGTATTCTGTGGTATTCCAAGGTACTTGTAACTGTCCTCAATGTCTGCTATTGTTCCTTCTGGGAGCGAGACCCCTTGCCTCTCTTTGTCACCATCCTATTACATTTCTCAAGCCATCGTTGCTGTAGATCCTGGTAGTGTGGATCAGGGAGTCTATGTCCCATTCGCTCATTCCATCCATGTAGACGAGGTGATGTTGATGTTGATGTTGTACAGCTTCAGGCATTCAGTGATCCGTGTGTGGCATCGTGTCACAGGCTTTCTCGTAATCGATCCAGGCAGTGCACAGGTTGGTATTTCGGGACTTGTACACTCCTCCACACTCAAGGAGGACTTGAGTAGTAGCCCATTTTTCATCAAGGTGCTCTGGTTCCCCAGCACCTGACGCAGACGTGCCTATGAGGTAGGCAGTAGCGTGAAGGGTATTGCCCAAGGGGCAATGGGATCATGAGCGCCCCCTAGTATGAGGCACGAGCACTGCATGCCTAACCTAGTCCCCCTTTTTAGACATTTAATGATCACTCAGCCTAAGATACACGTTCCACACATAGTTGTTGACAAAAAAAAAAAAACGCTACAGTATATATGATATACATCAGCTAAACTATGAAAATTTACTTCATATTGCGACAGACAGTGATATGGTCTAACTACAGCATGTAAGGCACAGTAAGCCGAGTGATTGCGCAATCCACGGTGCGGCACAGCCGGCTAGTGCCTCACTTCAGGTCTCGCCGGAGTAGTTGAAGGCCGGTAAATGTGAAAACTCTGCAATTTTAATAACAAATAATCTAAAACAGGTGAAGTTAAATGGAAAATAACTTTATGATACAAATAGCTATATAAGTAGAACATCTAATTTATTTTTTCATTTTACATTTTTTTTTTTTTTCACGATGACAGGTGAGGCCATGCCTCACCCGTCTCCCCTGACGGTTCGTCACTGTTGTTTAGTTTAGCCACATGAGGTTGTCCCTGATATGCATACAATATATGATATGATATATCATATATGATATATATATTATGTACACATTTCTAAACCCTTTTTCAGCTTCATGGTAGGATGGTCTTCTGGTGCATCAAATACCTCTAATAAGAGTCAAATCTAGTTCCATTACTTTTTGCCAAAAATCAGAAAGTAGCTGCTTAAGGATTTGATATGTGTGATGAAGATGTATGTGTATATCCCATTAAAGTGCATGTGTGAAGAACGGATGGGTTAGGCCCAGCTGGGCTCTGTTTTTTCCTCTAAGGAAACACCGAGGAGACAAAGAAAAGGTCAAGAGCAAAATGTTGATACTCATAACAAGCTGTTGGTGGACTCACGCAAACCTAATTACAGGAGCTGAAGTGCATGGAGTGGGGATGAATTGAGCTCAGCTGCACTGAAAGATGCATCAGCAGAGCGAGGACAAGGTCAGATTATCTTTGAACAGACTGGGATAGAAGAGAGAACTCACGGCTGGCAGAGTTTGATGAGGTCCTGGTCAGTGGTGGCTGGCGGCAGGCCTCGGATGTACAGGTTGGTCTTACTAAGTTGCTCCGCTAGCCCTCCGCCGTGACCTCCTCCTCCTCCTCCACCTCCTCCTGTGGTACCGGGGCTGGGTGGAGCCATAGGTGGTGGGGGAGGAACATAGGACTGCTGCAGAGACAGAAAACGAAAAATCACACTTTACATCTGCCTAACACATTATCACCATGATCCTGGCAAAGCAAAACTAGCATGATGCTCTTGTCTTTGTTCACACCTCATACACATTTGCATGAAATATAGCAAGAAACATAACATAACATAACATAAAGCAGAAGGACACAGCCAAGTTTTCCTCTAGGAAATAGGAGCGATTTAAGAGCGAGTATCAACAATATGGGTCTTAAACAAAAACTTTAAGAGTGCCATCAAGTACTTAATTCTTGGTCTTTATTACGCAGAACCTTCTCAATGCAATTACACAGCTCAGTGCTGAGTGAATACCTTTTTTTTTTTTTGGATAAAGGCTTTAGGAGGTGTGTCAACACCTGCGTGTCCACTAAATTAAGCAACCAGTAAATAGGAGGACGTAAAGAAGAAACAAAGCAACATCAGTCTGGCTACTTCCTGACAGTTTAATAGTGCTCCACCAAATAAAGACAGGCCCTGCTGATCTGCATTCCTGTTTCTAGTCCATGAAATTTAGTGTTGAGATGCAACTAAAGTACAAAAGTGTTATGTGCATGTCTTTGGAAATTGGAGCATGCAATTGCAGGCAGAAGGAGAACATATAAACCACATACTAGGTCCTAGAGCCAGAAACTAAACCCAGAACCTTCTTCTTATGAAACAACTGTGCTAACCACTACACCACCGTGCAACATGGGAAACGTACTGGACGGGTCAGGTTAACCGTGAGCACAATGTGCAGTGAATGAGATGGACAGATTGATAAGGGAGAACGACGTGTTTTCTGGGATTCATGCTAGTTTCAGTTGCCGCATGTCTGCATCAATACCAGAAAGTGCGCGTGAGCTTGTGAGTGTGCGTGAGTTGGTGTTTGGGATAATGACAGGTTGTCACCACGTGGTGATGTGGAGCCAGCCGCTCTGATATTAATCCATTACCTGTACTTCCCTCACTTTGCAGATTGCACTTACAGGACTCAACACATTCACAGCAGACGAGTAGCAGAAAAGGGCTACTGTACCCACGGACAGGGGTCAGTACAGGCCAGTGCATTAAGCAAAGAGCCAGAAATTATTAAATACACTTCAACCAACACATAATAAAGTACAGACTCAAAACGCTTTTTGTAAAAAACTTTTTTTTTTTTGCTGATCTGGTTACAAATACAGTAAATTTTCAACTACAAAAGCGATGTTGAAGCTAGTCAGTGCTGAAGCAGGGTGTTCAGGGAGGAAAAAGGAGACGAAGAGGATTTAATCCGCACCAAGTAGCTTGTCAGCGTTCAGGTCTGAACTTTGGCAGTTGTTCTCCTGGTGACTGAGTGTTCCCATTGTCCAATGTAGGATTGGCCAACATTACCATCCTCCTCTGGTAACTGAGAGACATATTGTCCTTTGTCTGATGGTTTTCATGTAGCATCTGTCATCAGGACAGTGAAAATCTCACACTGAGTCTGTGCTGGAGGTCAGGGAGATCATGATATTTTTAAAAACAGGTCTGTTTACTCGCCATTCATGACCATAACCTAAGTACATAGATACAGAGTCATTACCTGCAAGATTTGGAGCAGTTTATTTTTAAATCTACGCTTGTACTCAGTCAGTCTTATCTATGCAAATTCCTCTCATTCTACCACATCCTGAAGCACAAAAGAAGCTTTTTTTTCCTTACTTTTTTTCCCTATTGCGCACGCATTTGGGTGTCAATATTTGCACAAATGAACATTTTTTTTCCCCTTATCTGCTGACACAGCACAGTGTAACACACGTACATGTGCACGCACACACCTGATCAAAGGTCCTGCTCAGGAAACCAATTTTAGCCAATTTGTGCAGCTGTCAGAGTCCAGCTGATAGCTGTGTAAGCAACGTGTCACATACTGTGATAAGGAAATCCTTTGAAATATTGAAATCCCTCGTTTTTCTTTGGCAGCCACGCTTTCTCTTCTGTCAAATTCCACTCCACCATCGCTCAAGCCCTTGCTCGTCTTGGCTCCTTCCTTCCACTTAGATATGCTTGCTCTATGTTTCTCGCGTGCTCCCATCTCTATGCTAGTCTCTCCCTTTCAAGGATTAGCCCGCAGCCAGAGTGTGCCGAATGAAGACTCTCTCTCAGCTGGTAAGGTTGACACAGTTAGTACGGCAGAGCAGCCCTCACAGTTGGGGGAAGACTCAGAGGCAGCGCCTCAAACTGTCACACATAGTATACACGGTTATTGGGTTTTTGCAGATTTGGGGGCCAGCTAAGCCAGTGAAGAGCAGCATATCTGTAACATTGCTAAAACATTTGCTCTCTAAAACATTCTTATACAACTTTCAGTCACCTCTGTGAACACTGTCCTTACAATCCATCAACCTACCTCTTTCTTCAGGTTTATATATATACCCACTAACACACACACACACACACACACGTCTTTGATTAAAGCCACATGTACACAAAAACAGTCTATTTATAGCCTTCTTGTCCCTAAGGACTTTTTTCTGCCAATGGGAACTTCTAAGAAAATGAACTTGATCATATCAGGTCATTCCAAACTTCTGTAACAAATGCTTGTGTGCTTCTAAATTATTTATTTCCATTTGATTTATAGGGTTTTTAGCAAAGGCAGATTTTCTGAATGATGAACATTCCAAATTTCAGTTTGCTGTTGCGTTTCCATGCAAACTGATTTTTATTTCTGATACATAAAGACAGACAAGACAGGAAGATTGAGAGATTTTACTGACGCCAACAAAGACTGCATTCTTTTCATGTTCATCATGTGCATTTAGCAGCACAGTGATTTTCACTTGTGTATTTGCGTATAAAGACCTCTATGTGTTGTGTTCACTTACAGATGAGAGGCTACAATGAACGTAGTTGTGACAAGCAGGGAGAGAAAATCAGCAGTAGCTAAGGGAGGGTTGAAGTTCCGGAGAAAAGTTAAAAAAAGTAAAAACTGAGGTGGAGACATGAGAAAGGATGGCCACAAACAAAAAAGTGGGTGAAAAAAACAGCTACAAGAGTGAGAACTCAGCGAGAGTGGAGGGGAAAGAGGATGGGACATGGGAGAGCGGGTTCTTCCGGCTCTGATGCTTCCCGAAACACAGACCTAGGAATGCAGGCTATTTTTGGATCCAGCACTGTGATTTTCTCTCACGCGCCATGCTCGTAAACACAACAGCGAAAGGTTTATAAAAGCTTACAAATACATCCGAACAAAAACACGTCTCCTAATTTATCATCGCCATTTAAAGATCACACAAGTGGCTAAAAATAAGCCCTGGATCCTGCCTCTGATGCCAATTTTCAGATCTTTTCAGGAATTCACAAAAAAATCCTGGCTGTCAGAATCCTTTTCAGTCTCCAATTTGACTGTCAGATGTGGCCACTTTGGGAGTAACGTTACATAATGAAATTACAGAAATCTGACACATTTATTTTAGGGGGAGTAGAAGTTGGTGCGCAAGTATAAATAGATCCTGGTGATATTTACAGCCTGTGAAAGTGCTGCATTCCATTTATGCTAAAAGTTTAGAGTAAAAGAGGTACAAAGAAGTTCTGAAAGATCCTTGACCGGTGCCAGTGAAAATAAAAAAGAGGTATAAAATTTGGGGTGTGTCCTGCTGATCTGTGCAACTTTATTGAAATACACATGCTACGATCAGAATTATACGACAGCCCCAACACCTGAGGAAACACCTCAGGGGGACCAGAAATTCCTGCTCTTAGGCCAAAGGTGACCTATGACTGGAGAGTAAATGCTATTTCTGGGGAATTCAATCACACGAGTGCTTCATAGAATCAAATTAAAGTTCATTTCATTTGATTAGGCTTCAGAAATTCCAATAAAGTGGTTTATCTTATTTGAGTTTAAGCTCTTACATGAAGTTCATTGACAATTGTAAAGAGTAGAAGCAGCTCGGCATAATGCCGGCATGTCTCATTAACCTGCAGACCTCTTTCAGGGGTTTTACTCAGACTATTTGCACAAATGTGCCGTTAAAATACACTTTAAACGTCAAACCTTATTATTGGTGTTATGAATAAATGCGTGATAATGCAGAGTATATTACTTTAATCATTACCCTGAGCATGTGTAACACATGATTTAAATCTATCCATGAAAGAGCCAAAGTTAGCAGAATTAAATTACACTGATTTAGCTCACCAGAACCTGTAAGCACCCTGTCTGGCCGGGATATGAGATTAAGATTTTAAATTAAATAAAAATAAATACGTGGTCATGTTACTTTGCTATGAAAAATGTTGACCTTTCAATCTGGGAAAGAAAAACAGTGTTTGCTCAACATTTTAAGTGCTTTATCCACCAACCAACCTTTACATTTAATGCGCTTTAACTTGCCCTACACTTTGTTTATCGCTCTACTCTTTCTTCATTTCCTCTCTCCTCTCATCCCTCCAAGGTTACTTTTAAAAATAAAACAACTTCAGTGTTATTTCTCTCAGGTCTCGGAGGCTGCTTCCCAGTGGAGTGCTGCATCCGAGGCACCGCTCTGCCTCTCTGGTTAGCATCACCGGCAGCAGCGTCAACAGCACTGTCATAAACAAGTTGCACAAGCATCCCAGGAAGATGTCCAGTGTGAGAACGGAGCACTAGGATCAGAGGGGAGATGAGGAAATTGGGGCTTTTGAAAGAGGTCAGGGAGGATGCAGACCACGTGACTTTTCGGAGTTCGCAGAATTCTGTGCCCACTTCAGTCACAATAGAACAAGAAAGGATTAAAAAACAGTGAATCTGAGTGACTGATATTTGTGTTTAATTATTCTGATTCTGGATATTTCTGAGCTGAGCTGCACAACTGAAGTGAAATGATTCAAACAAATCCAGTGGTAGGATGTCGTCACTGCTGTGTTTAGAGATCCATATTTTAGCTTTTGTTGTATGTTGGTGACTACATATCCAGTCATACATCTTACATCCTGGTGGATTATAGTTGTTGCGCAAATATCCTGACATGAATTTCTGTAACAATGATGATGGATAACAAATCTGAAAGAAAACCCTACTTGAGTGACATTTGTTGTGTAAATGATCCTACCACATAATATCTTTGCTTTTGTTTTCCCCGCTCCGTTACCCCCGCCTCCAAAAAGAAGAAAAAAAAAAAAAACATATTCTATACTCTTGCTTCTTAATTACATGACCTCTAGCAGGCCAGGTATGAAAAGCAGGGGAAACATGCATATTGAACAAGAGCTTAGCACAAAGCTCTTTATTATGTATATTTATGCAAACGACATATTAGATTATTCAAGAAAGTCTCAGTCGCTCCTCCTCTTATTGCCCTTTGGTCAGTCCATCTGCCTGGCTATATGCACGGAGAGTGGCAGCGGGCAAAGTCCCTGATTGGTTTTATATAAAAACTATCTAAAAGGGAAATTGAGGTTTCATTGTTCTTCTGTGACACTCCTCAAAGTTTGAGAAATAAGAGAATGATGAATTTTGCAAAGTTTGGCCAACATTATCTATATTCCTGTGTCAATGCTAATGAACTTTGGGTGTCTCCGGTTAAGGTGAACTGCACTTTCCCGCTTATCTCCCAGCAGCTCTTTTATCCCTCTTTATCTTATCTTCTCCACCTTGAATATTAAATAATATCATCCTGCCCTCATGTCCCTCAACTCCTCCTTGTTCCAGTCCAACTTTTAACATTTTCCCTGCCCCTACATAACTTTGTCCCCTTGTCTTCCTCCTCAATTGTCCACAGCCTCTAGCCACTCTCATCTCTTCCTACTCCCACTCCTATCTGCTACCCCCCCCTTTTCCACCATTGCCATGCAGGAGATTAAAATATGAGGAAACAATCAAGCCATGGCTCATTAGCATATGAACGGGGGGCCGACAACAGAGCCCTGGAAATCCATCTCGGAGCTTTTTTAATGCCAGGAATGACTTTTTACCATATTTTGTTAAATGAAACAGAACAATCCTTCGCCGGTCCTTTCAGGCAGTTAAATTACCATCAAAATAAGGGGCCTTATAAGGCAGAATGCTAGTATCAGGTCAAACAATGAGGGATATAGACAAAAAAATGTGCACGCACAATTTTGTTTCTGTAGTTGTCTCAACAAAGGCTGCAAATATAGGAGTGTGTATGTGCATGTGTGTATTAGAGGGTCTCCCCTTAAAATTACCAATATAATTCGAAAATGGGTTTTGCTACCAAAATGCTCAAATTTGTTTCATATGGCCGCATAGTTAGAGTTTGTATTGTTGAACTTTATCAGCTCAAGTGAATATTTTCCCCACATTTAAAGAAATAAAATGGGACAATTAGAGATATTCCGATCACAAAAAAACAAGACACAAAAGTCACAATGAACTCAAACACGGAGTCCTGAGCAGTTTCTGTCGAAAGTGAAGTCAGTTAAGCTATGTATTAATAAGAAATTACATTCAAAAAATATGCAACAAGAGTGACAGACTTGTATCATTTCACTCATGTGATCCTGCATGCATATTGGGGGTTCTACCAGTAGTTTTTTTTTTTTTTTAACTGAGGCAAACCTGCAGTAGCAATGCCTCCACACACAGCTGCAGCATACAGTAAATTGTCCGGCATGCTGCAGCAACGCGGTTCAATATTTCCCTCCACTTTAGCTGAACCAGGTCTGATTTAAACACATTTATCCTTTCCTTTAGCGGCGTTCTCAGGGTCACCAACCATTCATTATTACTCCACTTTTTTTCCCTCACTGTGTCCCTCTGCTCTAATGTCCCTCTGCTCTAATTAAATTCCTCCATCAAATGGTGGATGAGCAAATATTCGAGGAAAAGGAGAGCAAGAGGGAGGGGTGGCAGGAAAGAGTGATGGAGGAAGAGATCAGAGTGTAAAAGCATGTCTGAATGCAATCCAAGCTGCCTGAGATCAAATGATGACCTGAGGATATCTGGAGGGCAGCTCCACCACAAGGCACAGGAGCATAGTTATCCTTCAGTCATATCAGTAGTTAGGCTTACTATTTACTTAAACTATTAGATGTTAAAGCAATACCGGCTATTTTGCTACACAAAATAGAGTGTAGTTAAAAAAAAAAAAAAGTATTATCTGATACCTCTGTGTGTGATCAGTATTGAGAAGAACCTACTGCCAAAATGAATTGTGTCTGGATTGTGACAAGCCCCTGGATCGATAAAACACAGTGAGGAGATGCTTTTTTTCCACAGAAAATTCCATCTGCCGTGATACCAAACTGCAGCGTGAAGCAACCCCAGTGTTAAATACATAGGTCTCTAACCCGCTTCAACCTCTCGCTCCTCTTTTGTCCCTGTGAGAGAGATACACAGCCGCCCACATTTATAATTTAAAATCCAGCACTGAACCATTCATCAAATGAGAAAAGAGACATGGTTTGCCCGAATATAAAACAAAGGCTGAGACGTTGAGAGCGGTGCTCGATATATTCACGATGTGCTTGGATTGATTTAAAGCCCTGATTGAATTACTTGGAAAAGGTTAAAAGTATCCATTACAGGCTAACATGCTTTTGCCGGGGAGCACAGGGAGAACAAGGAGAATGCAGCTCCGGCAATCAAGCCCAAATTTATCCTGGAGGCGTAAATACACTAAAGTATTGAGCGGGGGAACGCACATCATGAAAGTAAAAGATCAGAGTAAACAGATGCCAGCTGGAAAAGAGGAAAAAGAGTAAAAAAGAATAAGTATTCTTATTATAACATGCTTCTCAGTGAAAGATGAGGTTCTTTGTTCTCAATGGCAACTTTAGTCAGACTCACATACACCAGACTGCATTTTTGTAATATAGAGGAGTCGAATTATCCACCCAGAATGTTTTTCTACCAAGAACATTAATAAGGGTGATATCAATGGGGGTGCGGCTAAATGCATTAAGCAGTGAAAGTCGAAGAAAGCGAAGGGATGGCAGGGATCGGTATAAGAGACCGACAGCAAAGGAAGGACAGAAGCAGAGGAGGGAGGGAAAAGGCCACCAGAGAGGTCACTTCTGTTAATAATTTATCCTTTAAAACCAGTCTGAGGCTTTAATTGGTGCTGTGGCTTAATCCTGAAACACACATAGACACAAACACCTCAGGGAGCCTCTCAGCAGCTGTGCTCCAGCTAAATTGGCTACAGCGTAGCGGCGGCAGCACCGAGTTCCCTCCAGGTATAATTCAGTCAACCAGAGCAGCAGTCACAGGCCTGTCAGCCCACCGTCTCATGGATCTGGGCGTGACACTTCTTCTCCTTCTCCAACTTCTCACTGTCTCACGCTCACTGTCACGCTCTCAAAAACAAATTGAAGAGTAAATCAAAACGACAAGGCGTTAGCACGGTTGTTGGCCAGATAAACACAGTTCACTGCAGTTGTAATCTGCATTAGCTGAGGGAAGATGCGCCGTGCGGCATCAGGGGGCTTTTCCGTGTAACTTGGATTAAAGTCATTCATTTAATGATTTAAGACTCAGCAGAGGAAAACGGTGTTTGCCTCGACTCAAAACTTCATTATGATTTCAGTAATCAAGAAACATTATGCAGGGAAGTCATTACTGTCATGTGACCTCATTACCAGAGAGGAGAATCCTGAAGTTCTCTTCCTTTTTCCATCGTTCAGAAGAACCCTACAGATACTGGTTTATTTACTGAAAAACATGAAACTCACAGGAGACTATAGCGATTGTCCGAATATTGAAAAAGTCTAGAATGAATTATTACTATGCGATTTCTTGGAACTTGCAATTGCATTTTGTAACTTTTTTTTTTTTTTTTTAATTTGGGGTAAAGTCTTCATATTGTGTTTTTTTTTTGCATTCTGTTATATACTTATGCAATCGTTTACTGTTACTTATGCCACATCTTCTTCCTTTGCCAACAAAATAACCTCTATCTTCTTTTTTTCCCGAATAATAGAGCCATTATTGCATTTACTCAAATATAAAGATATACTGTATTTTTCACAATGTGTGAACCATTATGATATCAGAACAGCAAGAACGTGTCAGAGGTGATAATATCATGTCAAATCTATGTATCACAAAATATTACATATTTTTGGGGGGAGATATTGTGCATCTGGATTACTGAGAACTCCCAGAGTGCAGCCTCAGAGTCCGTGATAGTGAAGTGCATTTCCACCTTGAGAATTAGATTTCCAAAGTGAGATAAAAACTTGCCCAACAGTCGCTGCAGCCCAAAATCAGGTACACAGTGGGGTTATCAGCCAGACCCCAGCACCACAAAAATACATAGTGTTTCCCAAATCCTATTGTGGCATGAAATGTCACAGCACATTAGCTACAAGAGGGATTACCCTTCCTTGAAAGTAAAAGAGGGAGGGAGGGGAATCATTGAAAGGAAATAGAAAAGCACAGAGAGAGAGAGAGAGAGAGAGAGAGAGAGAGAGAGAGAGAGAGAGAGAGAAAGGAGTTGGGAGGCTGAAGGATTGTGTATGTAAACACATACTGAAGCACACAGGTAAGTGTGAGCTGAATATAAACTATTGCATGCTCCTTAACCTGGGATGTTACTTGTAATTCTGACTATTTTCCCCATATCCTCACTTGTGATTTTTGCTCACAGTATTCCTCTTTCCTTTCCTCTTCTTTGCCACTAGCTATGATAATCTAACGATCTTGATTTGGCTGCACTTATGAATTATGTACACCATCACACGCACAACGGTTTGTCTGTGTCTGGGATGTTGAGCTGGGTTGGCAGACTAAGACCAACAGCTTGTGGCTCTGCTTTGAAAAAAATGAGTCTCATTCTACCTTTTCCCACCTCTTTAGGAGCACCTTTTTGTCATTTTAACACAGTAATGTAGCCTCTTATCTGGGAAATGCAGCTGTCTTTCTTTACGACATGCGTGTCGTACACCTTCCTCTCAGTGCATGGGAAGCAACAGGAAACTCAGCATGTCACTCAAACACTGATGGGAAGCGGAGGATGACACACGACAGTTTAGAGTGCAATCCTTTAGCTCTCGCCACCATAATTTGTGTGTAAATTGCTATTACGTGCTGTTTGTGAGAAGGACAAACGAGTGACTTCAACTTTTGTATGAGCAGGTGTATTGTGACGCACTAGCACACATACAACTCAGCTTTTTAACAACTCAGCTCAAAATTCAATTTTGGCTTTTTTTAAGACACAAGAATATTTTATGTAAATTGCAGAGCTGGTTTGTGAATTCTTTAACTTTTTTTGCACTTCTGTTGTATCTCCTGTGTGATGCTGCAGACAGTCTGTGTATGTATTTTTTTTTTTTTATTTTAATTTTTTTAATTTTTGCATAAGTTAAGCATTTCCATATATGTATTCCACCTGCGTATTTTTCAACATGCCACAGCCACAAAACAACACATACCCTACGTGAAATAGGCAAAGTTGCTGCGTTGACCTGAACATCCCCACATCGTTGACTCCTGCTTGAAAGAACCAGACGGACCTCTGCTGAGAGGATAATTCCATGGTTGGTATGAGTGTGACAGTTATCACTTTGTCCTCCACTGCATCTACCCATGTCTATTTTTGTCTAAATCTGAGTCTTTTCTCTTAACGTTCAAGGAAGAAGAGCACAGATAAGGCAGATAAACTGTGAACAAAGACGGGAGTTATACACATTTACTTTTGTTAACTTGTTTAAATTCTAGCGAAGTCTAATTTCATCCTTAGTACAGCTTTCTTTTTACTATGAAAGATGTTATTTTACATCTCATGTGGCATCTTTTTTTTTGACATTTTCTTATTAATTTAATTGTGAATTATTATAAAATGATATTACCCATGCACATTACACAAACATGCGTCGTATACCGCTGTGCTTCAGCACTAATGTACGAATTAAGTTTTAATAAATTTCAAGATGGCTGACACTGACCTTTTAGATATGCACAGTGTACGGCGCACAGGAAGACAACCGAGAGAGTACATAGAAGAATGCAAAGATATAGTCACAGGGAGAAACTGTCCAGGGATATTAATTATTCATACAGGAGGTAAAATCAATAAAATATGCAGATTTCTCCTTTACTACAAGCAGCAGACTAATGGTTCCGTCTCTTTCTCATCCAGTGATTCAGCACGAGTGAAAAGATGATAGTTCAGCTAAAGCAGCTCTGAATGGGGGGTGGGGGGGAAGAATTATTTAGCCGAGGTTTCAGTAATCACTGAGAACGATCGCGTAAAACATGGGATGTTGCCAGGATTTACCGGATGAAATGTTTTTCTAAACCCGAGTATGTTAACAATGACATTCCATAAACACCATGGAAATAAGAACACAGCAGCGGCTCAGTTAAACTCAGTCAGAGGTGTGGAATATGTTCTCAATATTTGATTTGAAGCAGCCATCTGGTCTGTGTAACTTAAATCTCCACCATTTACAAATAGTTTTAATGCTATTTTACTATCGACTAACTGCCATATGCAAAAACATGGGATAACTGCAGTATAGAAAGTTAGAGTTGGAGACAAAAGTGCCCTTAAATATGCAATATTTCATTTTTGGTAGAAATTGTGAAGTAAAAACAATGTCTTGATGCTTCAACAGAGGCCCCTCCTGAAAGATAAATCACCGCTGGCAAAGTGATTGATGATAATTGAGACTAAAAAGAGTAATTAAATTCCTCCCTGAATGAGGTTGATGGTAATTTATCAAAAAACTGTTGCTCAGCTTGTCAGTTATTGACATTTTTCATGTCCCCTTATGGCAGATCCAGATCAGCAGGGGCCACCTTCAGAATAAAGGAGAGTAGTGACCATTTTTATCAGTTTCAGACAACTTGAACAGATCAAGCAGTTCATCATCAATACAAAAGTGCAAAAGCAGGGGAAGAGTAGAATTCCACGGGAGTTTCAGCTTTTTTTACTATGTATCCCATTAAACATCAAGTGTCAGTTTTTCATTAAACCACGGGTATATACTGCCAGAGCTTAACCACACAAGGCTAATATTATCTCCACTCCCCTATAAGAGCATAAATATGGTAGACTGTGTAATTCGGAAAAGGAAATCTGTACATGCCGATCCATTGTACAAGATGGAATCCTTAGAACCTCTACTCAGAATGCCCTGAAGACCTGCCTCTGTGCTTGGCAGTGCAAAAGCATAAAATGAAGCCTTATTTCATGGTGTTTTTGTTATACTGTACAGTGCCTATAGAGTGCAGCTTCAAAGGAATAATAAATGGATCATTATTGTTTTCAAGAAACAGTCCAGATCCCCATAGGGCTGCCATTCTCCATCACTGTAGCACCATGGTAACCTGAACTATATCAAGCACAAAATGTTGCTGGGCTGTAAGAGCAGTTTTTGTTGTTGTTGTTGTTGTTGTTGTTGTTGTTGTGGCTCTGTTGATGCGCTGCATTATTGTATAGCCGCACCAGTACCAGCAGCAGAATGAATTTCTGTAATGGTGGCACACAGCTGTGTGTCCTTAGTGCTCTCCCGTCTTTCACAGGCACGTGAGCACACACACTCCTCGTTACAGGGTGCACTGAAAGGCCAGGCTGTACAGCATGTCTCAGTAGTGTGTGCCAGCCTAATCTAGTCAGGCCTTTTATCCCATCTCCTCCCTCCACTTCCATTTAAATCAACACTCCACTGAAAGCTACTGTAGGTTGCCTCCATAACACACACACGCACACACACACACAGTTGGCCATGCACAAGCACACATTCACGCGCATTATTTCTTCCTTGATTTCTCTTCCATCACTCGGTACTCTCTCTTCATTGCTCCCCGTGTTCCAGACACAACCCACATGTCAGACAGGCACACATTTCCTGCCTGTTACACACACTAAAATGTACTTGAATGCAGCACACTCGCACAATTCCAAGAAGACTGGTATGTCCCCAAGGAGAGTCGGAGGTGTGAATGAACTGAAGCTGAAAGTAGCTAAACAATCTGTGTCCAGTTAAAAAGGCTGGACAACAGTTTGTGCAGAAGGAAAAAGCAAAAATAAACGACTGTTCATTGGCAGGCCTTTCAGAGCTCTGTTTTTAGTCTAACAACTCAGATCACCCACAGCCAGAGTTGCCTTTCAAGCAAATTGCCATCAATTTGTGGGGCACATCTGGAGTGCACTCTTCACTCACACCGTGTCCAATACACTTTTAACAAATTAATTAAACCCTGTTCGCTAGGCTATTTTATTGCTTTTGAAAACAATTTTTAAAGTAATATATGGCTATTTTACCAATTTGACAACGAACTTTGATTATACAGCAAAAACTGTTCTGTTTCATCATATATAGACGAAGAAGTAAATCACTGAGATCATGAACACGTTTGACGACTCTGACATACAATGTATGTTGTAGGTTCAAGTGTCAGTAAGAAAAAGTTTATTGTGGATGTGCTTCCTGCAATTAGCAACTGCTTAATTTTAGCAGATCACTGCATGCATGTCTCCTCACAAGTATACTGTACACACCGCCAAGCACGCACACTCGCATATACACACACGCAATTACAGAGAAGACAAACTTTAGAGCGTTCAGAAAAGTAATTTGACCAGGACCCAACAAAGGAGTGTTTTCCACAGATAATCCTCAACATGGGCTCTGGATTTTGTGTGTGTGTGTGTGTGTTCGGGATCAAGAGAGCAGGAAGGGTTTTTATTGAGGATTTCATTAGCAGGGAATAGGAGATGTTCGACCCAGCCAGCCACCTCTGGCTCAGGGACAAGAGTGTGTCTGTAAACCAACTAAAACCATCTGTAAGGGCAAACTGTGTGGCAGTGTAAAAGTATTTAACTGTTTTTCTGTCAGTGTGAGAAGGAAAAGGGACACAGGCAGACTGCAGTTTGCTCTCACCAGTATTTATGAAAGAATATATATGTATAAACCATATTAAATACCTGAAGTGACAAAGATCTAACAGTGGTTAACAAAGAGTAGACACTGCAAAAATGAAGAGCACATTGTGTGCATGGATTGAATATTTCAGGAGTTTTTTTTTTTAAATTCAGCAATGACAATATGAATACCTGTGATTATATTATTTACACTGTGATACTGGATAAAAAGGCTAGTAAAAGTTAATGACATTCTTAAAATACTAACAGTACACACTGCTGTCATCAGGTAAAATTATATAATTACTGATCGTTTTAACATCTCTATGCTGTCTCAATATTACAAGGATGGAGATGAAATGTTGGTGTTGTATGGTATTTAAATTAGCAAAAAAAAAAGAATTACAGTAAAAATAGTATAATCATAATAGTCATCAATTAATTTGTTCAGGTGTAACAAATTCATTGATTTTAATTTGTTTCAGGCTGTATATGCCATACCAGATGACCACTGAGGAGAGTCAACAGCTAAGTTTCGAATGTCCAGTTTACACTGGTATCGAGAGGTGCATCTGGTAATCGACTTAATGTCCTCCACTCCAGGTTTAAAGGCCTCTGATCCATTCTGACACCTCGTTTAGCAAGTAAACACAAGCATTTAATGGTAATTGTGCATAAAACGTGCACTGCCCCCTGAATGTAATATCACAATGCTAGTGCCTAACGGGTTGGAGCCCTTACAGTTTTCTGCCGTATGTCCTTATTGTGTTGCGCTTGCTTAACTGCAACAGATGTGGATTATCAACTATGTCCAATGAAAGGATAAAAATGCTGCATTCCTGTCACATAATGGCCAGCAAAAATCAGTGGTGCAGGATGTTTTGACACATCCTCCATTGAAAACAGATCTTTCCTATGAGATTCACTGTGTTTATTCATCTCTCATTCAGCCATAAATGGTTGAATTCCTCCAAGGACTTAAAAAAAAGTATCTGAGAAATGCAAAGAAACTGAATAAATTATTAAATCATAAAAAGAAAATACCTGAACGTCTTTAAGGTCACACATCGATTTTCTCTAACTGCCGTATTCAAAGGTATTTAAAACTTTGGACCTGCAAGAAAATGTAGCAAGATGCAAAGAAGCAACACCTAACTAGGATGAGGGACGATATATGGGAGGAAATCCCTCAGGTAATTTTTTTCAATTACCTTTGTGGTCCCTCAGTGTCAGGATCACCAGCCCATCAATGCATGAAAACCCCTACAGCCTATTTATGAAATCAGAATAAGCAATATGCTCACCTGCAATGACAGTAACGCTGAAATTATTCATTAAATTGTGTGACAAGATATTATGTTTGTGTTTAGGAAATAACACATAATGTGAGCTGATTAAAGCTAATGTCAAAACAGTTTATAAACGTGAAAATAACTCATTTTGTGTAAACTAATTTGCTTTATCACAATACAAAAACATGCATACATTAACATTATAATGAATGCAATAGTGAAGCAAGTGGAAAGGGAATTCAGCTGCAGTTGTATAGATATAATAAAATACAGTACAGTTTTAATGGCAGCGCTAAATAGTTATTAGCCTTTACAATACATTTTTCCCCTCAAAACTTTCCTTTATGTATGTCGTTTCATTCAGTACAGGCAGCCACTGAATCAGGATGCAAATAGAGGTTACCTGAGAAAAAAAGCATTCATAATACAGTCCTTGGAAGGCAAAGAAATCCCACGGCCATTATGTGCGACGAATTACAGACACTTGTGATGACAACAGGCACTTTAATTGATGATTTCAGGTAAGTAAAAGTAGATCTTTATGTAAAAACTCTATGTAGTAACTGCAAATCCATTATGTCTGCTGCCTTTGCATTTGGTCTGGGAATGTTGAGACCGGAGCAATTTCCGTGGTGGAACTACTTGGGGCGCGGGGCTCTGACGGGAGCTTTTAAGAGGCAGAGAATCTATTAGACAAAGGTTGCTACAAAGTGGCCGACTATTAAAAATGCAGCAGCGCCATAATTCCCAGAACCCGTGTCTGCCTCACTGCCTCTCTCTCTCTCTTCTCATGAATTCTTTCAGCTGTTACCACCTGCACTCCCATTGACACATCTGACTCAGCTCCCCTTCACATCTCTTTTTCTTCCTAGGTCCTCCGTGTATTTACTATTACAAAAAATGGCAGGGGTGAGCTGCTTCCACCCCATCTGTGCAAGCACTGACCCTACAAAACATTTTCATTCAACCCAGCAAGGCACTGGTCAGTGTGTGCTACTGTACTGGGACAAAAATAGCACAGCCCACATAGTATAACAAATGGACATATATGGGTGCTAAGAGAGTTCCTTTTAAGCAGTGAAAACTACCCGGTACCAGCAAAGTGAGCAGATGGTAAGAGAGGGAAAAAGAGCCCAAAACACTGTGGGAGAGTGGCAGGAAAAGAGAAAGAAGCAGATTTAAAAAAAAAAAAAAAAAAAAAGAGGAAAGGAAGGGTATTACTGTGTTGGGAGAGGAATTAGCAGTAGGTAACACAAGGCAATTCTCTATATTTGGACATGATGTTGTCAAAGCCGAGCTAAAATTTACACAGGCTGGATCTACAGCAACCACGACATGGTATTAGGTGTTGTAAACCTACAAGTGATGCATGACAGTGTGCAAGGAGAAATAAGGCCAGAGCTTGATGAAGGCTGTCCTATAAAAGCCTTAGTTTATTTTACACAATGTGTGCTCGGCATAACTTATGAATGCCTTTTTGCCACGGTAAAGTATTTTATGTTTGACAAGGGGAAGGGGAAAAAAACAGGAGGAGAAAGAGGCGATAAAGCGAGGTCAAAAAGAGCACTTTGATGTGAGTTTAGCATTTATGCTGTCGTGCGTGTGTGTCCTTGCTGTATTTGGACAACCATTATCTCCATGTTGTGTGTGTACCTCGTTGCCCTCCCCCCATGTAGGATGTTTACTGATCACAGCTGAGCCAACCACAGGTTGCATTTATCTAGAGCATAAAAGTGAGTAATTGAATGTGAAAAGCTCATTTTTGAAATATTCTATTTAGATGTCCAGGCATGTCCGCATGTGTCATTACTTTGATATCTACTGAATGCTGCCTCTCGTTATCCTAATTAAAGCTCCTCATGTGCCACTGAGCACATTAGCACACTGATCTGCAGAAAACCAATGATCCACTGGTTGATAATGTGACTCTTCTACTTACAACTTCTCTTTTATCGTGCTCTTGATGATTCATTCAATCATCAGAGAAAAAAAAAAGACTATTTTTTTTTAATGATAAGCTTTACTATATCCACAGCCCACACTTCTGTTCTCATGCTCCTATGAATTAAAGTTAAAAAAAAAAAACATACTGTATAAAGATCGATAACTACATTTATAATCCAAAAAAATTCATCCAGCCATCATCATGTGTTAGGAGTCATAATGGGCCTGGTAATGGCAGGGTACACCCTTTATAGGTTGCCAGTTCACACACATCAGTGGGCTGACATTTAAGGACAAAACAATAATAAACACTCACAGTGATGAGTGCTTTAGAGTAGCCAATTAATTTAAATTGCATTTATCTTTTCCTTTTGCTATGCAACCACTTTTTCTTTTTTTTAAACCAAATTGCAGAAACTACATGAACCATCCTACTGATCCCTTTAAAGCCTTCGCACAGCCATAATAGGGAAACTTCAAATAAGAGCGCTCACTGTACCAACCTACACGCTAATGTACACAAACTGCACCTGTCCTCTGTTATTGAAGTAAAGAAAGAGCAATTTTCTGTTTAATGGCAAAGAACTTTACACACACTCTGTCATCTGACTGAGCATTGTTTGTTTTACCCAGTCATTTTATAACTGCCTTTGTATACAGGAGGGGCACATGGGTGCTTTAGTGAGTATATTGTGAGCCACACATACACACAGAGACATGCTATATATGTGATTGATTTCTACAAGACAGCATCCCCATTTACATCTCCAATCAAATTTGTCAAATAGTTACAGGGGAAGGGGCTTTTTATCTCCATGGGACAATAGTGTTGTGTCAAAAATCCAACCTAAACCTTCACACACACCTTTGTGTGTCTGCAGTGTTTGTCTCCAGAAACACAAAGGTGTGTGTTACTTATGTTTGAAGTCAGAGATCTGTAGATGAAACGCTCGCCTGTCGTCAGGGTCCATATAGATGTATAACTAAACCATGGGGCCCCAGATGTGATGCGTAAACGCGCATGCATGTACACACACATGCGCACACCCACATGCACCCACGGCAGAGAGAGAGAAAAAGAGGGAGAGAGCAACAGAATTGTTCTTCTGGGACCCAGAGAGCTTTAATGACAGCAAGCTGTGCTGTGATGGGGTCAGACAGAGAGGGTCACCGTTCAGGGGCCACACACACACACACACACACACACAGACACACACAAGCGCACAAACACGTATGCACGCACACACATTACCACAGGAAACAACGCAAACTTTTACAGACAAAATGAGCAAATATATATTGAACCCAAGCTGAGGTGAGGAACTGACCTGCTGAAGCCATGCACAGTCACGAATGCATAAATGACCCCCTGCCCCACCCCCACCACCACCACCACCCAGTTCTTAGATGCATATATGAAGACACACCCTCACATATGCAACCGCCGCAATCGGGATGGCTAGATCCAATTTGGTATGACCTTGACAGCAGTGGGAGAGAGGGAGAGCTGGTGAGAGTGAGGCAGGGAGGGATGGATAGAGTGTGCAGAGAAAAGGGATGTCTGGGGCCAGATGCCTGTTGCAGATACTGAAGAGAAATTAGATGACCTTGAGCCAATATAGATAAATCATAGTGCAAGCAGTGTGACATGGTGGCAAGCGCACACATACGAGCGTTGATGTGTTCATCACATTTTGAAGTGGGATACAGGAGCTAGGAGTACAGTTTCCTACGGGAATAAAATTCAGTAAGTGAAACTTAATAGATTACAGGCCTGATATAATAGTAATACTGCCCTTTTGTTACTGACAAGCCATTCTGTTTAAAGTTCTTTATTTTTCTGCAAAAATAGTTCCTATAGTGTGTATATATAAGCAGCATGAACGCAGCAGCTAAATTAAAGATGAAAGTGCTGCCAAAAACACTGTCTAAACTTTGGAAGAATGATTTATCATAAGGTGCAGTGTCCTTAAAACTTGACTAATTCTTTTTTTGTTGTTACTATAATTAAATAAATTAAAGGAAAAATAATTACCAAACAGACAAGTGCCAGGTCCTTAATTTTTTTTTTTTCTTTTTTTATAAACATTTAAAATAGGTTTCCCTTTTTTTTTTTAAAAAAAAAATCTGAAACCTGCTTCTAAGATTACAAAACAGCCCTTTGGATGTGGCTGTATGCTGCCCTGAAATCAGAAAATGAAACTTCTCGGCACATCATTTGCAAAAGTATTTCAGAGTTAATTGGAAATCTTTTATTTCCTCGACACCGAGGGGCATCTAAAAGTCGATGTGTAAATGTATGTTTACGGCAGAGCAGTCTATTTTTGTCGGAATGTGGTAAAGACAGATTAAGTAAACTGATGGGTTTGCTTAAAATGACGGTAAGGCCAAACTACTATTCCTTTTACATTAATCACACCAAACATCCAACTGGAAAACGCTGGGTATTTTTGTCAATCATTTTTTTTATTATTATTATTATTAATTTTTATGTCTTAACCAGTGTCAATTGATTTAAAGTCCGGTAAATGTGATCACTTTTAAATGACATTTTAGGACACATTAACCATCTGATGGGACCTTTTGTTGTGAAAATGCAGCAAATTTGTTTTAAAAAAAACAAACAAAGAAAAAAAATAGCTGTAATATATTAATTAACTTGAACTTCTATATTAAAAAAGCTGGACCTTATTCTAGGAAAGAAAACATCACAGAGGCTGCCTTTGCTTTAAAGTTCAACATATTTTTACCTGTGCCTCCCACACTCTGTCCACCAAACAGCATCACCTCGCTGTTCTCATCCCACTCTCACACTTTCATCTTTGCCTCTCACTCCACCTCTTTTGCCTACTTACGCACATATTTTAATATATATTGCTGCAAGCCTGCCGACTTCTTGCGCCTGCTATGGCGGAAACCGAAAGAAACGAATGAATCACAGTAGACAAAGGCAGTGGCGAGCTGGGTGATAGGATGGAGCAGCAATCAATTGGGTCTTTCATCCCGTCCATTTCTGCTCCTGATGATGGATAAATATGGAAGTTTCCCCTTTTTCAAAATAAAGTAATTTAGCAACACATGACTGGTGAATAAAGACTACAAGGTTTTGTATTTGAATGCATTTGTGTGCGTCTGCGTATATGCTGGGGCGGTGGGGGAGGAAAGGAACAAATTAGGAGAGCAAACAAGTTTGAAAGGAAGGGTGGGCCTCATGCCCTGAACTTGAACTTGTGGCTGGTGGGTCAGAAACAGGAGGTCAGGGTCAAGAGCTCAGAGTGGAGGGAAACGGAAAGGCTGATACCAATATCTCACCGCTCAGAGGCAGATGGAGAGATTGGACACCGTGATGATGTTACAGCTATCCTGCCAAGCAAATTTCAGCATCTTAAGCAGTTTCACCATAAACATGGGGCTTCATGCACCACCAACACAAAAATTAGACCCAGAGACCACATCAATCACACAGTGAATATAAAAGATACAAACATGAGCTAGCTTGAGATTGAAACAGGCAGGAGATAGAAAATAGGTGGTTGTTAGGGTGGTTTAAAAAAAAAATAACACAATGCAACTGTGAGGTTAATGTAAAGGCCTACCCTACCTTGGTTTGGAGATAGTGGGGGTAGTAGTAGGTGTAGTGGGGGTACATTTGCTGCTGCTCCAAGCGTTTTCCCATGTAGCTGCAATCCAATCAAAGCTCCTGGAGGCTGGAGAAAGAAGCTCACAGGCTGGGACTGTTCGCTCACAGGGATTGGCTTGGATCCTTAAGATGACTGTTTCCAATCGTGGAGGATGGAACGAGAATGTTCTTCTCCTTCTTGGTGATGTTTGAGGGAAACAGAAGAGATAACTAGATTACTTGAGATGATCGTCCGTCTACTGGTCTGGGAGCTCAGCAGGAACCTCACAGAAGCATTCTACCTGTGCGTCTGGAGAGAGAGAGAGACGTAGAGAATCCCGAGAGGCGGTAAGGAAAAACCGGGTTGAGTGAGGAGGTGGTGGACGGTGGGGCAAAGAAAAATATGGGAAGATAGTAGGAGGCAATCCAAGATACTACAGAGAAGGATGGAGCGAGATTAAAAGAAAAGGACTGAAGAAAAAGGAGAAAGAAGAGGAGGGAGAAATAGATGGGATCCAGTAGCCGGTTCCTTGCACTCTCCGCTCTAAAAACCAGACTCACTCTTTTTCTTCTCTGCTGCCGTCTCTTACTCTTGTCGCTCTCCGTCTCTTCCTGTGTATCTCTCTCCCCCCCCTTTTTCGCTCTCCCTCCTTTCCTCTCACGCCAGATGAGACCCGTGATCCCACCGGTGAGCTCGGCTGGATCCGGAAGAGCACACTCTATCTGCTCTATCCTCACAAGACAGTTGAATCAGCTACAAACTCACAAATGGATGTGGAGCCGGAGAGGAGGTGGAGGAGGAGGAGGAGGAGGAAGAGGAGAGAGGGTGGTCTGGAAGCTGGAGCTGTGACTGCCTTTTTCTCACTCTCTCTCTTTCATTCCCTGTTTTTCTTTAGGGATAGATAGGTGGAAATTGCTGGAGCCCGGTGTGGAGGAAGAGTCTTAAAAGGACAAAAAGCCTCAGTAAAAACTCCTTGCGCTCAGGATCAAGCGGACAGCCTTATCCAGACGCTCACTCACACGTAGGAAAATCCCTCCTGAGCCACCTTCTCCAACTCTCTTCTCTTGCCCATGCAATCCCTTTCTCTTCCTTCTCAAGCTTTCTCCCTGAAGGCTGGCTTCCCACTGTGACCGGCAGCCGTCACTGTGCGTGTGTGAGGAGGAGGTGGTGGCGGTGGTGGTGGTGGTGGAGATGGTGGTGGCGGCGGCGGCAGTGGCAGTGGAGGCAGCAGCGGTGTGTGTGACTGTGCATGTAACTGAGAGGGGAGTGTGTTTGTGTGGCTGTTGCCGTCTGCTCCACTCTGCGCGCTGAGACACAGAGGGGCTCGGCTTCAGCGCAGCTTTGCTCCTCCTCTCCTCTCACTCTCCTGCTCTTCCGCTCTCCCCCTGTGTCTCTCGTCATCTGTGTTTTTCGTGGAACTAAAAGAACAGTGGGAGTGGTCGGTCCTACCCTCTTTCAAGCCCTGGGGTCTGTGTGTGAATGTGTGTGTGTGTGTGTGTGAATGTGTGTTAAATAGAAACTGAGAAGAACAGACGGAGACAGAGATGGTCTGTTTTGCAGACAGAAAGGCGGAGCTGGGGGGTATAATATGAAGTGCTATAGATGGGGTAAAAGGTGAAAGGAGGATACAAAGGCAGCAGAACTGAGACAAATGTCCCCCTGCTGGCACTCTTCAGGTGCAGCAACGGCACATTTTCCAAATTTAAAGCAGGAGTAAAAGTGAATGCACAGGCTTTGATTGCCCTATGCAGAAATCTGCGACTAAATGCATCTTTGCACACAGAACCGTTTCACGGGCGCGTGGACTGTGGGCCAGTGTGTCTATTCAGTTTAGCAGTTGTGTGGCACAGTGACCCACTGACACAGTGCTGCCTGTCATGTGATGTAACCAGGTTTAAGTAGTGCTCTTACATAAGCACAGTGAGCCATGCATGAAAAGACTGTTCTGCCCTCTGACTGCAGTGTGTGCGTGCGTGCGTGCGGGCATGCGTCTGTCTGTGTGTGTGAACGAGACAAAAAGGCAGACAACGCACACTCCCTGTGGTTGAAAAATGGGCATGAGAACAAAATGGAAACACAAAACCCTCAGAGATGAGGGCTTTATTTCTGGTGATGTCTGGTTAATGTTTTGTATAGTTTTTTTTGGTGCTCATTTTTTCTCCCTATCCCATGCCTTTCTTTAATACTCTTGTGACACCCCCCCGCCCCCCTTGTCCAATGGTAGACAAATATGCGATACTCAGTCTACAGAATAACATTCAAAGGCTTTCTCACTGTTCCTCAACAGACAAATATGGACCCTGGTTTTAACAGCAGAAGAAGACATTGACTTAATTCTTGCCTTGTCTGCTCTCTAAATTATAACCAATAACCGAGTGTAACATCATGCCTGGAGACAAGCCCAGAATCAGCTCCATGACTCATTTGTATTTTCATTTTCCATCCATTTCACCTTACTAATCATGTGATAAATTGTGTTTTACTTGTCTTCCACGGGCACATTATTTACTGCAAAATGTTATTATATGTATCATAAATTGATCATTATATAAAAATTATAATCTATTTATATTATATATTTGTTTGTAAGGGAATGTTAATAGTATAAAATATTGCCCCCTTCTGTCCTCTACAGACGTTAACCTGTCCTGACCTGAGTGCAGCACATTTGCCCACAGCAACAAGGCTGTGATTGCAGACTGTTGTTCAGTTTAACTGTGTTCCTGAAGCCGCCGCTCGCATGTGTCAGCAGAGAACAATATACACTCTTCTGCTGTTAGAAGAGTGATAAAAATATGTTCTTGATTATTTATTCACTGTAGTTAAATCATAATAACTGTACACCAACAATGTTAGAGTGCCACTGCATTAAAAAGGAGACTACTCTTGCAGCATGCGTAACGTGTTTCTGTGTATGAATGTAGGTCCAACATCTACAAGACCTAATACATAGAGTTTAATTAACCATAATCTTGTTTTGACAACCTTCATCTTTTTATCTTAGCAGGTCGTCTATATTTTCAGCATCAAAATCCAATATATTAAATATATATTAAAATATAAAATATTTTCACTGCTTGGTTGAAAATGGTTGGAAGGGACATAATTTAACGCCTGATAACAAACTTTCTGTTTAAATAGGAAGGCCCAGTACAAATCTAAAACATCTTAACACAGACACAGCTGGGAAAACAAACGAAGTCATGATGACGACAGTTCTGCTCTATTTTACAGGAGCCACTCCAGTTGGGCTTCAAGGAAAACACCGGCCGGGTTAAAACACACACACACACACACACACACACACACACACACACACACACAAAAAACACACAGCGTTCTCACAAGATTCACGGTGGTAAATGGACGATTACATCCAATTACCACAAACTGTATGAGCAAATGTGTGTCTCTGGGAGCCTCTTGAGACACAATCAGGGGGAGAATAAACTGTTTTCACTTTCTAATTGAATAAAAGAAATTCTGCTTTCAACGCATTAAGAAAATAGCAGCAGTGTCTTTGGCAATTAACATCAACACCGCCCCCAACTTACATGCTTCTGCCACATTATCACACTGACAGTGTTTGGCACAACGTTGTTGTGATGAAAGTAAATCCGGAAAGAATGTGTTCTTAAATCTGCAGCTTCAGAGAAAGAAAAAAAAAATTAATGGCTGCTAATTGTACGGTTGGTGTTTTTTATGTCTCTGTTAGTGCACATGATAAAGTGTGCTTGATCAATACGGCAGGTCATGTAGTAAAAGTGAACTTGTTAATTTAAGAGACAAAAAAGGCTGTGCTAGTGTCTGCCATGCTGGGGTTTTGGTGGGAGATGCTATTTTGATACTCATCTGTAATCATATGCTGAAACTTTAAAATGATCTTCTTAGTGACTAACTAATATGCTTGTACAACTTTGCACAGTTAATTACATCACTAAATCAGACAGGTGACAAATCAACTCAGGGTTTTCACAAATCCCACTCCTCCTTTTCCCCTCTCTGGCCCCTTCTCATCTGAAAAGCCATGTCTCACTTTAGCACAAGTCATTACTTCATTAAAAAGGAAAAAAGCAGTGTGCATTAGTGGATTCATTGGAAAAATTATGCAAATCAGTCAGGAGATGAAGCCTTTATTAATGTTAGAGAAGTGTTGCATCAGATAGTGCTGAAGTTCATTAACTTACTTTAGTTGAAGATGAACACGCTGATTAATCTGGTGTCAGGATGGTGTGTCATCTCGGGCTGTGTCAGCACAAATCTCTGTGGATTTTGTGCTTGATTGATGATTACGCAGCTGAAAATATGCAGTTTGGAGCGCTGACTCTCAGACTCAGACTGCAAATGAGGCCGCTCTTGTTTTAATTGTACGGCTCAGTAAACGTAAGACTTCAAATGTTTTGGTTTCAACCTCAAGTCGCTCTCCCTGTCTCCCTCCCTTTCTCTGCAGGTACGGCCTTTTCGGAGGTGTTGGACCGTGAATGACTGAGGCTTACTGCAGCTCCGAGGGGTAATTAATTTCAACAAACGACCGCCACGTCTGTCAGCTTTTATAAACGAGCATTTACGTGCTATGGACAATTTAACCACTCCACTGAGCCCGCCCTGACAGAGATGTGCAGAGAGATGGGGGCTGGAGAGAGAGAGGGAGAATGGGGACCGTGCCGCTCATTGACTGATGGGAGATTTAATCAATAGAGTAAGCAGATTTTCTCTCATGATGCTCAGCCAACATCCATATTCATGGTGTTAATCCTCAATGCCTATACTGTTGCACACCACAAAAATTATAACGCATGAAGAATTTCGCTACATCTCATCAGATCTCATCTGGCAAGAATCATCAGTGCTAATTGTCGAATGCGCGGCACCATGGGCTAATATCACAGTTTCATTAAAAGTCAGAAATACCATTAGTTGCCTTTAGGCACTCTGCTTAATATTCCTTCTGTTCTCAGTGACAATACCTGTGTGTAGAAGCTGGTGGTACAGTCGAAATCAAGAGCACCGACACCTGTAGGTGGGCAAAAATGGCAGGTGAGGAGATAAAAAGCCATTAAATCTTCAGACTGCATTGCTACTGCAATTAAGGGGTCTACGCATTTCTTATCAGATCAAACTGTTGGGACAACAGAAGTAGCTACAGCTTTTAAACCAGATCCCAAAATTAATAACTGTAATTCTCCCAGCTGGTGATATGCACTCTATACACAAACTCCAATATCTAACATAGGCATTCTCACTGCTATTATAAGGTAACAGTGTGCAAACTCCGTCAATCTTTAACTCCAGAGCCTCAGAATCATACATTGACACCACAGCTACTCAGCACTCAAGCAGTGCCCCCTGCAAACATCCACTTTGTTGCTAATGTTGCTAGACTATTAGTTCCACACCCACGCTCTGTTTTGCTCCCCATGCCAAAGCAGGTTACATAGGTTGCCATATTTTTAGCGCTAGATATATTACTGTGTGATGCTGAGCCCAGCAGCTTATAGATCTCTTGGATTGTATGACAGAAACTGTTATGGCTTTTGCAGCAATATATGCCAGCAGTGTGCTTGCTTCAATACTTGGTAACAATATACCACCTTTGAGAAAGAAAGAACAGCCATATGAGGGTCCTGTAGACAGCAAGAGTTTCCATAGTTACAATGGGCTGAAGGAGACTGCTTATTGTGTGTGTGTGTGTGTGTGTGTGTATATATATATATATATATATATATATATATAAAGCCTCTAAAATGCAATCAGGTCAGCACAATGCGTTTAGGTACAAGCATCTGATTTTGATCATTTCACCTACACAATTGAGTCTGTGATCAGTTAGCAGCCTTAAAGCACAGCCTCATCCAGGCAAACATCAGGCATAAAGCAGGCCACTAACAGTAACAACACCCACATCATCACCATCGCACAGACGTAAACATCTGAAGGCAACATCTATTTCTCATTTCCATATTAACAAGGCCAACTGTCACTGTTCGTATCTGCAATCTGCTCTTTAATTAGCAAGTAGTGTGTATGGTTCAAGCCTATCAGCTAATCACGGATCAGTCTTTTTTTCTCAGTATGAAAGCAATGAACTTTCACCACCCCACTCTTCACCAAGAACTTTATTCTTCCTGCAAACATTGCTATATATTGAAACATTGCTGTAATAAACACTGTGACGTTCATCCTAGCAGCGATCGCATGAAAAATAAATTTGTAATGAAACAAAGTCAAAAAGATGAAAATGCAACATCCATTGTTGCATCTCCATTGCCAAAACAGCCAGCGGCAAGCTGCAAATATATACAAACTTTGCCGGCCCTCTTACTTGTGCGACACGTACAGGGTTTGCCTGTAGCAAAACCCATCCTTAGACATTCATTCTCCTGTAGCCTTCCTGCTCCATTAAACTCAAAAAGCTTAATTCAATGGCCTTCATTCCTCAAAGCGATGGCTTCTGCTTCATACCCGGGTGGCTTTTAACAGCAGAGGGGCATTTTGGGCAGGGTGGGGGTGAAAGGGCACAGCATCACCCTTGTTAACAGAAAAAATGTCACACACTGCCCTTGTTAACTTTAACAGAAAAATCAGGGAAAACGATATTTCACTGCCTCTGCCGTCAGCCCAGTTGCTGAATGTAAAGAAATTTCTCAGCCTAGGGGGTCCGATACAAGGACCTAACAGTTGTGGTTAAATGGAGCAGATGATGTACTGTTTACAATTTGCTTTGGCATTACATCTCAGTTTTCATGGTTTGATATCATCATATATACTTCATTTTAAGTCTTAAAGACTGAAACGCTTTAAAGAATGCCGTGTCTTTGACAGCTCCCTGAGGTCTTACAGTCATTTTTATATACAGGAAGTTTTACAAAAACAGCAGGAAAAACTTCACAGAAGACGTTTCGATCGTTGAATCAGAACTTTGAATACTTGAAACATTTCTGACAATACAAATGAAAACAGATCTAGAACATTTATGAACCGTACACTAATAAATCTGAACTACTTTATGCTGCAAGAGCAGCCCGGTATAAAAGCAAAAGACGAGAACTGTGCTTCTATCAAGCGATGAAATGAGGCATAATTTGGAGAATGTGTATCTGGAAAACATCATAAATATTTCATGATGTATTATGAATAGGTTCTTTGTTTAATTAGACTTGGGGAGTTGCCCCCTTCAGCCACTTCTGTCATGTTAGCGTGAAAAAATATTATCCTCTCCCACGTTAATTACAAAAGTTCTCCGGGCAAATATGCTGCATTATAATTCATCTATCAAACTTTTATATAAGCAGAAGCAATACAGTTTGTTGGGAGAGATGCACAATTACCTGATTTTCACTTGTTTTGAAAAACCTGTGAAGTGAATATACATCATTCTAAAGATTTCATTTACCCAGGATTCTGGAAAACTTTGCTGCATTTCAATGGAAATTACCCATGAAAAAAACTTTCCCTTGACCCCAAACTTTTCCTAGGAAGTACCAAGGAGGAGGAGTAATTCTTGAGGGGCGGGGCTGTGTGCCGAAGGAGTATGATTGGTGAACACTTGCAGCACGGGGGGGGGGCTATATTGTAATTAGTCTGGGACAATAACTTTTTATTTGCTAAAACAATTTGTCATATGTGCTGTCCAGGATACAGTATAACAACTATAACTTGTTGAGTTGAACAAAGTGAGAAAGCTATGCTGCAACAATTAATTGTCAACGATCTGTTGCGACACTTTCTCTCTGCCTGGCAACTTTTCTTATTTTTGGCACTTATGGGGCAGCTGTTGCCTTGATGCAGTTGTGAAATTGTGCTAATGAAATTCCTAGTTTCATCTTTCTCCATGTCAGAGATCATACTGTAAAAGTCTGTGCAGCTATGGTGTAACACACCAGGGAGGAAACACTAGACGCAGTTCTAATGCTTATCATCATCACGGACCGGAGACAGCTTCCTGTTTATCAAAAGACAAACCGATTAGCAGGAACATAAATATAGCCCAGGCAAAGATGTGAACAGATGCATACAAATACAAAACAGGTACACACACACACACACACTCAAGCGCTGCAGACCTAACGTTCACCTTCTGCATGCTGCTCTGACAGAGAAAACACAGAGGATGCAGGTTGCCCACACTTGCTGCCTATTTTTGTAACATTTCTGTCTTTGAAGATGCATGGGGCTGAATGACTTTTCGAATCTCCACAGGACTCAATACCACAGAGAAATACAACCACTGTTCGTTGATAGGCGCAACTTACATTCAATTATTTTTATTCCACACATGGAGCACTGATGCACATTCACACACACAGCTTTGCACAGACACATCAGTTGTTTTTAAGTAGAAGAAAATTGTAAATCATTACCAGCCCATTCTGTGCACCGAGGTCGCTGCTTTAAAGCCCTCTGTCTAAAATTATGTAGATAGAGTGCTCTGCAGCACTTCACATTCCATCAAGGAAAAAGATTCAAAACCTTTGGAGAAATGATGGGAATGAAAGGCCTCATTAAATAACAGCTTTGGTTTTTGTTTTTGATAGGCATGAATTTGGAGAGAGGCGTGTTGGTGCTTACCACAATCAAAGCGACTGTGCTCTCACGGTGCAGCAAGGACATTTGCACATTTCTGTGTGGTGTTTGCATGTTCGCTTCAAGCTTGTGTGAGTTTTTTCTGGATACATCTTTCCCCCCACAGGTATAATGGGTTAGGTTAATTGGAAACTGAATGATGGGTTTGCCCTGTAATGGACGGGCAACTTAACCCTGGTGTATTCTCGCCTCTCAAGAATACAGTCTTGGACCCAGCACCCCCTCCTATCATCAAGTTTGCTAATATGCGATGCTTTAGTAGTGCAAGTAAAAGGGGCAATTAGTTCTGTTAACATGCTCTGTGCAACACTAATACATAACACTAAAATACAAAATAAACTTAAGATTTCTCCACCCTCTTTGCTTCTGTAAATGGGCTACCATTAAGTTTTGATAACACCACTGCCACTGAACTCCCACTGCATGGAACGCACCTATTTTGTCTTACTGTTAATACACCGTTTTTCGTTTCAGCTGTTGCAGTGAATTGGTACACGACAGCAGGTCGTGTTGTTGCATGTGTACCTCTGTAATTTCAGTCACTTCACTATACACAAACATACTCAGTCCATAAATCTATAGTAAACTCCACATAGGAAATTAAGGGATTGACACAATGTGAGCAAACAACACAAGCAATAATGCACATACAGTTTTTTGCATGTTCAAGAACTGTCTCTCTCATTCCTCTGTATTTTCAATTATATATTTCCATCTCCTCTGTATCTCTCATACTGGGTTACAACACTGCTATTCACTTCTGGTGCATTTTGCACACAACACAATATATGGAAATAATTCAACTTAAATGTGGTAATTCAGTTAGCTAGTGCAATTAGCATCCTTGATGTGACGAGTGACTCATCTCCAGTCCTTCCAGTGCATTACCGCACTTTACAGGATTGCCAATTAATGTCTTCCCACTGACGCATTCCGCACTCTACCCACTCAAGATGGGAAAACGCATGCACACACACACATACAAACAAGTTATCTGCAGTATCCATTTCCCAGGTAAGAAACCCTCATCAACAGCTACACAGCAGTCATCTGACGCACGAGAGGAAGCTCCTGTAACACACCAGATGTCGGGGTGTGTATATTACCTCCACTAACAAAGTTGGTGCAGTTTATATTTTCAACTACATGAATTTGTAAGTTTGTATCCTTGTACAAGAACAACCAGCCAGAAAACAAGCCCAGTGATAGAATGTGACATTTGACATGGCCAAAGCAGAAGGATAAACTCGTCCAATGTTATGTTCAGAATTCTAATATAACTAATCAGGATTTTTGTGTTCAGTTATGCACAACAACTATTAGTGTTGTTTCACCGTGCATGTCCATATTGGAAGGATGCGATTACAGGTCAGTGTAAAATTAAAAAACAAAAAATTAACAACTTTAGGAGGTTTGGGGAAAGACAAATAGAAGTCAGGATAAATTGGAGAGAAAGGGAAGAAATAAGTGTGTGGGACAGGGTGACAGAACCCCAGCAAGGGAGATGAAGGATAATGTACAAGAGAGAGGGCAGAGAGTGAAAGACAGGAGAGTGTGGGCAGTGATAGATGAAGTTGAAAAGCAGAAAAAGGGGAGGGAAGTGTACACCTTAACCATTTACCTCTCTATGAAACACTACTGTGCTGTAGGAGTAGAGGGCTGGTAAGACATGTGCACATGTGCGTGTATCATACTGTATGTTGCAGATCCATGAGAACCAGCAGGGAGAGGCTGACTGATTAAATGTCGTGCTGCCGGTCGGAGGGGTCCTGGCTCTTTCGCCTTCTCTCTTCTACTTCTCATTATCCACACTCACTCTCTCACTCACTCCTCCTCTTGGCAGCATCCAAGGTCACTGCAAAAGTGTGAAAGTTTGGACAAGACACAATCCTGAATGCTCAGGGGTGAGTCAGCACTTTCATACCCCTCTCTCTTAACTAGCAGCAGTACACACATATACTTGTACATGCATGTGTGTGTTGTTACTTTGGGAATCTGGGAAAGACATTATTTGCTTGTTAGAGATGAAATGAGTACATATTCACCTAATCTACAGCGCTGTTTCCTTTAAGTAGTGTCCATCCAATGGCAGAGCCCTCAGACTTCAGTCTCAAGGGGATTCCAGGCCTGTTTCTGGATGTCATCCTGGCATGAAAAGAGACTCCGTAGCAGAAATGCAATCTCAGCCCCAGTAACAACTGACAAACAGACAAAAATGAGGACATGTTAATCATTCTGTCCTAAATGTAGAACTTCCAAATTATTTATTTGAAAACCCGCGTCCTTGTGGGAAACGTCGGGGATGTCTGAATTATATCAGTCCTGCTGCTGTTGTTCTGTGACACAAAGACCATATTTCACACCAGCCTTCTGTGTTTTATTACAAACTCACAGCATTCAGAGAGTGCAGACCTCTGCCAAGGCATTGCAGTTCCCCCATAATCCAATTTAACCCGAACGCTTTCCTCGAGTGTCTGCGTACATGTACACAAAAGGCACGTTGGTGCCCTTGTGCTGCAGCAGGAGAGAGAGAAAGCGAGAGTCTGGGGTTCCAGTATCAATCTCTTGATAAGAATTTTCCTATGTTTCAGTCAGCGGGTGTGTACCACCAATAGACTGGTCAAACAGTGTTCAACCGGGGTTTCCAGGTTGTGTTAACTCAGTCCAATACCAGAAGATATTCTCTTACCACACAGTAGTACACATTTGAGGACGATCTGGATAACTCTCCTTTGAAGATAGTTGTTTAAATGATTAAATGGCTCAGAACCCAGTTCCAGTAAATGACAAGCATATTCCATGACCCCATCTCCAACTTGTCTTTAGATTTTAAAGTTCGAAAAAATGCAACCAAGTTGTGGCTGGTTCTTTCACGCCTGTTACATACAGAACATGAATTCTGGCCCAGCTGTGCAGTAGGGTGAGCACATACTTATTAACATACTGTAATTGTCCCCAAAGTCTAGTTCATGTCTAGCCCTTTACAAATTACAGGAACTGTTGAAATAGCATTAAATTACCCAAATCACTAGTCATATAATGTGCACTGACTTCCCTGCTGGAATCTTCACAGGGGCAGAAGCAATCTTTAGGCTCACGTGTTTTAGCTCAGTCCAGATCCTTTTGTATTCCAACTAATGTGTAATCATCCGTCTATGCAGTTCAACTTTAGCCAAAGCATCAGCCTTCCACTGTGGACCAAAGAGAGAGAAAAAGAGCCAAGTCTGCTTCCACAAACCTCAGTTTATACAGTATAAACCATCCCCAATGTCATACTTCACCGCAGTATCCACAAAACACAGATGCAAGTGTTCTTCCTTACCACAGCACCCCCAATTCACAGTTCTCCTTACCCCAAGTTCCATGCGAGTTAACATCAGAAACATTGTTATGGTGCATATAAAATCAGTCTGTTGTAAAGTACCAAAAATGCACAACTTTTAAATGTGGCATTGAAACATTGTGGGAGGATACTTCTTATTTTCAGTACTTTAACATGCTCCAAAACAAAAACAGCTCACTTAACTATGCTTTCTATTTGTGTGTAGTATAGTGTGTATATAGTTAAAATAAAACATCAAATGAAACTGAAACTTGTATTCAGGCAGATAGTTGGCAGAAAATCAAGCAGCCAAACTTTTATGGTCATAACAAAACCAGAAGAAGAGCTGTTAAAAAAACCACATCAATATTCTAACCAGTCTGTGATCCAGCCTGCCACCCACACTGCCAGTAATCCGGCAAGTCAAAAAGGCCAGACGCTCATTAAAACTACAGGTTTCCCTCTTCATGTTTCCATGGAACCTGCCACTGCATTCCTTTCACTGTGAGGTGGCTCTTGACTCATGAAGAGGTCAGGGACAGGAAGTTAGTCATCACAAAGCCGGCAGACAGGGGCCTTCAGTTTGCCCTTTAACTATTGCTGAGTCTCAACACAGCTGTCGGCCTCTGTTTTCTTAATCCTCCACAGATTTAAACGTTGGCTCCTTAAAGGGAGCGCGGTGTTATTTCAGAGAGCACTTTCTTCTCTGGACAAATTGGCACTTGAAACCCATAATGTTCCCAGGCAAGATTCAGTTTTGCCAATTCATTACCTCCGCCATGGGAGGAGGGTTGTGTGACAGCCGGCATTTGTTTGTCTGTTAGCAAAATAACTTCAAAAGTTACTAATGGATTTTAATGAAACTTTCAGGAAATGTTGATAATGGGCCAAGGAAATGATGATTAACTTTTTCTGACTACTCTCCTCTTCTTTGTTGGGGTCTTGTTTTTTGGAGGTCGTTGTGAAGACCCAGTCTGGGTAACCACATGTTTTGAGTACTGTTTTCAGATGTTCCCGTTCTTTTTTCTTCCCTCGGCTTGTGGTGGGTACTTCTTTGGCCCTATGTTGTAGGGTTTTGATAACATCTAGTTTGTGTTCCAATGGGTGGTGTGAGTCAAAAAGGAGGTACTGATCTGTGTGGGTAGGTTTTCTGTAGACCTCAATGCTAAGGTTTCTGTCCTCCTCAATCTTGACTTCACAGTCTACAGAAAAACTACCCACACAGATCTGTACCTCCTTTTTGACTCACACCACCCACTGGAACACAAACTGGGTGTTATCAAAACCCTACAACATAGGGCCAAAGAAGTACCCACCACAACCCAAGGGAAGAAGGAAGAACGGGAACACCTGAAAATGGCACTCAAAACATCTGGTCACAAAGACTTCCAAAAAACGAGACCCCAACAAAGAAGAGGAGAGAAATAAACGTCACAGCATTTCTATCCCCTACCTGTCTGGAGTTTCAGAAAAATTCAGGAGAATCCTCCAAAAACATGACATTCCAGTACAGTTCAAATGGTTCACCCAAAGGACAAGACACCAAGACGCAAACAAAGCAATGTTGTCTATGCCAGGAGGAATGCAAGGGACTGTATACTGGGGAAACAAAACAGCCCCTCCATAAATGAATGGCCCAACACAGACGTGCCACCTCTTCAGGACAGGACTCAGCAGTACACCTACACCTAAAAGAAAGTGGACACTCCTTTGAGGACAGTTAAGTACGTGTGCTGGCCAGAGAAGTTCACTGGTTTGAGAGGGGTGTCAAGGAAGCCATTCATGTCAAGTTGGAAAACCCATCTTTGAACAGAGGTGGTGGACTAAGGCACTTTCTATCACTCACGTACAATGCAGTCCTCCACTCTTTTCATCACGTTCACACCGTTTGACGAGACCTGGTGACTCATTACCATGTGACCCAACAGACAAAGGAGAAGCACCCAAACTGAAACTAGGTGAACGACCCTGCCAATGACTCTCAGGTGACCACCCGGGTCATTAACATGCCAGTGGTCCACAAGGGCTATATTTTCAAGCTCTGCCCCAGCAAGCTTAGAACTGAAGAAGCTCTCTGGAGAGAGGGCGAAAGGTTTTCAAGGAAACCTTTCAGTCCGGTTGCACACAGAGAGATCTAACTTTGGATAACTATGACCTGGATGAGTGAGAATCTACACAGACAATAAAATTTAAGTTTTACAGATAACAACTTACTGCTTTTCAATGAGAGCCAACAGCAAAGAGGAGGAAGGAAACAGAGACCTGCTGAAAAGAGAAAGACATGAAGCAAAAGTGAATGTGAGAGGGAGGGGCAGTGAAGAGAAATGAAATCAATAATGAACGGCTCCATAACAGGAACTTAATCAGAACAGCAGGTCCCTATATAGCTCCTGACTAGTGCACGAATCACCACTGTCGATTCAATTTACTCCCCAAACCTTGAAAAAATAAATAAAACATAGAAAATAAATTGAGATGCTCATTCAAATTCATTAGAACTCGTCCCTGTGTGCCTACAGAACATATTTCCTTCAAGAAGAAGAAGAAAAATGAAAAAATTGAAAAATGCCAACAACTCAGTATTGGTTTCTGAAATAGAATAAAAATGGTGGTTGCAACTAAGTCATAGCTGCCTGCTGCAACTTGAGTCTCTCACATATACACACTAGGAGAATGCTTAAACATTACATTCAATTAAACTGTCCTTTTTTTCCTTTATAAATATATTATGCATAACTTTATATTGTGGCTATATGAACATATTTACATGATCATCAATAATAAAATCCCCCAGCAAAGAGTCGGTTCAGCCCACTGTTGCACTTTTATGGTCCATCTTGCAAAACAGACTATTGTAAGCAAAGCTGTATTTAAAAAAAAAAAAAAAAATAAATCTTAAATTATTTTAAAAACGTATTATATTTTCAACCTTTTTTTTGCAGTGTGTATGACACTTATCCTGCAAGATGAGTATTGCTCACATTTCTCTACATACAATAACTAAGAAACCCAGGATGAATTCATCCGTTCATAAAAAACAGAGAAGAAAAACAACAAATCAGTAAGAAGCAATGCTGAGTTAAAATTCACGCTGGGCTGGTGATGACATATGGACAGAGACTGTGGGTGGTTGTTCATGGATCGGACCACCACGCTGCTGTTAGTGCTCCGTTACTTAGTAAGTTTCCTCTGCATATATGCTTACACCTGCTACTCATTTCTGTTTTCTTTCTCCATTCCTTGCACAAAATGCCATAATTCAGTCTTTTTTGTCTTCTCTCCATCACTCTCTGTCACAGTCTACCAGACAGCTTCATAATAGCTGGCACCTCCTCAACACTGGCTCTAATTGAAAGATGAACGAGTTTATTTGGGCTTAATCCATCACCCTGTCACCTGAGGAGAGGAGTGAAGTCCTAGGGGGAGAGAAGAACAAGATCAGAGAGAGGCAGAAAGGCAGATAAGAAGGAAAAGAAACAAATAAAATGGAGAATGGCAGTGGGGAGACTCACTAAGGAAATCGGGGCATTGTATAGAATGCATACCAGAGAAAACAGTGCACTTGAGAACAGTTATGGTAATAATGATGTAAATTTAGATACTTCATCACAAATACATTTTTTTAAAATGAGTGACAGCAAAGCATTACATGACAACATCCGTTATAATATTAGAGGCACTAACTGGATTAGAGGAAATCAACAATAACCCTGACATTATAGGATATATTCATCTGTTGTTTAAACAGGCTATCAAATAACTGACGTTAAAGCAACAGCAAATGTTGCCATTTGTGAACTGTGCTACAGTATTCAGAGTTTATGGAAGAGTAAGTAAAACTGTTGATAAGTAAATGAGTCTCAAGACAACCTTCCAAATAGGATTCAGACATGATAGCTGATTTGATGCGCCAAGCTGGATTTGTGTGTGTGTGTGTTCATGTACTCCAGGCCAGACATACCTCATAGATGACATCATCCATTTGTCATGAGAACAAAACTGTTCCCTAACACCTGCTGATTGAGGGTGAAAAGAGCAACACTGACACTTTAGTGGAAATTGTACTTACAGCCATCTCTGCTGTACAGATGCTGTGAAGTTTCCTTTGTCTGGAGCCTCGAGTCTTCTGTGCCATTTGGACAAATGAAGGGAGCAATGCTCGTGGGGTTTTCGAACAGCCCCTCGGGCTTTCTTTGTGCACACATCCCTTTATCTTAACATTCATACAACAGGTCAGAAGTACCAGTATTCTGCTGCAGCGCATCCCTGCTCCCTGATAATAACTCAACTGTGCTGTTCATAGTTGTTGCATTATTTGGTAGATATGAACGTACAGTATTTCATCTATAGGCCCCAATAAAATTATTCCCTGGGTATCAAAGTCCCTGCCTTGAAATGCTACTATTTCTGTACACTTTCTGTCAGCACCTACTTTATGCAGATGTTTTGCTTGCAAGGTTGGAAAAATCGAGTTACAATCACCATCTGTCCGTATGGAAATGGAAGCCAGGGTCTTTGCGGGGGGGGGGGGGGGGCATGAAAACGAGCAGCCATTCAAAACTGGCTGCTTCACTCTGCAAGGATGCCAGGAAACTGTGCCGTGAGCAATGGTGCTTTATACGCAAAAAAAAAAAAAAAAGAGTCAAAGCACTCATTCTCTCTGCCGTCTTACAGTTTCAGCCGAGACTGCAAAGTCATACTCTTAAATAATGGGAAATAAATCTGAGAATGATGACGCTTTATTATAAAGCCGCAACAATGGGTTTCTCAGGTGGCAACACATGTAATAAAAGATAAAATGTGATTTAAATGAGCCAAAGTGGTAACAATACTATGGTGTTGCACCACTGTCCTTTCAGGTCACCACAAGGCAATTTATGTCACATATAAACAGCATAACACGAAAAACAGCATGTTTTTAGGGTGCTGTCAATCAGAGGGAACATATTTATGTTTTGCACAAATGTAAACAGCAACCTTAGTTATCCTGACAAAGAAAGATTCCAGGAAAGCAGAGTTTCGGGGCACAAATTGTGCCACAACATATTGTTTGATGTTGTTACTATGGCCAGTCTGGGCTATTACTCAGAGCAAAAGGTTTCATCATTCGAGTTTACCAATTCTTCTCTCACAGTGTGGCAAAGTAAATTCTTTGCTCTAGGCTTGAAACTTATTTTGGCTTTATTTGTCACACGTGTTTGTCTCATAATCGTTATTAGATTTCCACAAAAAGAACAAATGCAGACATAAAATAAATGGATTTGCCAGAGCAGAAGAGTCTGGTTTGTGTCAGGACTTTGAGGAATCTGTATAAATTCCTAAATTTTAAGGAATGGGGGAGGGGGGTGTCCTGGTGTTTTATATATAATTTATTTAATTGAAGAAAAAAACAAAAAAAACTAAGCACATATCCATATTCATGTAGTGTGAAACGTGCCGTCAAAACATGTGAACTTTGCTGAACTCCCTCCTATTGTGCGTTCTGCAACTTAATGGAAGAGCATGATGGAAATCTCCAGTGTCTCAGTTAAACACTTTATCTCATTCCCTCGCCTAGCAACCAGATACAAAAACACAGAAAATCACAGTCACGCAAGAATAAGCACACAAACTGAATCAGACATGCACCTGCAGTCCTTTGCAGACACACACACACACACACACACACAGACAGACACACACACGGTACAGTGAGGGTATCCAGAAAAGCAGAAATGCAAGTACAACTTCATGTGGCTCAACCAAACAAGCATATTTAATTAAGTGCTGTCTGCGGTGGGCAATTTACAATAAAAAAATCTAAATAAACTTTATATTGTACTGTTTGCTGCTGATTCCAATTGTTAACCTTGTGAAGAACTCATCAGTCATTTTTTTCTTTTTTTTAACCAGATGTCATCTTTGATTTCTAACACGCTTTTGTTGAGCTACATGTCATCAAATATTAGCCACACCATTTTAGTGTGTTTATGATTGTACACTTATTCATATGCGAGTCCCCATTGCTAGGGCAGTCAAAGTGCCAGATGTGGTCCACAGGCTGTCAAATCAGTCTGCTCTCATCCCTGGACTGGATTAAATTAGCCCATTTGCCAATCCTCATAGTTTTGTGCTCTTTCACTGCCCCCCACCCCCATCCATCTACAGGTATCACTCGCTCCAGTTGTGCACTTTTTCCTATTTTTTTTTTTTTTTTTTGTTACCTCTAGACTGGACTACTGCAACTCATTACTGTCAGGATGTCCAAATTATTCCAATAACCTGCAGCTGATCCAGAACGCTGCAGCCAGAGTTCTGACAGGAATCAGCACCGGGGAGCATATCTCTCCAGTTTTAGCTTCTCTTCACTGGATTCCAGTGAAATCTAGAATAGATTTCAAGATTCTCCTTCTAAAACTCCATATAAAACTCTCAGTGGACTATCTCCATCATACTTGCAGGATCTCATAGTTCCGTATATTCCTAAAAGAACACTCAGATCACAGAGTGCAGGTTTACTTGTAGTTCCTAGAATTCAACAAAGTAGTCTGGGAGGACGAGCCTTTAGCTATCAGGCAGCTTTACTATGGAACCAGTTACCAACCTGGGTCTGAGAGGCAGACACCACGTCTACCTTTAAGATCAAACTTAAAACATTTCTGTTCAGTAAAGCGTACACTTAGCCTCAAACAAAGTGTGTGGGGTTGACAGATGTTGTTACAGTCAGTTCTCACTGCTCCAGGTAGAATAGGGCCATCAAACTCTTATTCTTCAATTTTTAGCACAGCTATGCTGCTATAGGCCTACGCTGCTGGGGACACAAACATGATCCACTGAGCAGTTCCCCACTTCCTCAACACCAACCACTCCCTCACCTCCTCTCCTCCTTTTCTTTTCTTCTCACCGGGATTATCAGTGTGTCCAGTCTTCCTTGCCGCTCTGTGTCTCTCTCCCCCTCTCTCTTTCTGCAGGTCTTCCATCTCCAGACCTTCACGCTGCACGGACCTCGGCCTCTGACAAACCCAGGGTCCACTGCCTATACCGTTCCTCTTTTCTAACAACCTGCTATGCAGTATTATGTATATATGTATTACATATTATGTCTGATATATTTGTATTTCTATGGTTCTATGATTGTATCTGTTCTTATGATTGTATCTGTTCTCCCCCTCTCTCTCTCTTTATTCTCTCTGTCCTGTCTCCCTCTTCTTCTCCTCCTTTACCCAGCCGACTTTCAGCAGGATGGTTCCTCCTTTTAAGCCTGGTCCTGCTCAAGGTTTCTTCCTGTTAAAGGGAGTTTTTCCTTGCCACTGTGCTCACCTGGGGGTTCAGGCTCTGGGTTTCTACCTCTGTAAAGCACCTAGAGACAATTTTTTTGTAAAAGGTGCTATATAAATAAAACTGAATTGAAAATTGAATTGTACTGACCTCTGGCCACACTGACCCACTCAGTTTTACCTCTACATCTTGAGCATGTAAGACAAGGCCGTAGTCTAGAAAAAAGTTTGAAATAGCCCTAAAAACATAACCATTAATAACCCCCACTATTCTGTGATGCATTTTCCATCAGCCCCTTCTTCTCCATGTTCCTCGTTTAAACGCAATGGCTCAGTGTGCTGCCACTTCTCATTTTCATTTACGGTGAGGATCAGTAAATCTCCCTTCCCTCTTGTCGCGCATCCTCAGGGGGGTGGAAAATTGTGGTACAGTAAACAAAACCACATCAGTTCCATTTTCCTTCAATGTCAAATAGCAGCAGGTTCTAAGAGTGCTGCGTTGTGAAAAGAAAGCTGCTGATCCAATAATTTGCATGCCTCATCACACTTATGACACCAGGAGATCAAAACCAAACTTATGTCGAATAAAAAGAAGTGATGAACTTTATTCCTATTTCAGCAACTCTAAATCCATACATTTCATGTCAGTGTTGTTATTTGAATACAGATATTCCCTTTCACTTAATAAACACATTCTTCAGTTTAAATCTTGTCAGCATGAATAATATCACGTTTTTATACAGATTAGGGTGTGAAAATGGGAAAAGCTGTGTCAAAGTCATGAGAAGGATAATTATGTTGCAGGATTTTTGCTAATATCCAAACACACCCAACCCCTAAGAAACTTTACATTTAGGTTATAATTCAAGCCAGCAGTAAATTATAATAATAGAAAAATAGAAATTACCAACTACTCTAATATTTAATTTATTAACACTGGGGTAACTGTTGTTCAACCGGCCTTTATTTGGTACTTCAACTCTAGCTGACAGTTCATTCCACATAATGATGATTCCATACAGTACAATACAGATCTGCACACTGCAGCAGTTCTATTCTTTTGCTGACCAACCATAACCCCCGGCAGCCTGTGTAGCACTCTGATTATGTTCTTCTCTCATACGTTTTTGTTATCGGATGTGACTGTTCAGTATCACAAATATTCTTAGATATTAATAAGGTCACACAGCAACCTCCTGCCTCTCTGAGCCACTAGAGACTGTCAAGTATGCGTCTTTATCACCTAATAATACGTTAAAAAAATGTCAGTACTCAAATCCATGTTTTTGTGTATTTATTTGTGCACTGTTCAGGTTTGCCAAATTCCAGCCAGTTACTGGCAAAACATCAGAGACGCGTTCCAGCAAATGGGATAATATATAGCATAACGATAAATTGGCTCCAAATACTGTTTACCTAAGCCCCCACAAAAAAACTGTTGTGGTCCACAGTTCGTTGTACATGCAAGTGTTTGTTGCATATGCATGTGGGTCCGTGTGTGTCTAAAAGCCATTGGTGGCCACCCAAACCTCACAGCTGGCTTAGTTGCATCACTGCTAATTCCAAATCAAAGATCATAAAATACACACTGCTGTCACAGTTTTCATGTTTTTCCTCAGACAAAGAATGACACAGCCTGGAGAACGCATGAGCACAGTTTGTTCAGAGAGGTTGGGCCCGTAGTGACTTCTTTTTTGGCCCATTTGGACTCAATGAGCACATGTATTTCCCACCAAAGCTAACCAATGCCAAAAAGCATCACATGACTCCAGTTTACTATGCCAATTAGTTACATCACTAAATTGTATGATCTGCGTTTCCTATCATATTACAGTAATTACAACACAGTTGTGATACAATAATGATGGCCTTTTATGATGTAGCTGTATTATTTAATTACTGCATCGTGTCTTTGCCGGTCTATGGAAATTACTGGAGAATGTGGGGAATGCACTGGTACACTGTAACATCTTTAAAGATCAACACATTTAAAAGTTATTAATACCCTGATAAATATGTCTGACAAGCTATAAATGGGCTTTCACCCACATGTCGGTTGACATTTATACAACCATGTAACTGAAGCAAAATCGTTTAATAAATGGAGGGGGAAATCCCAGCAGACTTGAATGCCTCCTTGGGATTCTAGAGACAGAGTAGCGCTTCAGGATGAGGTTGGTCTGCCATTTATCTGGTAAGAACTTCGGGCAATGCTACTCTCCAACTGTACCATTTTTATCTTTTGTTTAAAATCTCAAGTAGACATGTGGAAAGGAAGAGTGGCTGATGGACAGACAGTGACCAGGCACCTCACCACATGTGAAAAATGTTATTTTCTGCTTCTCCTACTGCATGGCAGTGTAGATGCAGTGGTCCTGGGGATAGTTGCTCACAGGGGAGCGCTCCAGCTGTCTATTTTCTATAACTGTGTGACTATAACTACCATGTTGTTTGCGTCTTTTGATTAAGAAACCATCTACCGCTGTACTGCATGTTGGTCTAAATTAACAAGTGTCTCCACTGTTTATAAAGAAGAAAATGTGTAATTTTACTTAATTAGAGACAGAGCAGACATTAACAGGCTCATTTATCCCTCAGTATCTAATTTTCTGAAATTGGCATACCATAATCAACAACCAAGACTGAGTAAGAACTCATCTTTATTATTCTATAATTTGTCTTATTCATGCCTGCTGGCATCTATGAGCATGGGGTAAGGTTTGGTGCTTATTATACTTAGCATGATGTCTGACACTTTTTTTTTTTCTCTTTTTCTTTTTCACTCTTCTGTATTGTAAGCATACGCACATCCCAGAGATTTTATTATGATGGCTGGTAGTTAACAGAACGTGATAACGCTAACAACACGCCAGGACAAAATAACACTTAATTATTCTTGAATGCAGAGGGGGAAGACGGTGGAGGACATGTTTGTAGGTTTTCCAAGTATGAATGAACACCGCAGTGAACGTCAATGCTGCATTTTTGCCATTTATCTTTTTTCTTCCCTAACTTTCATGCTTCCTATGACATCACCACAGTTCCCTCTCATTTCCCCCATTTCCGGCAGTTGCCCCATGCACTCTTTTACCTCCTATTACCGTCCAACGACTGCGTCCAGATTTTAGTGAGGCCGCCAGCTCAAAAAGACAGTATTTACCAGGACAAACACAAAAATCAATACCCTCCCAACACAAACAGCACACAGGCGGGTCAGCAGATCTGCCGCTGATGCTGGCTCGTGCCCTGCAGTTATTACAAAGCTGAAACGCCTGAAAAGAATTTAACCTGGTACGCACGCATTTCAGCGTGTTACTTAACGACTCTCCGTACTACTATTTTTTTTTTTTACTAATAATGATGTCAACAATCTAGACATAATCAATAATAACAATGCAGATTTTGAATCACCTTGACAACCAGTTGTAGAGTATAAAGCCATGGAAAAAAAGAGCTTGAAAAAGACATTACATAAGTGAGCTTCAAATGCACTATTAAGGTTATTTAACAGTAGACAAAGCAAAAAAAAAAGGATGATTATGTATTATTTCATGCAGCAACATGCTTACTGAATGGTGATGAGATATAATCTAATATGGCATTGATTTCAGGAAGGGTTTGCTGGCCCCTATACTGTATACAGTTAGAAAAAAGTAGGATGCCTGAGGCAACAGAAAACAGACATGATTCACCGAAATGTCAAATTCAGTTTGGCACAGAATTTTGTTTCTGTCATAATGCATTTAGAAAATCCTTTGGACATGAGCGGCACAGAGCAGCCAACATTATGAACAGTATCTACAGGTGTATTTACTCTCAGACCCTTACTGGGCTGCTCAACCAAATTTCATTGTTCACAGACTTAAAGCCTCTAAATTGACACCTAAACCATGGTCTTTTCTGCGCAGGATATTGTCAAACTTCAACAGCACTTCAGCTCGGGTTGGATTTTTCATTTTTTCAAACAACTTTAGGCTCCTTTGCATTCTCTAAATGCTACAACGAAGGCATCACTGATACTGTTGCTTAAACACAGCAGAGCCACTATTCCTGTAGGGGCCTGGAGTGAATAGCATGTGTCTGTTTAGTGTTTCTCCAGTCTGGCTGATCCAAAGTGACAGAAACTCAACCAAAAGCCCGAGTGTCTCTCAGGAAACAAGAGCCTTCAGATGTTAGCGGCGCTTCCATCACTGCAGCTGTAAAATTATCTGGATGAGACCAGCTTTAATCTACGACCCTTCACGGGCATTTTAAGATGAACTAGGCCCATAAAAGGAAATAATACAAATTTAATTTTTTGGAAGGAGAGACGAGTTACAGAGGAAGATGATAAGGAGAGGCTGCTAAAAAGGGTCAAAACTGATGAGAAAAGAGGCAGAGCAAAACGTGCGATCTCTCCTGCTGCTCCAAAAAAAGCCCCTCTGATTTCCCCCAATCACTGTATGGTAAGCGTCTCTCCCTGTGTGTGCATGCACACGCTGGAAAATACAGCCAAAGCAAAGAACACACTCAGCAATAAGTGCAGGATTCAGAAGTCTTCATGCACCATCTCCTGGGAAACGACATCAACACAATCATTTTCTCTCATCACATAAGTCTGACACAGGTATTGCAGGCTGATGATGCAGAATTTCTCCTGTAACTAGGACACAAAGCTAAAGTTTGAACTCAATTCCTGCTGCTTTGTAACCTTGACAATAACAGGCCTCTGGGCATGAAGACATACTATATGGATCATTTTTCACGGGAGATGCAGTATAAATCTAGCCAGATTATTTGCTATGACTCTGCGAATTCCTTGAGCTAAACTGTGGGATGCATAAACAATGGGGATAATGGCTCATCGCTTTGTCAAGGTGCAACACATTTCCCCAAATGAAAGCAAACCCAATAGATGATTTGCCAGCACATCTGGCCACAAACATCAATAAATGCCAGACATCTCATATTTATGAATAATATTTCATCTCCTTAACTTTGCAGCTATATAATGTATTATTGCAAAATGTCATCTTGCTTTTCAATAGCTCATCAGGCTGAATGGGGGAAGCGTGCATGTGGGTTTTCAATGGCTTTCTCCCAGCAGACCGCAGCTCGTCCTCCCTTTCTCTGTCCCCCACTCGCTCCCTGGCTGGCTGACATTTAAATTTGAGTGAGAGCAGTGGGAAGAGAGAGGAAGTTATAAAAAAATAAAATAAATTTCTCCTCCTCTCCAAAGGCATGACCCAGTCAATGCCATGTAAAATCAAAATGGTTAAAGCTACTTTGTCATCCAGAAGGGTGATCAAAACCATAGAAAGGTAGACAAGATATCTTTAAAATGTCCAATGTGGAGATATTTTACTATAGTTTGTTTTACACAAAAGGAGGCAGAACCCTTAAGGCTACATTTAACCTTTCTCAGTTTTTACTTATGTCAGACAAGCTGCAAATAAGATGTGTGATAGAGCAACAATTTGAACAAATGTCCTTTTATTAAGATGCCGGGTGGAGGATAAGAAACATTGTGTGATAGAGCAACAATTTGAACAGATTTCCTTTTATTAAGATGCCGGGTGGAGGATAAGAAACATTGTGTGATAGAGCAACAATTTGAACAGATTTCCTTTTATTTAAGATGCTGGGTGGAGGAATCATTTCCTCAAAGTCCTAAATGAAGTTAAAATTCCTGATTATGAAAAGCATCACTAATCATATTAAAACACACATAAAATAAATCTTATTTTTGTCTATCAAGGAAGTATTTCTAAGATAATGTCATCTTCCTATCAAAATACCAAAAGAAAAAAAAATGAAAGCTGACATCCTTGTCGAATTTGTATGCTCATTTAAAGGATTCATCTTCATCAGAATGTCCACAACCATGCGACGGTAGATTGATTAAAATACCTTTCAATATGCAGAGCCTGTGTCTGCTGCCGTCCACAGCTGACAGGCACTGAATAAATCCTGATATTTGCGTTTTAAATCCTTTAGATGTGTTGCAGAAAACCCACAATGGGTCAGAGGGAAAAAGACAGTCATACTCACCTCCCACAGAAACACACAGGAAAACAGCAAAAGCAAGCAGGGAAAAGATGGACAGGGAGAGAACTTAGAGGTCTGAACATTCATTCAAGCGTAATCTCTCTGTGAACATATTTATAAGATGTAGAGGGACTAAATGACAAAACAAACACGCAGTCAAGTCCCAAAGAAAAGCAAGTAAACAGCAAAATTGTATGAGCAAATGATATCTTATGCGTTACCCTTAGAATTGAATAGCCATCGCTTCATAAAATGATTAAAAAATGCATTTTCAAGTTCTGCAACACTTGACCCGAACGCAGAAATTAAAGCATTGACTGCAAGTGACTCAGAGGAGCAAAAACAGGAGAGTGAAAAGGACCAAGCTCAGTAAAAATGGCCGGGCACATCCTGTTTAATAGGTTTGTGACGTTTTCAAAATGTGATTTTCCGTATTGGCCCAAGTAAGACCTAAGATCATTCCTATGCATCACATCCACCGCTTGACAGAGTTGCTGCTAGCTAACCTCTTTGTCTTTTCTATGTTCTGTGACATAAAAGGTCGACTGGAAATAAAAGGTTCGGTCATAACAAGCTACAAGGGGTCAAACTGCCATCTATGATAGCAGATTCAGACATACTCAATATATTGATTCCCCTCCTGGGTTTCTACAGGACAAGGACGCTTTTCCAGTTAAACAGCCTGGCCAAACAATAACTGTAACTGCATGTATCACTAACAATCATCCACCCATCCATCTCTCTATCCATCATCCATGCATCCATCTATTTTGTATAAACTGTTGCCTTTTCCTAAATAGTGTCGGGGGTTGTTGGAGCCAGTGCGATGAGGTGAATGCACTGCAGGGTTTCAAATTTTGATGGATAACCAATGAAATTGTTGGCCAGAAGGTCTAGCCCCAAAATGCAAATAATGCAGTTCTGTTTTGTGTAAAGAACACACGCAGCATGCCCCCCAATCATAGAGTAAGGGTATTAATTTACACAGAAATATCTGTGTTTCGTTCAACGGACAAGGCTCACTGCATTTCACTCCGTGCTCAGAGTGTGCATTATACAATGTCAGAGGAGCAGTGCACTGCTGTGACAGGCATCTGGCTTGCAGGGTCATCCAGAGGTGATGGGTCTCTTCTGCAGTAGGTCTCCTCTGCCGTCTTTCCTTTCATCCATCTTTCTGTCTTACTGCATCTCGTCTCTGTCCTTTCCCATCTCCCCATCTTCTTCTCACGCATCACTCTCTGCCTTCTCTGCTTCCCTTCCATCTTCCCTCTTGCGGCGTCCTCTCTCTAACCCTCCCTGCTCAGCCAAGAGACATCCAGTTTCTCATAAGTCTTCATTAGAGTCATTCCAGGGAGCCACGGCTGCATCGTGTAACACAGCAAAGTCCGAACACAACTGTACAGAGAGAACCGAGCCCCAGAGACAATTAGCTCAGCCTGAAAAATAATATCATACTCCCGTTAGTTTCTGCGCGTGGGTGCTGGCAGCGCAACTGAAGCTGACTTAGATTGGGGCTCTATAGGAAACAAGTTGAAGCAATGAGCTGCCTGAGGCCACAATTGACAGAGAACAAACAAAAAGAGGAATATATGCCTTTGTGTAGTGTAGTGTAGTAACAAAGCGGGTGTGAGGGTAAAAAAAGATGCATCCTGCTACACTCGGGAATGTTGCTTGTTTCCTTGGTCTATTAAAATGTCTGCTTTATTTTACAAGAAATGCATTGCAGAAAATGGATAACGTGTTCCTCATTTAGACTGGCTAAGGTACTGTGTTTGATACTGCTCAGTGTCACAAGACACATACTGTACATGTGTGTCCCAAAGGAGCATGACATAAGGGGGCCTTTTATTGAGGTATGATCGCACAAATTCACTGAGATCAGGATCCATTTGACTTTTTTTTTTTTTTTTGCCTTCTGCTTATGTAGTGCAGTAATATCTTTATTTAACATGTGCACTATCGGGATTATTTAAAATGTCTAGCAGCTAAATGCTAAAACAGCTGAAGTTCCTTCTTCTCCTCTTGAAAATTTGTTACATTAATATAATTACAGACCTGTGGTTTTATTGCACATTTGGTGAATGTTTGCATTCATTATTACAGCGCTGCTTCAAAACTAAGTTAAACCAAGTTACACAACCTGGTAATTTGTTTAAATGTCTCTGCTGTGTTAGACAGAAGCTAATTTCAAAACACGTTTCAATCTTAGCTGAGCATTATTGTGTGGTACAGTGTAAAAGGTGAAGCAGAAAACTATATAACTATAAACTATAATTAAATTTGCAAAAACAGCATGACAATGTTCGTGCAGCCCAGCAACAAGCCTGTTGCAGTGACAGAGGGAAACTATTGCAGCCGCAAACCTGAACTTTGGAGTTTAATGCAGACAGAAGCTAATAACACGTAATGATACTTAATGAGACTCGCTGGATAAAATGTTATTTCCACATTTGATTTTCTAGCTTTCAGAATGATAACTGAAAAAATAGCAATAAAAGATTTAGGTTAAAAAAAGAAAATCATTTCCTATAACTATTCAGGTGGGAAATGTATGTAAATGACAGCTGAATTTCAAGGGGCTTTGTTTTTACAACTGCCAATATCAGGAGAATGAAATGAAATAAAGGTACAGGCATGGTTATATTTTATACCATCTGTCTGACAAATTTAGTACGGACACAAGTGAAAATACTTTTGTAGACAGAAAAAAGGTGATTATGTCTGTGTTGACAAGCTTGGATTCACTTCAATTTACTACTAAGCCTCTAGCAACAGAAGGCTACAACACAAACCATAGTAATGTGATTTTATAAACTGTCAACCTGGATTATTTCTCACTTTGGCCAACTTACACATCGAAGTGCAGCTAAAATATTCACGCACACTAACCCATCAAATTCAGACAAGTGTGGACACACTCCCACACACACACAGCAATCAGCAGAGCCAAGACAGACATCTCACTCCCGCTGACATTCCCCCACAAGACGAGAGACGTTTCTTCACCGCTGTCACACTGTCAAAGCATCAAGACGAGACAGTCGGAGATGGACAGGCGGGATCAGAGAAAATCTAGTGACTTATGTGGTGTGGGGTACAAATGCAAGGACTCGCTCCTGAGATTTTAAAAAATGATAAATAACTGACAGATACATAATTATACTGTTTATATCTGATTAATATCAATAGTTATTTAAAACTTGAAAAAGGATTCGTTGTTTTTTTTGTTTTAATTTTTTATTTAACCCCACAGACGCCTTCACTGTGTAGCAACAGATATTGTTTGATAATCCATCATGTCGTTAAGTATAGTTGCCAACATCTTCTCATGTTTAAGCGTGATGTCGAGTCAAGGATTTTCAAATGTTTTACTTCAATCACATCCTGCATAATAAGCAAAACAGCTGTTCTATCCTGTAGGATTATTACCGGTTGGGGATTTCAGCAGACGGATTCTCACCACCTAAGCCTTATATTACTGATAGCTTTGAGCTCCCCACCTGTTTTTTGTCTTCATTAGTCACAGAAGGACAAAAAGTACGCACACCAAAGAAGACCCCACAGGTATACAAAAGTTAGCCATGTAAAGAAGCAATACATTTAATTAAAAAGGCAGATGATAGATAGATAGATAGATAGATAGATAGATAGATAGATAGATAGATAGATAGATAGATAGATAGATAGATAGATAGATAGATAGATAGATAGATAGATAGATAGATAGATAGATAGATAGATAGATAGATAGATAGAGAGGAAATGCTACTCCATTGTTTTCTGCACTTTCATTAACTTGTACTTTTGAAACGTGCCCAAACTCTAAAATTAGAGACAGCCAGAGATGATGTTTGAGTCTGGAAAACTGTCTGACACTCTGAGATATCAAACTTAATCTGCCGAGATAGTAATTGCGCACTGTCACTGTTAGCTCAAGGAACCTGCAATGATATGTTAATTTGAATGCTATTTGTAGCTGATGGAAAGGAAAAGAAAAGCATCTATTAATATGTTAAATTCTGATTTTAGCAATCAGACTTTCAACTGCAAAATCCTTTGTGATTCACACAAAAGGAGCTGCTACTGAAGGATTGACAATATAGTCCAGAATGCCTGCCATATCATGGAAATACACTGTTGGATATTCAAAATCATATTTGTGAGAAGAATGGTTGGTGCCTTGTAGAGTGCAAAACTTAATAAGAAAACTGTGGTTGTGTAAAATAATCATCCATTAGTTCCTATTCATTGGTCACAATGACATTTTATAGCATCTATGACCAAAAGTAGAGCTGACTGTAGTCAGTCATCCACAGCGATTCTGAGGTGAGGTTGAAACCTCCAGCAGTGCTTCTACGGACAGGAAGGGCAATCTTAATGAATCGCAAGATACATGATAAATGTGACCATATGGCAGAGCCGGCTGGCCAAGCCAGGGGTGCTAGCTAGCTCTGCTAAACATGCATGCAGGCAGGAACACCGACACGTACACACACGCACGCCTACGTGGTCTCTCTTTTTCACATTTCAGTGAAAAAGTCAGAGTCATCAAACTCAAGACAACAGCAGGTAGAGGTTAACGACCTTGACGCGGAAAGATGGACTGCTGCGACAGACTTCACGCACTTTCTGTCAAAAAGTTCTGCAGAGGTCAGGGTGAGGAGAGCAAAACCAGCTGTCTGCGAGCATGTCGCTCAAAAGCAGCAACTTTATAATTACAAGTAACTCTATCAGGAAGTCTGTCTAATTCATAATCGCTTTTTGGGTGATTTTTCCTCTCTCTCAATCTTTCTGTGTACCATGTACATGTGGGGGCTAAGTAAATTCCAGTAGATAAGACCATTTGCTGTCTGTCATATATTGTAGACGGTCATTTTTGACAGTTCCTTTTCATATCAGTGCTCTCTCGCTCTCTTATTGTTATTCAGCACACATATTTCACATAATCACAGCCAAAAGACATATCCTCACACACTTTATGTACATACACACACGCTCTCACACACACATACACACATACATACATATACGCACACACACCATTGTTCTCCTTTTATAGCAGATGCTATCTCTCCCTAATTGGCTCAGTAAAAACAAAGGAGCAGCCTTGGATGCCTCACTGAAGCTCATTCAGTCTACAGGGAAACTCTCGGCTACACCGACACATATTAAGGGGCCTTGGACATGGAAGACCTCTGTGCTGTCTGAAGAAGGCCAGTTACTGATTACACGGCACAGTTTCAGGGTCGGTATTGAATAAGCGGGCAGGCGAGCACTCTTCACGGAGCAATTTTGAAAAGCATCAATAAAACACTATGGGTTGCCGGGAGGGCTCAGGCCGACAGAGGTTCTGTGAACTCCACTTGTGCTCAGAGGCTCAGCGTTTTACTTGAGGTAATGGGCTATATTTAGTTGAGCCATTTTCTCATTAGGTGTGTGTTGTCAAACTCCAGCACCTTAATCTCCATCTAGACTTTATGATGCCATTTCTGCTAGTGCGGCTTGACAGGCAATTGACAGATGATAAGCCTCCACCACAATCACCACATTACGGTGAGCCATTGCTGTCAAAGCTGCCTAGTGTTTTGAAAGGGAGAGAAACATGGCAGCGGTGTTTGCTTTAGGTGTAATTTGTTTTGGAGCTCAGTTCAGCAATGTGAAACAAAAACAAAAAAAAAAGAAAAAAGACAAAAAGACAGCAGTGTGATATATAACTGTGCAGCTTGGCATCAGTGAATTTAACCATAACTGCAGTGGTGAGGTTGTACTTGATGGGGTGTTATATTGCAGAGAACAGGTTCACAGAGGCTGTGCTATAAACTCACCATCCATGCAGGATTCACTGGTGATTACTCAATATGGGAAAATGTTCTACATTACACAAAGATGAGTATATTCTGCACGTCTGTACCGATTCCAAAATGTTCTATGTCACTGTTTTACAAGGCTGTAAAACAGAACCCTGAATCTGCCACTGCACCTTGCTAGAATGACTTCCAGATGCCATTAAATGTCTTACAGTCATCCTTGATTATCATTTCGGTGCCTTTGTAGATTTGCGATACTAACTAAAGTAAAACAGCACCCTCTTCTGGCATAAAATGATCCTAACATCCAAGGGTTCTTGGATTCTTCTCTTATCGCCATTTGTCAGTGTGCAGTGTGGACTGGGTCAATAGAGATGCTCCGCTCTGACGAAATTCTCCTAAAATTGTCAAAAATTATTAAGGACTGAGCATGTAAACAAACATTTCCAAAAGAAATAGCAGGAGTTTTATTCTTCCCAATCAACATCTTGTTACACTAAGGCATGAATAATTCATGCTGCACCTCAGGACAAAAGACAATGACAAAAAACAAGACAATCAATACAGCCAATCTGCAACTTTTGGCATGACTAATTCAACATCTGCTAAATGCCTCTCTCTAATGCTTTTGTCTGTATATGACACGTCAAAATACATTTTCGTTAACATTTCTCCTGAATCTTAGAAGGGAAATCCCTGCCTTCCCTCTGACCTGATTACTGAACTTGATTCAGAGTTTATTATCCTGCTGATGACTGCAACAGCTCAGAGCTGAAATTTAAAACAAATTAGATTTTTCAAGTGACCATTACTTCCTTAATACGTTGTCAAAGAGCTCATGTCCGTTAACACTTCCCCGGTGCTCCAAACAAGCACTTAATTTAGGCTCAGAACAATCACATGCATAATCCATAATAATGGTCTCATTTGCATAAATTATGGTGGGCCGTCGAGTGTTTAGTTTTTCCATTCCCTTGTTCTGTTTGCTTGTGTGAGTGAAGGTGGGAATGTGTGATGAAGTTTTTTTTTTTTTTTTTTTTACGAGACAGCTCAGTTCATTGTACGCGAAGATGCAATAAAGGCGTCCATTCATTCATGAAAGCAACTGTTCGATCATTCTGAAGACTTTCTAATCATGCGTTAACTGAACATATTGATGTTTCATATGTTCATGCTCCAAATAATAAACTAGACAACGAATATGACAAGATTCTGATTTATAAATACGTAATTGTTTCTTTAAGCTCAGTGCAGCAAAAAGCCCAACTTATTGTAAAGTACTATTATCAGAGGTTCTGATGTGATCTGATGTATAACTTTTTAACAGTCAACAAACTCTATAGTTTTTTTTCTTTACTCAGTGTGGTTTTTTTATTTATCTGAGATTTTTCTTCCTAAAAGGGATATATTCTTAACCACTATTGCATCGTCATGTTGCATGATCAGGCTTTAGGTTTCTATGAGGCAACTAGGGAAAATCTGTAAAACAGACTACTAAATAAACAACCAGTTCTACATAAATTAATAGAGATATATCACCATGGCACTAAACAGTTTTACATTTATTTGCACACTACTTATGCACTACTTTTTCCATTACTGCAAGACAAGCTAATTTCTAGTTCTGAAATATGACAGCAAAAAATAAGAATCTGCTGAAACCCAAACTGAAAATTATGAATGTCCAACATTTTATATATTAAAAGGAACTCATCAAACTCATATGGGGTCATCATGTTTTGTCTCTGTCTTGTCATGAGCTGAACTTGTGCTTTCTCACCTGCCTGCTGTTGTTACCTCTGTCAGACATTTCACCTTACTGACCGCGTCTGACAGAAACGGCCGCGGACGTCATCAGTCACGAGTCGCTCTCCTGAAGCGACATCCTGAGCCATCCTGTGAACACAGCCTCTGCAGGCTCTCCCTGCTGGCCGCGCTCTCAAACCTGAAGCCCTCGATGACCAAGGTGTCGTATTTGTCCTCTCTGGTGATCTGAGAGTCCTGCTGAATCTGTCAACAACAACAGGCACACTTGACCCCACTACACACAGGAAAAACAAATACCATAAATAATAACCTCATATTTATCATAAGAGCTTAAATCCTTGAATGGGGACATTATTAACAGTCCTCACAAAAAAGGTCTTGTGGTAGAAAAGTGAATGTTGGTATGTACACAATTACATAATAATAAGTAGATATCTGTGTAGATGTTGTAAAACAAATGTGCAGCATGAAAAAAGTTCAACTAGAAGTACAAAACAGACAGAGCTCATCACAGCATGAAGAGCTGGGAGTCTCAGTCAGACGGAGGTGTTGAACAGGGTTATTGCACTGGCCAGGAAAAATTTCCCGTGTCTGTCTTTGTGGCAGTGGAGCTAAATCAGTCAGTTTGATTAGAAGTGCCGCTGCCTGTCCAGTAGCGGGTGGAGAGGGTGGTCAGGGTTATCCAGAATAGAAAGCAGTTTGTTCAGTCTCCTCCTCTCCAACACAGCTTCCATGATGTCCAGTTTACAGCCAATCACATAGCCTTCCTGATCAGTTTGTTCAGTCTGTCAGTACTGGCTCTGATGCTGCCTCCCCAGCAGACTACAGCATAGAACAGTACACTGGCAACAACAGACTGATAGAAAATGTTCAACATCCTGCTGCACACACCAAAGGATCTCAGCTTCCTCAGGAAGTAGAGTCTGCTCATCCCCTTTTTGTATACAGCCTCGGTGTTGGTCTTCCAGTTTAGTCTGCTGTCAATGTGTACACCAGGTACTTGTAGTCCTCCACCACCCCAATGACCTCTCCCAGGATGTTCAGGGGCTGTGTGGCTGTCCTCTTCTCCCTGAAGTCAATCACCATCTCAGTGGTCTTGGCCACATTCAGAAGCAGATGGTTCCTCCCAGATCACTCCACAAAGTCACTCACCAGTGCTCTGTACTCCTCCTCCACTCCACCGCTGATACACCCAACCACTGCAGAGTTATTAGAGGCCTTCTGCAGGTGGGCCAACTCAGAGTTGTACTGAAAGTCTGATGTGTACAGGGTGAACAGGAATGGAGACAGCACAGTCCCCTGCGGTGCTCCCACGTCACTCACCACCACATGAGACAGAGCCGAGACGGTCAAACCGCGGCCTGTCTGTCAGGTAGAGAGTAACCCGGGAGACCGTGGGTGAGTCAAACGTCATCGTCTGCAGCTTCTCTCAGCTTCAGATATCAAGCGATATTTGAACCCCACACAGAGGAGATAAATCGTTACAGCAAAAATGTGATTATTTCTATTTTATTGGTTAGTGCTAGCTGCTTCACAAAATAAAGTCATGGCGATTTCATGCTTGAAAGTGTTGTTTTTTTTCGATTGGTTACTTTATCACATGGTCATGTAGAGGTGAAAGACTTAGATATTTGCATTCATTATTAGTTACTGCACCCCCCCCCCCAAACAGATTCCAAACTCTGGCGGCATTAACTATATAGTAAATCATTTATGTTTACTGCATAAGCTTACAGCTACACCAGCGGCAGTTCACTCCTGTAACCTGACCCCTTTACTAACGTTCCAATTTTTGGCCCTTGGCTGTCTTTATGCAAGTTTTTTAAAAAGTTGTCCATATAATTACAGCGTACCATTTTGTGCCATGTCTGTGTTGAGTTGTCTGTTGATGTACACCAGTCCAGCAGCTCCTGTAGGTCCCTCAGCAGCAGCTGGGCCTTTGACAACACTGCAATGAAAGTGACAAAGAAGACCCACCAATAAACACTAAAATCCCCTGTTCACAGAAGAAAAGAGAAGATGTGCTCATATAATGTACCTTGAATGCTACTGACTTGCCTGAGAGTACTTACGCTCGTGAGTTTTTATGATAGAAATCTTGGGTTCCTTTTCTGATGTCATGACACTGATGATCAGCCTATAGACAGGGTAAAGTACAGGGTTTTTAGGCTTTGGTAAAATATATGTTTAACTATGATGGGTGTCAGAGTTGGAAAGTCCATTGTTAATTATAGTGTGTTCTATTGGTTGAACCACTCTCTCAATGAAATCAGTTGAATGAAATCGAAAACTTTTCGAGATACAGTATTTTGCTAACAAACAGACGGACAGAGAGATAAACAGATAAACCCTGGCTATCACATTACCTCTTGGCGGATCAAGGTAGTTGTTTACCAAAAGCTGCATTTAAATTAGTTTTTTATTGCTTTTACTAATAGCGCAAAGCTTCTGTCTAAGCTAACTTGTGTTAAGACCAAAACAATTCAAATGAAACAAATCCATTAAAAATCAGGAAATCTTTGGTAAAAGACAAGAACATTCCGTTTGCTATAGGTGTGTTAGGTACCTTTTCTTTGCGCGTGGTAGGTAAAATGTAGGCCAGTTTCTAATTTCAGATTTTACTGAAATTGAAATACGATGAGATGACTCCTCATGGCCTGATGCTTCAAAAAGATGAGGATGTGTCACCCTGCAGGAATTTATTTTAGTAGAACGTTCTTCAAAAGAGCAGAGATTCTTATAAACCGCTGGGTTAAATTAGCTTGTTTACCTGTTCAACAAACGAACTAGCAACAGTAAAAATAATTGATAGTCTTCAAAATTTATTTCATGTAGTTTTTAGCGTTTTACTCAAAATTCAGTTTTATTTCACTTCTTTTGTTTACGTGCGTTATTTACCTAAATAGTGCAAAATTGGTTTTCATGCTATTTTAAAGTATTTTGTGAAGACTGCGTTCATTTTTAACGCCATTGACTAAATTGTTCCCTTATTTTGAAAGGACTTCCCCAGTCAAGTGACTCCCGGAAGTTTTTGTTTCCTCACCTGTCAATGGTCTGACACGGTGCGAATGTCCAGTCTTATCTTTGTGGTTTTCTTCGAGAAACGCGTCTTGTTTTTCCGGAAATTAATTTTAGTCGTCTTTATCTAACTGACACCTAATTAGGGACATCATCTAACACGGTTAGTAAAAGTGAAGAGTGAAAAATAATCTGATTTTGCTTCACCTAGCCACAAATGGCATGTAGACATTAGCTGGGCTCTAGCTAATTGTTAACGGAACAAATCGGACCTATTATTTACCGTAGCATTATATTATATGTGTAAATTTTGAGTTGCATTTCTCTGCTAAATGTGTAAATAATGCTGTCAGTACACAACGACTTGCTTTGTCTGCTATAAAATTAGACTACTGAAGCTAACACCGTAACATTAGCATCGTGTATAAACGAGATTTGGTGATTGTTTACATCCTGTTACCGGCTGCTTTTCGGTGTCCATGAAGAATTCTATTTTTGTGACGATATATTTAATCACTTATCCGTTGTACGTGTCTTAGATGTCCTAACAAGATTAGATCTACACATCTTTTGTTCACGTTGACTTTCGATTTTACTAACATGTACTTCCCGGCCTCACTTTCGATTCTATAGAAGGCGACATTTAAGTTAAAAGCGCCGTGTTTGTGTTTTCCTTGGTTTGTGTCAGTGTCATTTTTCCAACATTTTGCCAAAAGTTCTTCTTCTAAAAGCGTTGGCCCATCGCATTACAAACTTGGCTCCATAGTGCTGCATCATTGCATGGTGACATCACCCAGCGCTGGCTGCACCGTAGCTTTTACAAAGGATCAAGAAGAGTGTTTAGAATTACCGTAAGGTAGTTTGAATGACTTGTTTGTCTCATTTATTTTGGCTTCGTTTGTTAAACCCTCGAGTTTATCCATCTTCTTCTCCTTGATACCCTTTGCACAGCAGAGTTTAATTTCTACCTAGATCACCACATCTAGCAAACATTTTAGCTCTTATTTATAATGCGCCCTACGCAAATTAATTATTACATTATGCGTTTCCTGCAACTTTGGGTTTGTATGGAACAAATAGAATGCACCCCGACATCACAGTAGGTTGCCTCGGAATAAAAGCAAACGTCTTCTACAGTCTTTATGATGATCATTAACATGAAAGATGAATACAATTCTTTTAATTTTACTTTTCATTCATGACTTATCCCATATTACAAAATGTCATTTTATTTACATCCTTTAGACTTTTTTTTTTTGTATTGCAAGTTGAATATTTAAGCAAACTGGTAAACTGGTCTTTCCTTCATAATCCACAGGTCTTCTGTCTGCTACAGAGTAGGTCTGTGCAGACATGGAGCCCTTGGCAGTGGATGATGACATTTGCATCCTTAAGCATGAGACGGCCTACACGGCTGCTGGCGAGAGCCCCGTATCCGTGTGTGCTGGTGATGAATCCGTTGCTTCTCATTTTGCCTTGGTCACTGCCTATGAGGACATTAAGAAGAGGCTGCGAGACACTGAGCGAGAAAACACCTTACTCAGGAGGAGAGTGAAACAGCTGGAAGATAAGGTATAGATGTAAACAAACCAGGAATGGAGCAGTGGGTAATGGAGGAGATAGAGGAAAAGGCATATAAGAGTTTAAGAACACACTACTTCATCCACTGTTCTAATTAACCAGAGAGAAAGTTTAAAGAGTGTACGAGACAGTGATGCATGGAAAGATATATTTTTTAATTTAAATTATAATCCTCAAACTACTGTGAGAAAGTTTGGCAAAGTCAGCAAATTTAGCATCATACTTCAAAAAACCTGCCTTCAGGGTAGTTGGCACAGCAGCCTATAGTTAAAGCTATAGCACAAAAAGAAAAACATCAGCATCTACGAACAATCAGAAAGACTGCAAACATATGGAAATATTGTAGACATGTCCCTGTAAACAACTCACACAGTGAGTCAATTAGAACTTGACTTCTGTGACTTGCAGCCACATATCTGAAAATGACATGAAACTGATCCCTTTTTCTGAATGTTGTGTATTACCTCTGTAGCTCTTCAGACCGGAGGCTCCTCCATCTGAGGGTCCCCAGTATGTAAACAAGGCCTTCAGTGCTTACCGAGGTATCTATATAGAAAAAGAGGACCTGCAGATGGAACTTAACAAACTGGTGTGTTTATTCATCCACATTCCTCCTCAAAATTGACTTTGTTATAAAATTACATTTGCTAATTACCTTTACATTAGCTTTTGGTACTAATTATACTGCTTTACGTTTGTTAGAAACATGTAGAAATTAATGAATGTATCGCATAATTACACACACGTAGCTCAGAGTGGGATACGTGTAAACGCACTCTTTCCCTTTCTTCCCCTCATGGCGGCCGCTGGCACCTTCAGAAAAAGGAGAAGAGTGAAAGTGAGAGGTTGCTGATGGAGCAGCTGCAGGCCAAGGAGTTGGAGCTACTTCAGCTAAAGACAGAGATGGAGACCAGCCAAGGTCCTAAACAGAGCCCAGCTCTGCTCCCTTTTTTATATATCATTATACTTAGCTTCCAAATTTTTTAAAACTGCAAAGACACACACTTTACATCTCAGTAAAGACTTGTTCTGAATTATTTATTTTTACAAAGTGTAATTAACATATTTTTTATGTTCATTTGAATGTACTGTTTTCACTGTACAGTGATGAAAAGCCTGAACAGCTCCCAGGATTACTGGCAGATGGACAGAGTCAGTAGCGAACATAAGATCGACAAACTGCAGGAGGAGCTGGAGAGGGTGACTGTGGAGAACAACAGGCTACTGGAGAGAGGTGTGGTAAGTGATGACCGCAAGAAGACACAATAAAGAAAGCAGAAAAGAAATAAGGCAATATGAGAGTAACAGTAGAGACTGAAAGACTGGGAGAACTCTGCAAAACAACTGGTGGACGGCAGATGCGGATGTTTGAAACTGTGCAAAATAAAACTGAATCTGTTCTCTTTAACTGGACGATTTTAGGAGGAACTTCATGAGCAAAATGGTCCGTGCTTGGATCAGACCTGTGACGCAAAATATATTTCAAGGTAAAGTGTCTTTTGAGTATCATTACTTGCTGCTTTAAGCCTTTTTAGAGATTTTGTTTTTTTTATAAAGTAAAAACACGTTAAATTATGGGATCCACATGTTCAGACCAGTTGGATGTGTAGTCAGGTATAGTTGTTACTTTCGGCCACTGGAGGGGGTTAGAGCTTCAGATATTTCAAAGTAGTGACAGGTTACGGCAGAGAAAATCTCAGTGAACTTCATATGTACGCTCATTACCAGAAGATCTTTCACTAGAGAGAAAAAATAAAAACTAAATTTTAATCTGCGCCTTTGCCAAGATCTCAAATCTTATCAGCACTCCACAAATTCAAACACATGCTTAACACAGCAAAAAGAAGAAAAGCTGCAAAGACATAAAATGAACCCAAACAATCATGACAAATTTTTCTTCATGAGAAAAAAGGAGTTGCTAATGTGTAACTGTTTAGTTTGCTGGGGTTTTTTTTGAATCATGACCCTCCATGATTCTCTTTCTGAATTAAGCATCAACTGTCAGCTCAGGTTAAAATTTGAAACAGTAAAAAATAAATGTGTTTTTAATGTACAGAATTCCACAGCCATGCGAGTCTCTGAAGGACCACAGGTGCATTGCATCATTGTTAAAATATACTGTTGTTCCCTCATGTAGGCAGAGGAGCATGCAGAAGATGTATGAAGCCCTGTGCTCTGAGGTCACTCATCTCCATGCAGAGCTGAAGCACCAAGCAGGCCTGATCCAGAAACTCAGGCCACTCTTAAATGACACAAAACAAGGTAAGGTTCAAATACAAGATTCCAACACAGCGAGTACGTTTTTTTTTTAGCCAAAGTGACACAAATTTTCAATGTCTGATACCCTTGTGTCAGACCTTGAGTGTTGATCATTTTCAGCCTTATGATCCACAGTATGCAAACATCAAGTACGATGGTTGGAATTTTAGCTCTGTTTTGCGAGCCGTGTCTTAAAGAGTGAGTGCTGCCTGTCTGCAGGGAAGACTGTTTTTGTGCTGCTCAGTGAGGAGATTTCTCTTACGCCTGGAGTTTGTTGTGTGAGGGTGTGATATCACCAAAAGTCCTTAAACACTTGGATAAAAGACAAAATGAAACGGTCTGTTCCTCCTCTCTAGTGCCGTTTTGATGTGTTCTACCCCAACAAAGTTTCTCCTCTGAGTGTGAGGAGAGGAGAGGTGAAAATGAGATTAGAATATGGCCTGAAGATAAATCTGAATAAAAGGGTAATCCTGTAATTTAGATGAGACAGATGGAAAGAAACAACTAATGCAGCAGGGCAAAAAAAAAAAAACAAGGGGAGGTGACTGATCAAATTTTCAGTCATATTGTGCATCTGTATTCTTGCAACTTTCCTCTGTTGGAATCACTTTTATTTAAATTCCAGGTACAAAAGACCTTCTCACATCACAGGGAGGGAGAGAGGGATAAAAGATGGGAGGAAAATGCCTGTGGAGTTATTTAAACTTTATTATATGCTCAGATAATCTGATAGGTGTGTATGTGAGGGAGTGACAGATTAGTACGTTATCATCCAATTATTTAGGATTTGACTGATACATAATAACTAATATTGCAATTTTTCCAACAGAAATGTCTTTAGAAATATAGAAACCTGTTTAAACAGCACTTATGAAAACATATTTTCCAGGTATTGATTGAAAATGTATTTAACTTTTTCAATCTTCACTGAATTGGAAGTCCTTCAAAAATAATTGGATGATTCTTAAAGTCTTATGGCTGATCGTTACTTTTTCTTACCCTTCGCTGGGTCTTCCTGTCTGTCTGAAGCTGCCTCAACAGTCCCAGTCCAGTGTCTTGACGATGTGGAGAAGAACAACAACCTCACAGTTCCTCGGGTGTCCTTGCCTCGCCCTCCCAGTGCCCCACCACTCCCCTCGAGCTCCGGCCGCCCCTGTCTCCCTCCTGGAGGATCATCGGGGGCCCTGCTCCCGGACAGCCTGAGGGAGGACTGCTGGTACAATGGACCTTGGCCCACTCATAGGTATCCAGGAGACGCTCTGGTTGGCAGCGACACCTGCTCTGTCTTTCTGCCCCCGCCTCCCCAGAACCAGGCCTCCCTGGATGACAGCTCGCGGTCTTTCCCCAGCCCACCAAAACCGAGCGATGCCATGTTTTGGGAGGGACATTTCACCACACCCAGTTCATCCTCCATTGGAAACTGCACTGCCAGGAGCGCTCCCAATGCAGAGTGGGCCAAACCGTACTGAGACCTTCTGACGTGACTGAAAAGTGTAACTGAATAGAAAATCAATGGACTATAATTCTGCTACATAGCTACCACCTAACCTGCCTTAAGTTGATAAGACCACTCCGCCCGGCTGGGCTGGACCTGCTGGTTGTGGGAACTAATTGTGGCCAGCGGAGGCCGAATTGAGGTCAGGGCACAGATCAGTGAACACGCCTGACTTTGCAGAGGGAGAAACCTTGGGGATATTCTGTACCTGTGTGTGCACGTGTCACCCACACACCAAGCAGCGTGCCTGTATGTGCAGATCAGCCTGCCTGAATCTGCAACTCATCCTGATAACCCAAGAGCTTTGGGGGCCTCTTCCTCTGTCCGCTGTGGCCAGTGAATCACTGCAGCCACAGAATGGTCCCAGAGTTTGAAAAACTGCTCTCCTACCAATGCAAGTCTTTTTTTTTTTTTAACATTTGATCGCTATATACAAGGTGTGCAGTCCCGTGTTTGTCTAATGATCGTGCACAGGAGGTGTCTAGGGATCAGGCCATGGTGTTATTGTTTTTGTACTGTGATCAGGACTGATATTCAGTAACTGTAGGCTAATACAGATTGGTGTTTGACAGCTACCAAAAGTTGGACGATGTTTCTTTATTTTAACGTATTTATGAATCAGTGTAGGCTCAAAGTTTCAGGAGGATCCACAGGTTTTAATAATTGTCAGAAATGTTCTGCTGAATCAAATCTTTGGATTGTTTACTTTTTTCAGATTTTTTTTTTTTTTTTTAATTTTACATAAAACTGAAACATTTCATCTTTACTACATCTGGTCCGCAGCATGACGCTTGTGTTCAGGAGAATGTTTAAGATGTTTAAGATCTAGTCAGACGATACACAGACGCGTATTTGGGCTTCAGAACTCTCCCAAGATGCGATTTTATTTTATTCCAAAGACTTCCGATGTGACAGAGAGCCGTCTGTAACAACATGACAAATGTAAGATGGCATTTCAAAAAGGTGCACAAAGCACAAGGGCCCATAGTTGGTTGGAAGACTTGTTCTCTTCAGTTGGTTTCTCAGAAACTGGTCTTTACCTTGTTTTTCAAGATTTCTTATTTTGCAGCAGTAGTTTTCATACTCCTGTAAACAATTTGCAAACCAAATGCAATGTACAGTAAATATGGATTATATTTTAGATTTACTGCACTTCAGACTGTTTGTAAATACGGTCAATTAAATGAAGGAAAGAAAAAAGTTTTGGCTTTCATTTTGTTAATTATATGAAAAACTCATTTAGAAATTAACTTGGGAACAAATTTCAATCTTTAAATTTACAACATTCAAGCACTGATGCTGAGTTATTCTTTTTATTTACAATGTCACATGACCACACGGTTCATTACAAGAAAAGGCTAGAGACAGAAAACTAATTGTGATTATATTCCAGATGCTTATATGAAGATGATATTTGGTTGTTCCTGTCAGATGACCACAGATTCAGGGTGTGCAGGATGGCCTCATACGTCCCACTTCACATCCAAAAAAAGCATGTTTGCTATCATTTAGTTTATTACATACTGGTGGGGAGTTTTTGTTTCCTGCACTTTGTTGGAATCCCCGTCCTCTCAAACTCCAGCTTCTCTTTAATGTAATCCTGCTTACACTCCTCGAAGAACAAGGGGTCCTTGTAGCTATTGAATGACAAAAAAAAATGCATTAATTACATTAGGGGCAATTGGACAGCCATTTTTGGTTCTGGAAGTAGAATCATGTAAAGGGTTGATGAAGAGAAACATAATCCTCACTGTGCTGTTAGACACTCCTTCATTGCCGTGTTCTCCTCTCGACACTTAAACACCATGAAGAAACCGGATTCTTCACAGCAGTGGGTGAAAGCTGAGGAAGAAAAACATACAAGGAAATTATTATTAATCAGGAGCAGAGACTGTCAAACCAAGGTGGGTATCACTCTACAACAAAACACAATTAATAGGTTAATAGTGTTTCTAAAAATGTATAAAATTGAATTTTTTTTTTTGCACTGTGGTTACATTCAATGTCAATATTTTCATTATTAGTACATTTATTTTTAATACAGAAAAATGATATATTACATTAAATGTGTTAACGCCTTCTTGGCCAGAAGGTCAAAAAAGCTGGCCTGGTTAACAGTTTTCCTAAGTGTGCCAAGTCCTCACTGTAAACAAGGTGTTGGCCACTGAGTCTTCACCTAGTTAGCAAGGTTCTTGTCACAGATTCAATTAAAAGGCCTCGGCGCCACATCCTTTTTCATACAAATAACATCATAATTACCTTTATCAGTGGCATCAGTATGGTTATCACACAGACACTTTCATCAGTGTGGAAGTGTGAAAAAACAAAACAAACAACAGCAAAACCAATTTAGAGAAGCACAACAGTGCGACTAATCTAATCAGCAAACGCCTCAGCCCTGTCCCAGGGTACCTGGAGGCTGCACAAGGTTGCTTTTCTGATCACAGCACCCCCGAAAGGCAAATCTACATGAGGTTTATTTCAGAGAGAGACACCACCTTCATATTTAAATGCTTTATTTGCCATTTTTAAAATGACAGTAAAGCAGGAAAAAGATCCATATAGTCAGTAATGTTGTCTTAGAAATAACAGATAAATATGATAATTTAAAACCGGTCACAGTAGAATATAAATTTTCAACAAAAACCTTCTGTGTTTTGGATGTTGGGATGTTGAGCATTGCAACAACAGGTAATGTCAGCGTGAGTATGTGGGGTTTCAGGGTTTGCAAGATTACCGGTATGATAGGAAAAAACTGAAACTGCAGACTCGTGCTGGTCATCTTTGTCTGCTTCAAGAACAAAGTCTAAGCACAACCGTTGTGTGTTTGGAGGCCTATATGGTGAGGAGGTGCAAGAAAACACTCACAGATGACAACATACAAAAGGAAATGAGAGCGCGCAGTCATGGAGGTGTGAAAAAGAGTGAGACAAGAAACTAGCGATTTGTGAGGCAGGTTTCACTTTCCACTACCCACACAGCCACTGTCTGTCCCGTCACCTCGGGGTGCCTGTGCACTGCCCCCCTGCATGAATGCAACAAATTATCTAGGGTTGGCATATAATTGTGAGAAACCATATAACGCTGCCATAATGTGGCTAACATGTTGCTGCAGAAGACACAAGCAATGCTGTAGAGAAAATCCCCACGCAGACGAGGGGTAAACTCAGGTAAAACCACGCTCAGGGCAATTTAGAATCCCCTTTGAACCTCAGGTTTATGTCCCGCAGTCCTTCCTGCTGCACGTCTACCCACAGATTAACAATGCTCATTGTTCAGATGGTGGTGTCAGTGTGGTAAAGACATATTTTAAAATTTCCATTATGCCTTGGTTTGTGTAAATCTCTGATGATTAATGGCATGAAGAAATGCATGCAACAGAGTACAGGTGGCCAGATGTGCAAGTGCAAGTATGTCAAAAGAATCTCTGCACATAATTGCAAGAATTACATAGACATACCTTCGACTTTTTCTGCACAACGCTCCTTCGCCTTCTCCCTCATCAACTTGGGGATGAGGACATCTGTCTCGACATGCCTGAGATTGGGCTCTTCTAAAGGACAAAGGCAAAAGAACACAACAATGTCAGCATCAGTATTAGTCCCCGTCAGTGTCTATAATGTATTCATTTTGTAGAATGTAACTAACTCAATTTTAACAGGAAAGTTATTATAATATAGCATCTGAGGGAATTACATTTCATAAATTATTATTGTGCTTACAGAATGAACCTTGTAAAGGGCTCCATTAAGATAATGGAGCGTGTTACATATAACGTTGGCTCCGATTAATGTCGGGAGGGCTAATAGCAGAAGACACTATTCTAAATGATTTTGTCGGAACATGGTTTACTAATGATGTATGACAAAAATCGCTAAAAACAAGAGTGGAGATGTTTTATACCTGGGTTAGCTGCCTCCATTGCAAGAGACTTCCTCAAACGTTAAAACACACCAATGTGACCCAGCTGCGCTCGCTCAAAACACTTCCGCTGTCGTAAAACGGAAGAAAAACTACATTTCCCAGAACCGCACTGAGGTCCGACTGAATAAACGCTGCGCTGAAACAAGGTGGCGAATTTTCTCTCTGAATTTTGATTTAGTTTGAGTTAAATACTTTACTGCCTCATTTCAACCACTTTTACCCAGCATACAAATAGACTTTAAATATAAAAAAAAAATGTGCAATTCATTACAATTAAACAATTAATGTAAGTTAATTAGTAAACTGCATTCGGACCTACATACTTGAGTCATATAAAAATACTAAAAAAGTTTCCGGCAATGAACTACAAATAAGTTAAACATGCATCAAAGACAATATTTTGTGAGCCCAACCAACGTCACTGCTATGCAAGCACTGCTCACTCAAAGCCACATGTACGCTCGCAAATGCTTCACATATATTGTAAATCTAGACTATGTTATCTGTAAACACATGCTTTGTACCTCATCCAAGCCACAAAAACCCATGCGCCTACACAACTCACACTTACCCACTCACACCACCAACAGAGGAGACACTACTGTGAATCGTTTTACTTTCAAATTTACATTCTCACGGTTCTCTTAATTTTGCAATACTGAGACCATTGTTTTTTTCATAGGATCAAATACCTTTTTTCAACAAACCAAGAGCAAATACAAACAATGACCTTTTTAAACAACTTTTTTAAAAGACCACAGTCTGTCACCTGTGTGCACTGCACATTTTTTATCCAGACAGATGGACACACAGAGTATCAAGCCTATCCAAACATCCCCCAGACAGCACACATTTGTGTTTCAATCCCTCCTGAGACCAGGTGGGTATTTGATGATTTTTCAATATTTGCAAATCTCTCCAAACTGCAGCACTTGGCCAGATTTTCACAACAGGGCCAAGTGGAGCTTATGCGAATGACTGCACAACTACTGAACCAAATATGAGGTTTTAATATCTCTTGAAAGCTTGACAGAATGTGAGCATCCATGACTGCAATGGTGAGAGCATAACATAGAACTGTAGCCAGTTAGTAAGTTAGTTAGTTTTTGAAGATGTGTGAATATTTACACTACCAAATATCATAAGAATCATATGAAGCGTATTTGGGGAAGAGATCAAGTGGGCAAGTATGTAGCCCAGTTGGCTCTACTGTGGAAAATCCTCAGTACCTTTGGGTCATGCTGGTTAATATGGCAGGACCACAGGCTCCCAACATTGATCCAATACTATCCAAACAGCAGGGCTTCATGGACCTGGCAGAAAGAGGTCATCAAAGTTAAACCCTTTTACTATATGCCTCACTGCTTAGGGCCATCCACCAGCCCTTCCAACTGTCCCCTGACTGTCTGTCAGAGAATGTTCAAGGGTCACTGATGCCATGATGCTGCTTGCGTTTAAATGTGCAATACGCTAGAAGAGTATTGAACACATAACCTAAATACTATCATTTGTTTTTCATAATAACATTAAGGGTTGCTCTGTGTCACTCTCTCCCACCACTCCTCAGTTTCTTCCAAGACGTTGCAGGGCTAGCAGATGGGTGCAGAGATGTGATTTGAGAGCATGTGTAAACCTGAGCCACAGGAAGCCTCTTCAGGGTCGCTGGAGAGCAAATAATCCAACGGTTTGGGCGAGGAGATTACAAATCTGCATCCACACCTCTGCTGTGGAGCACCTTCCACAGGTCACCACTGTAAAATTCAACCATGGTAATTATTAAATAAATAACTTCATTTAAAAAAAAAAAAAATATTTGTTGCCTTAAAACATCCTACTCACCATCTTTGAAAAGGAAAGCTGAGGTACACATGGAAAGGTTTCTTCAAACTCATTAGCTAATAAAAATCACTTGATGTCTATCAAAATATTTTAGACAAATCAAACAGCCTTTACTTTGTGGTCAGAGCATGAAAAAAGGACGCTTAAATAAATCTGATAATATATTCACACTCACTATTATCATAACATAACTATACTTACACTCATTTCTGATCACTCACCTGCATGCATAAAAGTTATACATTCGCATCGGCCCAAATGTCTTTTTTTTTTTAATCTGGCTCTGGTCACTTGGCATCATGGAAACTATGTCAGGATGCATTTCCTCTCAAGCAAGAGAAGGGGTCTGCCACTGAGCTGCAATCTGCACCCGCTTCTCAGGCAGGCTAAACCCTTTGACACCACCGTTTTTAATTAAAATTACATTAGGAGTAATCAGTCAGAAGATTTGGAGATGGGGAGGTCAGGGGGAATGAGGAAGGGGTAAATGAACATGAGGTTCAGTGAAGGGAGAAGAGTCTGACCTTATAAAAATGTTGCTGTCTCCTGCCAGGGTGTCATTCTTTTGTACTAATTAGACAGAAAATTGGCTGATAGGTCAAATTCACAAATTAGTAAATGCAAAATAATGATTTGGTCTGTGTTTTCTCTGCCTCATCTTCTCTCTATTAGAATAAACATTTCTAAAGTAATGTTACTGATTTATTTTAAGGGGGCACATCTGGCTTTCTCTCTGCATCTGTAAAAAGACAGAATCAAATGTTAATATGACTTCCTTCTTCCTAGAAACAGGAGAGGGCTGGAGAGAGAGGGGTACAAAGACCTCATTCGTTCTGACTCGAGGGGCTCTTGCGAGATAATTAAAAGCTTTATGAGAGTACACAGCAAAAAGTGGAAGAAACCCACCAAAAAATGAGAGTTGGAAGAAGAAAATTACTTTTCTCCTCTGCCTTTGCTTGATGCCCCCCTTTAACAAGAGATAAGGCTGGTGTGGATAGAGGAGGTGTTCTTCAGGAGGCATCCTGGGGCTTTTTAGGGCAAGGCAAATAGAACGAGGGTGTGCGATCGGCCCATCCTATGTTTCTTCCATTCATTAAGGCAGAAAACCCATACTCCACAATGGCCAGAGTTCGCCTTCAATGTGGCGTCCAGCTTGATGAAAAGATGAGCAGAAATGAGGCTGCACCATTTGAATAGTTTGGCGCAGAATCCACTAGCACCACACAACACCAAAGAGAACATCTTGTCTTTCATTCAAGTTTATTCTCTCCCTGTCTCCCCTTTCTCTGTCTTCTCCCCCAGCCCCCACCCCCCCAACCCACATTGCCTACACTATGCCGAGTGCCTGAATGCAGTTAATTATCTAAAAGGAAAAGTTTGTACCTGTTGAAAAGGTATCCATGCTTGTTAAGGTGTACAAAAAACAGCTGTAGCGGATGGTCAGAGGACACCACATGCTGCGGGAGCCTTTCAGACATGTCCCTAATAAGAATGCAGTGGTGAGAGCTCCTCTGAATGCAGACAGGGCAGAGGAAGATAGGCAGGATGGAGAAAAGAAAAGGAAAGAGAGGATCTTTTTACCTTTTCATCTATAATTACTACAAATGAATAATAGGCTGAAGAAATGGTAGAGGACACTCTACCATTATGACAATACAAAAAACCCATCATGTAGAGAAGGCAGAGCACAAGATCGATATTTTTTTTAATGGATAAAAGACAAGTTTTTATAACATCACATAAGTGACAGCGCCCGTCCATACCGGTTCATGTGTGTATGGTGGGGGTGGGGGCTGTTTGTATGTGCTTGGGTAAAAAGCACATTTGTGACTTTGCAGCACACAAAAGCACTGCCCAGACACCATTATGTCTTTGGTCTCCCAGCCCGACAGTCTGCACGTTTTCCTGGAATCATGCAGAGGACGCATGTGTCTGCATTTTTGCTCCATTTTCACCTGTCTCATGTTATGCATCTTTTATTTACGCTTTGTTCTTTCATTTAATTAACAGAAGCAAATCCTTAGTGTGTGTGTGTGTGTGTGTGTGTGTGTGTGTGTGTGTGTGTGTGTGTGTGTGTGTGTGTATGTGTGTGTGAGAGAGAGAGAGAGAGAGAGACAAACAGACAGACAGAGAGTAAGTGTAATTTTGTAAATGGTTGGTATAACACTTTTGTACAGGGACATTGACAAGAGGTAAAGAAAGATTGGACCCATTACACAAAACATTTGAAAATAAATTCTCATATCATGACCTCATCCATGTCAGATGCAGGACTGCTGGACTCACAACCATCAAGATACTAATACGATGGCTGATATTACTGACTATAGACATACATAAGCCTAAATAACCCAATAACATTATTCAAAATATATCATTATTTTTTTTGTTTGTTTTGAAAGACTATTTTCACTGAGACAGACTTCCACTGAATTTGTGAGCAGTTAACTGGGCTTTTATAGGATGAGTAGGTGTGTGTAAATCTGTAGCAAATGACACAAAAACAGTGAAAAGCATGCCTTGCAAAGGATAATGCAAATCAGGACCCTCTCTAAAAGCAGCATGTTTATTCAATACAGACTCGTTGATTCAATGATTTCTGAGTATGTGTGTGTGTGTGTGTGTGTGTGTGTGTGTGTGTGTGTGTGTGTGTGTGTGTAAGAGAAGGAGTAGGCAAGTGTGGGGGGTTAGGAAGAGCACAGGCCTCACACCGGGGATAGGTGTTAAAATATACAGTGAGAAAAACTCAGTGAGAATGTGACAGCTGAGGAATGGATTGGGTATAGAGGAGTTGTGTTCTGAAGACAGTAACAATCTATTTTTACTGTCAGTGCTGGTATAGCATTCATCAGAATACAAATATTATCTGAGAAATTAAAATGCTATGTCAAATATTTTCACTGGACATTTGTAGCACTGTAGCACATTACCTGTGTTCAGGACACATACGTGGCCCTTGACAGTGATCAAAGGGGACGTGTGGTTGTATATTAGTGTATGAAAAACAAGCGTTTTAGTGCACACACACTCACACACATACACAGTACAGAGAGCATAGAGGCAAACTCTCAATTATCAACCTCTCCCCACTCCTCTCAACACCTCATGTTTCTCTGTTAATGACTGGATTAAAGCTCTGATTAAGATGCACTTAACCCACAAACAGTCCTTCCAATTCACATACTATTGGAAAGCCAATTAAAACATGACGGGACTTCAATTAAGCCCGACAAAAACCAGACAAAATTAGATTTCCTTTATTAATTTATTTAGATCTTTTTTCATAAAATGGGGAAGGGGAACTGTGACATTTTAACCTCTACCAGAGAGCTTATTCATCTGTACACTACTTTTCTCTTATATTTTGTTTCTTGGTGACTCCTTAGAATGTTTTTAAATTGGAAAAACAACTTTTAATGAAGGATTTGTGCCTTTCACCAATTTAATATATCCTGTAAAACTAGAGAAAATCCTAATTTGATGAGAAAATTAAAGTAAAGGAAATTAGAATGTGTATAACTGGAGAAATCCAAGAAAACACCCAGACGTGCTGTAATTATTTCATGTTGTCTGCTTACCTGCTTAGTTTTGGTCTTTCGTTGGCAGTAACTAAATCAGAAGAGCATTTCTAGCATCCAAACAAAGCCGATTAATTACCTCTCAGGCTTATACCTCTGAACTATAAAGAGCTTACAAATTACCTTGGGGAAAGTGATTACAACCATGGAAAACAATAAATCAATCAATGAATCTAATGAAGCTTACATGCCGCCACTGGCATTTCACTCTTGCAGCATTTTATCTGTGGAATAACAATGGGAAAGAAGGGGATCATAGTTAAATTGTTAATCATAATGTGATACCACAGTCAGCAGTTTCCCAATATGAGATAAAAAATAATGCTCATGGTCCTGCCTCTGGGCTCCAAGAGAAAAATTATTCTTTCCATTCCAGTGGAGAAGGGGACACTCCTCGAAACAATGCAGAGATTGTATTTGTTCTTTTGCCACTGCAGAGTTATTTAGATGTGTTATTATTCAACCAAGTCTGTGTCTGGGTGACATATTTTCTCTATACAATAAGATGTTGTCTTATTTGAATAAGTATTGAAATAAAATAATTGATCCGTGTGTTGTGTCTTTTACTGCAATGCTACATTATTAACTGTTTGAATGATATATTTCATCCTTTGCACCATGAGTGATGATGAATTCAGATTTGTCCGATGAATTCTCACCACCAGGTGTGTTTGTTACATCCCATCATTGAATCCTGCCTCTAAGGAATAATCAAAACTTGGTCTTGCCAATACATCAGTTCATGGCTGTGACCTGAGAGTGTTTGTGTATTCTGGGGGCTGTTGGTAATGACAGATTGATGGGCAGGGTTTCTTAACAGTACAGATTGGGTGATAACGAGGAAGTGCTCTGAGCAGGCTCCCTAATTGGCCCCAGACTTTAAAACTTTGGGAGTCATTGGCTCAGGAAAGCTTCATGGCTGATTCTCCTTTGTGAAGCTGTGATCAGGGTGACGAGGGCAGCTTCAAACACTTGGTCATCAGTGAAATGGCACACACGTGCTCACATGTACTTTGGGTTTGTGGATTGCCAACATTGCTGTTACAACTAAAAAAGAGTTACAACTCTTATTTGACGTCTACAGAACACACTCGTGTGTTGGGACAATTAATACAGAAAAAATACAACGTTAGATTCAAGCATATGTATAGTCCTTCTGCACTCGCCCACAAACTCCACTCCACTGCTGTAGGATTGGTTAGTAAAGGTTAGATAAATAGTGCTCCATCCTCCTCCTGGATTCAGAGTTATTTAGAGAGATCTGCTTCCAGCAGAAACTCGTGCAAACAGGATCTCATTAGCAAATGCAAATGAGAAAACACCAAATCTTTGCGGAGAAGCAGAAGCGTATCTCCGTGGGATAGCTGGAACATGACAGCTCACCAACCGCCCCCACGCTGAGCACCAAATGTGATGGTCCACTCCTGCTGCTACTCTTAACAGGATATAGGACCAAACCATAACTGTAAGCAGAGGGGGAGGCAAGGATGTGGGTCAATAGAGCTCCTTTACCTTTTTGTGCTTTGCTGCAAAAAATAATCCTTTCATTGGTGACCAAATAGGTGCTCTTGACATTTATGCTACCATCTCCAATTTTCTGCTACAAAATTGCCCTGAAGTGAATCCACAAAAGAAAGCAGAGCATCATCTGGCAACAACAGAAATCCTGTCTATTTTAATGCACTGGTTGTATAAAAATCAGCTTCACTTGGGAATTAATTAGCTGCTTTAACCCTTTTTCCTGCAGGTTAACGAGGTAACGATGTGAGAAAAGCAAATACTCCAAGACCGGCGTGTCTTTTGTGACATGGCGAGCTGTGGCGGGCAGAATTCCTGCTATGGCTTCAGACCAGCAGACCTTCTGCTGCCGGCAGGGAGCCAGTGGCCCAGGGCAGGGCAGCAATGGCCAGGTCACCAGCTTTTTTCCTCCTGCACGACACGCACGCGGCAGGAGGGATGACCGGCAACGTGGCAGGATGTCAGAAACAGGCCTTTAGACGTGTCAAAAAGCAGGCACAGCTAGAGAAAGCTGCTCATCGAGCGTGACAGGGAAGATCTGGCTTGCCAAGAAATGCATCATAATCTAAAAGCAGCAGCATTATGAGACAGAGTAATCTGATATTTTGTGCGCAGAAGCTTATTTAAGCAAAAATGTGTTAAAGCCTTCCTCAAGAACAGCAGGAACAAAAGCAGTTCTGGGGAATCCAACTCCTGATGTGTTTCCAAATGTTAACACTGACTATAATAAACCTCAAAGAACACAAATGGACACGTGCCGCAAAATGTGGCAATATTCAATGTTTCACACAGCGTATGTGTTCACAGACCTGTGAACAAATGAACTCAATAGTGCACTGAATTTAGTTCTAATGAGTGCAAATGTTCCCCGAGTCAAACACAGCAATGAGCAAGCGCATAAAGTAAAGGTTAAAGGCCTGAGCGAGGTCATAATGAGCAAAACACTTTTTTGAGTGTTGGGAGAGAAAGGCATTTCTGATGGAGGCAGAAAATGAAATCCTTTATGATATTTGAGTGAGCGGGTGAGAGTCGGCACTGCTGGGGAAAGGAATACGCCTTCTTCTCACCTCTGACTGGGTTTTACCACCACATCATGTGCATGGTTAATTTGCTTCATAAAGAAAGAGAAAGCATTTCAGGACAGAACATCTGGTTACTCAAGTGTCAGTGATGCACGTGCATTTCCTTCAGAGGAGATAGAGAGGACAGCTTCAAGTACCTCAAGTAAATCTAAGAACGTGCAGATATTCATGAATTCACCAAACCACTGAAACCTCTCTCTGGAGGTGAAGCTTCTCAGTTTTTTCAGACTGTTTGCTGCTTACTTGATTTTGCCTTGTTTGATGCGTGGGGTGTTTACTTCAGAGGTGCTGACCTGCCTCATTAATCTCCCCACTGCCTTTGTCATGTAAACTCCTCCAGAGCAAGCAGTCGCAGCAGATGAACATCCTCTGGTCTTGAAAGGAGAGCTTGTCTTAAAGCTGCTAAGAGGTGGCCCATTAACAGTTTTTCAGCTTTATTTAAAGTCTGAATTCATCTGTCTTTGAACTGGAGCAGGAGAAAGATTCAAGAGGAAAACAACCAGACCCCTGCTCAATTTCCTTTCACTGATGTGTATATTGGATTTGACTGCTGTCTGATTTGGTGTAAAGTCGGGCAAGAAGTTGAACTCCAATATTTTGTTTCATTTCACTCTTAATTTAGGATAAAACACATTTTCCTTTTCAACAAAAGCTGAATTCATAATTACATTCTGTTGCTGCATTTCAGTCAAGGTATGTGAGACATCAGTAAAAATGTGTGTAGACGTCAGTAAAAATGCTGGAAACTAAACTTAATTATAGTAAAATGTGTGTGGCCACTTTCAAAATGAAAATTTTCAAATGTATTTTGGAGTTTATTTGTCTAATTATAAAAATGAACGCATTATAACATTCTTTCCATTAGGATGACTGTTTAATTAACGAGGGCTCCCAGGCGGCGCAATCAGATCACCATAATCTGCGCGTATTACCTAAGAAGCAGTCTAAAACCTGCTGTTGAAGGGCCAGTTCACAAATGGGTCGCCCTCAAACACCTTGATTCTGAGGGTGCCCCTGCCCCTTCCCTGGAGATGAGCTGAGAATCTGATAATAGGCTGCTGTCTGTGCGTCACGGCCACAGGGGGAGCGCGCCGGTGGGAACGGGAGTGCCTCTGCGATCAGTCCGCCTACGCCGGCTTCAGCCTTTATTTCAGCCGCACTCCCTAAACACAAACACATCATGTCGGGGCTTCAGCCGTAGCCTCACATAGTTTTACTTTTTTTTGACTGATCTCTAAATTGAATTTGATTTAACAGACGAAGAAGGAGTAACAGCCGCTGGGTAAGTTTATATGTATATTTCAAGCATTGTATTGGTTGTTTTAATTTTTCTTATTATTTATTCTTTTTTTTTTTGAGAAAAATGTTTTTGAAATATTTAATTCAAACGTATTTTGGTTTGAACTTTTGACCTATATTAGACAAAACGTTGGCATTTGGATACACAGTTATTTCCGATATTATACTTTATTTTCGCTGTAGAATTATTTATTCATATGTGTGTTTGTTATTACCTCGGATTGTCTGATCTGAGAAACGTCACCGGTTTCTTCAAACGGAAAAATAATTGGATATTTTCTCTTTTTGCGTTGGGAATCCCGTTGGGACCTGGAAGAATTGGAATAGAACACATGCAAATTCATTTACTCTGGATAATGTGGGATTAAATCCCGTCTGTTAGTCAATGGCCTGGACAAAGTTGTTTTTCCCCTCCACACAAAGAACTATTAAATATGCAGTCCGAAACCAACACCAATGGTTGTTTTAGCATTTACAAAAAAAGAAAGAAAAAAGAGGTTTAAATTTTCCTGCAATTTTATTTATTTCTAAACACAAAACGAATCTGAAAAAAAGTTATTTTGAATCAGAGTTTTTTTTTAAACTAAGAAATCCAAACTTTAAGGACTTGGTTATGTTTTAATTCACACATTTTTATCTAGTGAAACTATAATTTACTTCTTATTTGTACTTTCGTTCTTTTCTGGGGAAACAATACATTCTTCTGTGAAACGAATGGTAAACAAAAGAAAGGATAAGTATGGAAACACTGAAATTCAATAGTTTGATGAGTTTGATCACCTTTCACCTTGTTAATGCCCAAAGATTTCCAGCTTTTTACAAACATCAACATCTCTTTTACCTGATGTGGTGAGAGTTTAGTGCTTGAAGGCCTGGCTCAATAACTGAAAATGTTTATCCAGAATCCATGATGCCTATAAGCACACGCTCATTGTGATTCCTGCAGGAGAAAAGCAAATCTGGGAAACAGAGAAACTACCATGCTGGGCAGTGAAGGAGACGGCAACACCTTCCCACCCACCAAGGAAACGGTGGATGAGAGGTGTAAAACTCCAGCTGTGGACGCGGACACTCCAGCTGCAGACAGCGGATACGCAGAGCAGGAGATAGGCGCAGAGCGGTATTACATCTCCCCCACAGTGGCCAAACAGGGTCCAGAAACCCCGAACCCCTGCTCCTTCGTACCTTACACCCTCAGCGGGGCGGTGTACAGCGCACCCGGCGCAGGCCGGTACTCTTCCTCTCTCCACCTGGGCTCCGTACTATCGCCTGCCGGTTTCTCGCCTTCCGCCACCGGCCGCACGCATTTCAGTCCCCCATACCAGTTCGGGCAGAGCCCCGGGTGCATCTATCCGCACTACAACACCTCAGGGTCCAGCCTCAACAATCTAACCTTACCCTCCGGCCCCGGGATGCGCGCTCAGGTTTACCTCTGTAACCGGCCACTGTGGCTAAAGTTCCATCGACACCAGACCGAGATGATCATCACCAAGCAGGGCCGGTAAGGCAGACACCACCGGGGCTATTAAAATAAATAAAGTTTCACTTTTTCTCTGTACTTCTTCACATATGTTTTTAAATTTCCAGACGCATGTTCCCGTTCCTCAGCTTCAACATAGCCGGCCTCAACCTAACTGCGCACTATAATGTGTTCGTGGAGGTGGTGTTGGCCGACCCGAACCACTGGAGGTTCCAGGGAGGCAAATGGGTCACCTGTGGGAAGGCGGACAGCAGCGGCCAAGGTAGGCAAAAAGGTCAATACTTCATGTCTGAATTCTTTTAAAATAAACCCCTTATTTAAAAGAAAAAAACAAACAAAAAAAAAAAAAACAAAAACTCAAATACTTGGGACGTTTTATATGAAGGAATAAAATAATTAGATTAATATAAAATTGAAGAAGGAGGCAGGAGCTTTAATGGATGAACTGCACTTTGTCTTTTTCAGGGAACAAAGTCTACATTCACCCAGAGTCTCCGAACACCGGGGCCCACTGGATGAGACAGGAAATCTCCTTCAGCAAACTGAAACTCACCAACAACAAGGGAACCAACAGCAGCACTTCTCAGGTAAGCCGAAAACAAAAAAAACCTTTAAAATAGCTGAGTAATTTGGAGGTAATTGCGTTTTGGTGCTCTAGTATGTCATTTTAAAAACTACTCAAATAAATCTATTATTAAAACATTATCCTGATTAAATTCTGCGCAGGAAGTAGTGAATAATTCTCACTAAATCTTCTATTTTTTTTAGTTGTTCCAATTCTACTGCATCATTTTTTTTTTTTTTTTAATCAAACCGGTTTAGAAAATTGCGAGAAAAAAATTTCATTTTTTTTGTTGCTGTATCCGTGCAGATGATCGTCCTGCAGTCGCTGCATAAGTACCAGCCACGGCTGCATATCGTGGAAGTGACGGAAGACGGAGCGGAGGACATCAGCAGCGACGCGAAGACGCAGAGTTTCACCTTCCTAGAGACCCAGTTTATAGCTGTCACCGCCTACCAGAACACTGACGTAAGCCTGGCACGACCAAACCCCCCAACCCCCGCCTAAACAATTAGGTTTAAAGTCAGGTTTAAAGCAAATCACTAAGATATTGATGAGCCTCAGTCACTGATGATCTGTTATTGACAGGTGACACGTGCACTATTTTCTCATTTTCTTTAGATCACACAACTGAAAATTGACCACAATCCATTTGCAAAAGGATTCAGGGACAATTACGATTCGTGAGTATTTATCGGTTATGCGAGCCCAATTTTACAGTGCCAACACACACACGCACACACACACACACACACACACACACACACACACACACACACACACACACACACACACACACGCACACACACACACACACACACAAGCTCTGTCTTTCCTTGATTCCAAGTTCATGACCTAACATCCATTTTTTTCCATTTTAGGGTCTATACAACCTCAGAGCATGACCGTCTCACCCCCTCCCCAACAGACTCCCCCCGCACTCACCAGATCGTCCCAAGCACCCGCTACACCATGCAGCCCCTCTTCCAGGACCAGTTTGTCAACAACCTCCCTCACAACCACTTCTACAATGGAGAGCGGGCCGTGCCACAGACCAGCAGCCTCCTCACGCCTCAGACAGAAGACGGAGCCTCGCAGAGGTGGTTCGTCACCTCCGTGCAGCAGGGCGGAAATGGCACTTGTCCCAGCAGCAAGCTCGATCTCACACCATACGAGGGCGACTACTCTAGTTCCCTGATACCTTATGGCATCAAATCCTTGTCCATGCAAACATCTCATGCTCTCAACTACTATGACTCCCCTTTTACAGTGTCCACAGGGTGGGGTTCCAGGGCAGGATACCAGAGAAAGATGGGTCCCAGTCTGCCCTGGTCTCCCCGGCCCAGTCCCACTGCTGCCTTCCCAGAGGACTCCCACAAAGTCAAAGGTCACATGGAAGAGGAGGTGAACGGCAATGGAGCTCTGATCTCCTCTTGGGCAGAGTCACAGCCATCAGCTGTGGACAAATCAGATTCTTATCCGTCAGTGTGCAAACGGAGGCGTTTGTCCCTGAACGGGCCCAGCAGCGAGAACTCAACCACAGACATCAAATGTGAAGACTTGGCCTCTGCTGTCACCAACAGCAGCACCTACAGCAAAGAAAGCCTCTCATCGAAAGGCATGGCAGCTTACTATTCCTTCTACACAAACCCTTGAACGCCATGGTTTATCATAGTCATCATAAAAAGATGATTTTGTTTCTCAAAAGTGTACACATAAAAAGTGTCTTGGAATAAGTGTTTTATTTTATTTATTTTGATTATTTTGCAGTAACAACAAATGTTAAGGACATTAAAATAATAAGACCATCATCCAGGGATGACACAAAGCATCTATTTTGTCAGTAGTTAAGTTCTGCTCGACTGTACATACTGTATTTATGGACCTGTGAATTTGAAATGAAAAAAGTGCCAAAGCATTTGTTTAACAGGATCCATTCCAACAGTGTTAAGTGCACACATTATCTGCTCTCACATTGAGGATCTATGTTTACAATATTATTTATAAAGACTGAAATGTGAGGAACTGTAGGCTGTATATGAATGTACATTTGGTTTGAATATTTGACAATAAAAAGCCATATGTTCTATTCTTGTGTGATCATTCATTATTGGTAAACCACATGTTGTAATCATATTAAAGAATTGTTATACTTATTGTTTTTTCAAAATGTAGATCTGTAAGTTGATTCTGTGGACAATGTCTCCATCAAGTGACAACTAAGTGTACCTACAAGTAAATTTACAATATTATTTTAGTGTGTTTAGATTTATTACAGTATACGTACCCCTCTGGAATTATGCCCAGGTTCGAAAGTAGAACTGTTAAATACAAATCTTATTAAATCAGTTACTGTATTACCGCATAACCTAACAAGTTATCCTAATTGTGGCCAAAAGTCTCGATCGCAATAATGATTCCTTTACATTAGTGGACATTAAGTGCAAGGGGTATTTCCCTTTCTGACATTAAAATCACGATCCCGAGAGGTGGTCATATGTTTGGGTCCCTCCGTGACGTTTTTAAAGAGGAAATGACATCCGAATGGCCAATAAAATTCTCTCAATCCCAACAGTAATAATTCCAAAAGATTTGTCATATGACGTTTTTAAAAATGTATTTTTGCCATTTAATATAAATAGTAAATAATAACGATGATAATAATAACATAATAACAATAAAACAATTACAAAAATATTATAATAGAGAAAGTACTAGTAGTAGAAGAAGAAATATCAAAAAATTGTTAAACTCAAAAACAAACAAAAAAGTATTACAGTAGAGATACGGGCGGGGGTTGTGAGGAAACCTGGCAACCCTCCTTTTGACGGACTGTTGACAGGAGCAACATCACTGCTGAGCGCATAATTCATGGTTCTGTCTCCCGCAACAAGAAGCCACACTCAAAAGCACTTCGTTTATGGACCAAACTGGTCTCTTCTCAGGACCGGAGCGAAACCAAAGCGAGACATACGACCTGTGTAAGTCGTCATTTTTCGTACTTATTGTTGACTCTGAGTTTACCAACTGTGTTAGCTAAGTTGGCTAGCGGTGCTAGCCTGTTAGCTGAGCCACTAGCGTAAGCGTTGACGTTAGCTAACGCAGATGGCAGCGTCATGATGTTTTCAGGCTTTTTATCAACACAGGGCTATCCCGGAGTATTGTGCATTATGTTTAACATGGATAATCATAATACAGTGAGGGCTTTTAAGCTCACGTCACGTAGTGTTGGTCTGAAAGTCGGCACACATATATGAATCAGAAAAGCAACGGTGCGTTGTGTTGGAGTGTTGATTAACACAAACAGACTAATTTCGGTATGAGCTAGCGAAAACGTTAAATAGCACTCAGCATGGCAGAAAGGCCCGTAATAAAGAGTTTGGTCAAAAGTGAATAGCTGCGCAGATTAGCTGTCGTAACTATCACACTTTTCCGTTAGTCGATGCCGTTAGATTGACACTGTGTTTATTGTCACTTGTATCAGTCTTGTTAACCATTGAGGATGCGATCGGTTAAATATTCCAAGATAGGATGTGCCACTTTGTGTATACAAAGATGATTCTCCTTAAATGACCCGAGTTTGAAAGATGTGACCTGCTTTGGTGATGTAGGTCACACGATCCAAGTGTTTCTGCCTCCTTACATTTCTGATAAAGTTTTAGAAAACAAGTTTATAGTTAATGCCTTCTTGTGTATTTGATTATGTAGATAACCGTAACAGTAAACAGTACAAGAAAAGGCAAATTTAAAATATGAAAATATATGTTGCAATGGGATACCAGTTTGGATTATTTGTGATTTAGTTTAGCCGTGGTGGCTGCCACTGATTATCAAGCTGTAGTAATATTAATATTAATATTAACATTTATCACAATAAATTTACAGTTTCACTGCAATGTATTTTATCTGCGTCTGACCATCTTTAGTATGATAAAATACATTTGTGTCAGATTCGGTTTGGTTTGTCATGTAACTCAATAAAAATCTATAAAAGCAACACATTTCCCGAACAGTCCTGACCATATGGTGGAGGTGAAACTCAGCTATCGAGCCAAGGAAGTCTTCCTTTTCAGTGACTCCTGGCCTCAGTAAAACGGACAGTGTTGGCGGAAGCTCCTGGCGATGGCAGAGGAAGTCTTATCCCTCTCTGTGTGAACTCTCTTTAGTTATACAAGCAAAAAAAAAAAAAAAAAAAAAAGACTGGGAGGTGGTTTACAGAACCACAAGCTTGTGCTAGAGCAGCCTGAGCATCCTCGATGAGTGGTGCTCTCTAGTAGCTGTAGAAGAGAAGTTTTTTTCCCCAAACATTGTTATTGCTGAGGCCTTTTCTGGCAAAACCCTTTTCTTTTCACAGGACTTCCAGCATGCTGGCCTTTTGGGACTTGAAGATAGATTAAGGACCGGTTCAGAGAAGCTTCAGTGTCGAAGGAGGAGATGGGGAACACAGCCACCAAGTTTCGGAAAGCCCTCATCAACGGGGACGAGATCTTAGCCTGCCAGCTGTACGAGAGCAACCAGCAGTTCAGAGATGCTCTGGATCCCAACTCGACCTACGGTGAATCCTACCAGCACAACACTCCGCTGCACTACGTTGCACGGCACGCCATGACGCGCCTGCTCAGGTGAGGCTGAAGACATAATGTGCATGTTTTTGTGTGAATGGAAGAAAAGGGGTGACTCTGTAACCTCTGACATGTTTCTAGAATGACTGTAAATGCTCTGCTGCATTGTTCCTGTTTTCCTCTATATGTCTCTGTCCCATCTGTGTCTCCACATTGCCATCTGTTAGCTGTGCTCAGGAATGAAGCATGCTGGGATCAGTAGGGACGGGGTCCCATCCTACGTCCTTTTTCATTTGTCTAATAATAGGATGTTGTGTTGTGCACCCACTCCAATCTGATGAAATAACAGGGGGTTTTTAACAGCTAAAAAAGTGAAGTGAAAGCTGACTTGATATATTCAAATTTTAGCCTCCTCGTTAGGCTGAGAATGATTAACTCATCAGTTACCTAGGGTTTAATGTTTATTCAGTTCTACTTTGTAGTTATTTTTTTAAATAGATTTATACTTTCTTACTAAACGTGTCAATAACAATAATTGCCACTAATGTAATTGTAAAAATTGTACAAATTGCTCTCCTCCTCTTCCTCCAGATTCTTCCTCCTGAACAAAGACGGGAACCCTAATAAACGGAACATGCACAACGAGACGTCCCTGCACCTCCTCTGCATGGGACCGCAGATCCTGACCTCCGAGGGGGCGCTGCAACCTCGACTGTTGCGGCCGTACGAAGACGAGCGGCGGCGGGCGGAGTGCCTCCAGATGGCGTTGGCGTGGACGGGGGCAAAGCTCGACCACGGCGAGTACGAGACGGCTGACATCAACGCCGCAGACAACAAGAAAAACACCTGCCTGCACTACGCTGCTGCTTCAGGCATGAAGACCTGCGTTCAGGTAAGATTCAGACATGCCCTCTACATGATTCAGGGTGGGCTGTGACATCAACTGAAACACATGAAGAGGAGCAGGAATTCCAAAACAAAGGGGCTTGTTAGACTCAAGGGATAAAAGAGGACACAGTGACTGACGTGGACCAAAACGCTTCATTATAAAGTCTTTTGTGTTTTTACATGGTGACTGATCTGAGGTCTGTTCTTACATCCTTTGTAAGGGAAGATAATTACATTTCACTCCGTTGTGTAAGACCAAACTGTTTCTGTTTTTTTTGAGTCGTAAAACACCTCACTGCACAGGAGAGTTGCACTCATTGCAGGGAAGCTTGTCAGAGATGGTTCCTCTCAAAATACCCAAATAATTTTTTGCTGTAAAATCTATTTTTTAATCCCAGAAAATGCAATCAGCCCCCCATACTGAACACCCTGACAAAGAGAATGAGAAATCTGCTGCCACATTCCAAAATAATAATCTGAATTCATCTGTAGACAGTTTTAATACTGTCGATTATAATCTCAGGTCATGACTTTTGAGGCATTCACCCTTCACCAAAGTGGGACTGGCCTCTCTAACCACAGAACGGGTGTATGGGATGGGTGGATAAGTTAATCAGTCTGAGGAATTCGCTGATTCTTATTTTGGAGCCGTCTGACTGTGGCAGTGACAAACCTTCTGCACTACCTTTGCCCCCTGGTTGTTACTCTACCGTACTGGTACCATGTATTGGTTTAACTCTGGAGTGCATTTCAGGGTTATAATTTAAAAAGATATTTAGTCCTAAAACTCAGTTTCCTACATATCGATGATTGATGATTATAATGTGTGTTCCATTGTTCAAAGACAGATTTACTTCCTGTTTTTACTCAGTTGCTGGTACAAAGAGGGGCCGACTTGTTTGCCGAGAATGAGAACCGCGAGACTCCATGTGACTGTGCAGAAAAGCAGCACCATAAGGAGCTGGCCCTGTGCCTGGAGTCCCAGATGGTTTTCTCCCTCGCCCCTGAGGCCGAGGGGATCGAGGCAGAGTACGCCGCCCTCGACAGGAAGGAGGTACAAATGCACACCAGAGCCCTCTGTGGGGGAATCTTAAACCATTTTATCTGTTGAGCGTCTCTGTTACTAATCATCCTGGTAACTGTTTCAGTCACGTTAGGCCTTAAAGCTAACAAACCCTACTAACACACTGACAGGTTGTGGTTTTGTAAACCATGTGGTTTTGGGAGCAAGAAGATGAATCTGTTTTGAGAGATGTGACTTCCTGTCATCAGTACTGATCACCAGTCCCAACTTAGTCACACTTAGTTTCTTTCATGTGTTGTCATACAGCCGTATGAAGGTCTGCGGCCTCAGGACCTCCGCAGGCTGAAAGACATGCTGATCGTGGAGACAGCAGACATGCTGCAGGCGCCACTTTTCACTGCAGAGGCCCTGCTACGTGCTCATGGTACCATCAGACACGGACACATGCAGACACATGGCTGGACAAACACACTAAGTAAATTTTTGTTCACGAATGTCAACATGCTTGGTGGTGACTTCTACTCAGCTATCAGTTAAAGTCTCGGCAGTGTGTTCTGCCCTGTGGAAAATTAGAGCACGATATGACAAATATGTAATATTGTAAACATCAAAGTCAGCAGGGAGCACAAACACACACGACTAATTAAAGAGGTAGACTCACAGCATGGAATCAGCTGTCATTGGCTGGTTTTTCACCTCCCCTGAAGAATTATGAGTTATCGCTACTCACACAGACTATACGCACCACTCAACCCAAATTCTTGCTTTTTTTATCTTGGGAAAGCTGTCTGTTTAATTGAAATGGGATATTGTAAGATTTTAATAATCTCCAGTGATCTCATTTCTAAAACTCTAAAGATCTGACGCTGGATGTTGAAAATGAGGAATTTAATACACAGCAAAATACAGAGATTTCTAAAATCCTGTGTAAGCCTGCTGGTCCATATTTTTTTTTTTTTTTTATACAAAATGGAAAAGAAATGAATCTGCCACCCCCTTTTATGGCCAAGTCAACCGTAAATGCTGTCTTTACATAAAGAAGGGAGATTTACAGCCAGGAGGAAAAAAAAACAAAACTCAATATTTATTTTGATTTTTGCTGTGGTAAATATTATAATTGAGCATAAAAATATAATTAGAATTGATTTACTGTCTATATTTAGATTTTATGCAGTTGTGCAGAGGTATAAAACACTCTCCGGCGCGTTGAATGCAGTTCTCAGGATTTAATGATATTTGATCATCTTGTAAACATGGATCAGACTCTGCTGAAGGTGAAGTTGGGCCCATTCTCACGTCTTTAAAATGGCTTCTATTTGTACATTTATACAAGATATAAGTGAAACCTCTGGAGAGAGAAAGGCTTATGATTTGATATTATTCTTTTGACAACCCTTTCAAACATTTTTAATCATCCTGAATTCCTTTTTTTTTTTTTATTGTCAAAGTTCTTTGCGCTTGTTGAATTTCCAGCCTGTAGATTCATCCTTTGTCCTCACAGTCCTTATTTAATTCTGATATTTAAGACTGAAACCAAAGTCTTCTCATTTGAGACCGTTTAATACCCAAACCCATGATGGCGGGGTCAATTTTATGGAACAGTTTTAATTGAGTGAAGATGAAGAAAATGTGACATTATTTTAATGAGGTCATTTAAAGCCTGACACATTTTTTGTGGATGTGCACATATAGTGAAATGTGTGACTGACTGTGACATTATTACACACTGTACCAGTTACCTATAGAAATGCTGACCCTTCAGGTCAAATCTATAAACGATGTAGTATTTTTTATATAAAGATAATTATGTCAGACTGAACAGCTGTTCTTAAATAGAAAACCAGATGGCAGTATGTTTGTGCCACTGTGAAATAACCGAAATCACAGTTCCCAGTGAAGGTGTGGACCTTTGACCATTGTGTCTGAATAGTTGCATGTATCATTGTGAACACATTGATTGCTATAACATTAAAGTATTTGCATCTGGTGTCAGATTGGGACAGAGAAAAGCTCTTAGAGGCCTGGATGTCTAATGAAGAGGAATGCTGCCAACGCTCAGGAGTCCTGAAGCCCAACCCACCTCCAAGTGGCTACAATGCCTGGGACACATTGCCCTCACCACGGACGCCACGCACCACCCGCTCCCCTCTCACCTCCCCGGACCAAATCAGCCTTATGCCTGCCGACGACGAGTCTTCTCTGGTGAGACACCCTTGTTCCGGCATCCTGTAAGAATTAATAAATAAATAAAGGATTCCACTCGAGCCTGCATGAAGAGGGCATAATAATAATAATAATAATAAACTGTGCGCCTTTTATTTAAATTGGCTCCTCATGGCAACAGTTTTCTGAAATGTTTCTGCTGAGGTCTTTAAATTTTCAATGCCACACCTGTCTCTGTGCATAATGTCTGATTAACATTAAATTGCTAGAAGGCGTTACTATAATTGCTAGTATTAAATACATGAAAAGTTTTGGTTTTTTTTTTTTTCAAGCGAATCGAATTTGAATCAAGCTTTAACCTATGTGTTACATGGGCTCTTTGTCTTATATTGCAGTGTGGCATCTGCATGTCTTCCATCTCAGTCTTCGAGGAACCTGTGGACATGCCCTGTAGCCATGACTTCTGCAGAGGATGTTGGGAAGGGTGAGTCGTGTTTTGCTGTGACTGCCTTGGTGTGGATCTAGTTTTCCTGAGTGTATCCTATGTGTGTGTGTCTTAGGTTTCTCAATTTAAAGATCCAAGAGGGAGAAGCCCACAATATTTTCTGCCCAGCCTTTGAGTGCTACCAACTAGTGCCTGTGGAGGTCATTGAGAGTGTTGTGTCTAGAGAGATGGATAAGCGCTACCTACAATTCGACATTAAGGTAACGAGGTTAAAAAGCATTTGCATATCTCTTAGATTTGACAGAAGACAGGCAGGTGGACTCACCTGGTATCTGGTCTCTTGGTTGATGATGCTCACAGGCATTTGTGGAGAACAATCCAGCCATCCAATGGTGCCCTGAGCCAGGATGTGAAAGGGCTGTGAGACTGAACACACAGGGCCCAGGGACTTCAACCTCTGATCCTCTTCACTTCCCTCTGCTCAGGGCTCCTGCTGTAGACTGTGGCAAAGGACACCTTTTCTGTTGGTTAGTACAGTGTTAAATACAGGAAAATCATTTCATCTAATAGTGTTTAGATGTATTTTAGCTTTCATGGATGCATTTCCATGGAGCTTGGTCTGTTGCTGTTACCTAGAAAGAAGGTTGACACTCCTTCAACAGTTGGATTACCTTTTGTCAGTTACCTAATTAGTTAGTTAGAGAGTGGGGAGAGAGGAGCCACTCAACACGTACATTGTCAAGCTAATCAGACACAAGTGTTGTGAGTTTGTGCCCTGTGATGGACTGGAAGTCTGCCCAGTTTATTCTATGTGCGCTCAGTTTTGTCTTTTGTAGCATTTGATGTTAGTGTAGAACATGAAAAGGAGTACCTACAGTACCAAGGCTGCTGCAGAGGAACATGCGCTGGCAAATTTTAATGTTGACTTGATACTGACGTGTTATTTCTGGTGACATCTTCCCCTGGATGGTTTGACAGCTGTTGAGAGTGTATTTGTTTACCATAAATTGTAATTCTTGCCGCCTGTGTCACTTTCATCTGCAGGGAGTGTAAAGGCGAGGCTCATGAACCCTGTGACTGTGAGATCTGGAAGTTGTGGCTACAAAAAGTCACTGAAATGAGACCTGAGGAATGTAAGTATTAACAACTGTCTTTCTCGTAGAACTGTTTAATAATAGAGTTTAGTTTACACCAAAGACTCTTATATCGGTTCGAATCTTTTTCATGGTCGCAACCAACTGATTAATTTGGAGCTAAAGTATTCTGAAATTAACCACAGTAATTACTGAGAGCTTAGTGATAAAATCTAACTCTACAGTGTTAATGATAAATTATTAACCTTCTGGATGAAAGTGTCCAGTGGCTGGAAGCAACAATTGTACTATAAGAAATCTTTCGGATGACTGAAGAAGCCTCAGGTACTTGCAGAGTGCCACTCTAGCACCACTGACCGCGTCAATTAAAGGAAAAAAAAGCAATTACTTTGTTGTCTGCCTGACTTTCCTTCGGATTTTCCCAGATTCGATTTTATCTCACCATCTCAAACAGCACATTAGAACACTCTGATGATAGCCAATTAGTCTATTTGTGCGTGAGAGAGTATTGAGTGGGGGTGGTTGCAATGGATGAGTATCTTGGGAGATGTTAGTAACATATCTATGGAGTGAGTACACATTCGACATGACAACTACCCACTCAGTGCAGTGATCTGTTTTGAAGCTGTAGCCATTTTCCATCTATCTCATCACACTTTTCTTGTTCTCCTCACCTCTCTGCCTGCTTGTGGAAGTGGCCGGTGTGAGTGAAGCCTACGAGGATGCAGCAAACTGTTTGTGGCTACTTTCTAACTCCAAACCATGCACCAACTGCAAGTCTCCGATACAGAAAAACGAGGGCTGTAACCACATGCAGTGTGCAAAGGTGAGTCAAACAGTGCGAGGGTCATCACGGCTATTGGAGTAGTGTTGATGATGATTGATGAAGTTGCTTTTGGGCTGCATAGTTGTCCAAAATTGTCTTTTTCCTTGTTGAAAGTTACTGCAACACAGCTTTCAAATGTCAGAACGTAAGTGGTCTCTGTCCTGTCTCAGCTGCCACCGGAGTGCAGCAAAATTGATGAAAGCAGTCACTGCTGGACAAAAGGCGTGGGACTGATAATTGTGTAGTTGTGCTGTCTGACAGTGTCTCTGTTGCTACCACTGTAGCTGGAGGGCACACAGGGAAACGAACCCAACCAGTCTCCTCGTGTCCCTGACAGCACTCTCAATGCCTCTATCCTGCCTAAAGAGGCTGACAAAGAATGGAAATTAGTTTGTGTTCAATGGAGCAGATTTCCCAAGCTAAGAGGCCACAGAGGACTCAGCCTCTTGACCTGTTATTACCGAGTAAGAAATGGTCTTTCCTTGTTGCTTAGAAACAAGATGACTGTTTCAAACTGCAAAAGAAATGTCCTTTTTTTAATGTTGGGTTTGCATTAATCCATCATGATGTCAAGGCTCTGCTCCAGCTGTTTTTTTTCCTCACGCAACTTATCCTTCTGTGAAGGAGTTGCATGTGTTTCATTTTTAACAGATATATTGGGTACAATATATGATTACAGAAAGTAAACACCAATAATTCAAGTTATACTCCAAATTAAACTAAGAATGTGTATATAAGAAGTAGAAGAGTTTACAGCACTGTCAAACTGTAAAACAAAATATTGTACATATTATTTATTTTATGTCAGTTAAAATTAAAATCAAATTTAATGTTTACATACCTTCTTCCTCTAGTGTAAGTATGATTTTTGCTGGATCTGTCTGGAGGAATGGAAAAAGCACAGCTCATCAACGGGAGGCTATTATCGATGCACCCGCTATGAGGTCATCCAGCAGGTGGAGGAGCAATCAAAGGAGATGACTGAAGAGGTTTACACACACACACACACACACACACACACACACACACACACACACACACACACACACACACACACACACACACACACACACCGGCATGCATACATAAATAAATATACCCTATTAGTCAAGTTTGGCACTAACAATTGAGGTTATACACCCCCGTCTGGGGTTAAGATGCATTTGCGTGACTGGTTTGCGGATCAGATGCAGATAGATGAGCACATTAGCATAGAAGTGTAAATATGTAAGGTACAGCAGGGCGTTAAAGAGCCTCTAATGGCAGAGCTACAGCGCTAAAGCTAATTTATTAGATCCAACAAAATCAAAAAGCAGAGTGACTCAGGTTAATGAATCTCACCTTTATAAAATAGTTGGGAGGACTGGTTTTTGGAGGACTTGAGTTTATTATTCTTGCCCACCAAATTACACAAATACACACTGATACTCTTGAGGCTGTCCAGACTCTGGAAAGGCAAGCACATTCCAGTCTGCTTTAGAGGGGGGAACTTTGTAGCCGGTCATGAGTGTTGCCGATGATTCTTCTAGGCAGAGAAGAAACACAAGAGCTTCCAGGAACTGGACCGCTTTATGCACTACTACACACGTTTCAGGAACCACGAGCACAGCTACCAGGTATGTGAACAGGCCCATATGTGCATCCTGAGCATATCTGATGTGAATAATAAAATGTGAGTAGTGTCACAGGATCTTAAACTGGCACAAGCATGTGATCGTGTTTCAGCCCGGTTTGCCCAAAAGAAATGTGATTTCATGGCAGTGACTGAAGTTAACAGTCAGTTCAATGTTGCCAAGCAGCAACAGACAAAGTTTCCTTTTAATTTTGAAACCCATACAACTCTTTTTCGTTTGTGTCCTGGAAACAGCTGGAGCAGCGTCTATTAAAGACAGCCAAGGAGAAGATGGAGCAGCTCAGCCGAGCGCTCAGTCAGAGTGAGTGAGACGTTTTCTATCTTCCACCTGAGCACAGAAAGGTGAAATGTTTATGCGGTAATATGGACCAACAAGAGCATTATCAGGAAGTCAAGGGGAGTCTAGTTTGTACTGATCATGTTATCATAGGATATGTTATTTAAATTTTTTTATTTAGTTTTATATCATTTTTCTGCCAAGACATGCCTGAAAGTGTGACATTGATTTTTAACGGGAAGTAAAGCTTTTTATGCAAACTAATGACATTTAAATTTAGGTTGTGTTTTGTTGCCTCTTGTGACTTTAAAACAGGAGATTACAGATCTCGACTTTGGGTGCTGAGATGACATTTGACTCTTCGAGTGGAGCTCTTGGTATTAAAATGGAGGTGAAGGAGGGTGTCATCTAATCTGGTTTGAATGTCAGAAAATGTGAGCTGAGTCCTAATATTTCAAACCTTTGTAGTAGACGATAATAGGCTTAAAGCCTGTTGTGAATTATTGTTCAGATTAAATGTCTTGTTTCAGAATTCCAGTTGACATTGAAGCTCGTAGATTGTGAAAATCTGTCCAAAGGTTATCTGGAGAAAATGTTTGAGCCCATTTACCATTCTGCCTGAGCACTCAGGCCTGCTCAGTTCTGAGGGATTATTCGCAACCTTGAGTTGAGCTCAGAGTTGCTGGCTCGGCATTAACGACTAAATGTGTTTTTATTTCAGGAGTTGTACATGAAACTTACCTTGGATCCAAAAACAGTTGCCCTTTGGAGTTGTTTTAAGAAAATGCTTATTTTTTCCAGTTTTAGTAAATCCTCTTTTTTTTAAACAGGGGAAGCAGGCCCACCCGACACTACCTTCATTGAAGACGCAGTCCTAGAACTGCTTAAGACTCGCCGCATCCTCAAGTGCTCTTATCCTTATGGATTCTTCCTGGAGCCAAAAAGTACAAAGAAGGAAATCTATGAGCTCATGCAGGTATCTTTCTACAAACAAAAGAGCTATTCCTTTGTAGACTTTTGAGATGATGCCTGCACAACTGTTTTGATGATCTTTCCAGACAGATTTGGAGATGGTGACTGAAGACTTAGCTCAGAAGGTGAACCGGCCGTATCTGCGGACGCCACGCCACAAGATCATCCGTGCAGCCTGTTTGGTGCAACAGAAGAGGCAGGAGTTTCTGGCCTCTGTTGCCAGGGGAGTGGCCCCAAATGACTCTCCAGAAGCTCCACGACGGAGGTAATGTGCTTCCATCTCAGTGTCTGGAAGACACAAGTCTGGAAGAAGAAAAAGAGAGCCTCACCCTTCTTTACTCACAAGCCTTTTCCTCTCCTGCAGTTTTGCTGGTGGAACATGGGACTGGGAATATTTGGGCTTTGCATCTCCTGAGGTAATAAAACCAACCAGTATGATGTTTCTCTTGTTTGGACCTGTCGGCTAATATAAATTTGTACTCAAGCAAAATGTAGCTCACAATAGTCATTCCAATAATAAATGGGAATAAATAAATAACACGCCTTAAAATCTCTAAAAGCTTTAAGAAATTAGTTTATTTTGTTTTTTCAGGGGCATCTAAGGCTGCTCCTATCTATTCAGACTATCACAAAATGCCTTAATGATTTTTGATATTTGGCCTGGTAGCATCAGGCTGATATGTAGCACAATTCTGACCCCTCCCCTCAATGTAAACCTTTCCCTCTCTAGTTATGCACATTTTTATTTCCCTATTGACAGGAAAGCAAATGACAAGACCAGATCGTCTGTTTGATGAATGCATTTGTGAAATCCTTTTTCTACTCTGACTTCAGTAGCCTGCGGTAACCAGATAAAGCTTAGTGAAGCTGGTGTCGCGCTATGAAACCTGAAGACATTTCAGAGCCTAGTTTGTAAACTACCGGTACATGCATTATGATAGAACATAAAATGTGTATAGTGTCATGGCTGTCTGCTTTTTCTGTACTCTAATCACTGACCCATTCTAAAAAAATATTCAAAGTAGGGACAGTTATGGCTTATCCTGAGAAGACTGAATTATAGTTAAATTGCCTTTGTTTCTCCTGTGTCCTTTCTATAACAGCGATCAGTCTCCTGAACATATTGTGGATTGATGAGGACATTCACATGAAATGTTGTCCCCAGATGCTCAGCCATTAAATTTAAGGTTTAATGTTTGTCTCTAAAATAAATCCTGTGTTTGGCTACAGATGGTTCACCACAACAACAACAACTTATACTTTCTATATTTAGACCTACAGGCTCATGCAGGAGTGAATTTCGGCAGCTTTTGATGATACTTGATGACTGTTGAAAATGTATGAGCTGATCCAGTAGAATGCGGTTTTTCTACAGTGTCATTTCTATGCAGATTTAGTTTCTCCTAACATTGACACTAGGATCTGACTTGAAACGGTTATTCTATTTGTAGCAGTAAAAGTAAAATAACTCAAAAATACTTAAATCAGGCAGCCTAGAATGAAGGTAAGGTTTGAGTGACAGGCCCAATCGCAGTGTTCATCCATGCGGTCTCAGACTGAGGCACATTACCTGTAAGTCTGCCAGGGTTTAGTTCTGTAGAACTCTCAAACATTCAAGTGATTGAAAATTGAAGTCATCTTGAGCTCTCTATAGCCTCACAGTCTTTGCCTGAGGGCATTACCCACAGTTCTTAATGCTGGCACGCTAAACCCTGGATTACCACAGGGCAGAGGAAAGAGTAAACAAGAAGCTACTAACGCTGTGAGAAAATCCAAGGATAAATAACATAAAACTTAATAAACTGACAGCAAACAGACTTTGTTTAGTCAACGTTGTTTTCTGATGCTGCCCAGTTTTGTGATGGCCAAAATGAGAAGATTTCATCCATCCAACTTTTTGTTAACTTCTAATTATTTGTAATTAGAAGAATCAGAGTCAGAGGGAACTGGAGTCTGTCCCAGCAGTCACTGGGTGAGAGACAGGAACACATACCAGTCTCCAGTGAACCCATTGAAACTGGAGAAAAACTCAGGCAGGCCAAAAGAGAACACACCAACTCCATAGAGGAAGTTCAGGCCTGGAATCTGGGTTCTTCTGAAGGTGTTACAGCTCTCAGACTTTCTTTAAGATAAAAGTAGACTTTACAAAAGCCTGGGGGGGGGGCTTCAGGGGAAGAAGATCCATTGATTTCTACCTTTTACTCTGTGAAACTGTAGCACTAAATGGATTATTGATGAGATTTAGAGATGATACTATGTTGAAGGAAACACATTTTGTTTGACGTTTTGTGGATATTTGAAGGAGTATGCAGAGTTCCAGTACAGACGAAGACATAGACAGCGAAGGAGAGGTGACATGTCCAGTCTGCGTAGCGACACACCTGACCCTGATGACCCTGACAGTGCTTCAGGTACTTTTGTGATCTCTGTGCTTTACAGCCTAATTTTGACATGTAGGGTTAAAAGATGTTTAATTCACTCCACTACAGGAGTCTGTCAGGGATTCATCATATTATTTTAAGTGTCATTAACACATTATGTAGCAACTCTAACCCCACCAACAACATTTAACATGTAAAAGAATCTAGACATATTAAATCAACCTTTTCATTGCCAAGACTCCCTTTTCAAGGACTCCTTGAAAAATGTCATTTACAGCATGCTTCTCCAGGTTAAACCAAACTATAATAAAAACATTGATACTGTCATCCTCTTTGTTTACATCAATTTACACATATAAAAATTTAAATCTGTGCTCCAGACTTGAAAAAAAAAAACAAAACATCAAAATTCCCAACCGCTCATGTTCTAAAGGTGATTATTCTCAAACTATCAGCCTTGCTACTCACAGATGCATTTTGTTTTTGGTGATGTTGAGTGAAAAATGAAGAGAGTTTGCAGTTTTGATGGCAGGTAATGGGCTGCGCAGCACCAAGGATTTATTGATTTCAGATAAAGAATTAGCGAGCTGCTGGGGAAAATGCTGAAGGCTCATCACTCTGATGGTTTACCTGTTGACTAATCAAAGAAATGAATTACATTTTCTGTGGATCATTTCAGGAATTGGAGAAGGCTTAACTTACAACCAGTATAATTCAGTGCAACTGAATGTTTTTCTTTTCTTACAGACGTGCACGATGTTGGAGGACGCAGACAAGGCCCTCTGATGGTGAGCACGCATTTACAGGGTTATTTTAGCCAGACTTTGAAAACCTCTTTATTCTGATTGTTAAATTTAAAATATTTCAAATTGTAAGCTCCAGACCAAACATCTACGATGCTATGTAGCTATTTCAGATCTGGATCTAAATGTAAACACAGGGAGAGTGTCAACCTGCTCTTGTTATTACTCTCCTCACCATTAGGTGGTGCAGGTGTGAAGCTGCTGATGCGGCTCCTGGTGCTCTGTGGGTGGATGATAATATTTAAGCTGCTGTCACTAACACACCGTATTGTGTTTTTCCTTAGGGACTTGGATCTTTAGAGGACGATGACCCTAACATTTTACTGGCCATTCAGCTGTCGCTCCAGGACTCTGGGATGGCAGGAAGTGAGTCCAGCCATGACATCCTGTGCAGCGACGCTTCGCTCGGTGCTATTGGCACCTCCCTGCCGTCGAGGCTGGAACAGAGCTCTCACAGCGTGGAGGTCCTCCCCAGAGCTTCCCTAAGCAGCTCAGAACTGCTGGAGTTGGGAGATAACTTATCCAAACATGGCAAGAATCAGTACTCTGCACCGTCAGTACATCACCATGACAACCAGCACCGGGCTCAAAAGGCCCCTGTGCCTACACTAATGGCTGCAGGTAGCAGCAACTCATCAACAGGCATTTTTTCCCCTTCTAGTGACAAATTAGATTCCACCACATGCAGCAGCCACAAAGCATCGTCATCCTCTGCTTTAGCAGCAAACGCTAACCTGCTCGGAAATATCATGGCCTGGTTCCACGACATGAATCCTCAAGGTATCGCCCTGGTTCCCCCGACCTCCTCTGACACTGACTCAGACCTGGGCGCCCTGTACGCAGAGGGAGGGCAGTGCCTGCAGGATGATGAAAAGGGTCCAGCTTTCCCGGCTGAAAACAGAAGCGCTCAGGAAGTAACCGCAGATGGGGGTTTCTGCTCTCAAAGCGACACCGAGGAGAAGAGGTGTGCAGCCCCTGACAGGCCCACTCAGTTGGATCTGGTGGGACTGGACAGCATGGGGCTGCCTTACATGGCCGCTCTCGAAACAGGCGGAAACCACACGGAGCGGGGAACCGCCAAGGTGTGCCATGTTGACACTCCGCAGTGTGAGTCAGTATCTGACCAGCTGGCCAGTACCAGCTCATCGGAGTGGGAGGACCAGGTTCACCTCGTATGAAAGGACAGGTGAAAAAACTAAAAGAAAACAACCATAGACTGCACATCAAAGGATAGCATAGTGGCTGTAGCTGGGATGTGGTCAGATGGAAGAGTGATTTGGGGTTCTTAGAGGATTAGTCTAACACTGCGGTTTGATGTGCATTTCCTTGTTGTTTTTGACCAACACCCAGGCCTCCAGCACAGACGTTCCTGACCGAGGGAGCGCTCAAGTGACCACTTCCCAGAATTTGTTACAAAATCTAATTTTGTGCTGGTATAAAGATAAAAAAAAAGTTGCTGTTTTTGTGAAGGGGTGGACATTAGCAGGTGTATGACAGGAGGGAGCGTGTGTTTGTCAACCGTACACACAGCAGATGAATATTTTTTGGCCAATTCTTTAGGTGCCAAACACTGACTTGCAAAAGCACAGTTTTGCAGTCACCAAGTGGATTCTTCAAAGCAAATTGTGCCTGTTTATTACAATCTCAACTTTGCTGAAGGTAAATGTGAAAGTCTTGAGCCATATTTTTATTAGACTGGGGCTGAGGGATCTCAGAGCTGCACTGCTGTTTTAATCTCTATTTTAATGGCTGCCCACTTGATGTGAAATATTTCCACTTTAGATTCATCATGGAAATGAAAATTGATCAAGAACACCTTGAAACTTGGCTCATTGTTCCACTGTAGCTGGCTTTATTGTTTTCCGTTCTGCAGTGAAGAGAGGGGTCGTTTTTTTTCACACCGCAGGAAAGATAATAGGCATGTGCAGATTCTGAGGGATTAAAATAATCAAGTTATTGAAATTTATCTCTGGGCCGTGCTTTTGGCCGGCTCAGAGCTCCGCTGATGTCCCAGGCTGCGGCGCGATGCCTGGGGAATTCACAAATGTGTGCCGCATTTCAAACAAAAGTGCGAATCCTTGAACCAAATTTCTGCTCAGAGATACAGTGCCTTTGTGTCAGTCGCCATTACTCCATTTCTCTTCTGCACATCGTGATGAGTTCAAACAGGGTTAACAGTGTACGGAAAAACAGACGCCAGTAACCTTAAAGAATTTTCTATCACGAACGCAGCGTGCAGACGTGATCCTCCGTGTCTCCATCCACTTTCGTAGCATTAGGTTCTCTGTTGGCTCTAATAACAGCCTGGAAAGGGGTTACACTATTTTTATATTCAGTTAGGTGTGCATTCAAATCAGACACTTAAAAACAGACTTCTGCACCGTCAGGTTGAATTGAATCAGTGAGTGACGTTAGAGTGAGCTAACCTGCTGTATGTATTATGTATTTTACCTGAAGAGGCTAAAACAGAGGGAAGGTGCAATAGAAGGCAGGCGTTCAAGTGAAATAAATCAGATCCACTACATTTAATGGGTTGGGGACGGTGAATACGAAAGGAAACGCATCAGTCAGTGATTTAGCTTCGGGGCACCAGGACGTGTTGTCGCACAGAGCGTCTGGCTGAAGTGAATCAGCGTGTGTGCCGAGCACACACGAAGCCACATTAAACAGAAACAAAAAAAAATCATAGCTGTGAGTGATAACAGAGTGGCCCTCTCGCTGACACCAGTATGCTGTGCATGACACCAGTAGCATCGAGTTAAAAAGAAATTTGAACTTCAAAAAAGTCCAGGTGATTTATTTTAAACTGACAGAACTTTTCTAACTGGGATTTTCTATTCTACACTAACTAATCCTTGAAATGATATTTGCACTTTCATAGTCTATACTTGATACATTCCCACTTTATATGAAAAAAAAGGTTGATGTGTGATGCCAATAAACTAAGTGTTGACTTTTATTGTGTTTTTATTGGTCTTCCCATTGCAAAGTCTCATCATGGAGTTTTAGATATGAGCAGCTTTATGATTCTGCTGCCTTCATTTACTACGTCAGTGTAATCAGATATGCTACAGTCGATGCAGAAGTGCAAACAAGCATCAAACGTGATGTGAGACGACAACCTAAAATCCATTTGTTCAGTTCTGAGTTCCAATAATCCGTACAATTGTTTCAGCAGTCTATCCATCCCTGGTGCTCAGATGTTCCAGATTTGAGCTGACCTCTCGACCTCTCTCCTTGAGTGAGATGAATGGTGATAAATATCAGTTCTAGCCTGTATTCCTCCACAGGCTCCAGCTCAAACTGGACTCTAGAGGCCCAAGTTCTAGCTGCTCCTGATTCTTTTCTCCAAATTACTGAATTTAGGACTGAAAACACGCGTCTTTTTAGGTGCATTCGAATGTGAAGGATGAACATGAGTGATGTGTGCACGTTAGCGGCACAGCCCAATGAGCTGCAGCAGGAGGAGGAACAGGGTCACTATGTCCAAATAAAGGTTGAGGGCAGCGAACACGTACTCCTCGGGAGAAACCTGATATTTCCTGTTCTTGCCGCCCAGGATGAGCTGCGTGTCAAACACCATATACTGCAGAGACAGAGATGAGATTCTTAGCGGGGAAGCGTCGGTTAAAGGAAACAAAAGAGAAGTTAAAACTCAGAGCGGTGCAGCTGAAATAAGTTGCAACTCGCTCCTGACAACTCGCTCAGTGGTGTCTCCGGTGCAGTTTGCTCCACCGGCTGACGGGGCTTGGGCACATTTGCTCTTAATGCCAGATGCACACAGAGAGGTGGCTGTGAAATGAATGAAGTGAATGAAGCCTACTACGGATAACTGGTGCATAATCGAAATCAAAGTGCAGGGGGACGTCCGAGTGCCTCTCTTTACACTAACTACTGTGACAGACGCCAGAGGGTGGCTGCTCCGCACTGAGATCGTGACATTAAAGCCTGGTGTAATTAGGCTGCATTCATTTTTAAAAGGTCAGTTTTAATGTATTGGAAGCTGCACCTGTGCTGCACAAAAGCATATTCTGTCATTTGAGAGGAGGGTACTTACTAAAGAAAATAGCAGAGTTCCCAGGCAGGCGTAGAAGATGTACAAGTACTGCAGAATCAATCAGAGACACTGAATCAGCCTCAGAATACACGGTAAGTAGGCAGGAATAGTTCATTCATGAAAGGTTAACCATCTCTGAGGAACGATTAAGAGTATCAGGTAATAATTAATGGTGAGGTTAATTATGGGGCTAATTCCTGCATTATTTATTAGTACAAGATGAAGAAATCCTTATTTAGCATAACAGACTTCTGGCTTAGCTCTGAAATCAAGGAAAACCTTGAATTTTACAACTACGCTCATAAAGAGAATTGATGGGATTAATATTACTTCAGTAATATTAATCTCTGAGGTGCTCTGAGGTGTTTTTCAAGTTCTTTAGTAGACGCATCCTGTTTGCTCCACAACGCCGATTCATTGACCTACCTGTGATCGGAGGATTGCACAGAGCAATGCAAATGAAAAGAGGGTCCAGCCAAACACCCACAGGCTCCCATATGCCGTGGTGAAGTCCCACTGATGCCATGAGAGAGAAACAGAGACACACTGATGAGCTGGATTATCAGGCACTACAGATTACAATTACACACATTTCCTTTCCAAAACAAGACGTAAATCCAAATGACTTTGCATATCATGATGGTGGATAATCAACAAGCTGCCACATGAGTGCAAAAACGGGTGGTGGTGGTGGTGGTGGGGGTGACCTTTTTGGCGCTCATGCCCTTTTCAGACAGACAGAAAAAAGATGGGTGACTCGAGGAGAGTCGCTAACATCCACGGTTGTCTGCGTGACATTTATATCACTGTGACAAACACTAAAACGCTCTGCAGGGAGCGTGGGGGGTCAAGTTATAAAGACACTCAAGCAAATGTATCCCAGCGTGCACCCCAGCGTGTGCACGGGTGCTTTAAAGCAGCTCCCTGTGGAAGAATTTTCATTAGCATTAAAGGTTTCTGCAAACACACCTGATTTAGTCCGGACAGCTCCTCTGAAGCAAAACATGGAAGAACCCACACTGCATTTAGAGGCAATTATGGAATATAAACGTGTCTGACCCACGCCTATTCGAGTTCACCTTTTTTGCTCCACTGACTGCATAATGAGTTTGCTTTTCATCAAATGTTGATGCCAAATGACCGGTAAAGGGATTCGCCAACAGCCTGCACGCTTGCGCACACGGACTCCTGCTAATAACCCTAAAATGTGATTAAGATAGGCATAAGCAACCTGAAATAATGTGACGTTGCTGAGAATATCAACACTTTTAAAGCAGTTGATCTGTGATCGTCAGGTCCCCTCAGCGACCTTTGTAATGGTAACCTGCCAGTGTGTTTGAAGTGAATGAGGGGATTTAGTAATTGACAAAAAGGTTGCAGGCTATTTCTTAAGCGTCAGCTAACATGAGGTTTAACTCTGGCCCTCTGGCCGGACGCAAGGAATTAACTTGACAGACAAATGCACTGATCACAGCAGTAATCAGACTTTTGCCTGGACAGCAGACTCCTCCAGAGCGTTAACCCTTCCCCTGGTTCCCATCCAGCAAACACGGCAGGAGAAAGAGCAGCTAACGGCTCGGCTTAGGGCCCCGCAGCGTGAGCTCGTTTACCGCCGCCTGCACAGCAGAGCCGCCACAGCCACCGAGATTCCACTGGCTCCTGCTGAGTCCAAAGTGTGCGACAGATCTCACCTTTGACTGCATGGCAAACAAAGTCAGTCCGAAGGAGACGAGCGCCGTGGCCCCCACGGCCCACATGACCGCTTCGGCGTGGAAGTAGCTGCGGAGAGGATGGAGACCACCAGATCAGCAGGCAGAAAGCATGCGTGAGGGATGAGGGGGTTGATTAATTGTTTGGATTATCTCATCCCATCATCAGTCATACTCAAGAAGGGTGCAGGAGCTCAAAGTACCAACGAACTGGCCATATGTATGGAGAATTGGGATGACTGGAAGCAACGATGAAGGCCTCGTCTGAGGATGACCTAATATATATAATCCCTTTCTGCCTCCATCATCACCATCTGGCTGAGGCATTAACAGCCAAACTATTACACTGACACGCTGCAGAGTTGGGCTTTGACCAGGCTACGGTTCTGAGAAATTGGCTGAGCCCCAGCGTCTGATCCATCCTCAGCCTAAAAAAAAAAACAAACACCTTTTCTTTCTTTTGTTCATTTAGCAAAGAAATAATGATAGCATCTTATCGGGGCTCGGCGGCTTTGTTGGCGGCATTCAGGATGCTCAAATGGGGTTATTATCGCAGAAACGAGTCGGCCTCGGTTTCCTGGTCGGAAACAGACACTCACATCGTCACAGAGCCGAGCATCAGGCCCTCCGCGATGGTCTGGGGGAGGGACGGAAATGGAAAGTAAATACATGTGGAAATAAAGCCGGCGTGTTAGCGGTTTAATTTTAAGCCTGGCTGGCGCTGCTTCTACTCACAAACAGGCCCAGGGCGATGAAATTGAAGGGGACTCGGCGGCGGAAGTTGTCGCAGCAGGACATCAAGAGGATGAGCACCAACACCACCGCCCTGTTTCACACAGAATATAGAGTGTGCAGTAAATCGCAAATAAAGAGCCCATAAACATTAAAAGCCCCGAGTCTGTTGAAAATTTGAATTCCGGGCGTGTGTTATTTATTCATAGTGCCGCTGTTTGCTGGTTCAGGAGTGATGGTTATATTGATTTCCATCAGAGATCCTCATTTGGATAACTCACCTCCAGGAGAACTAACTGGATAAAAGAACAGCAGCATACAGCCTTTCTAGAAAGAGAATGTTGTTTTTTGATAGCTTACATCATACAGTAGGTGAACCAGTGATGCTCCCTGGTCCATTTCCGGAGATCGTCCCTGTGATTCGATAAGAGAAACACAGACAGGGAGAGGGCAATGTTTAATAGAGGCTCCATTTGTTTGACGGAGGCAGCGGAGTGAATTTATTAAATATTAACAGAGGACAGGGTGTAATGGGTGAGGGAGTTGAATACAATTTCTAAAAAGAGATTAAGGCAGCGATGTACTGCCACGTTTAATATACAGAATATAGTTTTTAGCCAGTAAAAACATCACATGGCTTCATTTCAGTGGCGACGTCGGTCAGAGCGGAAACGTGCCTCACCAGTAAATGAAAGCGCAGATGATGCCAACGGTCACCAGCAGCTGGAGCATCAAGGTCAGGTAAACTTTCCTGATGAAGCCTGCAGATTAAAGATGGAAGCACAGGAAAGAAAGTGTTTCAAAGCCTCCTGCTCTCATCAAATCCATGTTGGAGTCCCTGCTCACCTCTCCGCACAGCGCCGTCGCTGAAGGCGCTGTTGGCGAAGCCCTCAGAGTAGTCAGGTGGAGCATCCTCGTACTGCTGGTGACCTCCTGACGCTCCTGCGAAAGGAGCCTGGGCCGTGTAGTAATGGGGGTCGGGAGGGGAGACCACAGAGATGTTGCCAGGCCCGACCTGATCCAACATCAACGTGCATGTGAGGTTAAAATCCTTTTAATCCTTAAAATGAGCAAAACAGCACAAATCTAAAAAAAAGAATCTGATACTGAGCTAACCTGATAGCCGCCACCTGGGTAAGAACTACTATAGGGAGGGGGGTTCACTCCGTAGTCTGCATGGCTGCTGCTTTTATTGGGGTCCATTCTTTTATAAAAGAAGTCGGCGTCTTCTCTTATTGGGAAGCACAGGGTGCAACACTGAGGAGAGAAGTGTCAGAGTTATGGGTTCTGTTAAGGTCACAGCGGAGACACAAAGGCGTCCTTTTGAAGCAGCGTCAGCACTTTCAGCACTTAGGCTGGCGAAGGGGGCCAAATCAGTGTGGAGCAAATAATGGATAATTACAAAACGATGCAGTGCACAAACACCGAGCGCCTTCCATGACTGGCATCCATAATTATGTCCTTAAGCACCCATTTAATAGAGCTGTATGTATATTTAATGGCTAAACAGGGTGTGTTTAATTGATCTCTGAGGAAGTTGTCATCGTGTCGGACCGACAGCAAACACTGGAGAGGGGGTTGTTTTGTGTAGTGAGGAGGAATCAGGTTAACAAATCCCACCCCCGGCTCATCTGATCATGATAAATTCAGTGGTTTGAAATGACTTTTAAACTCACTACTGAGGAGTTCAGCCAGAGAGACAGATCTCAGAGCTCCAATGGCTAAAGTATTGGACACAGCATATTTTTCTTATCTACACTTTCTATTGCTGGAATGATGTGAACGACATTGAAAATTCCAGCTCAGAAAGACCTGAACCCCCACCCGGATGTGATTAATAAAGGGAATTCCAAAGTGCCCTTTCCTGTTTCTAGCTGGGTGAAAATTGACTCAATGGCTTCAGCCTGCTCACATAAATCAGTTAGTCACAACTGAAATCCATTACAGCGTGTCTTACCTCTGCCACCAGTGCCAGGAATCTGCCCTACTGCTCTTCCTGTGGTGTCACTTCCCCCTTCGGGGCAAAGTCTACCTGCTATCAGCCGGTTCCCACAGAAACAGGACTTCGGCTCCGGGGAGGAGGATGTTTCCCTCATTAGGCTCAAAGAGACATTCAGATGAAGTTCTAAAAACGTCATTAACCTGCCTGGGCTCTCACTTCTCATCTCAGTAAAAGGCGCCTTAACCTTCATTTTTAAATGCCCATACTCAGAGACCTTAAGAACACGTTAATACCGCTGTCGTTACATGCCGGAACGGCTGTAATGACATGTTAACGACACATCATTAATGTAGCATTTCATTTTACACTGTACAGTCGTACAGCGCAGTGGCGCCCTCTTCACCCCCCCGAGTTATGTGACCATCTACACTCACCGACTGGTTACACATTGACAGGAGCCTGCGTGTGAGGAGATGATGAGAGCCATCGGCCTGGCCATCACAAAGGGATTGTGGGTGCAGAGTCACATCTGAAATTCCAGGGAAGACACTGAGCCAAGAAAATAAGTTCCTGAATGAGGACAAAAGAGAAATCTGCATGACTGATTTAGAATTTTATGCTGAGTTATCAAACCAGAGGTATATGCTGACCTGTCATCCCTGTCCTTGTTGCAGATGATAAAGCTGGAGACAAGTAAAAGTGATGTCCCTCATAAAGCTCAGTTCACTGGATCACTGTCGGATGTCTCCACGCCTGTGATTTCATCCACTCGTTCCAGAGACGCCGACACTAGGGGGCACTATTCTCCTTCGTTTCTTCCAGTGGCATATTCCGGTTTGAGTCTCTGACTGCTGTGTCCCTGTACTCAACCAGTAGACCACAGCCAGTCAGGAGTTTCTGCTACATGTCATCTCTCACACCCACGATTTTGTTTCGTTCAAGTGATGAAAAAAATATTTATTTTTTTCGTCTTCAGGCAGCATAAAACACCTAAAAACTCTAGAACAAAACAGAATGAGCTGTACCTATTTGCAAGGATGGGGAGCTTATCTGTAATAATGAAAGGTTGTTGCTGCTCTCTGCTGATTGTTGTGTTAGTTGACATTGATGGATTTATGACAACTGGCTCGCTCTCACTCATGAGATCTCAGCCGGGATTTGGCAAAGTCACATATGAAATCCTGCCTGTGTTGACAAAGCTATCAGTGTGGAGCCCAGCAGGAAGCTGCGTTTAAGAAAGATGTAGATGTCCAAAGAGCGGCCATGCAGGATGTGTGCAGAGCGCAGGGCTGTGTCCAGACCTACCTAAACAGCTTTTGGTGGGGGGGGCTAAGAAAAGGAAAATTTAAGGAAAGCAACAAAAAGATGAGCGCGGAGGGTTTCCAGAGCGAGCGCAGACAGACCGCTGTCTGCCCTCCATCTCCATGCAAACACAGTGTGACAGCTCTGTTTTGTCTGATTGATTTGTTCTCTTCGGGGCTTCTGGGATGCTGGCTCTCGGAGAGCGGCGCTCCGGTGTCACCAGAGGACAGGAGATGCAATCATCATGTTGCTCTGCTTCTAGCTGCATGCAGTTGTGAATTACTGCTGCCTGGGAGTTCAGGCAACAAGAGGGTGTATTTGGAAAATTGAAACCTTGTTTTGTGAGGTGAACGGCTGGAGGTCCCTGTCGATAGAGGCCTCTTTATTTCTAATTTACAGCCCTCCTGTAGCTGCTAATGAATTTCTGCAGGATGTATGGCTGTTGAGTTCTGCAGTGGTTTTGAATAGACCCCCCCTCACACACATATACTCACACATACACACACACACACACACAGTGCTCAGAACTGCATGAGCTATGCATCACATCTTCTGAAAATTAACATAAAATAGTGGTCAACACATTTTAGCACTGCAGTGCTAAGACACTTTAACATACTACACAACTGTAGTAGGAAGCACAAAACAGTGTAAGTATTAATCCTGATTACGTTCAGAGTTTACAGTACATATGTCTACAATTAGCACAGCATTACTGAATAATAATAATAATAATAATAATAATAATAATAATAATAATAATAATAATAATAATAATAATCACACTTTATTAATCCACACAAGTGGAAATTAAACCTCTGCATTTTTTCCCATCACATGCCTGTACAACACACACTGGCAGTGGGCAGCCACTTAAGGCGCCCGGGGAGCAACAACCAACAACTAGATAAATAGATAAATGATCTGGGAGTAAAATTATGGCACAATCAACAAGAAACATGGCTAACTATCATTAACTGTGCTGCTGAAACAAACATGTTTCCAACTGCATTTTCTCAGAATTTGTGTCTAAATTCATATTAATGGGTCAAATTTAAATGCAGTATCTCTTAATAGTATCAAGTGCTTCAGGATCTGACTCCCCCATTGCTGAAAATATACATTTTCTATGTTAGCATCACTGCAAGCAGAAAAAATTGCTTTGAAAGAAGGCTGAAGGGAGCAGAGGAGTGAAGGAAGGTGTTCACACCTTTTCTAAACTTCGAGGCACAGACATCCCCAACTCTAAGATCCAGCTCCACAGCTATTTGACTCGCTTTTGACTGGATCTATTCAGCTAATCCACCATCAGTTGGTGCAATAGTACGCTTTTGTAACATTTAGCAAGTTTCACTTGTATCTACGACCATTTGGTGTAACATAAGTAAAACACAGAAACGATGTTCATCTAACTATCTCATCAACAAGTATCTGCATGCCTGAGATCGCAGTAGCAGCATCCGACCCTTCCCCACAGATAACAAAGACAGTCAGAGTGAAAGAATTGTAATCCCATATAAAGAAAAGCCATTGTGGAAGAACAGAAGGCGGCCGAGAGCTGATGGATATCTCATCTGTGGAGGAGCCCTGCTGCCATTTGCGGTCAGCTGCTTCCTGTCAAACACTGGGCAGAGAAGCTTCAAGACTGGACCTTTTCTTCCCTGACAGAGCGTATTCAAACAGATAAAATGGGTTTCACATAAGCCATGAAAACCCGAGAACAATAAGTGACAGTGGCATTTCGCCGCTGCTGCCACGCTGATGGTGGGACCGGCTGCTGTCACCATCCTGAGGTCAACCTGTCAGGATCTCGCCATCTAACGTCAAGGCCTATTTGGCTATAACGATCTAAATTGGGAGAGACCGGGAATGATGGAATGAACTTGCTCTAAAGTGTATAGGTGTGCATCAATAATAATGCAGAGCAGCAGAATTGTGTTTATTTGCAATTATTAGGGTCCGGCTTGCCTGCCCTTTATTGTATGTGTGGTTTGTCCTGTGTTCTCCCTGCAGAGGGTGCAGGTTCCCGGGATCCAGCGATGACTGCACACCTGTCGCTGATCGGGTCGTCAGCGGCTGATTTAGGGAGGCTGCCAGCTGGTCCCTGTTGCTGGATCATTGTTGGTTTTTGTCTCACCTGCAGAGTGGTCGCCACGTTCCTTGAGAAGAGTCTGAGTTCGGGTCTTTGGACACCCCACAGCGGAGCCTCCCCGTGAAGAGTTTGGACTTTAAGTTTTGCATGAACATTGTTTTTCCTCCAGTCGGAGCGCCTTCTGTTTCCCCGTGTACACCCATTAAAGGGTTGTTTTGCTTTTGATCGCCTGTCTCGTATCTGCATTTGGGTCCTAAACACTAGGCTCCATAACAGAATGATCCAGCCAAGCATGGACCCAGCAGATTCACTGCTCATGCTGCTGAGTCAGGGCTCCGTTATCCCGGACTCCATGCTCGAGGAGTATGAACGGCGGCACGGGGCCCGGATGGCGGCGTTGGCACGGATGACCTCCCGGCTGGCGAGCCTCTTTCCCCTGCCTGCCGCTGCTGCCGCTCCCACTGACACCGAAGCCGGATCGAGCTCTGCCTATGCGGGTGACCAGATGGCAGTGCCGTGGAGCCGAGGTGAGGACCATCAAACCATTTTTCTGCCACTCACCTGAACCGGTCTGGAGCTCTCCCTCAGACTCCCCCTCTGTGGATTCCTGCCGGGGTTCCCCCACGTCCCAAAACGACTGCGCCTCCTGGTCTTTCAGGCGCAGTGTCTGGGCAGAGGTGGCCCAGCCCTGGTGCTTCGGGCGTCTCTCCGGCTCCAGACAAGCACACTGCGGTCTCCGCATGTGTCTTGAGTCCCTTCGCTCTGCCCGTTGGTCCAAGGGTTCTCCCTGACTTGGTTCCTGCACCAGCTGAGTCAGCTCCGGTTCCTGCATCAGCCAAGCCAGCTCCCGCTCCTGTGCTAGCCAAGTTAGCTCCTGTTTCCGCACCAGCCAAGTCAGCACCTGCTCTCGTGCTAGCCCAGTCCACCCCTGCTCCTGCACTAGCCGAGTTAACACCTGCTCTTGCACTAGCCACACCTGCACCGGCCAAGTCAGCCCCTGGTCCTATGCCAGCCAAGTCCGCCCCCGCTCCAGCTAAGAGTCCTCCTGTGGCAGCCAGATCCGCCGCTGCACCGGTGAAGTCTGCATCAGCCCCAAGGCCCAGTGTGAAAGGTTTCCCTGCACCTCCAGAGAGGGAGGGCCTGGTGTTGGAGTGCCCCAAGGACCCAGAAGGTGGAAAGGCTCCGCTCCTTGGCATCCCGCAGACTCTGGTGCAGAGAGGCCCAGCGTTGCCTGCAGTCAGGCACTGGGCCACAGAAGACCCACTGTCAGCAGCTCCAGGTCTGCAGTTTCCTGCTCCGCTTCCCCTGGGCTTCACCTCCTGTATTAGTCGCCTGAAAGGCCTGCCTCCTGGTGAGTTGTCGCAGGTCTTCTCTGTCCTGGTAGTGTTCCCCAGAGAGGGTGAGATCCCTCCAGACTCGTCACCCGGTGGCAGCAGTCCGATGGGCCCAGGAGTGTTGCTCCGGGCCGAGGATTCCCCGACTGTGGTGGCCCAGCCTTCCCGGAGCCGAAGGAGGAGGACTCCTCAAGACCCGGCCTGGGAGGTGCCTGTAACAACTCCAGTTCCAGGAGGAAGGCTACTGACGCCAAGAGGTGGGAGGCTCAGACACAGACTGGAACCACGCCGGTCCCAACCGCGTCGCCGACAACCACGCCGGTCCCGACCGCATCGCCGATGCCCACACCAGTCCCGACGACAGCACCGACGCCCACGCTGAGGACCATGTCGTCCTGACGACAGCGTCAACAACAATGCCGCTCCTGACGATGCCAGCATCCAGGGTTGCGTTGCCCATGGCAAGGGCTGTAACCCTCGAGACGAAGGCAGCGAAGCCTCCGACCCCTGCAGAGAAGCCTCTGACCCCTGCAGCCAAGCATCTGATTCCTGCAGCCAAGCCCCTGATTTTCAATTCAATTCAATTTTATTTATATAGCACCTTTTACAATAAAATTGTCTCTAAGTGCTTTACAGAGGTAGATCCTGGCAGCAAGGCCCGCTACCCCTGTTGAGGCTGGTCGCCACGTTCCTTGAGAAGAGTCTGAGTTCGGGTCTTTGGACACCCCGCAGTGGAGCCTCCCCCTGAAGAGTTTGGACTTTGAGTTTTGCATGAACATTGTTTTTCCTCCAGTCGGAACGCCTTCTGTTTCCCCGTGTACACCCAATAAAGGGTTGTGTTTTGCTTTTGATTGCCTGTCTCGTACCTGCATTTGGGTCCTAAACACTACGCTCCGTAACAGCAGTTCTACAAAACAGAAGTTGTGAAAACTCTTGCATTGCCCAAAAATACTTACAGCCCAGCATTAAAATTTTTTCATTAACCTGACCCAACCCTTACAGGAAGACTTCATTTAATGATTCCCTGGGGAAATATTTTACATACTATTCATTATATCTTTTTAATATGGCATGGCCCGCAGCGGTCAGACATCCTTGGCCTTTGTGAAAGTCTAAACATTTCTTATCTGGTTACGGCTGATGTGCTTATTCTTTCTTTGATTTGGACCGGAGGCCATTATCGAGACAGAAAACAAACATGAGTGATGAAAGTGCACGCTAAAGGACCTTTAGCTGCTAGCAACATGCTAACAGTTGTTTATTTATTGTGACGCCACATATGATATAAACAATTCTCCACCTACTGTCAATTTCTGCATAGACGGAGTTTGGCTGTAGCACTGATGCTAAATCCATCTCAGAACGACCTTCATCGTATGGCTTCAATGCTAATCTGGTGGCAGAGAGCTCAGATGATTCTGGGACGTGATCATGTCTGGAGAAGATGGTGATGGAAAAAGTGTGGGATAAAAGCACCTGCAGACAGTCAACAGGCTAAATGTTATTATTCTGGAAAGAGCTGACAAACATTGCTGAACAGCTAAAGTAAATGGAGCAAAGTACCACAGAAAGTGGCAGCAAACTGCAACAGAGAGAGCTGCTGCCTCCAGACACACTTCATGGACTTTATTCTATCAAGTGTGACCATAACAAACAGCCATTATTTAGCTTTAATAGCACCAATGAATAATTTCCTTCCAAAAGTTCCCCCACAAAGACCCCATGCTCCAAAAACCTGCACTACTCTTGACTTCAGAATTCAAAAACATACTTCTCCAATGAACCCTGACTGATTCCAGTGCAAAATGGCTACTTAAACATTGTGTTCTAGTGCCTCTCCCCCCACCGAGGCATAGTTAGCTTCATTGTTAGTCATCAAAACACTCAGCGCGGCTAAAGAATGAAAATAACAATCCAAATAAATGAGGGAAATAAATAAAGCTGTGCTTAGATGTGCCACTCAGCTGACACAAATCCCTGCTGAGCGCAGCCGCAGAAATATAATGGACAACTTAAGCTGTCCTCTTTAAGGAGGCGCTGCAGACAGCACTGCGGCGAATTAGCATTGGCAAAACAACATGTGAGCTTCTCAAATGTGCTCCATCACCCATTCAGATACCATCATAAGGATGGTATTGCCCCCATCCTTCAATTTTTCAACGCCGGAAAGGAGTCGCACTCCTCGCCGAGCATGCACGATAACAAATCAAAATGTCAGCGTTCCATGATTTATAACCCAACCTTTAAATAAAATAATAAAGTTGGTCGATAATGTCTCAGCATTTTACTCATTTTACATTTTACTATGATTTCTGGGGAGAAAAAATTGTCTGTGTGTTACTATACACCCACGAAGCCTTTTATATTCACACATGTTCACTCCAAAGGGTTTATTCTTAGCCATGAGCCACTGCTTGAATCCAGGAATCGCTGATGGAATAAATCTAAGAGGGGTTTTTAAGTTAGAAAACACACATCATTGAACAAATGCTGCATTTCAGACCATAAGAGCCACGCTCTCTGTCGTGTTTTATGCATAAAGTTGTGTTTTTTAAGTGCTTCTGTGTGTTTCTGTGAGACCGTGCCAACAAAATACAAGGCCACAAAAAAAGAAAGAAAAAAAAAAAAGCCAAGCAGAAATGCTATGGAGCGTCTCTCAAACCCGAAATATTGAGTTGAATGCGCTGTTTCCTATATGAAGACCAATTACTCACAAATCAGGAAAACAACTTTTCTGTTGCAGTTTTCCTTCCTTGATATTTTTCTGAGGGGGATTTTCAGATAGCTTTCTTATTTAACAATTACTCTGATTGAGGCTTGGACAACTGATGAAATTACAAGAATGTGCTCTGTCAGGGTCCGGATTGTTGGCCCTCCCTCCCTCCCCTTACAGGGCGCAGGTTCCCAGGTTCCCAGGCTCCAACGGTGGCCACGCACCTGTCGCTGATCAGTTCATCAGCAGCTGATTTGAGGATCGTTGTTCCTACCTCACCTGCAGAGTGGTACCTGACTTACTCAGAAGCTATCCTGTGTTTTTGTGGATTGTGACTCATGAGCGTTTTTGCCCCGGTTCACAAATCGCCACGTTCCTTGAGAAGAGGTTTGAGTTCAGGTCTTTGGACACCCCGCAGTGGAGCCTCCCAGTGAAGAGTGTGAACTTTGAGTTTTCTGGACATGGTTTTTTTTCCTCCATTTGGAGTGCTTTCTGTCTGCCCCCATGTACACCCAGTAAAGGGTTGTTTTTTGCTTTTGAGCGCCGTTGCACTGTGTCTGCATTTGAGACCAAAACAAACTGCTACATTTTATTCCCTGAAATGTCATATGTGACTGAAGTGAGTGGCTGGTCAAAGGAAGTCATTTTTTTCACTCTCTCATTTCACGTCAAGCACATCTGTTTCTTGCAGGAGCCTGTAACACGGAATTAGAAGCTAATTTAGAAAATTCCCACAATTAATTACTGATGACAGAGGGTTATTAAATTAGACACCCTCTGAGCAATTAGATTAGAAGTTGTCATAAAGAAGAGCCTCAGTGTTTCACGCTGCAGATCTGCTCCATGAACTGGAATCCAGCTCTGACCAGGAACGGGCAGATGAACAGACAACAGCAGGTGACCTTTTTCCTCGTATTTATTACGCCGCCTTCTGGAGCACAAATCGTAAACACGTTGCACTATTATACGATCAGGCCTTTTCGACTTAAGCTGTCAACCTTTGCAGGTTCCAATAGCAGTCACAGCTGAGCGTGGAGCATCATTACGTACTCAGAAATGAAATCATTCCTCAAGATGTCTGCGGTTGGGAACGCTCCCCACGCAGAGGCGTATTGATGGCAACTGTCGGGCGCAGCGATCGTTACCGGATCTGATGTGCACATCAAAAAAGGCAGGTTGTCACTCTAATAATGCAGCGACTGCGTGGGCAGAAGGATCGCAGTGCTGAAACTTTTGGCATCAGCTGTGACTCTTCTCGCTTCCTCTTTGTGTTGACAGGGAAAAGCTGCGGAGATAAGAGGAACCCTAATTGTTTCCTTGATCCACAGAGCTGACGGAGAAGGACCTGAATAGATCAGAGATGCTCGAATCAAATTTTTACGCAACTGAGTAAATGAGAGAAAATGTTTTGACTTTTATTTTAGAGAGCGAATGGAAGCATTTTAGTGGATATTCTTAGATCTCAGCACATCTGCAGATCGCTGCATGTTTTTCCACCCTCCCTGGATAAACATTCCTGCACAAAACAAAAATTAGGTTTCTCGTCTTGTGTTTGATGGCTTTTCTGGCCAACCTTAGATTCAGCCTTTCACACGTGCACACACAGGTGGAGGAATAACCTTTTAGGAATCAGGAATAACCAATAACGCCCTTTCGGACAGCAAGGACGCAGCTTCTGGAGCTATTTTGGGGTTTTATGTCGAACCAATGACCTTTGTATCCCTGGGTTGTGTCAGACAATCACGTGTGCTCTTGATGAAACTAATGTCAATTCCTTTATCTTTTCTGTCAAACAGTTGGAGAAAATGCTACCGTGTGAAGGTTCCAGAATGTGACAAAAGTTCAGACTGTTTGGGAAAGGCTTTCCTGCCCGCAAAGGCGATAAGGAAAAGATCTGAAACTCGTATCTCATCGACATCATATATAGAAAATGTCGAAGCATCCGGAAATAAATAAGTGCTTTTCGGAGAGAAAGTAACAAGTTAACATCCTAAAGTTTCCAGGACTAAAGTGAGGCATATCCTCGTAGAGAAGCATGCATAAAATCACAAATGCATAGGCTTGTTCATCCTCTGCAGCTTCTCTGATGTGTGGCCATTGACCTCAGTTTAACATTTCATCTCATCGTTTCACAACGAGCAGATTCCTCCGATCTACTGTGGGCTATTTCGCGATGCCCTTGTGACTCAACTGTGGGTTAAAAATTTATTTGGATGAAACGGTTATGGAGGAAATTATATTATTCATCAACCTGGAGATTAAAAAGTCTATACGAAGCTATATAATTCTCCAGGTGCTGCTCTCTGGACTGCTCCACCGAAATATCAAACACTCATGTATTTTTCACAACACCGCATTTGTGAAGCAGAAAGGACCCTAATTACCTACGTGGATTGTTTCAGCTCTTTTAGCTCAATTTGGTCAGAAACCTGCCATTTCTGGTTATTTTTCCATTGTATGATCGAGCATCCACCACCTAGAGAAGATGTGGCCCTTGAAAGTGCTTGAGATTGGCTTATTAGCGAGAGCACCCATGGACACACCAGTCAGTCAATTGACAATCCGGAAAGCTAAAAGTGTCACAGAAACACCGCTTGTTATGCTCTGACATGCATGGGCGAGGGAAAAAAAAAAAATAAAAAAATCCTCCACCATTTCTGCTCCTCGATGGAGACGCCAGACATCCCTGCTTAACAGGGAAAACCTCTGGTTGTTAGAGGAATCTATCAACATCAGAATCAAGCAGAGCGCCGAGGAAAACAAGCGTACAAGCCTGCGTTTCCCACTTTCATGTGCTGCGTCAACACTGCTGGCTCGGTGTTGCAGGGTGATTTCACAGCCCAGATGAAAGCGGAGGAAGGCTGTGGGGCATCTAACATCAGAGGCGCACGGGAACCTCCCTTCAATTTACCTCCACATTGGGTAAATGGATTTTCTACAGCGGCCACGTGGTAACGCTACCAGACAACAAACGCCACAGTGATGACACGCCACCGACAGCGGCAGGATGCCCCAACACCCGCTGAAAGGTGAATCAGAGCTGTGACGCTCGCTGCTCCCAGAGCAAACAGGAGGCGAGCCCGGTGTTTAGAACTCGTTTTAGTGTATTACAGCAGCGTGAACAAACACCCTGAGCCTGTTTCGCGTCTGCGCCTGGCGCCGGCTTATGTTGCATCATCACCCTTGGGGTAAAATGTGCTCAACGGAGCTTCGGAGTAACTTCAATGGAAAATCCTTCCGGCAAATATGTCTAATCCATACACAAATCCCAGGCTTAGGCTTTAAAGAATATGCTTAACCTGGCTTGGAAATCAAACCGGTTCCAGCCAGTCATGTGTTCGGCTTTTGCCTGGTTGCCCTTAATTGATCTTGGTCACATTTTTCCCACCATGACGATTGGCAGTGCTGGTTGCGTACCCACCTCCTCACACAGACGTGAGCGTGATGGCTGATCATTACAACCGCTGACACCTCAACCATGTTGGACTTTTCCACACATTTCCTTATGTTTAAAAATCATCCTGTTTGATAACATTATGTTATAACCTTAAATTCTAGTTTTTTTGGGTTTTTTTTTTTTAATTCAGCCATTTCTGTGGGTTCCCCTGCTCTTAATAAAGAAGCAGAGATGATTGAAATCATCTCTGCTTCTTTTTTGGGGCCTTTTAGAGAGTGAGACTAAATCTGTGCTCAGAGCAGGTGTTAGCAGGGATTACTGGCCACGGTGTGCTGCCGCAGTCTTTAAAGTTTACAGGGTCCCTTGGATGGAGACAAAATCAGTGCTAATCTTTTAGCTAAACCAAGTAGTCACCAGCCCGTGGAAAACTCATTTAAAATCTGTACCAGTGCCACCAAAAATAAAAAGCCCCACAACTGCAGCAAACCTCAGGAAGTCAAAGTCAAGCAGCATCCAATGAAGCCAGACAGAGTGAATTTGACAGTTTTATATTTTATATATAAATTAAGGATTTATACATTGCAGATAAAGAAAAAATACAAAACATTTCTTAATCTTACATGATATTTACATGTGGAAATATTACACAACATATTCAATAACTTACAAATGCTTTACTTGCATAAAAAATATATCTCTTTACAAAAGTATCGTAATATGTACATATTCAAATACACAGGATTCTTTTATATGAGAATGATTGTGTGGGACAGTTAAAAGCATTCTACTCTAGTCCGACGTGAAACTTCTCCACCAGATGCTCTTCTTTTCGTAGGTGTAAGAATTGTGAACTTGCAAAATATATTACATGTGGAGAACACTGGACGTCTCGCCAAAGAAAGCCATCGAGTATCAAAACTGTATAAATGTACAAAAGGAAAGAGTGATGCCAGGGATCAGTGGTATAAAGTCACATAGCAGCAGTCGCTGTGTTCCATCACGGTCGGCCAACATGCACAGGTACGAAACGATGGCGTCACTCGGCTAACTGCACAGGTAGATATTACACTGATGTATGTTTTATTAATGCTGGAAATATTTTTTTCTTCTTGAAAACGTATGCCCATATAATACTCAAGGCACTGTAATGAAACGTGTGTGACCTGGGATGGATACTGCAGTAACGCCTGTTGCTTATGTTGTGCAAATTCCTCATGTGGACTGTACATTTGTTAGCAGAAGATGATGAGTCACTAACACAATTAAATCACTATCTGCTCAGAGTAGGAGCACCCATACTGTTCTGTGCAGGACAAGATCGCAATTCGTGCTGAACAATAGCTTAAATAAGGAAGCAGGGATCTCCTACTTTGAGGTTCCAGGAGCTCAGTGGGGCTATTTCACTTTACTTTGGGGCAACAACAATACACTGAGAATAAATACCACTAACGAAATCAGCTTTTGGAACACATTTATGAAGTCAGTCCAGCTCCTCACTGAATTTTGATGAGATATTAAAAAAGAACCTAATGTAGATTAGGATAATCTTGTGATGAAAATGTAATATTGTCAGAGATTCTGCCGTCTGATGGTAAAAGCCCAAGCATTCCCCACGGCCCTCAGAACACTCCGCTGTCTTCAGTAATTAAATCCCCGGCCATATATTTGTTCCTGAAGGAGGCACCATCCAATTAAGAGGTAAAACTGACCATCCATGTTGAAGCAGGCTGCAGCACTGACCCTGTTCTCAGACGCATGGGTTGTTTTCTCCATCCTCATCCCCTCATACACACACACTGCTGTTTGGAAAATAGACTTAAGATTACATTGATCTACTCGCAGTCGCCAGGTTCCCCACTTCCACGTATAGAATAACACTTTAGCATAAAGGTAACGGCAACACAAATAAAGCGATCAAAATCTGAGCTGTGTTCTTTTTTAAAAAAAAAAAAAAGGAAAAAAAAAATACATTTTTCATTTGGCATTTTAAGTAACCTCTATATTTTCACTCCAGAGCACAAAATACTCTATTTTATCTATATACCCGAGGCTCTTTTATTCATAAAGAAACACTCACAGAGTGTAAAGAGCACTTCTCTTCACAGAACCACAAGAAGATCTGGGAGCTCCATCTCTCAGTAATCACCAAGATTCTGCCTCTGATCCGACGCCATTAGAGTCTTGCCGAAAATGTGCTTAGTGTTTCTGGACAACTCTGTGTCTTTATTGTGTGTCGTCAGAAATGGGGACATATAAACATCTGTGTGTACTTGTGTAAAGAAGCCATGAGAATTTACCTTTGTGTGTTCTACTTTTCCTGTCTCTCACTCACACTTAGACATCAAACCATGGTGCAAATGGTGTTGAGATTGGGGTCAAAGCGGACAACTTTCCCCTCAGCAGCCTTTGTGTTTGTGTTGTACATGGGGTTCTCAAAAGTGGCCTGTCCGTTGTTGTTCTCGTGGACGGAGCATCCCGTGTACTGCGCTTTATCTGTTTTTCTTGGGGGGAGAAGAAAGAAAGTTTGTGTATTAGAAGCTATCCCAATTATACAGCTCCCCTCAACCCAAAACCCATGGTTCCATTATCCTGTTGTGGACAGCTGTGCTAGCTAAATGAGGCCGAATGGTAATTATTGTGGAAAAGATGAGTCAGAGGAACAGCATGCCACTTCACTGGAATCTCACATAATGAGAGCAAAATTTGCATGTCACAGGCTAGCTGCGAGAGGGCTTCCTCAGTTAATGTGCAGCATGTTGCACGTTATTCTCATTAAAAATGCAGCTGGGTAACGGTCAAGGGTCACGTGTTGAATCATATGCAGCTAAGCAGGAGGTGCAGCGAGCTAACTTGTACTTGCAGTTATTTCTTGACGTGGAAATGTTAAAGTGTGAGCACTCAGGTGGATAACCTCTATACTTTGGATGCGCTACATACCGCTGCTTGTAGAGATAAAAGCCGAGGCCTGCGAAGATCAGGGCGAAGAAAGGCACAAGGATAGCAACAGCGACGGAGCTGCTGTTGGTGGAGCCGCTGGGGTCGGGGTCAACGAGCGTTACATTTTCCCTCATGCTCAGAGCTGGAAGAGAGGAACGTTACGCCGTGTCTAAAGAAATACTTGAGATTAACATGAACCAAATGAAATGAGCAAAATACGTATCATCAGCTGGTGGCGACGACGATGACGATGGTGATGGCAATGATGGTGATGATAATGAAGAGGAAGATGATGAGCAGTCAGGGACGCAGCTGCCAGTTGATAAAGACGACAACCGTAATGATTGCGCAGATAATGATCGCCAAGACTGCGATAATCTCGTTGAAGACAATCACGAGATGATGACAACAGGAATGTTGAGCACAATGAAATGAAGGATGATGATGTGCGAGAGAGCAATTCACATTGTGCCGTGTGCCTGTGGCAGTAGGCGGCTAGAGCGGGTTTTAACGGCCACACACAACGAATGCATGTACGCTGTCCAATCTGGGGAAAAATGTGAAGCTTTATGGTTTCAAAATGGGGTGCAATAATAGGTTGACTTTTGAAAACACACTGTTACCATAGCAATAGTACTGTATGTTGGTGGAATGAACCGGTTTCAACCTGTTCAGTATTCTTTATAATGCTGAGGGAAACCATAGAACTCGATTGGAAAGGACTACATGTTTGAGTTTCACACCTTCAAATGGCCAATATGTGCTGGAATTTTTAAACAGCTAGGGAAAAGTCAGGTTTTAGCCATTTTGCGACATAGAAAATGGCTCCATTGCAACTCTGCCTGCATTTTTATTGAATAAATGCATAAAAGTGCATCTATTACTGCCACTAAGTATGGAAGTTTTAATGCTGGGTAATAACAGATTATGATGCTGCCTTTAAATTAATAGCCTCAACATATGGGCTACAAAACAGATGAGAGACCACGAAGACAGAATGATTTGTTGCCATGCGCGCTGAATGTGTGTCGTCATGTAGAGCACATGTAACAATAGTGGAGGTGATATTGTTTCATCTTCTGTGGTTGTATTGTGGATTTGTGTGAGGTCATTCTGTTCTATTTTTTAGCATCTCCTGTCTGTTTCAGTCCCTCCCTCTTTGGCTTCTTCACCTTCACCTCACCATCTCTTTAGCTCTGTAGGGTTTTTTTTTTCTGCCTTGCTTATTACAGCTGCACAACTCTGCCGATTTCCTCGAGTTTCTCCGTCTCTGATTGTTTCTGCTCCTCTTCCACTTTCATTTCTTTCTGATCTTTCTCACCTTTCTTCCATTATTTTAAACATGCCCAGGATCTTGTCAGTTTGGATTTTAGTTTCAACTTGTTCTGTTTCTTCACCTCCTCCTCTGTTGCTTTACAATAATAAAAATAAACCATTTCCTTTCTTTCAGGAACTGAATGAGTGATCATTATTAAACACCATATTATTAACCATTTTAAATTAAATGATAATTATTTATATTGATTCATTCATAATATATGTTTACTTTCATAGTTTATAGTCAAATTCTTTCCTGATCTACTGCCTAATAAACTGGTTATTTGTGACTCATTCACACATGCAGCCGCATATGGAAATACCAACACATGGAAATGAATGAACCAAACATACATATATCACAGGCTCTATTACACATCAGGGGTCTCGTTTTAACTGCAAAGTGGCACATGTGGCCACGGCTGGATGGCAGCCTTGGGTACATTAAATATATTAAATAGTAGATAAAAACACTGTGAGGTCAGGTTATGATTTTCATCAGTCTGAACATTAAAGGAACATAATGTCTGTGTTACACCTAAAAGAAAGGGGATTCATAACCAGACTGGTCTGGATCGGTATGAACTTGTAACATTTTTGTGGTAAATAATTCAAGAAATTGTAAATATTTTAAAAAGAATGCATCAGAAGGGTTATTCTGCTAACTACACATCCTTCCATGGTCATGCTTCCAACTCATCTAATAATGACATTTGTACCCGTAAGGCCTTTGACATGAAATTCAGAAATCTTCAAAATGCAGGCCTAATTACATCCAAATGATGCTACAGGGGCACCTATGTATAAAAGCAAGCCTTATTATCTTATGAGTTAGGAGACAACTGGCTCCTCCCCCACACATGTGGTTATATATGCTTTCACCAGAGGTTCAAATGCTCAGTAAGAATGCAGTAGTATTCTGGTTAACATCAAGAAAAGACACATACCGAGTCTCTGTAGTCCAAAATGTCCATAGTCTTTATCCTGTATGAAGCCCTGGAACACGTAGCTGCCTCCATCAGGCTCAGCTGAGACCTAAGAGCAGAAGAAACAATATTCACGGCAACTGCATCATTTAAAAAACACATTTTTCTTTAGACATCATCAGGGTGTATCTCTGTTCCCCACATATCAGAAACTATACACACAGTATTTAGCACAGAGATGAAGATGATCTGTCAGGCTGTGGACCAAAATAACACCTTTGTTTTTTAAAAACCTTCTCCAGAAAGAGTGCAGCGTGTTATAAAAAGCCCGGCTGAGTTCAGTCAACTGTCAGACAGCGTTAGCAGTCGGATCTTTGAGTCTATTTTAGAAGATAAAAATAATTTCGGCATCAACAGTTGCTTTGGAGTCACTGTGGTTTCATTGCTGAGGTTATTCAGCAACTGTGACAATAATAAAAAACTGATAAAGACAGTGTGGTGAACATACAAAAGTGTCAAAGGGTGAACACAACGCTTGTCTGGGCATTTACTGCACAATGTGCAACTGTTTTTCTTTAGAAACAGTAAATAATGGCTTAAACTGTGTCATCAAATAATAAATATTACAACAATATCCACATTATTGACTGATAAATATCTCACATCCCCTAGCAATAAAGGAAGAGTAAAAAAGTAAAAACAGAAGATAAGAAGTGGCAGTTTCCAGTTAATTTCTGACCAGCTGCCGCAAATTCCAGAGTATACTCACAAATCCATCCATTTCCCAGGGCTCATCAGTAATCCTGCTCAAAGAGCTGTGGGCCAGCGCTCTCATCTGGTATCGCAGCAGCATTAACCGTGCCTCCTGGCGTTTGTATACTCCTACAACATAAAGGCCGAGAACCGTGTGAAGAGATGAGGTAGTACAAAAGCAGAGAGTGAAAAAGAGCAGATGATAAAACGCAGAGGGGCAAGAGAGCGGTCGGAACCGAGGAGAAAGCCAAAGGACGTGGTGGAGCTCACGAGTGGGAACAAACCAACACATCTGTCTTTAGAAACAATATTTAATTTATACTCTGGTGCATGAGATGGTTTGGTATTTGACCGATGCATACAAAGCAAAATGCAAGCGAGCGACAGGTGATTTATAGATGTCTCACCAGAAAGCAGAAATTCCACGCTACTGTCGGCTAAAGTCGCGTTGACTTTTCCCGAAGTGGCGTTGAAGCTGGAGACGGTCAAAGTCAGCGGCTGTTTCTGGCCTTTGTAATCATACGAGCCCTTCCAGAGGAAGTTGGGGGCGAAAACATCATCAGGAACTTCAGCACAGAGAAGGATTTGAGTTAAATAAAGCAGCAAAAGTCATCAAAACTGAACAGACCATGAAATCTTCCTTATAAGATACGTGAAATGAATGTTGTCTTTCTTAAATGCATGCTAAGTACCACCACCCCCACAGCAGATATGGTAATGAGCAGCTATGTGCAGCTGCATCAGCACATCAAACAGCAACATTCATTTCATCTGAGCACAATGCCCCTGATGTTATTCAACACAAAGACTTTTTGGAATTTATATCACTGAAACTGAACTCTGAGCTCTTCGAAATGTTTAAAGAAGACCTCAGGTGCACTTTAACAGCATCTCCAGTTTAGCTTTTGACTGTATGTCCATACTTAATGACCTCATTTGTAAAAGGATATATACTCAAGCATAAACAATGAAATTAACTCCACATTTTTATATTCCCTACAGCAGACCACACCTGACAATGAAATAGCTTTCCAAAACTCAGAACTAGAAGTGCTCAGCAGACAAAAATCCCTTTAATTCTGAAAATGTAGTTTTAGTGAAACCCTTTAAATCCTAGTCAAAAGTCTGTAATTTTAAATTTTGAGAGTTTTATTTCAAATGGATTGTCACGGAGCTGCACAAAAAAACAAAACAAAACAAAAAAGGGATATAAATTGAAAAGCTGACACACATTTTGGCAGCTGATCTGAGGAAATCACACAAAAACTTGGCAGACTTTTGCTCATTTCCAGAATCACAAATTATTCTAATGCGCTAATACTGAGTTCACACACGGTCGCCATGACACATCTCTGTTTTGCATGTTAAACTGAACTGAGAAACACCGTTTGAATACCCTTTGCCTCACAAAGCTCACTGACAATTGGGGCAGCTTAAAATCCATACCTAAAAAAGCTTGTTTGAAGAGCAAATGTGATTAATTGCTATAAAGAGTGTTTATAACTCATTTTAACTAGATAAAGAGAACATATACAACACTGTGGATCCAGTCACAGTAAGATGCTGCACAAATACAAGCCCTAAACACAGACTACGATGACACAGCAAAAAACGATTCTGTAGCCGACGATGCCCCCAGCCATTTTCTGGGAAACAAGATTTACTGTTCTAGAGTGTTGCATCAAAAAAAAAAAAAAAAAAAAAAAAAAACAACTGCTGGGGTGAAGAAAGGCAGCATTCATTCATCTTTGTTTGGTAAGTGAACACCTCTGCGGCTCTTGGACATGAAAAGTCCTTGAGGAGAAGCTCATTATAAACAGCTCCTGGTTGCTAGGTGCTCCTTCTGCAGTCAGCCACTCAACTTTAAATGGAAAAAGGAAGTGTCGCATTGTGGATCATCCTAGCGCAGATGTTCAGTTGTTCATTATATTAGTGGAGGGGGAGGGTGCATAATGGACAAATGGTCACTGAGGGTGTTGGATTTGCCATTACGGATTTATTTTAGTGCTCAGAGAGACACTTAAAGCTTCTGGAAAGAGAGAGATGCATCAGTGGTCAGTGGCAGGGTATCCATTTAGGTAAAAAAAATCTCTTACACATCACTTATTAGAGATTTACTAAAATCTTTGACACAGAATTATGGTATAAAACACAGAAAATCTACACTGTGACAGATAGTGGGTCTAAAAACCACACAGCTCACAAACTCAAGCAAAACCAAAACCCTGTTAAACAGCATAATCTACTCAGGAACAGTTCCAGGTAAACACACCTGGCTCAGGTCCACATCACTGACAGTGTTGTGGTTTTCTTTTAATTGGAATATTCCTCCGCTTCCATTGTGAGTAGTGCTGTTACCTACACTAATATAGCTTTATTTTCTGGGGTGGGAGGCAGCTGTTGTTGTTGTGTTGGAAAGCTGGAAAGCTTGTTTTCCTGCTGAACAGACTGTTCTCATACTCACCATCTACTTTAGGGCTCGGGGTCCCCAGTACAGCTTTGACAGTTTTCTCGTGTGATTTGGACCCGGCTGCAAAGAAACATAAATATGCATGTAAAGACTGGGTGATAGACAGCACGGATTAATTATGTATGTGTGAATGGAAGATGCTGGGACTAAAATTAGATCCTGAGTTTAAGTTTACCAACAATTTGTTAGCATCTTTTGCGGCTCAGTTGTTGAACACTGACAAATGGAAACACAAGAATGAACAATGCTACCAGGCTTGCAATTAGTTGTAAAGATGACAGACAATGTTATGTTTTTGTGTCTTCTTGAGATATGCACGAAGACTTGCTTTTTTGTTTTTTCGTCTGCTGCAGCATCTCTGCGGCAGCCTGGCAGAATAGCTCATTTACAGGTGCAGCACAGTTCAGATTCCTGATGCGACTTAGTGAGGTTAACAACGATACAGAGCAGATCAGTGAGATAAAAAAAAAAAAAAAAAAAACTCAAATGGAAGAGACATGCCTGTGGACAACAAGCTCTGCATCAAACTACATGATTAAACTGTCTACACGAGTGCGAACAGAGACCAGAGTGTACTTATATTTGATAATCGCTTTAATTGGATTTTATTTCAATGAGCCATCTCCACGTGCATCATATGCCAAGTTCTCACAGACTAACCACGAACCTCTACAGACTGGAACCTTGCCAGTCCAGCTGCCGTCAGAGCGGCAGACGCGGTGCTCAGAGCCCCCCGACAGGAAGTAACCTGGCTGACAGGTGTAGACCAGGATGTAGCCGTAGGCTGGCAGGTCTATCCCCACCACGTCAGCGTTGGCTGGGCTCCGGGGCTGCTTACAGGAGTGAGCTGGAGATGGAGCAGAGGGCAACTGATCGGTACACACAAATAAACATTTACAAAAGATAATGAGGGAAAACAAGAATAAAAAACAAAGCACTAAAGCAAAACACTTGGGCATGATGAGAGCCCGTTGTTATTAGAAAGCATATTGATATCAATTTCTTTTAGATATGAAAATGGAAATGTACTGTGGCCTACAAAACAGCTAAAATAGCACTATTAGATAAAATAAATGGTAGAAGCTACATTCTAAATTTGATGTATATTTTCACAATTCTCAACTAAAAATCAGAGATGAAAACAAATTAAAATATGATGACTGGGGCTCCTGTGAAAACTGCTGAGGTTAAACGTATGGTAGACCCCCAGAAAGTGTTCTCCATCAGGACGGTGTGTTCTTCACTGGCAAGGTCACTTATGGACACAGAAGGCTGGCAGACTGCTGACGGCAGTAATTGGCAAATGGGAGGCTTTTAAGTTGGGCTCATGTCCTGCCCTGGATATCAGAGTGATATAGCAAAAAGTTAAATAAATAAATGAAAACTCTGCACCTCTGTGGGAACGATTCAGCTTTAATTCTCTTGGATCTGAACTGCCTATTCTATGGCTTTATTCTGTGTCAAATATGTAGGAGGCTGGTTTAGGACATGGCTGGCTTTAGAAATCACTGCAAAGCTGCTGGATTGGAAAGTTGGGAATGAAAACTTTTATTGTTGTGTTCCCCAAACAGATTTCTCATTACAGCCAATATTCAGTGTTTTTGTTCTACTGTGAGTGGGTTGATTATATTTAGCAGTTTTTTCCCCCCATCAACCATCTCTCTACAAAACAAAAACAAATAAAAAAAAATGCAAATACAACAGCATCACCAAAGCAGCCAGTGTTTGAATATTCAGGCTTTGAGGCATCAACAGTATTGCAATAATAAGAAATTATTTTCCAGCTTTGAAAGAAAAAAAAAAATGCAAGCTGTCCAAAAAAACAAAAAAAAACCAAAAATGCAAGACAGGGATGAAACTCCAGGTCCTTCCCTTGAAAACCGTGAAGACTGAAGGATTTTTCCTCCTGTTAAGTATGATTTCTGATTTTTGATTTACAAATGCTCTATAAGTGTAGCGGAAAGTTAAATGGGCATAACAATCCAGTAGAACTCCAATATTCCCCCCATTTCACATTTAAAGACAGGAGCCTCAACAATTTAGCATTCACCAGGAAAGATGGCTGAAATAAGCATGAGGGCAGAAGCGTAAGTTGCTGGTGCGTACCACCCACAGCTGTGCCTTGATGAAAGCTAATGTGGGATTTTTCCTCACTGCAAGAAGAAAAAAAGCCCTCGTGCTGGAGGAAATCTGATAGAACATCTGGAGACCTACACAAATAACTACAAAAACAAATGTCTCTTCCGGCCTGCTGTGCGTGGCTAAAGAATTCATTTTAAATGACAAACTGTCAGAAGATGTCCGGACTGTTGGCTCTGTAGACCGTGAAAGAGGGAGACAGTTACAAGGCAGCTGAACTGCTGTATCAAACACACGTCGGATCAGCCTCCGCATTTATTCGACAGTGTCGTGTTTATTTACACTTCAAACAAGCAACGAGGCCTCGCGACTGGCACGCACCGGCCCTCAAAAGAAGCGCCGCTTTCTTCCTGTCACACAACAGCCCGGAATATTCTCAGTTCAAGTCGGCGTTGGCAGCAAAGGTGCGATGCATCAGTTAGAAAATCAGAAATGTACATAGAGAGAAAAGCCCGCTGAGGGATTTCGTTTTTAGCCGAACCTCAGATGGCAGCAGCAGCTCATGGAAAAATGAAAATATTCAAATCTTCCTCGAGATTCTTTCAAATGACCGATCCAACGAAATGCTTTCTAGACACCAGTGGGTGGAGGATGATTTGTCACTTAACCCACTAAACTGGTTCTAATGCTTCGAACTTTACTCTGGATGGCTTTAAATGTTAATTAGATCCTGAGTTTAAGTTTACCAACAATTTGTTAGCATCTTGTTGAACACTGACAAATGGTGTCAATTTCTGCTTCAACCTCCAGTAAAAGACTGGTTTCACTGCAGCATTAAACCTGTTTTAACAATCTTATGGTAAACTAACACATTACTTTACAGGATTCAGGTATTTTACAGGATTTAGGGTGAACACAGCTAGAATGTGGAAATGTGAGCATTTTTAAACAAATGAATGCTTTTTCATGCTACATTAGGCAATGGATGAGAGTTAGAGAGCAGCTACTGGAATCTGTGGATTCAGGTGAGTACAGAGGCTAGGGGGAAAAAAAAAATGGAAAGGGCCTTCTGAACGAGATCCAGACAGGCTGTCAGGCTGCCATTTTAGTGGGAGGCTTTAGAGTGTCACGGTTACACAAGCGCTGCAAAATATGTTATTCTGTGTTAACAACTGTGAAAATAAACACGATTGCTCGGATGCTTTGCACTCGATTCCAAATTCAATTCAAAGCGATTCTGACTGGGTTTGAGTGTAATACTGACATTATAAAAACATAAAAAAAATTGGCTAATTTCTGGAAAACAATGTCATTTGCATTTAAGTGCAAAACGCCTCATCAGAAGGTAATTGTGGGTAATGTAGGCATTGATAAAGGGGAGCTACAATAAAACTAGCTACAGTCTGGTTGTTAGTCGGTGCTCTCCATGTGCACAGAAGATCCCATCACAGTGACACAGGTTCAGTGTGGACCACATCAGAACTTAAACTGGGGCGTTTCCACCACCCTTTACTGATGCAGAACAGGGTAGAGGGACCCCAGCTGGTGGTAATGCAGCAAAATTGCATCTCTACATTACACAAAGTCAGAGATCCCACCTACAGGAAGATATGTGTCACTGTTCAGTCTTTATGTTTCTGTCAACAAGTTTCTGTTGAGTTTCTAAATGTCATATTTAAGTAGCGTCTAGATAAAAAATCAACCTCTGTCTCTCAGAAATATAAAATGAATCTCTGAAGGAGTTGATTGGCAACCATAGCGAGTGTTCGTGCTGCTCATTGAATCGTTTAAAAACAGCATCTTGATGAACATGTTTTACGAGTTGTCTTGGATTATTATGCATTAGGCTTCGTCTGAAGAGAAACTCATGGACTTTCAAAAAAAGAAGCTTGAAGCAATGAGCTTTTGTTAGCTGTTTATCTTTAATTTTTGCCAAATTATCAAGCGTATTTGTAGATTTTCTGTTTCTCCAGAATGTCAACAACAGGCAGGAAGACTCGCAGGCCAATGCCATCTCAAATATTTAAAGAATCAGCCAGTGAGTGTCTACACCCTGATGAAAGAATCCACAATGGAGAACATTCAAAAGGCTGTGCACCTTCCTGAATCATTGCTCAGTGAGCAGGATGACAGGCTCAGGAGTCCAGAGAGACGGTGCAGTTTAAGGTGATACAAGTTGAGACCAGTAGGGTTGCTGGGCTTTTTGCTTCAGAAAGGTGGAGGGAAGGAAGTATGCTACCATTCATGAATATTGCAGAACTGTATATAGTATTCTTCTAATACTTCTTCTATTAAAGCTGGGATTTATACTTAAGAGAGTCTACTAATTCTAGAGGCCCTGAACACTTTAATGCAAAAATCAATGCATGTATTTGCACACAATCGCACACATGAACCTTGTCTTTTTCAATAAAAGACACGGGAATTATTTAAGACACCGCAAGAATTATTACTGATATGATGTGCTTATTCAGAGACTTAGAACCCATACGCACATGCACACACAATCATTGAAAGCATTAGTATTTTTCTCCCTGGTCAGCTCAGCCTCTGTTCTGATCTGGAGGCAGTTATGGAAGTTTAAGATAAAATGTGGACTATAATGTGATTTGAAACGCTATTTCCACAAATTTTAATACAAATAAAAAGGATTTTACTGAGATTATGTAGGACAGTGTGCATTCCGATGAAGAAAGAAATCATGTGGAAACAGAATGACACAATCAACAGGAAATAAACACAGAATGGCGTTCAGTCAGAAAGGCAAGACCGAGCTTTTAGCTGTTTTTTAAACAAGGTCAAAAGCAAAGGCAGGATTAGCTCACTGACACACATAAGTAAAAATAAACTAAAGCAGAGTATGTATCCAATACTGACTGAATTTCTGCATTCATTTATTCATTCATTGCCGGGTTCCCGGTCCTGGCAGTCCTCTTTTCAATCAGAAAATACCTGGAAAGTCTACTTTTTGTAGCTGACCATATTTTAATTATTTAGCAGACGCTCTCCACCTCTCTACCCATCTGTTCCTGTGAATTTCTCTTTCCTGATTACCAGTTGGTGATACAGCCTGCTTGTCTTCATTTATATATTTATTTACCACTCCAAAAATGTTTCTGCACAAGACTAGAACTGAAAATGAATGAGTGAGAGCAGATCTCCAGTAGAGACGGGAGCTGCTCCCTGGCTGAGACCCTGGCCTGGGGAAAGTTTCCCCACCTGTAATATTGATTCACATCAAATCGGAATGTGCAAAGGTTAGGTGTGTTCGCACCTTAAGACACTAGTCAAGAGAACATGAAAACTTGTGGATTGAGGGAGATTTGAGTGTGTGAGTAAATAATGTAGACAGGCAGTGACAAGATACTGGAGGGGAAGAAGAAAAGTTACACGTGAACTGAGAGGAAAAACTTGGTGAACAGCACTCACGGACACAGCTGGGCTGAACCCCAGTCCAGGTGAGGTCTGGCAGACAGAGGCGATTGGTGGAGCCCTGCAGTAGGTGTCCCTGTTGGCACTGGAAGTCTACTCTGCTGCCCACCTGTCCACACACAGACAAGAGGAAAAGCCAGAGTCAATAAGGAAGCCCTGCAGATGCAAATGCCAATAGGCTTGAAGCAATAAATCTAAAGAGCTTGGGAAAAAAAGACTGCGTAGTGCAACATTGTCTTTTTTTCCCAGCTTTTCCTTTTAATGATTATCTGTAGTGTGTGGAGGCAGATGGAGACTGTTTCTGGAGGCGATGGCCCATGTTTGTGTTTTCAACTGATGCATACCCACGAGAGCGCGGCAGCTGACTTTCTCATGAAAACACAGAGCCAAACTGTTTTCTGTTATCTTAAAAATAACTTATTTTCAACCACCCTCCCAGCTGACTGTTTAAAAACAGCATCCATGCAGGATTGTCCCATCCACTGGTGTCACGAGTTGTTCAGTAATGCAGAAAATTGCGGCAACGCGGCCATTATGAGCAGTGATCCAGATAATAAGCGGCTTCTGTTGTCATATGGGACAAATTTCATATCAGATACTCTTCTGAATGTGGCGGAGAAACTGTTTGCACTTAACTTGTAAGCGACACTCTAAGGCAAGAGGGAGGAAACAGAATAAAGCATCTCTAGGGAACTACTGAGCACACACCAGCCGCCATGTTATCAATACACTTGACTGATACATTTTAGACTTACAAACATACTCCTGCAACATGTAGTGAGCATCATTATTGATTTAGATAAGTGCTGCTGTGTGTCCTACACGTTTGCAGTAATGGAAGTTTCCTGCAGGTGTGACAGGAAGCCACATGAGACGTATGTGAACTGGTGCTTCGTGCATCCACATGACCTCAGATAGAAGGAATAAATAAATGAGGAGCTGCATGGGTTGCTAATGCAAGTTCATGTACCTCTGCAACACGTCTCGGACTAGAATACTACATCAGGCATTTGTAGAAATGTACCTGCCGCAAGAGATGCTAATTTTACCTTAAAGCCGGTTGTATAATTCATGAAGCCGTGTTCAGGAGTCCCTGGGTTTTCACAAGTGGTCCTTGTGGGTTCTGAAACAAAAGATTACACTTGGAAGCAAATCTGATGACGCAACAGAGGAGCGGTCAACGAAAATGACAAAGTCACGTCCCTCCAATGCACCATCTAACCGAGAACGATCACTGGAATGGTGAAATAGAGATGAGAAATCCTTGAAAACATTTACCTTTGAGAGTTATTAATAAAAAAAAAAAAAAAAAAAAAAAAAAACCTGATCTGAAATAATCATTAGTACTTCATCACTGTAGTCCTTTTTTTCCTCCCACATTTTAGGGTTAGGGTCACATCATGTATTATTTTTTTTGTCAGTTTCATTTCTGTTTAATGTACATGCTATATGTAAGGGAACAGGTCAAATGGTTAAAAAAAGGGTCATTTGTTTAAGGCTAAATTAATCTAACATGTTGTGTGATAAAATTACAAATAAAAGATTGTATTATTGTAAATTAAAGACTTAATAATGTCTTGAAATGTTAAACAAAATAAAGCTGACAGGTTAAAACTCTAGAATTAGACCACTAACAACATTATTGTTGTAATGATATGTTTAGTCGGTAGTAAATCTCATCTCAAGGTGGGAAAATGGTGTACAATAATCCAGCAGCTAACAACAAATCAAAACAAGAAGGCTTGAGGTTTAATCAGTGACAAGGTGGTAAGATAGGAGGCAGCACAGCTCAAGTTGAAAAAAGTTCATCTCTCCCCAAAACTGTTAGATTGTTGCCTGTTGTCAGGACAAACAGCCTATGAGCTTAAGAACCCCCACGGTGAAACAATGGAGCCTCCTGCTTTGAGGCTGCTTTTCTGCTACCCGAGCTCTAGCTTTAATTAGGTCTGAGAGGATGATGAATAGCTCCAAATACTGGTCAATGTTGGCATAAAACCTAAAGGCTTCTGTTCAAAACACCTACAGGAAAGGGAATTTGTCTTTTCCGCACCACGATGACAAAAAGTTCACCTCTAAATCAAAAAAAAAAAAAAAAAAAAAAAAAAAAGGAAATGCCGTTTAGGCGCTGAATTTATATCATTGGTTAAATTTCAGTACCTATACATCGAGGCTGAGATCCGCTCCAGGTGCCGTCCTCCTGACACAGACGTGTGGAGGATCCCACCAACACGTTGGGAGCAAAGCAGCTAAATGTCACCACGGATTTGAAGATGAAACTGCGTCCTTCCCTCTGTCCTCTGGCTGGAGTTCCAGGGTCACCGCAAAACTTGGCTGCGGAGTAGAACACATAGGAAAACGAAAATGAGAGGAAACAAGAGAGCTACCTAATTTAGCTTAATAACGGTCCCAGAAATATTTATGGACAAATTGGATTTGTATCTGCGGTACTGGTACTGTAGGAGTGTAAAGAAATCTCTTCTGCAAGAAACTGTCCCCGTGACTAAAATTCAAATTGCCATGTCTTTTTTAACCTCATTAAGATACAGAATTGGAAAGCAGCCAGGCAGAGGAATAACATCAATGAGTTTAGATGTCAGGAATCATTTGTGTGGGTTGCTGTATTACCCACACAAGATCAGACCGTGAAGAGAATTCCAGAGTTTGAAGATTCCGCTACAGGACTGATACGATGTCTTCTTTTTTCTATTTCTGTGGGCATTGACGTCTAAGTTACAGGATGAGTTGTGATCTAAAGCTTTTAGATTCAAAAAACAGGACGTGGAATATTAATTTCTGTGACACAGCCATGAAGTATGTAGTAGCTGCAGCCGCCTGCTGCTGCTGATAGGCTCCCCATGCCACTTGTCTGATATCACCTCCTTAACTGAACTCCAGCCACGGCTGCTGCAGAAGAAGCCCCTGTTACCACCGTTGCTGCTCTGGCAATTTATTCCTTATAGACAGCATAAATTATTCCACTCAATTTGATTTGCTGGATGATGGTGGTGGGGGGGGTGGGGGGTGGGGTGAGGAGTCAATGTGGAGGAAACGTCATCCATTTTCAAGCCTGTGGCTGTATCTCCTCAGCCATCTTTTTACAGTCTATCCATTTATCCACACGGTGACTTGTTAGCTGTGGGAGGTTTAGAAATGCCCAGTGTGGGAGACCGGTGAGGGTGGGAGTCACAGCATTCAGTCACGCAACCGGAGCACCGTCAGATCGCACCAATAAAAAGGCAGGCTGCTTCCTCAGACCTGACATCTGCCGCTGTGTCGGGGTCTGGAGACAGAGATAAGTTCTCACTCTCCATACGGGTCAGGAATCAACAGGAGTGTCCTGTAAAAAATGAATCCAGCCCCTGCCTGAACGGAGCTGTTACTGGTGAATATTATCTCAGAAGGAAATCCTTGGATTGAGGATTTTTTCCTATGAGAGAATTTTTTTTTTGCCTCCACAACAGGTCAGTGAATTACAATCCCCCAGCAGCTGAGAGTTTGTCCACATTTCAATCAAATAAAACAATTAAATAACCTCTCAGGGGATTCAAATCAGTCATCTATAAGCGAAAACTACAACGCTTAGAGACTTTAGCGGGTAGGCTTCATAATAAAACAAACTCTACGTCACACACGCATCATTTGTGAGCTGCCAGCTGCAGGAAATAATGCAGCACTTTATAGATATATAAGCTTGCCCAGGGCCAAACAAAGCTCAGCATATTTCATGCGTCTGTGTGCAGTTAGATCAGTGAGAGAGAAAGACTAGCAAACTTTTTTTACTCCCTCCCTCTTCGCCTCCCTCCTTCCTTGATGAATTATCAATGCTTTGAAGTAATCGGTATGCAGAGGCCCGATTCAAAGCTGGGATCACAGCCTGTTCCCTGCAGACACATGAAGGAGCAATTTCAGTCGCTGACTTTTTTGCTGTACACTCTCCCATGTTCTGTACTGGGAACATGAGGCTGCATCTTAATCACATTATGCTCCAAATGCTGACAACAGCAGAGATTTTCAAGAAACTAACAGAATTCTTTCCTGGTGCAGATGCATGGTTTTTCCTCTAGATATGGTTTCCATTTTCACCTAAAATGCTGGAGCATGAGTCACATTTATTTCTGAAATCTATAGCTGTGAGAGTCAAAAATAGTGTACAACATAAATAGAACCAGAAACCGCAAAAAAAATCTGCAACCTCTGACTGAAATGAACAGGGTAATTAATTGGACATAAAAGATGTACAACAGTAACTAGTAAACAACAGATTCTGATATGTGATCTCACCAAAACTGGGAGCCTAGATAAGTCTGCATGCACACCCATGCTCATTCAGTGAAGCCTGAGTCTGGAGCAACTTTACTATCATAGAAATGATCTGCAGAACAACAGCTGCAGCCAACGTGACTGTTTGATTTAGCTAAGTGTCACACTGTCAAAACACCAGCTGGGACAAAAATGAAAATGAGAGGAAGTCATCCTGGAGTTATAACAACCTCTTTAAATGACAGCAGCAGAAGGAGTGCAGAAGGGGAACTCTGAGCCACTCTGGTTATTTCTTCTCCATCCTCCTGCAGAGAAAGCTCCAGGGGCCTCGCTGTAGGCGCTTTTACACCAAAAAGAGCTCCTCTGCTCTGCTGGAACTCCAACAACCCCAGGACAGGAGTCCCCACATTGCCCCACAACTGTGTTGGGTATAAAGTCAAAAAAACCATTTGTTTGTGAGATTGAAAGCGTGTATTCACTGCATCTTACTGCTGTACCAACATTAGGTGTTTGTAGTTCATATAGCTGCTTAAAATTGATCCTTTTAGCCAATAAAATGGACAGTTTACACATAAAATTCCATCACTTTGTTTCAGCTTTACCAACATTAAAAAAAAAAAAAAAAAGTCTTCCTGAAATCAAATCCATTGTATATTTCTGACCGTCGAGTCCTAACCTCATTGTTTAAACTTAAATGTAATTTAAAGTTAACAGGCTCCATTTGCAGTAGCTGAATGATGAAGCACAGTAAGGCCAAATGTAATCAGATTGTTCCTCCTACTCGGTTTATCATGCTGCTACAAGAGAACCGTCCTCATCTGGATAATGTAATGTGTTTACTGAGGTTTGGAGTGTGTTTACCGGCCAGTGTGCATTAATGCTGCTCCATGACGAATGTGGGCACTTGTGAAGAAATGCAGACTATTGGCAGTAACGCTCTTAACAAAGACATGATTTACAAGCCCTGGTACTCAAAGTTGCTCCGGATAGTGTTGTGGTAACACTTTAATGCATAGATAATAGCCATTATTTTATTTTTTTAGCACCAAATGTGCTAAATGCTCCAACAATGTGTTGAGAGGAGGCAGGTCCTTCAGAACGTGTGCTGTATCTTAAGCGATGGTGGTAGTAAAAGCAGATGCTGCTGAATAAACTCTGTGCTTTCACATTTTGCAGGGTTGAACCATTTCATTTAACACTTTACAACAGTTCGTTATTGATTTCCTTCTTTAGGGACATGGCCCCACCCTTCTCATTGGTAGAGGCAACAAAAGTCACAGCACAGGGACCACATATTGAAATTGAACCTGGTGAAAGGCCATAAATATAACCCAGTTAATGAGACACTATGGTAGGTGAACTATGAAGTTGATAACCCCATTTATTGCACTAGAATTTAGTTGCTATGTTGGATTTTAAAAGATCAGCATTTTTATTTTTTCACTTTTCTGCCTTTACTTGTAGTGCCTATATGCCCATTATATGTTTAAATGCATGTTTCCCAACACTCTTATAAAGAGCAATATTCTGTTTGTCACATTCTGTGACCATGTTTATTTTCTTCCTCTAATCTCCACAGCACATAAATTGTTGTGATAGTCAAAAACAATCCCTTACAGTGCACCAGTCTGTTTATTCAGCCACTCAACAATATCTGATATTTTGATTTTAGTTTGTCTCAATGACGTCCTTCTTCTGGTGCGTCAACATATCGTTGTACTAAAATTGGTGACAACACTTGGGATGGATTTCACTGCTTCTGTCTCAATGTAAGGAGAGAAGAGATCAGACAAAATTATGTCTTTAGTTTGAGACAACCTCCAGTGAGGTGGCTGTTAATGTTACATTCCAAATGAACTGACTGAAAAAAAGGCAACCGTCAACATCCGTCATCAGGACTCTTGTTGTCAGCATCTAAAATTATCTTCAGAAATGGCCTGAAAGATCAAAAAGGTGACTCACGCAGACACTGCGGCAAGTCTCCTCTCCACATTCCATTTCCTGCGCAGGTGAGAACAGCAGGGAAAGAGCGCTCATAGCCAGGTAGGCAGCGGTAGGTCACGCCGGTGCCCCACTCAAACACCGAGCCCTCCAGGAGAGCGTTGGGTACGGGAGGTGGTGGCGGACACGTCACCACTGTGGAGAAAAGTAAAGAAACTTGTCATTACAGAAAGAATGCTGTGTTTTATGACCTTCTACCACACGGTTATTTCTCATTTTAGGATTATGGCTGGGTGACAGCTGTGTAATAACATTCTGGCTGAATAAATTACTGCAGTGACAAGAATGCTGCCCTGTGAGATTTTTATTAGATAAATGTCATTTTATTATACTATTTCTTTGTATATATTTATACGCTAACCATATTAAACAATAATGCATGAATAAAGATAAACCAAATATAAATACATCCCTGCTTGACTGCGTTTTGAAGTATTTGCCATATCCATGCTAATGTGCTGGTCTTCTACACTGTCACTTTTTGAAATATTATTCTAACTGCAGCTACAAACTTCCACTGACCCATTATAGTAATTTGAAATGAAAGTAATTAACATTAAGATCTGTTTACATTAGTTACGCTGCAGACAAGCAAAAGATGGGCATTAAAACATGAATACTAAAATAAAGACACAATCTTGAAGCAACATGCAATCCATCCTTTCAGGCAAAACTGCTGCCTGTTCAGAAAAACGTGGGTGCTTGTAGGGAAATATTTACTAATTGCGACACCTATTGAACATATAATGAGCCAAAAGTGCAGTAGCCCTGGAAACTCTCCTGTGATTGGACTGTAGAAGATTTGTTGCTCTCTGCTCCTCTTCTGTACTTTCTGACAGAAATGAGGGGACATCTTGTGCTGGTGAAAGGGGTAAATTTTCTACTCAACAATTGTAATAATAATACATAATACATAATAAAGCTCAGAGATTGTTTTGACACACTTAGAGAAGAACCCAAGGGGACGCAGATGGGATAGGGGCTTTAACAATGTGAATAAATTATAACACTTGTTTTATACCATTACTATCTTCCCTCAACACCTCCGATTTTCACTGAGCCTCTTTCTTCCCTTTCACTATACTCACACACGCTGAGAACACCAACAAAGGTCTGCAAATCAAGTCGGGCTACTTCGGAACTTCTCAGCTGTCTACTGGGGTGAGACGCTCACTTGACAAATTCGGTTACTTAAACTGTCGCGTCGAGGCCACGGCTCCAGCTTCATGTTTTTAGTGTTTTGGCAGTACAACAGCACAGTCATTTTAACTTACTAAACAGAGGACATGAAATTACAGATGCAGTCATGTGGAGACAAAATCTGTGGACAGCTCATCCCTAAGCAAGGGAAGGTGGAGGAACACACTTGTGGGAGGGACCGCGCTTGTGTGGGTACTGTTGGAAATGTGGTGTGAGCTAATGCAGGGTGGATCAACTGCCACCTGAAGTGGACACTTTGTGACCTCTCTTCCCCCATCAGTTGGTGTCTGTGGTTTCCCTTTTTCTGTCATACATCACTGGTCTAGACTGAACGCAGTGCTACAGTGCACTGACCTACAATCCCGACCTAGTTAACAGCTGATCAGGTAAAACCGTGTCAGTTAGGAACAATGTAAACAACACCACTTTGATTAAGGAAGATTGTTCCCATCAACCTCTTCTTTGCACTTTTTAAGCCTCTAATCCATCAGCAGGTGGGAGCTCATTGGTTTGAAATAGTTATTTCCATGCTGGGAGTTTGACACGTGGCTGAGACTTGATTGACAGCGATGATGTTTTATCTAATTGTGGTTGAAATATATTTTTTACACATAAGAAAAATGTAGAGCAATCCACAGTGGGATTTTAACACATCCTCAGTGGAACCATCTTTTCTTAGTTGGGAACAGATTCTGATTTCCATATGAACATTTCACCTCAGAAGGGTATACACGTTAGATGTTTTCCGTAACAGGAAACAGGCCAAGATAAAGTAAACAGAAAGTAAAGGCACAACCTATCAGATATTCTATTTGATTGCATAAACAATCAGTCATAGCTTTTTGGAGTTAAGAACAAGAAACAATTTAATTTTTAACAGGTTTTCTTTCATGCAAATGCATTTGTAGAGAGGATTTGTGGTATGTTGATCAAATAGCTGCAAAAATCATTTTGTAAAGGCCTCATTGAGTGGCCGACTGTAAAGGAGAAAATGCATTTCGGTGTCTCCCTAAAATATGTGGCTTCCACGCAAATAGAGGATGGAAAATACGTAAGCGCATGTATGCGAGTAGGCAAATTACTATGATTATTGCAGTAGGCCTACTAATCCCATAAGCAGTGCTTTAGAAATTACTTGATATAAAGCAGGAGGAAAAAGGCATGGTTGGCAGGCAGGACTGAAAGGGAAGCAGCGAGTGTCCCATTTTTCTAAGTAGCTATAAGCAGCATTAGTACATCTTAGCTGAACATGCCAAACCTGGGTTTCAAACTGAATCTTTGCCGGCTGAGGCTTAGGATGTGTTATCAATTGTGTATGTGTAGGCACACCACACAAAAATTGCACCGACACACAGAGAATGAGTGTAAAATTATGCACACTGACGGCACAGTCAGTAAAACCTCTCTTTCTGCAGATTCCCTCCCCTTCCCTAATTGTGACATATATTTACTTCTTCTATGGGTTCACGTCCCTGCTGACAAATGCCCACGAAAAACTGCTTCATCTTCAACTTTTACCTAGTCATCCAAGAAAAAAGGGGCAAGTGACATCACATCCAAATGTTTTTTGGACTTACAGATGCAAAAAAAGGAGAAAACAGACTTTTCCTTCATTTCTGAGCAGTGAAGAGAGGTTGATGAAAGAAAAAGTTCTAATTTATTGAGATGTTCTTTTGTTTGTCCCAGCAAGTCAAGACTGAGTAAACACTGATGAGAACATCAGCAATCAAACATCTGGATCCCTCTTTTCCACATGCACAAATCTAGAGGACCCACTTAGCAATCAAACTTCTCGTTGATGAATTTACCACAGTAGAGAACTGAGTACCACTGGAAATCTGCTAGCAGAAGAAAACATGAGCACAGGGAACCGGTACAATGACTAATGAATACAGATCAGGACAAACAAAAGGCATGCGAGCACATGTGGCTACGTATGCATGAGAGATTCAATACCTCTTGAGATTTGTGTGTGCGTTAGAGTGACAGAGAGAGATAGAGAGAGAGAGAAAGGAAAGAGGCAGGCTAAGCTCCAGGGTTCCTCTCCTCTCCCCACCACCCCCATCGAGCGAAGCTGCATTGGGGGCTGAGTGCCTGAGCTGTGCAGTAGCTGTCAAGGATTAGAGCTCGGAGGTTAGAAGCCTCGTGCTTTTAAACACGTGCAAGCACACGGCCTGTGTGGCCTTTCCCCCACATTTCAAAAGCCTACAGTAAAAGTTGTATGACCATTCAGGAGCTACACAGTACCAAGCAACAGCGTGCGTTAATAATGAAAAACACCCATGAAAAATTACAAATCTGTCACCTTAGATCTTGTAAAATTACAGGCAGGGCTCTGAGTGTGTAAAAGTACCGTATTTTTCAGAATATAAGTTGCTTTGGAGTATAAGTCGCATCAGTCAAAAAATGCGTCATGAAGGAGAAAAAAAATAAAATAAACATACCGGTATCTAAGTCGCATTGGACTATTGGACTATACTATAAGTCACATTTTTTGGGGAAATTTATTTAAAAAAATCTGAGACCAAGAATAGACATTTCATCAAAGTCGTTATAATAACAATAGAATAGAAAACAACAGGCTGAAGCATAGACAAAGAACTGAATGCGTGTCTAACATATTAACAGTTATTCAGATAACAACATAGAGAGCCAAACTCTCGATCTCACTTTAGATTAGTAAAATCCATTGAATTCTTCTTCCTCGGTGTCGCCTCTGAACAACTCCATCAACACTGGAAGAAGATGAAGCGCCACGTCCTCTTTTTTCTGTTTTCGGCTGCATTTCACTACTTGCAGCTTGTAATTGTAGAATATGATTTTCTTTTTGGGGGCATTTTTGTTCAGTCTTTCTCACGTTTTTATAAGTTATCGGTAATAAAGTGTAGAGTGTCTGCGCGGTTGTCAGTGTTAAAATAACAAGCGTGAAATTACCGTAAATATTTTAATAATTTCACATTATAAGTCGCACTCTGTAAGTCGCACCCCGGCCAAACTATGAAAAAAAAGTTTGACTTATACTCCGGAAAATGCGATAGTTATTTATGAGCTAGGCTGAGGAACTACTTCATTCATTATTTTATTTCTCCCACCCTCCGTTTGAACCCTCACTCGCCCATTTGTACTTTTATGGACCAAACACAATACTGTTGTTTTTCATGGCAGCGGGAGAACATCCTGAACGCAGTTCCTTAGCAACACTGAGCCATTTGCACGACAGGTTCCTCTCTTTCCTGCCTTACTTTTGAACTGTGACATGTACGTTTGGGATTCAGTGGCACACAGGCTAATGCATGTCTCAATTCAACGCTCATAAATCATAAAGGTGCGTGACGGCTGCATCCTGCTGGTGGATTTTCTAATTTTAATATTAATCAAGCAGACAATCTTTAGGAGAGATGGTAGCCGTGATTGACTGTCGAGAGACAAATATTTGTTTTGATGAAAAAAAAAGGAATGTATTTGTGCCAGGGTGACTCCAGGTGTGAAGTGGTCTGACGTACTTTAACATATTTTTTTGCGGCAAGAAATGAACAAGCAGCGAGCTGGTTAACCCAGATAAAAGCCCAGATAAAAGCCCTACATCCGGGACACACTCCTTTACCCATAAACCATCTGGGTGAGAGACACATCCTCATGTGTCCGCCACATATTGACCTATTATAAAGGTTCTGATTGACTCTTGGATTTGATTTGTTGGATTTTCAACAGAGCTGGGAGATGATGTGTGGGTAAAATGACCCCGGGTCACACATTGTGAGCTCTAGAGTACATACACCATACATATGTAGATAAATTATGCATTACATACTATAAATATGACAGATTCAAATTTGCATTACATGCTTGTGTTTATGCTTCTACTATATTGTTCTCGTTGTTATCAGAACTCTGAAAACAACGCTATTGGATATTATGGGAAGCTTTAAGTCACCTTGTTGGCTAATCCCTTGAGATAGTGGAGGGTAAGCAGGCATGTTTTATTGTATGGGACAGTGTGTGAGCATGCCAAGGTTGTTATGGCGTACTCTGATGGTGATGAAGGTTGACTGTAGACTGCAGCGTGTGTGTGATGTGGCAAGTATATACTTTGGGGTGGTTCTTACCTTGGCACGTTGGCAAGGTGCCACTCCAGGTGCCGTTGTTGGTGCAGGTCCTTGTGACAGCATTGTCGCCTCCCATCATCACGTACCCTGGCTGACACGTGAATGTCACATTGTGGCCCACGGTGAAGTCATCACCAGCTTTTAATCCATTTGCTGGGACACCGGGGTCGCCGCATGTGATCACTGTCAGTAATGGGTCAAACAGAAGTAACTTACATCAGGACAGAAACAAAAAAAGCTAAACTACTGTAAATACCGTAAAAGAGCAGGAATTAAGGTATAAGCTATATCTAACATGATCCGACCCATATCCAGCTATCTAACACACTGCCTGATTATAAAGTGGATGGTGTTAAACTCAAGGCTTCTATTAAGACCTTCAGTCCTGAGAAAGTAGAAAATAGAACAATGCAAGGCGAAGACAGTAACCGTAGAGATGTCCCTGGACACTAAGCTGCATCACAGAGTCTGTTAATTACCCATGTCACACAGCAAACCACACCACTGTAATTACAGGAATGCTCAGATCTCAGTAACTGGTGACCAGATAACTGATAACAAAAAGTCCTGAAAAGAGACTTCCTCTCCTCAGGTGACCTCGGTGTATTTCTGTGTTTCTTTTCCTTCTTCTTTTTCAACAGTGTTCATTTACCCACCGATCCTTGTTCTGTATTTTGATGTTTTTTTGCTGCAGTAGACATATCAATATCAGCGCGAACTACAATCAAAGATGGAGGAGTCCCCAGCAGGAGCTGAGCAGAGGTAACAGCTCTGTCTGACAGATGACATGGCTTATACAGTATAGCTATTTTTTATTTGCTTGACTTGGAGGAATTCCACAGTACAGCCTTCTGATATGTTTCTGCAGCCTACACCCTTTAATCTATGCCTGAAGACTGGACTGTGCTGCAGCTGGCACTGATGGATTTTGTTGTTTGTGTACGTAAGGCCCGCCTTTAATGGCAAATTTTGTGCAAGAACTAACCTGTCAACGTTATCTAATTTCATGGACTCCGCAGGCCTTGTAGCCAGTGAGCTCTACTAAAAAAGAGCTAAATGTATAGTGCATGAGAAAACAATGTTTTGTAAATCTGAGTTTTTCATGTGGTTTGCCTGTATGGAGTTTTTGGTGATCTCATACTATGAGGCCGCAACTGAAACTAGAACCAAATCACACCCTCTTAAATTAACCATGTTGTTGTGTCTCTAAGCACATTAGCAGCTAGAATGAACAAATGAGAACTTCTTAAAAAAGGGGAAACACGGTGAATTGTTTTTTAGCTGGGAAATAAGACAGAAAAAAACAGCACGTGCGTAAATGTTTACATTTGTCTGTCTTTTTGTCAGAGTGTGAAAGAAAATTGCAGACAGTGTGATAGCAAAAAAGCTTCAGGCTGTTGCTCAACTATAACAGGCTCCACGGTATTTACATTCAGTTCCTTTCTCGGAAAAAAATGAATTCTGAAAGAGTTTAGGGCTCCACCTGGAAATCACAGGTGGTCATGGTTGCAATTTTTTTATATCAGATCTTTGTTTCTGGCTTACAGGATCTTTTTGTTTTTTTTCAAACTGACTATAACGGCCTGTTATGAAGTTGCTGAATCAGGCATTTTGTGATATTTATTCAACCTGTCCATCTGCCACTGGTCCAAGAAAAGGTAAAACTAAAACCTCTAATCTCTCATTAAAAAGTGTAGATTATAAAAACCATGATCCCATCAAACTCCGTTTTGCAGTTTATTTCATGGCTTCAGTTTTTGCGATGCTCTGTAAGTTAATTTATCGTCCAACAAGAGCATTAAGGGAAATAAAGAACTTTTCTCACTCCCCTTGAAAATGCAGCCCGTCTTTGCTCCGGTAACCCACATGATCGATTAGCCATGAACCGTGAAAATGATTGCCTCCTTAATGAAAACACACTGAGCCAATCTTTAGCGTTGATGTCCCTGAGCTGACCACCGAACCTAAAGTGGAACACTAGCATACACAAGGACTTCAGAAACTTTACTGATGAGCAGCCTGAAACTTGCAAAAAAAGGCAAGAACGCTCTTCTGCCCTGCTGCATCTTCGATTATTATTATTCAATTCAGTTTCCAATCTTTCCGTCTCCCAGCCCGCCTTCCTGTGTTTCTCTCTGGAGGCTCATTTGACTCCAAAATTGAAAATTATGCCCAATGCATTTATCTTTCCTTGTGATTCAATAAAAGACAAAAGGAATGACATAGAGGGAATATAGTTAATCTCACAGAGAAGAACAATGCAATTTTGTTTGATAGTCTTCCCAATGCAAACAGAATATACAGCACAGTAGAGTGGCATACTTCTTAATTACTGCAAGGCTCATTTGCCAAAATCCAGACAATAAAAACTGCCTAAAAGTTTTACAGAGAAGCACATCAATTTGAAATGTGGTTCCTTTATTTTCAACCAATCAGGTCACCCCCGAACGACCAGAAACATTTAATCCCTGATATAAATTGGACTATTTTTTTTTAATCTTGGTCTTTGCTGACTGCATCTCACTGGTCAGACACTGGCAAATTCATGTTTTCCATGCTAATCAAAGGGTTTTCTGACTGTTTTCTAAGAGCCAGAAGGCATGCTGTTCATATCCTTTTACGTATCTGCGTATGCAAAACTCACTTGTGCAGTTTGGAGCGGTGCCAGACCATGTTCCATTGGCCAGACATTGGCGAGTGATCGAGCCAATGAGCAAGTATCCCTCCATGCACGAATACATGATGGAGTGGGAGAAAGTCGTACCGTCCAGGCGAGAAATGCGGCCATGAGTAGGTGTAGCTGGGTTACTACACTGCACCGCTGAAAGACAGGACAGAAAGGTCAAAGATGCAAAATTGCAATGGATTTTTTATTTTTCATATCAGCAATTCCCAGGATGAGACTTTGGAGTCCACAAAGTGGATCTGAAGGACTTCTGAAGGTCTGCAAATGACTAGAGGGCTTTGTGTTAGAATCTTCCTATGATTGATATTATGTATGTCAATAATCTCTATTTTGCAATTGAATAGATGATTTGCAGTGTTTTTAATCATCTATATGCCTCAGAATATACAGACATGAGTAACACTGTGACTAAATCCCTAGAAGCACAGCATAGCATAACAGTCCATGTTAAAAGGGGTTATTAAGCACAGATTACAGACAGTGGCAGATGCGTAAATCCAAAATCCTTATTAAAGACTGTCTAATCCAAGACTATGCCATTTAGTGCTATCCCATGGATCATGGCACTATTGTGAATGCATATACTTGGTATTTAGTTTTAAGTATAAAACAAGTGTTAATGAGTCTGTTTAAAACTATCCTCAGCACTTTTGTTTTGAACTGCGTTGGTAAACTGTTTGCTAAACAGGGACACAGCAAGAGGAGAAAGTTAGAAGATCACACTTTTTTTCCAAATCCAGTCAGATTAGATTTTGCCAAATTCCATTCTTCAATTTCCAACTAATGATCTCCTCCCTGGAGAAACTTCTAGTGTGTGCTCTTGTTCTAGTGAATCTATTTCTGAAAACAACTACGCTTGCAGCTCTAACATCAGAATTAGTGCTCGATGTCGTTGAGGCCTGTTTTGAAGCCTGCTGTATTTCCGTGCATTTCACAGAAGCCCAGACTAATGAAACAGACACATGGAGCCGAGAGTACGTACCCAGAAAAATGGTTTTATGAAACTAGACCTAGGATGAAACTTAATGGAGTCAGATGAGATCATTTGTAAAAATGTGTTTACAGAACACCACGCTGTGCCACAGATTAAATATTATCACTTTCAATTTAAAGCACAAACTCAATGCAGGATGACGATTCACCACCATAAATCATATGCAAAGTGCTGTGCAATCCAAGAGGTGAGGAAAATAGAGCTCCTGTGGTGAACTGACTTGCTGGCCTCATGCCAATTCAGCCTTCACAGCATTTATATGAATTTATTGAAAAACAGGGCAGAAAAAATGATAAACATGCTGATTGAATAAAAATACACCAACTCACCTCTCAACATTTACATAATTTACATGACAAAAAGTAGCTTCCATATTTTCCACATATGCATGGTTTCGTCACTTAACATGAGATAAGTTTACACAGGAAAAAGTATAAATTAACTTTTTTTTTCTGCTGAAAAAAAGGGGAGGTTATTTCTATGCATCTTCTACTCTAATTCACATTTAATTCAATTTGAGGTCTTACAACAGAGAGAGAGAGAGAGAGAGAGACGAAACTTTAGATCATTAACAGACGGCACTTGAAACTCATTTAGGCAATGAGCGCCCACCCCCCACCCAGCTGAATAAAACAGGAGCTGAGCTAGGAGATGCAGAGATGGGGATGTGTGGGGAAAACAATTGGGACAGAGAGCCAGAGAAAAACCAGGAGCAGATGGAGGTGTGGACGAGGATTAAGAGATAGCCAGAGAAAATGTTTAGGACAGACAGAAAGAAAGAGAGAGGAGAGAGAGAGAGAGAAAAAAATCAAACAGGAAAGGGTGATAGAAGAATGAGAGAGGAAGACAGGATGGAATAGAATGAAAAACCAGAGTAGTTGCGATGGTCCGAGCATGAACCGAGCCACGGTAAAATGACACTGGCACCGAGCCAGGCTGGTAGACAGCAGGTGGAGGAGAGCAGCAGTCGTCAAACATTCGCCTCAATATCCGGGTGACCCCGGGGGTAATTCATTCAAGACACTCTGAAAACTAATATCTTCAAAATCACATTGGTTCATTTATCACGCTCGGAAAGCGCGTCGCTTCAGGTGTCTACCAGTGATTATTTTACTGGTTGAAATCTGGAACTAGGTTACAGAAAAAAACAGATTAGAGCAAAAAAAAAAAAAAAAAAAAAAAAAAGTTTTTAATATGCTTATTGAATTATTCATTTGTATTATATTTGCATTCATTTATATTTCAGTATGTAATTTAAAGATTATCTCTAAAACTGTTTAACATTTCTATTTCGTAGACACTTCCATTCAGAGCAACTTAAAATTTTAGATTGGTTTTTAAGCAATAGAAATACACCTGTTTAATGTAATCACAAAGTGTTTTACCACATATTTAATACAATAAAACACCTATAAGCCTGAAATATTTTTGTTCCATTGCAGTCCAAAAGCAAATCCAAACTGAGCTTCTAAGGGGACATTTGCATCACAAAAACATTTAAGATTTTGCTTACGTTTGCAGAACGGTTGTCTTCCCGACCAGGTCCCGTTGGGGAAGCATATCCTTTCTGCAGAGCCGTACAGCGTGTGTCCCACTGAGCAGGTGAAGCGAACTTTGCTGCGCACTTTAAAGGTCCCCGCTTCTCGACTCGCGTGAGCAGGCGTGCCAGGATCCCCGCAGGTATCTGAAGAGTCGCCTGCAACAAAAGATAACCAGAGCGGAGGCAGTGAGAGTAGAGTAGTGAAAACGTGAACCTCTAACTGGACATGTATGCATGTGTGTTTGTGTGTGTATGTGTGTTCACAGATGGGCTCATTTAAGTAGGCGAGACATTGATCTGTCACACAATGTGCCTTTCAGAGGGACAGTAAAGAGCAGACCTGGACTCAAACTGCACATCTTTTCAGCCCTCCAGCAACCTGCTATAAAACACACAATGTACCAATGAACAGTTGTCACCATGCCAACAACTTGGAGGAAGAATACCTTTCACTGTCACTGATATCTGGAGCTTTCTGTTCATAAAACTGGCGATGGCAGCATTAAAAATCAGTCAGCTGTGCTTATGAAAAATGAAGAGCACTCTGTTTTCATTCCACTGAATTATCTCTTAGCTGTTCTTCTTTGTGCCTCACACCACCTGTCCTGCACATCTGTGAAATAACTCAGAACCGTCTCTCAGTTAATCATCCCGAGTGCCCATAGAGTCTGTTTTGGTGGGTAAAAAAAATAGGACATGTTCTATATTTACGCTGAAGTAAACAAGAATGCTGGCAGGTAAAGACTCATGGAGGCAGCTTGACAACCGAACATATTATGTGATGATAAACAGCTAAACAAAGCAGTTTGGATGAAGTCGGGGGATTAGAGATGTTGGCTGGCATTAGTGGCGGAATCCTCAGAGACATGGGGAAAGGCAGAAAACGTACAGCAACTACTGCTTCTCTGACGGATGTGAAAGCAAAGGTGTAAAGAAAAGGGAACAGAAATGAGTGACAGGCCGCAGGCAGACGTATTGGCTTTAGGCTGCTGTTATTTAAGCTGTACACACTCTGTACATCATTCTCAGTATGTCAGCAAACGCTCTCTGTCAACAAAAAGCAAATAGCTGCAAAAAACTGGACTTGTTGACAAAGTCTTAGTGCCCAAACACTCATAACTTCGACAGGCGCCTGCTCAAGTGTACACAAGTAAGATGATCTGCTGTCGCTTGGGTCCATTAGTGTCTTTCAGTGTGTGTTTACATTCATATTTTTGCCTAGCATGTTTATATCTGAAGTATGTTTATGCATGTTTGCTGCAATCTGTGCTTGTAATTGCATTCGAGTGCATGTAAAGATTGTAACGTGCATTTCTAACAGCAGCTGTTTAACCTTCATTAGCCTCTTTTACTTAGGTTAGGCAGATGAGCTTGGCATGCACTGTGACAGCTATAATCTTGTTAATTGCCCCGGCGATGGATTTGGTTTGAGTCTCGGCTAATGGGCGTTCACCAGGCTTCCTTTCTGAGGAAATAATATGGCATCAACTCAGCCGCACAACAGATGAGGACAGGAACGGCTTGGCAAGCAATTTGAAGCCCTCTCGCTAATTACCAAAAGAAGACTGATGAGAGCAAAGACAGATGCAGGGACGGATGTGGGGATGACAGAAGTTGCTGATGCAGCGCCCAGTTTCTGAGTTCATTGCAGATACTGTGTGTTTCAGCTCTTCCTGATGAACGCTCTCTGAGAATTCAAAAGCATTTTGATATTCCGCAGCTCTGCTGATGAACTTGTCTGGACATCATTAACTCCTTCAGAGAAACAGCATTTAAGAGAAGCCTGGACCAGGCGATGAAGCAGCATTTCTGCACAGAAAAAGAGGAACTGATGAAACGATATTCACGGATGTTCAAGATGATGTGTGTGTGAACACTGTGTACCATTTTTCTTGGAACCCCCCCTCCAGTCATTTGCAACCCTTCAACTTTTGTTCTGTTAGCTGCATCTCCAGCTGTGGGTTCCACAGCTGCATCAGGTCTCTGCTGCAGTTATGAGTTCACTAAACTTTTGCTGATGAACAAATGGTTCCAAATCTCACATGTTGACGGTACAATACTCTTTAGAGTATGTCACAGCCATGCAGAGAGAAAAAACACTTTATCTGCATTAGGGCAGCTGTCAAAGAATTATTCAAAAGTTCTTTTGTGCTGCACTTGTTATGTGGTTATTGTACCTGAAATTTAATTTTACATTCTGTAATGTTTACAATTCACACAAACGGTAATTCTTACTCTTTCTGGCCCAGAACTCTCCCAGAATTTATTCTTTGACATTTTAAAACCTCGCAGATTCTAGCTTGCTTTCTTCAAGTGAGGAGTCGGTGCTCATTAGGTTCTGGGCAAGCTCAATTAAGTTTACCGAAGCTTGCTTTGTATAAAATGTTTTAAGCCCAGATTATAGCTGATCTTATTAGTGTTTTCCATTAATAAACAGAGGCAACACAGCCAGAGTTGCTAATACGAGAAGATGAATGTCACACAAAATGTTCAGAAAATGCAAATCATCACATTCCTCACCAGGCTTCAGCAGACTGCTGGGGAAATATTTTCTCATCTAATTAGGTCTAGAAACACAACCTGATCAATAAACACTTGGCAATCATGGACAAAGAACAAAATCTTTTTAATTCAAACCTGTAATAAAGCTACAGTGTATCTTATATCTGACAAGCAAAAAAATGCAACACTCAAACTAAGAGAACCAAACACGTTTTGATATTCCCATGCATCACTCCTGGAAATCTAACCTCTTTACAACTTTCCAACTGTCTGAGTAAATACAAAAAACCTGAAGATGAGTGGATTTTCCACTTTCCTAGTGTTACTTCTAGGTCAGTGGGTTGAACAAACCAAGAGAACATCCACTTAAATGGTCAGGAATGCTTAACGGTGATAGAGGAAGGAGCAGAAAAAAAGCCAGCAAAAAGCTGAGGAGTGCAGGTCATTGATTGTTTATCGTCAGATAAACCTGCTTGTCTTTTCACCAAATGTCAAGGAAATGCATTCTGGCCAATTTCGTACACAAAACCTCAGCTGAAAGTTCAGATTCCACCCATCTGCAGGTGTCAACGATGATATCAGCGATATTTCTACATGTTCATTGACAAGATATAAACCAGATAGCTTAAAAATGCCTGTTTTTTAAGAGATAATACACGCTGCAATGTAAAATACGCACAAGTTTCATATAAATGTGTCATATAACATGCGTGCATGGGTGTTCCTCTACCTGAACAGTGAGGCAGCGGGCCACTCCAGTGGCCGTTCAGCTGACAGCTGAGCAATGACTCTCCCATGAGCTGGCGGTCTCCGGAGCAGGAATAGCGTACCGTGGAGCCAAAGGTAAACTTCTCGCCACTCATCACCGCGTAGGGTGGCGTTCCAGGATGACCGCAGTCCACCTCTACATGACAGGGACAGGCAGAACGGACAAGAATTAAACCGTTTCTTCTGATAAAGCCAAACTCTCCAAGTCCTTCTTCATTTTTCTCCCAGCCTCAGTGCACATCAGCGTGCACACTGACTCACCCAGCTCAGTCCCACAACACAAAGAATGTTCCTGTATTTTCCCAAAGCCAATTTCTTTACAGAATGAGCGATGCCATGAACAGTGAGTAAAACATCCAAGACAGACAGTCCTGTGTATCTGTTTAATGATAAAATAAATGCAGTTCATCACCTCTCTACCATGAAATGATTTGCAGAATTTTGCAAAAATGGATTGTTTATGTAGTGGAGAAAAGCAATGAAACAGTACACCCACAGATAACCTATAGACTTCTTGTATGACAGGGACAAATTAAGCTTATTTTAAAGGAAATAATTTCTAATTAGCTACAGCATAATCATAAACTGAGTCATAAATTGGATTATCTCAGTCTTGTACAGAAAAAAAATTAGCGTACCATGTGGGAGAGTATTTGAGAAACATCTCCACATCCCTACATACTTCCTTTTAAGTGTTTTAATTAACCTTTGCATGAAAGTGCACACATTTTATTAAAAGGGTAAAGCCTGACGAAACATTTAATATTGTCAGAATTTGACAGAAAATTGCTTGAAAAAGGGAGAGTTCTGTACCAATGCACTCTGGCAGAGGTTTGTCCCAGTGGCCCAGCGGCAGGCAGGTGAGCACAGGTGAGCCGAACAGGTAATATCCTGGGTTACAGTCGTAGAAGACCACGCTGCCAAACGTAAAGTTGCCGTGCTCAATCTTACTCTCCCGGATGGAATTGGCGGGGATTCCTGGATCGGTGCAATTTACCACTAAAAGAAATAAAGGGTTAAAACGGTTACACTACAATTAATTATTCAATTAGTTTAACCTTGTGACGACTTGCCTGTGTGACGACTCGTGCTGACACCTTGTCCAATTAACTGAAGCTGCCTTGAGGTAATTTAGAAGTGACACATTTTTAGTGTCATTTCAGGTAAATGACTCTTACACTAATGTGATACTGACACGGTCACTTGTTAAACTAAATGTTTAAATCAGTTTTCTCAATATTCAAACAAACTGTTGCGTTAATCTTTTTTTCCCCATACTTTTATTATTGCAGGATTTATTCTGTGAGTGTTTAAATATAGTGTAGGCTATCATCTCTGGCTCTAAAGCATCTGTAGCTCTAGATGATGTGCGACAATTCACTGCACAGCAGGAGTGTGCGACAATTCACCGCACAGCAGGAGATTTTTAAACTGCAGTCGAGCAGGTAACAGGCTGCAAATCAGGCAGTCGAAAGGCACATCTGTTCGTCACAATTATACAGGAATCTGACTACTGACAAGCTAACAGTCAAATTCAACTCAAAATTACATTTGATTAATATTTAGACAGATCAGAAACAGCACACCAGAAGATGTGAGTTTACCATGATTGTGCTCTTTTGAACCAAGTCTGCATTTGTGGCACCTTAATTAAAAAAGGACTCACATCTGTTTTCCAAAAAGATTCATGCCAAGACTGGAGCTATTTTTAAATGAGTTGAACCGGTTATGGTTGATTACATGCAGAATAGTTACAACACAGAAAAAAGAAAAAAAATGCAGATCTTGCCTCAATTTATTAAAATCAATACATATTTAAACACTACATTAACCTCTTCTGCTGCCATGTCCATGCCTGTGCGTGAAAGCAGGCCTCGATGAGTTCCAAATGACACTGGACTAATTAACCTTTATAATTGTTGTAGCTTCAAAGAGCAAAGACCATCGGCCGTTTCACATCTTTCAGATAAACTAAATCAGCAGATTTCCCGGCTCTGGACCATACCTCTACATGTCGGTGGCTGCTGGCTCCACTGGCGGTTGGCCTGGCACTGGGCTGTCGATGGTCCTTCCATAGTGTAGCCTTTGTTGCAGAAGAAACGCACAACATCGTTGTAGTTGAAGCCATCTCCGACGGTGCGGCCGTAGATCGGACTACCGGGATGGCCGCACGTGACGGCTGTCCAGAAGATAGGCAGCAAAGAGGTGTCACAAGCAAGAGTGATCCATGGAGAGACGGAAAGAAGAGAGGAAATTCAATAGTACAATCAATAGGTAAGATGCAGTGACAGCCATCATAGGAATATCATTATCATATAATTAACCTCAGAGGACAAAACCGGGAATTAAATATGAAGCCAAGATTGATTGGGAAAGGATACACTGCAGATTACAGAGCATCAAGATATCACAATAGAAGATTGTGAAGCACATTATGAGGACGCGTATGAATTATTGATTTAAGCAGTTCTTAAACTAAAGTAACAGGAAGCTTTGAATAGCTGCAAGGCTCAAAATTGATTTAAATGTATTTGAATGCTGACGATACCTTATTTTATTGATTTATGTTAACTTAGTGACCAAATCGTTCTTTTTAGTCGCAATGTCTGAAAATGAAAAAAAAAAAAGTGTATCGGTGGTAATGAAGCATGAACGCTGACGCCCACTCAGCCTGCTCACAGTCAGTAAATATGGACTTACAGATGCAAACTGGGAGCAGCCCTGACCAGCTGTGGTCCTGCTGGCAGATCCGTACTGAGGAGCCAATGAGCCTGAATCCGGGGATGCACTGGTAAACCACCGTGTCTCTGTAGCCAAAGTTCTCCCCAATCACTTGACCGTTAACGATCTCCTCCGGAACACCACAGTGACCAGCTGTGGAGCAGTTAGGAGAAATAAAAGAACGTACAGTACTATAAAAGCAGTCGATTTTCGGAAACTTGGCCTGAAAAGGACATTATGAAGCCGTCATTGTGCCTGGCAGTTATGCTCTCAGAATACATTCAGTGATCCAATTTTTGCATTACTGATCATAACTTGGTCATTAACTCAGACGATATGGTGCAACAATTTGGGTTTCCAGCAGTCCTACAGATGAAAAGCCTTCACTGCCATCCACTGAACTAATGGGCGATGGTTTCACACAAAAAAAGAATTTGATTGTCAAATTTGAATAGCTGCATTTTGACAGTTTTGAGGAAAACTGGTGATTTAAAGGCTCTCGAATTATGAGAATGGCAGACAAAATTAGCCCATTCATGAATCAAACTGGATTTAAATAGCATTTTTCAGCTGATCTGATTTTTTTTTTTTTTTTTTTTTTAATTCATACTGGGTTCAGCGTCGCTCGTAAAGATAATGTAGTTTTTCTCATCAGAGACGTGCACCAAGCTCCTCAGAACCTATGCACTATGCTCATGCATGTAATTGTATTACTTCTGACAGGAATAAATCCCTCTCTGGTGGGAGGAATCTCCCAGAGATTTCTGCCACCATTTAAAGTCTGGGAAATTGCCATTGACCATGTGTCCGATTTCCCTAATTCACTTCTGCTCCCAGAAACCAGCTGACCAATTTATATTTGCTGCCCAGCTAAAGTACGTAACAAAAGGACCTTGGCTGCGTTAACCCGTAACAGGACCACTATGTAGTGCAGCTTGGAGTGCTGCATATTAGTATACCTGTAAGTGTGGAGCTCAATCCCAAAATTAAACAAACTCCAAAGCTTTAACGTCCATAACTGTATCATTTTAACTTAAAAACATTCATAAATGGCTTGAAGGAGGCTTTAACTGAATCACTCCAATGAGTTTAAGTGGTTCATATCAGAACCAATATGTTTATAGTAACTGACAAGAGAAGGGAACTAATTATGACTTTTTTCCCTCAAGGATCTATAAAGGAGATGATGCCCTATCAAAAAATTATTCTTTATACTTCTCACCAGTGGTCGAGTCAAGACAAAAATGTCCTTCGAGAAGTCCTTTAACAAGAAAGAACCTTGTTAAAGAACCTTGATTTCCTGCTTACCCAGGCAGCGGGTCTCGTCCCCGCTCCAAAGCCCAGACAGGAGGCACTCCCGAACTGTCGACCCACTTAAAACATAGCCAGGGTTACAGCTGAAGATGGCCGACGCTCCAAATGTATTTTGGGTCCCAATTTTCTTGCCATTTGGAGGTGTGGGAAGATCTCCACAGGAAATAACTACAGTGAGATTGTGGGGGGGATGAAAAACATGACAGAGTAGGAGAAAAAGAGAATGAGAAATGGAGAGAGGGGCTGCCTTATATCTTTAAAGTCAATGATAGAACAGCCATTTCTGCCTTTCTTTCAGACCTCAATGCAATAAGACTGGCCTGTAACACTTCAAGAGAAGCCTAATGATGGCATCTGCTCCCTGTGCAGCAATCACGACACACATTTATCTCTTCTATTGTATGCCCCATAAAACTACTTTTCGAGACCATATAGAAAAGCTTTTATTTAGAAGTTGCACAGCAAACAGCAGCTAATGGAGACAGGGACTGGAAGTTGCCAGTACCGCTGCAGGAATTGAGCTGCTGATAAAGTGAGCTGTGAATAAAGTATTCATTTTCAATATATAAATCTGGAGTCTCCAGGTGAATTCATGGATTTTTCATTTTGCTCAATAACGCTGCTCACTTCTTTTCTGTCTTTTCTAACTAATGAAACACATTTACAGACTGTTTTCCCACTTGTGGAGAGGAGCACACACACAAAACTGTGCAGAAAAAGAATGTGGGCTATGAGATACTTAGAGGGCAGTTTTCATCTTTATATCCAGCCGAGTGGCAATAACAGCCCACTAAAGACCATAGGAAGGGGGCTGGGTTGTCAGGGAATATATGGAATTATGCCGTTTTAAGCACAATACATTACTATTCTTTAACATTCTCTTAGTCAAAGATTTTTGTGTTTATTATAATAATAAAAAAAAACAAAACAAAATGCTCACTTCGACACCGAGGTCTCTCGTTCCTCCAGCTCCACACCCCATTGGCCAGGCACTGAATGTGAGAGGGGCCAACGCGATGATACCCGGGATTGCAAGTGAAGACGATTTTAGTTCCATACTCATAGTGGGAACCATTGACGATTCTCCACTTGCCATGGTCCAGAGAGAAGGAGCTGAGACTGGGACACATGTTGACTATGCAAAAAAAAAGAAAGAAAGAAAAGCAAAGAAAGAGGTTGTTCAGTTAGGAGCGGAGATTGTTTACTTTGGATTATTCAGACTGACTGACTTCATTTCATTTTCTCATTTCAATACAGTGCTAAATCTAAACTCATGAACATGTATAACAAGGCGACAGTAGAAAGAAAAAAAACAGTGTCAAACATTTTAATCATTAAAATGAACTCATTCATATGAAGTGTAAATAACTAATTTTCTGAATTTATGGCAGAAAAATGCTCTTCCACAACAAATTGGAACCTGATCGTCATTTGCTATGAGTCCTGCAATCGCAGAAGACAATCATAGGAATTTTAAACCAATTTCTGTGGATGTATGGTTGTAAAAAAAAAAAAAAAAAAAAACAATTTCCTCATCTTTTGATATAGGTTACCCAGGTCCTCCACAGCCCTCCTCCTCTTTATCCTGCAGCCTCTCCACACCTGATCCACCTCTTACCGATGCATCGAGGTATCTTGTTATGGTTGCTCCAGGTGCTGTCTGGCTGGCAGACTGTGGTCGTCAGCTCTTTGGAGGAGAGTCGGTAGCCGCTGTTGCAGAAGTAGGTCACCCGTGTGCCGACGGAGTAATCTGTAGCCAGCACACCTCCGTTCACTGGCGCGCTGGGTGCACCGCACGACACGGCTGCAGGCCAGAGAAAGACAATTGTACACACATGTATTTGCAACATACGGGCCCCATGCTAGCAGACAGAGCAGCAGCTGACAAACACAGGGGTTGCTTCGGCACGTTTGGAGCACAGATATAAATGGGTACAGCATCTTTGTGGGAGAAAGCCATTTATCGTACCAATTACTATTACAGTTTTATACAGTGCCGATTTATTATTATCCCTTAAAAAGGAAACAGTAACCAGTTTGTGATTAATATCCAAAAGGAGAATGTTGACATTGAGACTCCTGTGGTATTCAGATAACCGACCTTATTCACGGGCCACACTTTTCACTCAACACAATGAAGAAAGCACAGGTGTAATTAATTGTGCTAATTACTTCTGCCGAGCAAAAGCACATTTGCCGAGCAAAAGCGTGCAGGTGATGTGCATGCTAGGTGGAAGTGCCTTCTGGAGGACATTATGGGATGGTAGCATCAACAGTGACAAGTGTATCTGTGCTTTTCCCTCTTTGACAGGTTATTAAATCTGTCAGCAAAAATGACATGTTTCTCAAATTGGAAAACAGCATGTCCTAAAAGAACATTTTAAAAATAATAGTTCCAGAAGAATGCCTGCTGATTGCTCCCCGAAGTGTTTGCTTACAAATGTAAGTTACAACTGAACCTCAAATCTCACTATGTTAGAAAGATCAAGAGAAATCTTATTTCCAGCACTGAACAAATGAAGAAACATTCATATTTACAAGCCTCATATTAAAGGGAATGACTATTTTCAACTAAACTGACAGATAATTCATTATTGTGGGTTGCACAAGCTGTGAAAAATATTGTGGGAAACCCACAGCAGTTGTCTTGGATAAAATAGAAACATGGATGAAAACAGGCACGTCTTCAGATGCAGAGGCAACTACATAGTGTGAAACATCAAACAGTCTGCCTGTATTGCCCCGGGCATTAGCACTGGCCCTCACCGCATGACAATAGAGTTCTTTAACTTCTTTAACTAAGGAATAATCTAAGTATAATAATAAGTATAATAATAATAATCTAATCTACATTATTGCTAAACATTTCTACATTGAAGATAAAACGCAGATGGTTTTACAAGTGTCCTTTATATTATCCCAACATACAGGGAGGACCAGAACATAAAGGATTTACATATCGTGACTTCCACATCACATGTTCTTCATGTTGCTCTTTGCTGCTTCTGTGCATCTGAACGTTCTCGTCTATTAAACTGACTGATCATGTCAAGGAATGTATCTCACATGTGAGTGCATCAAAGACCCCATCAGTTGGCTTTAGCAGCAGACGCTGCCTACTTATAACAAGTTAGGTGAACGCAATTTCAAAGTGCAGACTGACAGAAGGAAGATGGAAGGATTGATTTTTTCCTCCACCTGATGGGTTACTGACAATCAGCCTGGTCTTAAATGAGAAAAAGTCATGGGCACTAAAGATTACTTGTGTGTCTGCTACTTATAGGGCAGAGAGCTGACAAAAAGAATAAAAAAATGAGGCAAAATAAAGTTGAACTTAAAAGACATCCTCACCCTGACAGGCAGGAATGGATGCATCCCACGTGTAGTAGCCATAGGTGGTCTTCTTGCACACAGCTGTGCCTTTTCCGATTAGCTTGTATCCCCTGTCGCAAGCCCAGCGCACCATGCTGTTCAGATGACCCCCAGTCTGACTCACAACAAAGCCATGTTGCGGGGAGTCTGGGGTGCTGCAGTACATCGCTACAATAAATGGAGAGATTAAGGAGTGGGATCCAGGAGATCACAGAGAGTGGCGGGGCAAAAAAAGGGGGCGACAAGTAGGGGAAAAAGATAAATGTGAAGTATTGGAAAGAATCTACACAGAACAGGCAGGCACAAACGGTAAGAAAGCGAAATTATTCAAAGTGGGGGCGGGTGTTTGAAATGAACTGGAGAAAGGCTCAGGTGAACATTTTGTCACAGTGAGGATCCATTTGAAATGCTGAAAGATAATGAGGGAAAGTGCCTGAGGAAAGTCACGTCTCTTTAGCACTCAGGCTGTGTAACACGCAGCAAAGATGGACTTCAAAATCATACTTATGCTATTCCTAAGAGGCAGACGCATGCACAGTTTGCATGCACAGTTTGGTTCAACACATTAAGTACTGGCGCATCCCACTCTTCACTTCTTCCCAGCCTTCCTCTTTTTCATCTTACAGCCCACTGAATATGAATAAGATAAATCTGATTTTTAGAATATGAGCACGACCTCCCCGACAGGACAGGAAATCTGGAGGAAAACTTGCATGCATTACAAATGCTGTCAAACACTGCTTCAAATCAGCATGACTTGGAGAGAGGAGGGATTTACGACAAAAAGGGGGAACGCTGACTCCAAGTCAGTCCCTGTTCAAATCAATCAAGTCAAAGCAGAGTTTTCTTTACAAAATTCATCACACGGGCTTGCTTTCACAGTAACATTCCCCTCTATTAAACATAACACAGACATAACATGAAAAATACATGTCTTTTTGTGCTTTTTTTCATTATTATTGATGCATTTCAAATGGAATGAGATTACCTCTGCTGCTCTTGCTTAGCTGTCCGCTTTATTAAGAACTAATTAAGAATTTAAAACCTTTTTAAATTAAAGAGGGCAAAACAGCATGCTTTGCTTCCTCATTCTGCAGGTAACAAACATGTTCTGCTATAAGACATGATCACTAAATCGAACAAAATATAAATAAATACCTAATAATAAAAATCATGGGGTCACACATCAGATGTTATAGATGCTGTAGTGAATGTTGAGTAAATATTCTGTCTTCTTTTAGTAGTAACACAAAAATAAAAATGGTAAACCTGCAAACCCATGATTTTTATTGGTTTTTGCTGTATGGATGCACTAATAGAAGGAGAATATTTTTATAAATTGGATACATACTTTGATACTCACCCACGTATCTGATGTGGAAGCCTCGGCGGTTGGTGCCGTGGTCAGATGACCATCGCAGTAGCAGCTGGTGGCCCGTGGTGGTCAGATTGAACGGGGTCTCGATATCGCCGCTGAGTGATGCCATGCTCTGGCTGTAAATGTTAGGACCTGAGACGCACACACAGTTTTCCAATCGCACCCGCATCTCTAATACATACTGTACTTTAATAAGCAGCACTGAGGGGGGAAATTAAAGATATCTGGATATGGAAATAGTATATACAAGAAAATGACAATTAATTCAAGTACCAAGGACTCACCATCAAATATTTCCAGGATGTCAAACTCCTTTTCTGTTTGAAAGAGTTCAAAGTGCAAAGTGATGTTGTAACCCTTTTCTACGTTGATCAGCCAGGAGCACATCTGGAGGTTTGGGTAGTTTTCAGGGAAGCCTGGACTCAGGATCACTCCGGTTGAATCAAATCGTACCTCGTGAGCTGGACATTGGACTGGAAAAAAAAAACACGACAAAAGCTGAGGCAAACAAGAAGGGACAACAAAGAGAACAAGTACTGAAAAAAGATAAAAAAAAAAAATCTCCTCTTCTTCGCCCTGATGCACTGACAGCAGAACTCACATAAAAAAAAAAAAAAATAATTACATTTCAGCCAGACTGATATTGCAACTAATAGCTGAGCTGGTGAATCTGCTGTCACCAGGTCTCCACGATATCAATCGATCAAACAATAAAAGCCAGAAGGTGAGACAGTTTATTCTGTTTGGAAAAACAGTGCTCTGTGTGTGTGTTTTCCTGACTTCATGTGCAACGGCTCAGAGCATTCCCTTCATTTCCTGTCTGAAATTATGGCAGGTCTTGCTTCCTTCTATTCTATTCTATTTCTTTTCAGCTGGAAGCAGAAGTTCTCTCCTGAGCCACTCAAGAAGAAACATGACGTGCGCAAAAGGTTAATGTGAACAACTGTTGGAGATAAAAAGGTCACGGGAAACAATCAGACATGTGTCAAGAAAAATAAAATGTAGAAAGAGCTCGAACAGAGAGGAATGAATATTCCTTATTTGCAGGTTCCTGCAGACGTTCTTAATGGGGCTTTGAACCAGGTCACCAAAAAAAAAAAAAAAAAAAACCCTTTTCTAAAAGCTTTTATTCAGTTGGATCCGTCAGTCCAGGCTGCTGAGACACAGCCTACAATCCCATAAATCTCATTAACAGTGAGACAATCTCAGTTTATTAAACTGTATTCAGATTTGGCCACCATAGATGTGTAGTGTTTCAAAGAATTAATAGATTCGCTCTGTTTCGGTACTATTTTTGGGCTTTAATTATAACTGAATGTCTACTTGATTTTGTATAAAAATCACCATCACACTCATTATGGGATGGAGGCGTGGGGGGTGGGGGGGGTGGGGGGGGCGACAGCGACTGACTTGCTGAGAAGAAATTAGCAGCAATTTAATTTCAAACTGTGATATGATTAACCGTGATTGACACTATAAGACAAATACAGAGAGAATATTTCACTGAAAAATTTACACAGAAATTGCTTTAGTGTTTTACATCTCTTTCAGTCACATTCTTTTATTAAAGCAAAGGCTGCAAAGAATACTGTGCTTTGGAAATATTTCACAAGAGCTGGAAGGCTTTGGTCCGTCTGTTAAAGAGCCCCGTGAAGGCTAATTTTAGGGAGGTTTAAAAAAAATAAAAACAATTCATCTTCAATATCCCCATAATACAGACCGTTCAAGACAAATAAGAGAATAATGTGCTACCATAATTACTCCTAGCATTATTTTTACCACTGTGAACTCACGGACTTGTTCTTGTTCTTCCATATTCCTAGCAGGCATGTGAAGAAAATTCACAATGAACTCCTCAGTTAGTCTTAGATATACACTGTAGTTGGAAAATGAATAAAGCCTTTTAACTTTTTTTTTTTTGCACAAAAAAAAAAATCTATGTTCTCATCCAAAAAAACCAGGCCATGTGGATTTAGTGAAGGCTGCAGAGATGTTCCTGAGGTTCCAAAGAGCAAGGCGGCTTCCATCATTCTACAATGGAAGAAGTTTGGAACAACTTGTCATTGGAACAATCAGGACTTTTCTCAGACCGCCGTCTGACCCGACTGAGTGAGCTGGGAAAGAAGTCTGGGTCACAAATCAATTTAGAGACATAAAGGGCATCCTATCAAATTCCTAGAGCTTGAAGTGCATACAGCATAATTTGTCTGCTGGTGTTGGTTGTTGTTGTGAATAAAACTGAACCCTCAAAACTTTGAGAGGATAGTGTTGCCAGGCAACAAATGGGTCCATGGAGCGAGTACATTTTTAACCTAAAACCACTCTGGACCTCGAAATTCAAGTACAGGGATTAAAAACCAAATAAAGTAAAGCTGAAACAATTCCAGGCACCTCGGTGCTGTTTTTATTGCAAAGCTTTAGCAGAGATAAGGTTAGAGGGCCGCACAAATGGCAGGGAGAAGCTCATGTTTGGTTTCAGAACAAATGCAGCCCTTTGTTATCATTCAAACACTTAGAAATGCTAATATATTCAGAGATAATAAAATTTCATAAACATTACTGCGCATACAATATTCTATTAATTTCAGGCGGATCAAAAGTGATATTTGCTAAAATATATTTCTAGTGGGAATTTGTAGATAATACCTTGAACAATCCTTGGAAACGTATAGAGCATCCTTAAAACCTGTTAATGTGTTAGATTCAACTTCATTGTGTGCCAACCCAATTGTGCTTTTATCCTTGATCAAAGCTACAGAATAACCCTCCTCACTGGCATTCCTAATGGGGAAATATCTCAAAAAACAGCAATATCTGGTGGTGTCGTGGCTGCGTAGCTATGCAATGACATTTCACAGCTACGCAACCCCGACACCACCAGCAATATCTGGTGGTTTCGGGGTTGCATAGCTGTGCAAGGACATTTCAGCATATCTCATAAGCAGAAAATGACAATTAACAGAAGGGTTGACAGCAACAAAAGCAGAGGCAGTTCTCTCTCTGGGAGACACTGGAGAATTACTTTTCCTGCCCTATTGGCAAGCTGCCAAAAAGGAAGTGTCCTCTTTACATGCTTAGTGTAGCAGTCTCCTGGATGTGAATAGCGGGTCAGCTCAAATTAAGTTCAACTTTACATCTCCCAAGGAGAGCAATTAGTTTGCCGCTAGCAGTAGCACAAGGACATAACCTATTCAAGACAGGAAGATGTAATGAATTCTTGACTACAATAATGAGACGGTTCCTGAAAACGTAAAACAACAAATTACTAACCATGCTCAAATGGACATACTGGTAACTTTAATTTGATGCTCACATCAGGTTTCTAAAGTGTCATTCGATAACGATGCCCTGCTTGTGATGACTATTTTCACAGAAATCCTTATGGAAAAAATCTACACCAGCTTAAAAAAGTTAAAAAGACAGGTAGAAAAAAGAGTGTGTACATCTGCTTTCTCTGCAGGGGAATTAAGCTTAAAAAAATACAGGTATATCTATATTTGTCAGCTTTGGCCCAGCGTTTGAGCTCGAGCATACACAGCTATGTGTTGTCGGTAACACATGAAAAGGTGAGCTGGCAAGACTAATCCAACAAGAAAAATACAAATAATTAATTCTAGTGGTCTATCTTCACTGGGCAAATAAACAGAAATAATCAGGTTCCACACATTTAACCGTTCCTATTAGCACATCTGCTAATTTGAACATTTTCACACAAACAATGAAGCGAAGCACTGGAGATAAATTCACTAGGATTGGAATGTTCCGTATTCCAGGCAGATCCAATGCAACAAACCATGAAACTTTAATCTCCTCTTTCATCTCACTCCATATCACAGACCAAATTTGTGAAAAAACAGTTATAAAAGCTGTTCCTTACAGAAATGTTTCTGCTGAAAAAAGTGAGTAACCAGAATATCAAGCCAGATGATGGTAAAAACTGACAAAATATATTTCACATCACTGCATCTAAGATCCTTTATGAATGAAGGCACTGGCTGTGTCTGGTATCTGTCACGCTGTGATGATGAACCCAACACAACACGATCTCACAGTTCCAGAAAGACAAAATTCTCATCAACTCAAGACCTCTTGACAAAGGACTTCAGGGCAATTGTGTGTATCCGCCGAGAGTAAAATTATCAGTTTTCTGATGGCTACTAAAGGCGGCCAAGGTGACAGCAGGTGTTTTTGGTGTACCACACAAAATGATTTTCATGTGCTTCATTCCTGACAATCCATCACGGCGAGGAAATGTTATGCTAATCAATCAAGCAGCCATATTTGCAGAGATCAGGGACACAGAAATCACTCGATATGATTGCTATGGAGTGGAAAGGTGAGCGCATTTGACTGAAGCAGGCCAAACTGAACCGATATTCAATGTGCACACATTGCCAGACCGTGGCAACAACAGACCATAATGAAGACACACAAAAACGCGATAACATACACCAAACTCACACTAACTCACCTTGACAGACTGGTGGGGGTCCATCCATCTGCAGCCTCTCACCAAGTCGACATGTCAGAATCTCGTTGCCCACCAAGGTGAAGCCCGGCAGACACGAGTACCGGATAATGTCCCCTGTGAGGTAACGCACACCCGCCATCAGACAACCAACCCCACACAAACAGAGAGCAGGGGTGGACATGAGAATCAGGGCCAATCATTCACCCACCCACCTGTCCACAAACACACCGCCCTGCAGCATTAAGTAAGCAGAGACATTCTCAGCACTAGTGCCTGAAACATTAAACATCAACACATTTTCTAATAAAGATTGACGCCTTCTCTGTTGGCTAAAGCGCTGAAGGCACGTTGCTTTGGAGAGGAGCAAGCTGGTGAGCACAGTGATGTGGAAGGCACGACAGCCACTGGACACATCAGCTTCTGATGCTGAACATGCAGACAGCCCATAAGGGCCAATTAGCCCTGCCCAAAATACTATATCTTAGTGCCTAAAATATGAATGGATAAGGAAAAACTCATTGATATGCAAATACTTGATGAGGTAATTGCAAAGAGCAATAGTTGTGAGTAAGAGGACTTTTCAGACAGTATTACCATAATCAAATTCATAGTCAAGTCAGAGACAATATGTTTTAATCCTTGAAACTGACAGATGACTTAAAAAAAAAAATCTACCGAATAAACATTAAGAGTAAAGACTAGACAATGATTGAATGAAAAACTCTTCAAGGTAATGGATGATGAATTAATTGTGTTAAGAAAAATACATTTTCATTTCCTTTCTTCCATGCTGTCCAGGCTGTCTGGCTAAATTATTTCATTTCTGATGTAGATTTATTTTATTAGACGTCGTCCCTGGCCTGTAAACAAGTATAATGAAATAAGACAAACCTATTTCAAACTCGTCATCATCAGTTAGGATGGTGGCGTTAGCGACCGGGGGTGGTGGTTGGCATGTTCTCAGCTGGTACGCTGTTGAAAAGACCACAGACATTAAGCTCTCAGCAGTGTAGGTATGCACATCATTCAGCATTTTACTTATGTTTTCAAACCTGAATAAAGCTCAAACCGCAGACTTTTAACATTAAGAATGTTTAAATTAGATCAGAGAAAGGAGACGGTGTGAATCAACTTCTTTTCAAAGGAAAATTTCCAAAAGTGCAGAATGAAAACAGGCTTGAGAGGACATTCATCATACAGTATGTCATGAACAAAGCAAGAAGCAAACAAATGAAGCTAAATGAGAACATCTAAATAATGGCTTCAGTAGAAAGCAGGAAATAATCCCTCAATCCTGTGCTCTGCATCTCTTAACTTTACAGTCTGGCTCCAGCTGTGTAGAGCATTGATGATTAAATCAAGGACAGTCATAAAAGCTTTGATTTCACTTGGCACCAATCAAAGTGGATTTTACCATGATAACGAAGCACAAAGAAGCCACTGGTGCTGAAGTCACTGTGGAATTTGATGAGAACTTGATTGGCAGTGGTGGGCACGCCCTCCTGGACGGCATTGCCGCTGAACTGGCCGATCTGGGGTGAAGCTTGGTCGGGCCCGTCCCTGAGGAGTTAAAGAAGGTAGGAATTTGAAAGAGACAGGATTATGTCTAAATCCAGAAATAATAACTTAGAAACCAATGAGCCCTACTGGCTCATTTGAATTCCACTGACACCTTCACCGTCCAAATCAAACTACAGGGTCTCACCAGTAGAGGATGAGATGCATATCAGTGTCCCCCTTTGGGAGACCAGTTTCAAAGAATATCTCTTATTCCCATGACAGATCTGATAGTAACATTTTCAGATTACGGATACAAACAACCGAAATAAATAACATGTCTGCACAAACTGAGCCGTCAGGTTTTTTGAGGAAGGGTAAAATTGGAATGCCTCCTTCCGTAAAGCAACTTTATGTACATGTGACTGGGGGTAGACCTTAGGGGAAAGAAACATATTATTCCCACATATCCCACTTGGAATACAAAGATAGCTGAAAGGAAAGGCTTAAAATAGATAAGACAAAGTTGGGTTGCCAAATTTGAGAGTCGGAAGCCTGTGACTGAGGACTGAGGACTGAGATTTCTTACATATAATATATCCTTGCAAGCATATGTAGATAAATTATTTACTGGACTAACCAAAAGCCTGCTTTAAATTAACTACATGCAGTACAGCACTGCCAAAACTTAATCTAAACGGACTGAAAAATTTAAATGAGTGAATGTGTTATTTGAAGAGTTTGTTAATTAACATGAAGGATAAAAAATGTTTTTATTAGGATGAGAAAGAAAATGGATTAATGAAAGAGAGTACTTTTCCAATATATTAAAAAAAATGTTTCATTACTGGTGCTTTCAGGTCGCTCCAGGCCTATTTATCTGAATGATGCACTGTACACTAAATGTTTTTCCGTACGAGTGTGTACTTTTAATATCTTATGTATTAAAAAAGCATTATTGCAGTTTCATTTCATTGTGATTGGCAAAATGGGAGATGGCAGTCACGCAGGGAAATGAAATGTTACTATCAGAGGACATATTGCTTATGTGCTATTTCATTTGGAAATTGTAGTGCCAAAAGCTCCCATAGAATAAATGGTAACCTAGGATGCTGGAAGGCATTTCATCACCCATGAGGAAATCTACCTGACTGCCTGAGGCTTTCCAGACTAGAGAGGAATGTCAGGAGGGCAGAGCAAAAAGGGTGACGGGGCTGAGAAGATAGCTGCTGGACTGATAACCTGAAGCTAATATAAATATTTTGCAGCTGTGTGATTGCTCATGAGCAGATGCAGTTTACGCATACCAACAAACATCCCAGGTAACTTGGAGCTGATGCCTCCGCACTTCTAAATTCAGTTTATGTAACATTAACCTAGATTCTCTGTTTGTTCCTAAAATTATAACAAGACACACTCGGTTCCACACAGACTGGAAGCCGCAGATACCATCACAAAGATTTCTCACACTTTAGGGAGCTGCTCGATGAGCGAGGCTCGCTCCATTCCAAACAAAGAAAACAAAAATTATATAACGTAACACACATCTTGGCAATATTTTCAAAATGCAATCTTCGTGGTAAAGCTTCAAATGAACTTTCTAAGCACCACACGAGGAACAGAGTGATTAAAGGATAAGACAAACAATCTTATCTGCCAATAAAATGATCTGCGCGTGTTAGGGTCGGCAGAAATGTGCCAGAAGAAACTTACCACACGGTGATATAGTCATAGATTGGTTCTGTGTTGATTACAGAGAAGTTGATGTAGATGCCATAACCAGGAGGGACTCTGACCATCCACATGCAATCCTGAAAGTGCGGATACTCGGCTGGGTGACCAGGAGAATAAATTGTACCATTCATGGAGGTTATATTCCCACCGCAGAGAGCTGGAATTGGAGAGGAAATTCAGGAGAGGGTTGATAGAAAATATAAAAACATGCCTTTGATTTACTGCAAGTCATAAAAGGTGTTTTTATCGCAATATGTTGTTAAAAACAAATGATATCAGAGCGCTGGTCACTGTTTGCTGTGAGTTTAATGAAGTTGAGTATATCGCTCATGCATTTATCTAGACATAAAATGGGGCTCGAGGTGAAAAGAAATATTTATTTAGTTCCCTAATTATTAATGGCCATCCTTAGGGAGCATTAAACTGAATAAACGGTCAATGCATCTATCACTACTATTAAAAGCTAGGTGTGCCTGGATTACATATTAAAGATTTAAGACTAAATGCAGTAAAAAATACAACTAAAGGCTTCCCTCTATCACTGGGATCTGAAAACAGGTAATATAATAATAGGTAATATAATAATAATAATAATAAATTATTATTATTATTATTACTGTTAGCACATCAGACTAACTTCCATGGATTAGATGTAAATTTTCGTGTGGGCTGAAAGGATCAGTCAATACTTAAGTGACTTTTCCGTGTTGTATAATGAAAAGTTGTTTGGAGTAAAGAATAACTTTATTCCTGCATTCTCTGGAGAGTTTCTTTTGTTTCTGCCAAGTTCAGAATTGGAAAATGTCTATGATATTTACTGCTCTGACGTTACTGCAGCATCCAGCAGCACTGCAGAGACAATTAAAATTGCTGAAAGCAGCCCTTCTGAGAACTTGAACCAATGCATCAGAGTGCAACAAGAGGGCCAAAATGTATTGTGAAGGCCCTGACATGATATTCCCCTCTAAATAATCTGCGAGTTTTACAGAAAAAATAAACTTTCTTCTTTGCTCCGCAACTGAATCACTGGATGTGATAAACACTGCAACAAGATGACAAGAATACATTTCCACTGACATGTTGTACTCTGACTTATAGTTTGTACCCTTTTAAGAAAAGAGTGTCATAATTTATCAGAGACTGGTGTAAAGAGTCTTCTTGAAATTTACAACAATGACGAGCATAATCAGCTTTGTAATAAAGACTTTCAAATGGCCCATATATCATTATAATGGGCTGTGTCAGTTTATGGTTCAGTAAAGTGGTGTCGCATTGGCACTGAATTAGACGCTTTAAATAAGAACAATACATTAGAATAAAGGGCATTTTCATCACTTGTGTGGAGGACAACAAATAATATAAGAAATGTCAAAAATAAATAGATCTAAATGCTAAATGCAGATATGCAAGTGTCGTTTAGACTTTTTGGCCACAGGATCAAGACTGGTGGGAAAATTCTGCTGGGAACCAGATGATTACCTTCACAGCGAGGCATGGGGTGGTTCCAGTTTCTGCTGACTCCGTGCAGGCATGTGAGGGATGGCTCTCCGAGGAGAGTGTAACCTGTGAGGCACTCAAAGGAAATGGTCATTCCCACACTGTAGTCCTGACCAATCACAATGCCATTACGGAAAGGCCGAGGGTCCGGGCAACGCTGTAGCTCATACGCTGGGATAAAAAATAAATACACAAAGTAAAGAAAGCTTATAAAACTGAAATTTCCAGTATGAATAAGTCCTCTAATGCTATATATAGTTTAACATCAGTAAGGATATCAAAAAATTTGACTTATACCAAAGTATAAAATGTGATTTACATTTGTAGTTAGAAATGGGGTCTCTGGGGCAAGTCACCAAAGAACCCAATGAATGCAGCTAGACACCAGACTGCAGACACAGCTTGTATAACTGATGGAAGACAGCTTAAATGACAGGTAGTAGACCACGGAGATTACTTTTTCTTTTGAAAGAGAGAGACCAATAATTCTGGGGAACAGAGGACGTGACGGGTGGACATGATAGAGGTGAGATGGCAAAACAGCAAATAACGCTTGGGAGCCCGGAAAGTCAGCGTGGAATCGTCTTATTGGAAGGGGAATCAGGTGAGTTACAAAGGTAATACGGTAACTAACTCGCCTTTTTACTATAAAAAACGAATAGCATATTAGTCATCTGTTGTGCTCTGAGGAAGGAACTGCAGTAAGAAGATTGGCATACCGACAGATTGGAGATTATCTATTTTATCAGATCAAATCTAATAATTTGATTTTTCAGTGCTTTTGCAGGTAACATGTACCAACACTTCCTCCTCACCCTGATAGACAATGTGGAAGCCAGGCTTGTTTTGGGAATAGTCACTGTGGAAGAAGAGAGTGGTCTCATGGGTGGTGCTGAACAGAGAGCTTGGCACCACTGGGCCGCTGAACCGATCAATCACTGTTCCCGTTTCCAGACTTCCACTCCGCACCTCCAAATAGTCATGTACAGGCTCTGTCGAGAAGTTCAGAAACTGCAGGTGGATCCCTGAAACAACAAGATATGACTCTGTATTGTAGTTTTATTTCTGATAGCCTAATGAATTAAGTAGAAGAAAAGAAAAAAAGGGAAGGAAAGCCAGTTATGGAGAACCTACCAAAGCCAATTGGGAGTTGAACTCTCCAGCTGCAGTCCAGGCTGCTCTGATAATTCCCTGGAAAGCCTGGGCTGAGAATAACGCCACTGAATTCCATCAAAGAGCCACCGCACTGAGCTGAGGGAGACCAACCATGGAGGAGAAACATGTCAGTCCATCGCTGAACAGCTCATCGTGAAAACAAGGGAAACCACAATCGTTGGTGAATATGGAGGGAAGGCAAAGAGCACTGTGTCATTTATGTTGTGTAGGATTAAATAGGAGCAGAATTATGGTATGAATTCACAGAATGAGCACACAGCGGTGCAGTTTGTGAGTGCATTCTTGGTTCTTGATTTTGTGGGCGAAAGAGAAAAGTGATGCGAGAGGGCTTTATGAGTTTAGGATGAGATTGAGACAGGCACTGGTTGAGCACCTCTCTGGTTGACTGTGGAGACAACGCTCTGTACAGGCAGTTGTGAAAAGATAAGACCCTCAGGTTTATTCCCTGTTTGGTGGTGTTTAAATTAAAATAAATGAGGGAGTCAATATTCAGTACAGCAACACAGTTTGGCTCAGCGGTGGCAGCGATTACTTCGCCCTAGTCTTGCAACTGTCTTTTATTTGTGACTGTGCATTAGAGAATGTTCAGCTTGCTGCAAAGGTTACAGTCATCACCCTCCTGTGTACCATACATCCTCAACCTCCACAAGTGCTCGAGTGTAACGCAGTTCATCCAATAAAGACATCAGTGTTGAAGTCACTCCTTTTTTTTCCCCGGATCCACCCCAACAGTCCAGTTCATGTGAGAAGTATTAGAATCACAAGGAAAGCATAGGCCGACTTTTTTTGGGGACTCGAAGCTAAATATAGGTGGAGACTAAATCTATTATACAATTAATTGTATCACTGGTGAAGAAACCCAACTTGACCTTTTTACGCTGAGAGAAGTGGTGAGGTGCTTATGAGGATGATTCTATTCGTGCAAGGGCAGGCAGCACCTTTGATGTGGATTTATCAGCTACAAAGTGGAAGCAGATCCCGGGGTGTTGAGGTAAGTATGTTCTTTTCGCAGGCGAGAAAATGAGCAAACAAGAAAGAGATGCGTTCAAGAACTTCTAAAACCATTGAGCCTCAGATGTATATCCTTGGTGGTCTGTAAAAACCTCAGGGGTGTGATATTTGCATGATAAAGAAAGGAGTCATCGTGTTTGGATAGTGCTATCAGTGCGCAGTAAGGGTGGATCTGCATTACTGCAAATGCTCCTGTGGTGTTTGTGTAGCTGTAAAGTTTCAGGGAAAGTAATGACTCCTCAGACCAATCTGTAATTAAATGATGCACAAATGTTCTAAACCATGTGCTAACAGAAAAAATCTAAATGTATAATATTGTTTTTTTTTTAGCATAGTAAGTCCTCAGAGGCCAGTGATCGACTCTGATTTAGTACAAAACATCTTTAAAGCAAAGCAGACAAATGATGAATGAGTCAAAGAGCAAAGGTGACTGGCCATCTCTGATACCACACAATTTGTTTGTTGCCTGAAGTAGAGACAGTGACCTTAAATCCATACATTACCTAAGCACAGAGGTACAGGGTAGTTCCACCTCCTGACTGGACCAGGCATGCAAGTGATGTATGCATTTCCCTGTTCAGATATACAAAACAGATATTCAGCATCTGCAGTTAGAGCAATGAAAACAAATGTCAGCGGCAGACCAAATGGACACTGGTTTGCACGACATTTTTCTGTTTCTTGTGGACCTTGGGTGAAGAGAAAGATTTTCTTTTTCCCCAACCATGTGTATGTATAAATATTTGATGATATCAAGAAAAGAACAACCCCTTGCTGCTTGTTAGCCAGCAAATGTGCCCCCCGGAAAGTTTAAATGTTAGTACAAACAAATGTACTAAAGCAAGAAAACAAGACAAGTATCTGGATTGTACTTATGGATATGAATATATAATATTTTACAAGATTTGTAAACCTAATTGTTTGGTTATACTCAATGTTTGCAATAGTAGACAAGAGAACGTGCAAGTCTCAAATTACTGCTATGAACAAAGACCTGAGAATAATGTGAGATAATCAAAATAACATTTTTTCATACACAGACAGCTTAAAAGGTTCTGGTCTTTCTCTGTTTTATTTCATGTGTTCGTTCATTCAGCCTAAAGATGTTCTGTGGGAAGGTTGTTGGCGGACAGTGGCGAAGCCATGTGTGGGAGGAGTGAGCTGACCAATCAAAGCCAAACCAACGTAGCTCAAAACAACACAAATAAATAATCTACCCATGGAGAACAGGGGGGAGTTCAATCTGCTCTAGAAATTACACAATATAGTCGGTAACATTTTCAGACATCGTATAAATGTACTTATGAAGCTGGGTGGCGGCTTCACCACCACTTTGCACATTCACTTACCTGTAACGTGAAGCCTAGATTGCACTGGAAGGACACCATGTCGCCAACAGTGTAACGTTCCCCCACTCTCTCTCCGTTACTGGGAGGTAGCGGCTCCGGACACGAATCCAAACCTATTGCTTATGACAGAGTCACAACACACAAGTGTGGACAGCAATCATTCTTCTGCACAGAAGACGTTTAAATCCAGTTTCCAATTACATGGTGGCACCACGCTGTAAGAATACATATTTAAAGAGTTGTAAATCTGTCAACACCATGGATTTTTTTTTTCATGACTGAATCCACAATTTTTCCAGTAAGGGTAGCTGTAGATTTGTTTATAAATGAGTGTTGGAGCGGGTAATAAAGTATAGGTGAAGATTCAACTCAGATGATTCCAGGCTTTCCCGTGGGTTCACCACCTGCAGGAGGGGCCAGAGGGGTCACGTGCAGCGTGATTTGGGTGGTGGCCGGAGGCGGGGACCTTGGCGATCCGATCCCCGGCTGCAGAAGCTAGCTCTAGGGACGTGGAACTTCACCTCTCTGATGGGGAAGGAGCCTGAGCTGGTGCGAGACGTTGAGAAGTTCCGATTAGATATAGTTGGCCTCACCTCGACGCATAGCAAGGGCTCTGGAACCAGCCTTCTCGAGAGGGGTTGGACTCTCTTCCACTCTGGAGTTGCCGATGGGGAGAGGCGGCGGGCAGGGGTGGCAATTCTTGTTGCCCCCCGGCTCGGTGCCTGTACGTTGGAGTTTACCCCGGTGAGCAAGAGGGTAGCCTCCCTCCGCCTTCAGGTGGGGGGACGGATCCTGACTGTTTTTGTGCCTATGGCATGAACGGCAGTCCAGCGTATCCACCCTTTTTGGAGTCCTTAGAGGGAGTACTAGAGAGTGCTCCTTCTGGGGCTTCCCTCGTCCTCCTGGGTGACTTCAATGCTCACGTTGGCAGCGACAGTGAGACCTGGAGGGGCGTGATCGGGAAGAACGGCCCCCCTGATCTGAACCCGAGTGGTGTTCTGTTGTTGGACTTCTGTGCTCGTCACAGATTGTCCATAACAAACACCATGTTCAGGCATAAGGGTGTCCATATGTGCACTTGGCACCAGGACACCTTAGGCCGCAGTTCGATGATCGACTTTGTGGTCATGTCGTCGGATTTGTGGCCGCATGTCCTGGACACCTGGGTGAAGAGAGGGGCGGAGCTGTCAACCGATCACCACCTGGTGGTGAGTTGGCTCCGATGGTGGGGGAGGATGCTGGACAGACCTGGCAGGCCCAAATGTATTGTGAGGGTCTGCTGGGAACGCCTGGCAGAGTCTCCTGTCAGAAGGAGTTTCAACTCCCACCTCCGGGAGAGCTTCAAATATATCCCAGAGGAGGTGGGGGACATTGAGTCCGAGTGGACCATGTTCCGCACCTCCATTGTTGAGGCGGCCGACCGGTGCTGTGGCCGCAAGGTGGTCGGTGCCTGTCGTGGCGGCAATACCCGAACCCGCGGGTGGACACCGGCGGTGAGGGATGCCGTCAAGCTGAGTAAGGAGTCGTACCGGGCCTTTTTCGCCTGTGGGACTCCTGAGGCAGCAGACGGGTACCGGCGGGCCAAGCGGAGTGTGGCTGCGGCAGTTGGCGAGGCAAAGATCCGGGCGTGGGAAGAGTTCAGGGAGGCCATGGAGAACGACTTCCAGACGGCTTCAAAAAGGTTCTGGACCACCATCTGGTGCCTGAGGAGGGGGAAGCAGTGCACTGTCAACACTGTGTACAGTGGAGATGGTGTGCTGCTGACCTCTACTCGGGATGTTGTGGATCGGTGGAGGGAATATTTCGAAGACCTCCTCAATCCCACCGACACGCCTTCCAGTGAGGAAGCAGGGCCTGGGGACTCGGAGGCAGGTTCTCTTATCTTTGGGACTGAGGTAGCCGAGGTTGTTAAGAAACTCCTCGTGGCAGGACCCCGGGGGCGGATGAGATCCGCCTGGAGTTCCTTAGGGCTCTGGATGTTGTAGGGCTGTCGTGGTTGACACGACTCTGCAACGTCGCGTGGACATCGGGGGCGGTACCACTGGATTGGCAGACAGGGGTGGTGGTCCCTCTTTTTAAGAAGGGGGACCGGAGAGTGTGTTCCAACTATAGGGGGATCACACTCCTCAGCCTCCCTGGCAAGGTCTATTTGGGGTTACTGGAGAGGAGGGTCCGCCGGATAGTTGAACCTCAGATTCAGGAGGAGCAATGCGGTTTTTGTTCTGGACGTGGAACTGTGGACCAGCTCTATACCCTCAGCAGGGTCCTTGAGGGTGCTTGGGAGTTTGCCCAACCAGTCCACATTTGCTTTGTGGATTTGGAGAAGGCATTCAACCGTGTCCCTCAGGGAGTCCTGTGGGGGGGTTCTCCGGGAGTATGGGGTGTCGGGCCCCCTGATACAGGCTGTCCGCTCCCTGTATGACCGGTGTCAGAGTTTGGTCCACATTGCCGGTAGTAAGTCAAACTCGTTTCTGGTGAGGGTTGGACTCCACCAGGGCTGCCCTTTGTCACCAATTCTGTTCATAACCTTTATGGACAGAATTTCTAGGCGCAGCTATGGTGTTGAGGGGGTCCGGTTTGGTGGCCTCAGGATCTGGTCTCTGCTCTTTGCAGATGATGTGGTCCTGTTGGCATCATCAGTCCGTGACCTACAGCTCGGTTCGCAATCGAGTGTGAAGCAGCCGGTATGAGAATCAGCGCCTCCAAATCTGAGGCCATGGTTCTCGGCCGGAAAAAGGCGGAGTGCCTTCTCCGGGTTGGGGAGGAGATCCTGCCGCAAGTGGAGGAGTTCAAGTACCTCGGGGTCTAGTTCACTAGTGGGGGAAGAATGGAGCGGGAGATCGACAGGTGGATTGGTGCGGCATCTACAGTAATGCGGACTCTGCACCGTTCCGTTTTGTCTCTGTCTCTTGTCTCTGTTCACCCAATAAAGAGTTTATTGTTCTTTGAGAGCCTGGATGGATGATTCCAGGCTTGAATAGAAACATGACAGACATGAATCTACGAGTGATAAATATCGAAATTGTATGTGACCTAAAACACAGCGATTATTACGCTGATTACATACTATAAAAACATACTTTCTCAACACAGAAATGAAACATTTGTATTTAATCTCCAAAAGTATGACTATGGGGAACAGGTCAGTAATTATCATGTAATTACACAGCAGCCCTTTTTCATGCATTTGCAGGCCTCAGTAGAGTTGAACAATAATTAAGGGAGCTGGTTTTCTATCTCGTCACTACCATTTACAAAACATACTTTCTCAACACAGAAATGAAACATTTGTATTAAATCTCCAAAAGCATGACTACGGGGAACAAGTCAGTAATTATCATGTAATTACACAGCAGCCCTTTTTCATGCATTTGCAGGCCTACAGTAGAGTTGAACAATAATTAAGGGAGCTGGTTTTCTATCTCGTCACTACCGTTTACAAACTGGGACAAGTCATAAAACTATGCTGCTGGTGGCTGTAATCGCAAAATCTTTTCGACTGTGATCACAAACAATCGGTGAGAAATTACAGCGCAATCCCTGAAGAGTTGCTTGACAGAAGCATCAAGCTTAATTGGAACAAACTTATTTTCGGTGCTACTTGCTAGGTACTGAGATATCTGATATTGTGTTTACTGGCTTAAAAACAGTGGTGGGTTTAGCTCTGTGCACATCTGAGGGTGATCCATTCTTAATGATGCATAACTACACAGCTGGTCCAGAACTGTTGTGTGTAGATAAACATGGCTGCAGAAATATAGTTGAACAGCCTAGAATCAGCTGCTCAGTGTTGCATGCCTGTTGACTGGTTGCTCCACTGAGCTTGTAAAGAGACTTATGGGACATCAGAGCAACAGACAATAAGACAGCAGCCATCAATAAAAGCACGAAGAGCTACGATACAACAATGCAACAACGATTCCTGGAAACCATGTTATTTGTTGGCTCGATGACACGCTTCATGGAAGCAGAGCTCGCTTCCAGAATCTGCCATGAGGTATGATTTTAAATCACAGCAAAATGGTGCAGCTGGAAATGAATTATGTTTCATGAATACAACATGCCACGCATCTTTACTGCAGGGAACAATCGACCTACCCTCTGCAGCCTTCTGTGGCATGTTCTATAAAGCAGTGTGCTACATTTTATTCATATTGTATGTATATCATAAATCACTGACAGTTCCAATGGTATTGTCAGGGTCCAGCAGGCTGGCCCTTTTTCATGTGTGGTGTTTGTCCCGTGTTCTCCCTGCAGAGGGTGCAGGTTCCCAGGATCCAGCGGAGGCTGCGCACCTGTCGCTGATTGGCTCATCAGCGGCTGATTTAGGGAGGCTGCCAGCTGGTCCCCGTTGCTGGATCATTGTTTGTTCCTACCTCACCTGCAGCGTGATACCTGACTTATTCAGACTGAAGCTTTCCTGTGGATTGTGACTCACGAGAGTTTTTGCCCTGGTTCCCAGGTCGTCACGTTCCTTGAGAAGAGGTCTGAGCTCGGGTCTTTCGACACCCCCACAGTGGAGCTTCCCCGTGAAGAGTGTTTTGGACGTTGAGTTTTTATGATCACCATTTTCCCCTCCATTGGAGTGCTTTCAGTTTTTTCATGTTCTCTGTTCACCCAATAAAGGGTATTTTGTTCTTTGAGAGCCTGCCTCGTGTCTGCATTTGGGTCCTAACGAAACGTAACAGGTATCCTAGCAATCTGTGTATCAGCTGTTATCCATCTGTTTAGTTTTAGGCACTCGTGTTTTTAATTTAGGCTATTTATTTTATTAATGATAACATATGGATGACCCTTAATCATCAATATGCAGTATGCATATCAGTAAACAACACACTCAGAAATAAAAGTAAATCTGCTATTCATGATTTTCTACCTGCGGTGTAAAAGTGAAACAGGCCTAGACAACTATGGACAACAGTGGACTACAAGTGCAGACAAGACAGTTGTATACTATAAATATCCTCACAGGCTGCAGCACATCTACTGCTCCATCAAAAAGGCATCAGCTTACTTTCATCCTTTTAAAAGCAGAGACAGGAGAACTAAACTCCATCTAAGCATCAGTTCCAAAGCAGCGTCCGGTGTGTAACACACTGGAGGAAAGCCAAAGTAACATTTTAACTGAAATAAAAAGAAATTCAATGTTTCTGAAGGCCTCATTAAAAATATGAAATCGCAAAATCTTATTTCTGTAAGAAAATGTAGGGACCGTGCACAAAAGAAAAATAACAATCCCTTTTCTAAAATGGAAGACACAGTTTGCTTCTAAATTCTAAAGATGGTCTGAAAAGTTAAAAAAAAGCAATCAAATTAGAAGTCATGTCCGCGAAGGCAACAGGATTATATTTGTTTTCCATTAACCTTTCTCTGAAAGTCTGAGGAATTTCTTGAATGGATGGGTTAAATTAAAATGCTGCTGACCTTAGAAATTACTTTGCCTATTTGAAATACTAAGTGAAGGAGGTGAACAGAACAAAATCTTTGTTAAAGATCAAATATGTTCACAGTTTTCCAACAATTATATCAATTAACGGAAAGGATCATTTGGAAATTCCTGTTTTTCTTGGGATTAAAATGTCAGATCCGGAATGAAATCACAGATAACATCTGAGACGCTATGCTAATCAAGAGAAGATTGCGAGCTACATGTAGTGAATAAATCATGGTGCGCTGGGAGACAGTCATGCGAGGTTGGTTAAATTTTCAGCACTACAGCTAACACTGGTTTGCATGCGTGCAGTTCCCCAGTTTAAAATTTCACAGTTTGTGGTAGATTTGAGTGACACACTCTGTATAAAAAATAATTAAACTATAATAAGACCTTTCAGTTCGAGCACCCATTGCAAAGCAATGAAATGAAGTGGATAAATGTCGGTATTTGATGAAAAAAAGTCATTAATCTAAAAAGCCTGAAGACCCGATCTTCCCTGAAAAGTCGACAGTCTGAGCAAACAAAAAACACAGAGGAATCATTTCAAGTCAAAAGACTGCCAAATTTGCACTCTGTCTCTCGGGGTGCATGAACACGTCATCATTGGTGCCGCTCCACAAAACCTGATGTAAATTAGGTCTAAAAATAATACCAAGAGTGCAAGTAAACTTGAATCCAGATGAAGGTGACAAATTTCGAGACTCTCCAACAGAATGCACTGAAGATTCCACAGCAGGTGGAGGAGAAGACAAAGGTCCAGTTTAGAGTCATTGTCGATGTGAACTCCTCCATATCAGCACATGGTCTGGATACAGTATCACCATCTTAGCGCGTCTGAGAACACACCATAACCCTTTCACGTGACAGGAAACCATCAGATTTAGGGGCGACTGTTAACTTGCTACTGTATGAATTAGTGACATGATTTCTTTGTCACCTCTCAAGATCCATCCATCCATCTTCTACCACTTATCTGGGGTCGGGTCACGGGAGCAGCAGCCTAAGCAGGGAGCTCTAGACATCCCTCTCCCCAGCTACTTTGTCCAGCTCTTCCGGGGGGATCCTGAGGCGTTCCCAGGCCAGCCGAGAGACATAGTCCCTCCAGCGTATCCTGTGTCTTCCCAGAGGGACATGCCCTGAACACCTCACCAAAGAGGCGTCTGCAGAGTCCGCATTACTGCAGATGCTGCACCGATCTGCTTATCGACCTCCCGCTCCATTCTTCCCTCACTCGTGAACTAGACCCCGAGGTACTATAACTCCTCCACTTGCGGCAGGATCTCCTCCCCAACCCAAAGAAGGCACTCCACCTTTCTCCGGCTGAGAATCATGGCTTCAGATTTGGAGGTGCCAATTCTCATCCCAGCTGCTTCACACTCGACTGTGAATCAATCCAGCGAGAGTTGGAGGTCATGGACTGATGAAGCCAACAGGACCACATCATCTGCAAAGAACAGAGACTTAATCCTGAGGTCACCAAACCGGACCCCCTCAACACCATGGCTGAGCCTAGAAATTCTGTCCATAAAGGTTACGAACAGAATCGGTGACAAAGAGCAGCCCTGGTGGAGTCCAACCCTCACTGGAAACGAGTCCAACTTACTGCCAGCAATGTGGACCAACCTCTGACACCGGTCATACAGGGAGCGGATGGCCTGTATCAGGGGGCCCGACACCCCATACTCCCAGAGAACCCCACCCCCCTCAGGACTCCCCGAGGGACATGGTTGAATGCCTTCTCCAAGTCCACAAAACACATGCGGATTGGTTGGGCAAACTCCCATGCACCCTCAAGGACCCTGCTGAGGGTGTAGAGCTGGTCCAAAGTTCCACGTCCAGAATGAAAACTGCATTGCTCCTCCTGACCTCTCAAGAGATGTTCATAACATATTTACGTAGAAGTATGGTTGACTTAATGAAGCTCTATCAATCCAAACTGGCTTGATTATTCCACTGCACTGAGCTTCCACAGCACAAATGTCTGCTTAAATCTGAGGGGGAAACAGCATAAATGTATGCCCCAAATAAAATACAAGTACGAGAATGTTTAAGACAGAAGACGGCTGGAAAGTTACCAGAAAAATGTAACCTCTGGGAAACAATGACACTCCAACATAAACGAGCAGTTCCACTGAGAAACAAAGAGGCCTGATGAGTTGTCTCTGCCAAGAGGCAGAGAGTAACGCCACATGGTAGCGGAGCTCACCAATATGAGTAATTACACATAAACAGACAGGAATTCAGCGGGAGCCCGGTTAACACCGGTCAGCAGACTTCAACATGAGAGCCGAACCAAAATATAAGACAGAGGAAAGACTGGAGGGTGAGAGCCTGATGTGACTCTCAGCAGGATGCTGTGGTGGTGGGAGGAGGCTAGTGCAAAAAGGAAAGAGCCCACAGAGAAACACAGCTTCACAAGGGTTCAAAGCGAGAGGACATTTCTGAAATGAAGCTCTGACTGTGAGCAACATGGCTGTGAAGTCATGATAGTGACAGGACTGACAGCAGGGAACGGCTGAGTTTTCACGTTTGTGATTTTTAAATTATTAGGGAAATTATTTAAGCAAAATAAACACTTCTGTAATCATTTAAAAGTTTATTCAACAGTGTAGTGATTGGAAAAATATAAATTACCATTATATGAACGAGTGCAAAAAGAAGAAAAAAAAAAGAAATTAAACCTCGCCTTCCACGAGGCACCCTTATTTTAATTTGCTTTACATCTGAACGAGCAGAATAATAAATCAATTGCTCCGCTGGGGCCTCACTGCTTAAACTCTCAGGGAAATGCTCAGCATGCTGCAGCCCTTAGCAAATATGCCCTTGAGCAAACAGCCCACTGAGATATGAGCATACTTACTACCAAATAAAAAGAATGTGGGTGCACTAAGTTGAAGCAATGAAAAAAAAAAAAAAAACTCTGAAATACATCAGGTGAAAAACTGAAAATTAAATTCTTCCTCCTTGTTTGAGCTATCCACACTGGCAGCTCTATTTTTCTTTCTACCCTTCAGTAGCAGCTTGGGAAAGATGGCAGACGGACACATGGAAACAAAGTGACAGCAGAAAAAAGTGACAAGTAGTGAGACAGGACACCTCTCCTCATACCTGTGTACTCCAAATGGAAGCCAGCAGCAGAGACGCTGATGTCAGACTGGAAGGTCAAGTACAGGTTGTTGGATGTGCTGTTCAGCAGCTGTGGGATTGTTGTACCTGAATTACAAGAAAACACTGTCAAAAAAAGGAAATATGCATATAAAGTTGATGGATACACAGCACATGTTGGCCCTCAATTACATGCTTCATATAGAGACTGAGATGAAGGTAAAGATTCTGTCTTAGTAGAAACAACTTCAACAGGCTACAGGAGGCTAATAACATGAATGGAACATGGTGACATCCTTGTCACAAGCCTCCAGATGGACCATCATTCATGAACTCCAAGGGGTCAGTGTCCTCAACAACTCACAGCCTTATATAATTGTGCCGCACCTCAGAGCGGCACAATATGAAACTGTTTCTTAATCATTTACAAGCCCTCACCCGTTTCATATCCCATGCTACCCTGCACAGTGACAGCTTTAGTGTGGAGCTGAGATAATATGTGCACAACAACTGAGACAAGTGGCGGCACTTCCTCTTTCACAAGGGTTCAATTAAGTGATGGACTGCTTCACATGTTAAGAGCACCACTTTCATCAGTGCAAGTCTGAGAACACCGCCTTTTTGAAAATCCAACACTGAAACAGAAGCTTGTAAGACTTCATTTTCATTTTACCAACATTCTGAAATAATCTCAGCCTAAACTACACCTATTTGTGGCTGGTTGTGTAATGTGCCAAATAGAATCCACACGGTTTTACCTGAGTAGCTGCCGAGCCTTGGTGCATTGCCATCAACCCCATCGAAAAAATCCAGTGAGTCCCAGTTGTGCTCTGTGGCAAAGGTCACGACCTGAATCTGAAAGAGGGAGAAACCTTAATCTAGATGTAAAAGCAATAAATTGCTCAAACACTGTCGATGTAAAAGGGATTCAATTTCCAACACCGTGTATTACAGCAACCACAGATCTCTGCGCCCACTCACTTGGATGCCTGCTCCCTCTGGAACAGAAATTCTCCAGGCGCAGTTCAAATAGTTGGCGTATGGCTCTGGGTATCCGGGAGAGAGGATGGTGCCTTTGCGATCAGTCAACATGCCACCACAGGGAACTGGATGAAAAGAGAGATCAGTTTTGACAACATTCAGGTTTTCAGGTCGGCACAGGACTGCAGAGAAAGATCCAGAGAAGATCAAAGTGAGAACAATGTTAGGTCATTAATCATACTAGCTGATTTTATGTCATTCTTTAGATGAATGTGCTGTAAAGGTAACCTGTATTTACAGGTATTCATGCACCCTTGTCCTCGTGGTCTCATTTCGCACTCAATGAAGCCTTGACAGGACTCAACACTTGCAGTAATGTCTAATGAAATGCATCACAGGCAGCAGGTGTCATGTTTTCCAATGCTTAATGGTATGTGTGTTATTTGCATCACTGCCACATTCCAGACACTTATGAATATTGAACTGGAGTCAGTGGCCAGGTCCTGCTGTCTGTGTCAAAAGCTGTCGCATTTGAGAAAAGCAATTAGGCCAGCTTATTCTAAAGGGTGAGCCTCCATTTTCTGGGTTGGATTATTACCTATTAAAAACAGGAATGTTTTTCAGCCTTCTGGAATGTTCTTCTCTAATGTAATCCAGGGAAAAAAAAGAGGTGTTTAAGCAGAGATAACTAATGCTGTATGTTCTCCTCAGATATACCGCTTTGCTTTTACAGGCTGGATTACGCACCAGATATTTTAAGACGTTATATTAATGAGAAATGTATAAAGATATAAAATTCACTTTTGAAGTTTTTCCTCTGTGTACTGGAGCTGTGGAAAGATGTGGTTTTATAGTTAATTATGTGATCTCCTGTTGTGTTTTCCAGACAAATTAATGCTCAGATTAATGCATGGTTACTAAACCCTTACATTACCTAACATTTTCCCCTCAGAAAGCAGAGCTACCATGCAGAGCAGATGAGGACATTCTGAAAGCACAATGTGTTCTCACAGTGACAAAGCAGATGCTATTTGTCATGGCCAGGGTTGATGCTATACCATTCAAAATAATCACAATTGAGGATATCCAGCAGCCATGGGACAGAACTATTTATTTTTTTCCAGCAACATGCCACAATTTCAGGCTTTTACCTTAAAGTAATCTGCTTTCATCTAAAACCACCGCATTCATGTAAGCTTCAGCCAGCACGTGTCACACAGACAGAGACGTTCATATCCTGCAAACGCTGCCTGAAATATTCTTCAAGGTTTGGGTTGTCTACAGGTTAAAAAACAGTGACAATTCACTACACCATCAATCACAGCCTTCCTAAAATAAAAACCTTTTTTTTAGTTCTGATTTTGAATGCATGGCACACTTTACTTGTACTGTATTTAGCTGCAATTTAATTTAGCTTCTTTCAATGTGCATGTTTTTAGGCTGTAGGTGGAAGCCAGCATACCCCGAGGACAACTCGGAGAATATGTAAACTCCATGTATAAGCCCCGGAGATGGAATCCACGGGACCTTCTTGCTATGATATGACTGTGCTAACCACTCGCCACCGTGCTGCATATAAACTTCATCAATGAGTAAACACTCGCGGAAGATAGTAGTCACTGCAATTAAAAAAAGTAAGCACACAGAGACAACATCCAAACCTTCTGATAAAATATTACTTAATAAAAATTTAAGGTGCTTCAACAAAATATTAAGGTAGTCATGAATTACATGTAAGAGCATGTAAACTATGCAACAGCTGCATCGCTTTTATTGATTTTAAGTGAGTGAGTTTGGAAATGCATGATTTCCTTATTGAAGTGCAAACTTAGGACATCTTTAGTGAAAATAAGATGTTCACTGTTGGACATTCTCATGCCATGCGCTATTTATAGGACAGAATAAAGAATTGGCCTCATTCAATATTCAGTGTCCACCTGGAAGCTGCACCATTAAAAGAACACACTAAAAAATAGAGTAGAAATAATGTCCACCAAAAAGCACCCGGATATCAAAAGTGGTCTCGGTTGGCAGAAGAAGTCCAGACTCGCCTTGCTACATAGCTCCAGACTTGCACTATAATTGGTCTTGGGAGTTTTTTTTTTTTTTTTTTTTTTTTCAAAAAAAAACAGAAAGAATTCACAATTTAAAAACAAGCTCGGCGCAGCATTGTTTACTGGGCCGCACCTTTGAAAAGTGGAAAGCCAACAGTGAATTCCAAGGAGTGGGCTCACTGAATCATGGGAGCTTCTATAATATCAGCCAGTTATGATTTTCTCTGCTGTGAAAAACGATTGGGTTTGTGTGCGAGTCTCCTGTGGGAGGGCAACCTTGCTCTGAGAGGCTCGGGGAATAGAAAAACAAAAATCTCATCTCAACATCCATCAATGTTTAGCTTTAACTTACTATTAGCACAACCTTAGATGCAGTCTTTTTTATTTCTGTCACAAGGCCACTCAAAACTAAGCATCTACTGGGACACGCATGAATTAAATAAATAGTGAAAGGCTGCACTCTTGCAAATTAGCACTAAAACCATAGTTGCTGTTTTTATTAAATTGAGAGTAACAGGAGTTTGGAGAACAGCCATTGGTCAACCTCAGCTGGGAACGTGTCCTCTGAAATGCAGGTGACTTTAAGAGAGCAGTGCCACCTACCATAAAAAGTACTTGAGTAATTGAGAGTCACATTTTTATTGAAACATCTATGAAACTATATCCATTATTCTGGATGAGCACACTGTCCCTGAGGGAGATTCCGCAGCCAGATTCAATTTCAGTATAAAAATCACATTGTTTAGAATTCAACTCTGCATGTCACTTTTATTCCCTTACCAGACGGAGGTAAACCTGGGTGAACCCGGGCTTGAAATCTTCCAGACTAACTGGTTGGGACTGTTTGAAGACATGACAGGAAGACATTGTTCTGTCTGTACTCGGCACATCTCTACCATCCTGCTGCATGTGGCCTCCTGCCTGTTTGGTTTGTTTGTTTAGTGTGTGAAAACCAAGCATGTAAGTCTATTCATGTGTAAGAAAATGCTTTGTGGGCATCCCATTCAAATAGATCCCAGCTTCATTTTTTTCATTTCTGTAATAACGACTTTTCCCGTCAAGCGATTGCCAACAACTATGACTTTTAAATCTTCAACATGAAACAGACATGGTTGAAGTAGTTCATTCATAAAATGATGTGACACCTCTGATGGAGGCACTAACGTTTTTGGATTATTATGTATGAAGGGAACTAACATGCATTCATTTTTCCAACTCTTTGGTTAAATCATGATTATTTATATACTTTTACACAGTTAATATCACCCATCATTTTTGTGGCCACCTGCTAAAATCTCTATTCATTATATTCTGTTCATCTGTTTTGGGCTCTAACAATGCTAAATAGTATAATAATATAATTGCAGTATAATTAGAAATTGCTGCAGTGACTGACATCACCCTTTGACAATGAACAGGTAGAATATGAGGAGTTTTTTCCCCACTCTAAAAAAGGAGTGATAAAATGTGAGTGTACTCTTGATGTACCGTTGCTGTAATGGTAATGCACTGAAGGCTTGACAGATGAGCACTGGGTCAGAACTTGCAGATTTGCGCACTAACACTCTGCCAAAAATGTATCTAATATACTGCTGTGTGTGTTTGTGTGTGGAGTCGAAATCAGGAACAAACTCCTTTGTTCGAAGAGAATTTGTGTGACGCATTGTTTTTCTTTGCTTCCTTGGCTCTCTGTAAGGGTCTGAACTATGAAGAGCAGAGATAGGAGAATGCTTTGCAATATTTGTTGGGCATTAAGATGAAAAAAAAAACAAAAACTGTAGACGCTCCATTTTGGTGAGTGTGAATGTGCTCCAAGGCATGAAACCACCTTATAAGGATGCTTACCAGCACATGTGGGCACAGTGCCGTTCCACTGGGCCAGGGCATTGGGCACAGCCTCACACCTGATGGCGCTGGAGCCGTGTAGCGTGTAACCTGGATTGCATTCAAACAGCACCACCTTCCCAATGCCAAAGTCGTTCCCTATCCGCTTCCCGAAGCGAGGCTCTGGGACTGAGCTGCACTGAATGGCGCTTGTCCTGGGGACAGCTTTGTGGAGGAAATGAAAAGGAACAGGAGAGGACAGAAGATGGAAACAAAGCGTGGTGGGTGTGTGTGGTTGAAACACAACAGAGGAGGCAAGATGGTGAGAAGAGGGAGGCAGAGAACTCATAAAGCCCTTGTTAATCTCCTCACACGTCATTAGCTCCCCGTGTCTACTGTGCCAGGATAGGCTGTTTGAATCCATCATTTCCTGCTCTCAGCAGCGATCTGGGCTGAACAGATCAAAAAAATGGTCTTACCTTGGTAAACAAAGTGAAATCCTTTGGCTGTTCCTGTTCCATTTGCAGTAAACTTGAGCATTATTTTGTTTCCTGAACTCAAAGGAAGAGTCTCACCTAAATGACAAATGCAAAGAAGAAATTAACAACGTACTGGCATCGTCTTTGTCCAGTTGGCACTCCTGTGACCTTATTAGGAGGATACCAACAATTTATTTTATCATTTAATGCATTCATTTACATTAAACTTAAATGTAATTATGTTATTTGAAATTAATTAATTTAAGTATTTGAAATGGCAAATATAATTTGTTTTCTAGATTTGGTGACAGCTGGATCTAATGAAGCGTGAAGAAACAATTTATAACAACAATATTTTGCGTTTGTTTTTTTCAATTAAGGTTTATTAAACTGTAGTCATACTGTGTTAAGTGCTGTCAGAGGGGAAAGCTGGTCTAAATGATGAGTTAAAAAAAAATGACCTGAGTGAGATCCATATATGGCGGCGAGAAGGGCTGAATCAGTGGTGGATCCATCGTAGATGTCCACCACGTCAGATGTTAAAGTCTGGAACACCACAAACTGACCAAAGAGCACTGCAAAAAAAAAAAAAAAAACTGAGAATAAGCAATCTATATTTCACTAGCAAGGATTATATGTTCATTATCTGCAGGTAAGGTGCTAAAATTATTTCTACTCTTAAGACAAGAGCTGATGCCTTGACAAATCTGACGGTTCAAATCCCAACACACAGATAAATAATCTGATTTAAAGACTAAAGTATCTTGTCAGATGTGACTTGTATTTCCCTCTGCTGAGAGCGCATCCACCCTGCACACACATTTCTGTGAAGCTTTGTAATCATAACTCTTTAAAAATACTGAAACTGGCAGAAATTATGAGGAGAATCTCTCCTCAGGCACAAATGGTTTTGAAAATTTGATAGGTGTGATTTGTATAAAAGCCTTGCCGACACAGAGCATAAAGGTGACGCTCAGCAGAATAGACAGGGAGGCCTTTTTTTTTTCAAGTTAACTTTGCTGTACAAACACCTGTTCTTTCAGCATCTCATTAAATTAATTAATTGAAAATTAAACAAACTTGCCGACACTCTACAAACACTCTGTAGCTTGTATTTATTGCCGTTTTTCTCCGTGTCCTGTATCAAACTGGACACTAACTTTAAAAAGCTGTGACAGCAGGTTTCACAAGTATATCTAACAATAAAGCCTCATTGCTGTCATCGTCCAAACTAAGGCTACAGTCCTTCTCCATGTTTACACCATTTCCTCTGTGTGTGTTTGAGTGTAGGCTGTGAAAAGAGAGCAAAACAGTGATGTAACCTAAGTCACTGCTTCCTGCTAATGCCTGAGTGGGAGGTTACATTTTAAAAATCTGGAAAGAATGAGGATTAACTCAAGCTTTAACAACACGCACACAAACTTGGGTTCTGTGCTTGTTACAATCTACCCTGTATCCCTATTCTGCTGTAATCTGTGTGCTCTGCAGTTGAAAACCCTGAAATAGTTTGATATGATGTTCGAGATGTAGCGAGCTGGCATGTTTGTAAGTTGTAGTCAGCTCAGCATACACACACCTTCAAACTGATCTTCCTCAGGCTGTTTTAGGACGGGAGGATAAGCCAAGCACTTTCAGGGTGTTGTGGCTGTCACGGTTTGAGTTATGCCCATTTGATACAGCAGAGAAAAACATACAAGTGGTCTTTTTCCTCATCGCTCTGCGCTAATATGAAAAACTGACACAGAATCGGTGGCTACTTTCATCACGCATCAGCCGGTGGCGATATATTCATGAACTGCTTCTCAAGCTGTGCCTTTTCTGTGTCCCCTCCTGTTCAGTGTGCCTTAGGATGGGCCAGGGAGGGTTATCTGAGGTTCCCATGGAGCCGTCCCACAACCTAGTGTGACACTTAACTGGACATTTCACTGGATTTTATTGGAAATGGTTTCGCAGTTATAGATTAAGGCAGTACAGATGGGAGCAGACTGCAGTTTCTGTAAGAATACTGAAAAAAATTATAATCATACCTCCCTCCCATATGTGGTTAAGGATGTGTTCTGCATGAACACAATGCTTAATTACTGTCAAATTGTGTTTCTCATTATATCAACGGTTCAATGGGTACCCGCACTTGAGAAAAAAATAAGTACTAGACTGAAAAACAGACATGCTTCACCAGGCAATCAGTGCGTTTGTGCTCTGAGTTAGAAAAGTCGTGTTTGTCCATTACCAATGGCATCTATAGGGTTGTTTCTGAGTATGACCCAGTAAAACCATTATACAACCACGCAAATAAGAAGGCTACAGCAAAAGCACAAATGAAGAGGCAGGATTTTTAAAAAGTGATCAAACGTCACCGTAAAGCCGATAGCTGCAATAAAGCGTGTGCCTTGTGCAATGCGGATTTGGCCTGACAAAAGCAAACTCAAAGTATTGGAGATGTGGAACTTTAATAGTGTATGTGGGAAGCTACTTAAGTTCTGTGTAATCAAACAGATCAATTGCATGCACAAACGCACCTACCTTTAGCTACAAGACATCGCAGCTGAAGAACGTAAACACGTGCACACATACGGACCCAGCAAGGTCTAATAACAAACAACATCCCTGGCAGATCTATAGAATGGTAAACACGCCTCGCTGCCAAGGGTCTAAATAAGAGATGATTTTGCACTCAGGGACAGTTCCTTGATGCGGTATTAGCGTACCAAGACTATTCTACGTTGAACAGGCTGCAACCCCCCCCCCTGTTATGGACACTAATGCACGCAGGGTAATGCAAGCATGTGCATAAACACTCTGGCGAGTGCACTGCAGCTCATTTATGCTTCTAATCCAAAGTCGGCCATGCATGACTCCAATCTGTTCCTTTGCTGTAATCACGTCCAGATATTAAGTCAATAAATCACTGCAAACTTGTTACCTAATTTATGCAGGGCTGTGATGAATCTTTTGTCCTCCGGGGATAGTCATGCTGGTGCAACACAATGCACTTGAACAATGGGCAACATTTTCAGCCGTGCATCTTCACCTCAGACTACATGAAAATAGTTAAGCTGCTTTAATGGCTTAAAAACTTTAGACTCGAGTGACTTCGGAAGAGTCTCTCATCTTATTAATGTCACGCACTCCTACCCCAGCAGCACCTATGAAGCTGCAGCTTCATTTCTCTCCTACGGGATGTAAAACTTATTTTATTTAAATATGAAAACAGTCAAAAAATCTGACAAGCGTGTGTAACAAATTCTTGGCTGCCCTCTGTGGTTTTACTGGGATAATTTTTTTCAATTCAGCTCTTAATTAATATTGTAATTAATGCAGCTGGTGATAACAGTGATCGTAATAGCACAGTCTCGCACGCCGTTAACTGCCACATCTCAAAGGTGTTCCATTGTGCCTGAATCTGAAGATGATCCAGGCGAATGAGATCACTGTTATGATCCCAAATCCACTTTGGGCAGATGAGTGCATTATGACGAGGCTCGTCTGAAGCAGTCATGGTGAATAAGTGCACCTGATCAGGATAGGTGCTCATATTGGATTAAATGGCCTAATGCCAGCTGAGGTGTGAAGCAGGACTGGAGGGTAAAAAATGCAGAAAATACTTGCCTCCACTGCTACTGTTTACTCAAGCAAAAAAGAGGGGTCCAACCCTTCAGCCAAATCTTAATTATTCCGAAATTTGTTCTGTGTGCTTCACGAATCTACATTAAAACATAAAGGCTTCCCTGTGCTATATCCTTCCTCCACATTTTGACAAGTCACAGCTTCTTTATAATCTTTATTTTTGGGATATGGCTTCTTTTGTTTTTTGTCAAAAACAAGGAGCTCTGCTAGAGATAGCACCGATACAGCCCAGCAGCAAAGAAAAATGACACATTCTTCCAAAGGCTCCTTTTGTCTCTTGTGGTTATGATTTTTGATAGTTTAGCTGATGGATTATCATCAACCTGTCGTGAGCCTGCCTGATATTATTTTAAAAGGAGAAGCTACAGCAATGAAAAGCTGAAAAATGTTAAAAGATGTTTAAGAACCAGTTTAACAGTTGAAGACACAACTCATTTACTGGGGGGGGGGGGAGTCAAATCAGGCAGACAAAAAAGGGCACTCTTGGAAACAGGAGAACACTGATAGAAATGAAGCATGTCACAGTCATAGCATTAGCTATATATGCTAAAATAAGGTGTGTAAGGCACTCGGCACACAAGCAAATAAAAAAAGGAGGGAAAACGGCAGCATATGTTTGTCTTTCTGGCTATGAATTATGGAGGAGCCACCTGTCGTCTTTGCTTTGTGGCCTTCTGGGATTCTGGCCTATGGCAGTATAAGCATGCCTCATTTATAGAAAGCAGAGGGATTGTATGACAGGGCTCAAACATATATATTTAATGACCTATTATCACACTGAAATCGCATCAGTCTGCTTGGCAGGGACTGCGAGACTGCACTTACATGCGAGTCCATTAGGTTTCTATCTTGGGTAGAAACCCAGCAGTAGATAGGTCCCAGTCAGAGGGGGGATGTGAACAAGTCTCCAGTAGCTTCAGTTCCAAAGCCATTTGTTGCTTTCTGCTTCAGACTTGATCAGATGTATCAGTGACTACTGGCAGAAGCTACCACGCTTGATGTTCTTATATCTCATCATCTTCAACAATCACAGGCTATTCCATCTGGCCACTTCAGTCATTCAAGTGTGCACACACACACGTGTCCGTCATACTCCGACACATCCACACACACATATCCTTGCTGAAAATGCACATTTGACATTAATGGAAGAATTGAGCTCCTATTAGCGGCAACGAGGGTTGTGTCTGCGCTGTAGGCTAACACATACAGAAAAGGTAATGCTGTCTGTGTGGGAAGTCCCAAGCCATATTCTCAGGTGGCTACAGGCATAACCTTATTCTCCAGTGAGCATCAGTGAGTAAACAATCACCTCTGAGGTCAGCATTTTACTTGTTATGGGTAGCTGCGAGCGCTGTAATATTCCACAGCCTCTCTTCTCACAGTCAGCGTCGCTCATTATGAATTCTTGCTCATTATGACTTCTGCCATCTGACATGGCCTCTGTGAAACGTTCACATTTACCAACTTTTACTCTCCAGCTCTCTGTCTTTAAATTGTTATGGACAAGATTTATTCCTGCCATCTGTCAGTGCCTGCTGACATATTTAAGGTGAACATGCATTATGATGTTTCTATTATATTAACACACAAAATACACTGAGGTGATGGACATTTATATGGGCACTGAATAATATCTATTGAAAAATAAATATATATACATAAGCAAAGGCCTAAAATCTGAGTGAACTGGGCCAACATGAGAAAATCTGACAAAAATGTTAACAAAAAAAGACAATTCACCTTGTAGCACTGGCTGGCATTTTTGCAGAGAACGCTGTGTCCAGATTTTTTTTTATTATTTTTTTCTGTGTAGCAGTGCACACACGAAGGATTTATCTTGTCAAAATGTCAGTCTTACAAATTTTAAGTGTGCAAATGCCAGAGGATGATGGAGGAGTATACAGCAGACATGCAGTAAACTGGTGATTACATACCAAAACAAGTGGCACAATAAATAAATGGGAGTATGTGTTACTGGGAAATGGCTCAAAGCTGAATGCTGAGCTGCACAGTAACAACACACTTATGTCAGGACTGGACTATTGATTCAGTTTGCGTCTACGAGGAGATGCAGTTACACTGGTCCAGTCTTACGCAACTATGAGCTGGCAAAGCAAAAAAAAAAATCTGAATGTCTGATTTTTTCATGGAAAGCAATCCAAAATGACTGAAGTTGCACAGTACATTATTTATTAGTTGCCTGTGGTCCCAGCTTTAAATTCCATGTCCAGGGTGCATTAAACCACCGTTAACTTGTAAATCTAAAGCAAATCCACCATCAAAAAAGCTTTCAAATGTGGGACAACAACCCCGACAATAAGCCACCGACATAAATAATGCTGCTGGAGCAGGTTATTTCCAGGTCCCCCTCAGGTGAAGGGGACCCCGTGATGATAACATCCACTGACCTTTTCCTGCCAGTTCAACCAGGTGACGCACAGCCTCGAAGGCTAACTGTACGCTATCGGTCACAAAGGAGTAGAATGCAAGCAATAATGTATTATGTGATCGTATAAATTTAATTATCAATTTACTAAGTTACCATAATTTAATAGTGTCACTTTTCTTTATCAGCCTAAAATCACAGAATATAATTTTTCTATCATCGTAAAACTATGATTATCTTTTAAATTAATAATTATATCAATATCTTCTATGTTTTTATTGGACTTGTAGCATATTGGAACAGCAGCAAAATATAAAGTTCCACTAAAGATCTTTGTTTAGTCATGGTGCAACTAGTGATCCACTCAATCCAGATGCACAAAAAGCATAAAAACCTAGACGGGAAATGAATATCACTCCAGTAGTAAACCAGCATTTAACCAAGTGTCAATGTGTTTAACCAGCAGTCCAAACATACAAATGCCCTCCAGCAAAAGAGAGAAACACTAGACATTAATTATTCAGCTCTGAACATGTTGTTAAGAAGTATTCTGCCTCCTCTGACCAGCCTCGGTTTCTGCTCAGACCATTCTCATTACTGATCCCAAACTCTTGGAAATAAACTCAACATTATGCCCCCACAGTTTCCACCGCTCGCTTCAGAAAATTATTTATGATTGCTGGTAACAAGTATGTGCAAAACGTATTAGCTGACTAGACAAGAAGGGAAAATTGCAACACGGTGAAAATAATGCTTAAAATGCTTACCAAAATCCCCGGGGACCACGATGTCATAGCTGCAGCTCTGACCTCTGGTGTAATTATGAGGATAGTTTGGGGACAGCACGGTTCCCTCTGATCCTGTGAAGTGTCCTCCACAAGGAGCTGTTGGGAAAGGAATGGAAATAACTGACAAAACAGTCATGAAACAAAATGTGAATCAGCCGTCAGACTACAACAGGGACAGAAAATCATAAAGTACAATCAGAAGATTTTAAGACACACCAGCACAGCTTAAGTGCTTTGAGTCAGCAAATGAAACAGTCATCTTAAACGTTCTATCTCTTCTGACGCGTAGTTGCCTGTGGCAACTTAATGTGAGCCAATTTTACCACTAACGTCAATTTGGGGACACTCAAAAATGATCCTGTAAACAAAAAAGTTTCGCATGAATTACCAGAATTTCTGTCGGTTGCTATTCTAAAATACAAAATTAGCATTTCATTATAAAAAACTGAAAATAGAATTACTCTAAGCCTGCAATTTTGGCACTAACAGGCCAACTTTAATGTCAATTATGACACTGTTCCATTTTCACCAGCTGGGTACTTAACAATCTTTGTTTTGAAGCCATTTACATGCTTTTTCCTGCTAAAAAGGGGAAATAACATTTTGGTGAACACTATGAGTCCTTTTACTAAACAGATAGACAGACAGGAACTCCACAGCAGACATGTTCCAACGCTGTGGAGGCCAAACAGCCAATGTATTGTGTGAATAATAATCAAAAACTAAAACAAAGTTGAGAGAACAAAGCACAAAACGAGTCCAGCTGCTGCTGTATTTACAAGCTCTACCTGATTTGAACTTTAGAAGAGACTATAAATGGGAACATTTTTCCACTGATCATTAAGTCAGTGGCTCTGTTTTGGGTTTTGTTTTTTAGAGATCAAAAGTGTGTTTAGACATGAACATGTACCCGACTGCTTCAAGCTGGTGAAGATATAACACGCTAGTGTAAAGAGTGGATAAACTGCTGCGGGGACCCCTGAAGAGGTTGAAACTTCTACTGGAACCGCTAATGGTGTACAGTCCCTTCCCGCCATCTGCATCTGGGTTAAGCACTGTTCTTCCACTAAACACAATTACGATAATTGTTCGGATGCTAATAAGAAAGATGAATAAGCAATTTTTGGAAAAATAACACCAGTTAACTGTGAGGGGGTGCAGAGACACAGGAGCTGGCCATGTGCGAGGACAGCTGAACGTATTAGTTTTTGCCTTTAAAGTAAGAAGTCATCACTTTGAATTTGATCTCCAAGTGAAAACAACTTAATGAAGAGTTTCTGATGGACCCTTTAGTTAAGCACATAACCCCAGGGCTATTCATTAAAGTTACATAGAAACCAACTGTAAAAGTAATGAATATTGTAGCTCCCTGGTGTGAGAACGGGTGCACTCCAATCCTCTGCTGCAGAGATCCAACATCTAACTCTATGCTGGCGAACTATAGCACACTGAAAGTTGTGCGATGCTGCCTAGCATGAGAAGCAATCATTTTGAGACTCGTCGACTGTTTGACAGCACTTCCTCTGACATTCTGATTCATATTTGACACTTCCCTTAGAGTGTCTAGACTGCAGCAGCAGGACATAGTCTAATTTGTCTCAACACAGTCACACAGAGTGGGACCAGGCTGCCTTATGGGCTCCCTACAGCCCTGCTTTCACCTCCTATCAAAGCTAGTGTTTAGGACTTCAGCTGGAAAACAGAGCAGAATTATCCACTATCTGACTTGCCGCACAGCTGGACACTATCTCCTGTTCCCTTATCTGGTAGATTGGAAAATTAAATTTAGCTATACAACACAAATGTTCTATCTGAGTGGGTATTATTATTAAGTGGCGCTAGGAAAATATATGCTCATAAAGTGTGTGCTGGTGGAGACTATGTAAGAGTAAAAAGAAGTATACAAGAACAAAGGCTTACTTTTACAAATTTAAATCACTGTAAGGTAAAAATCAATAAAAATTTCTAATTTTTGCAAGGTGCTCGCGTCACGCCACTGCACTTTAGCTCCTTTAACCCAAAAGTGTCCTATTATTCCTTGGTATCCAATAGTGACCAAGCAGCTGAAGAGGGCCTGTGATGCAGGGCCTTTGCCTCTCACCTTGACAGCTTGGTTTGGCTCTGTCCCACTCAGGTCTCCGGCTGCTGCCCATGACACACTTCAGTGTGGAGTAGCCCTGAAGCAGGTAGCCAGCCTCGCAATGAAATGTCACCATGGAACCCAGCTTGTAGTCAGTACCCATTCGAGTGCCATTCATCAAATTGCCGGGATCAAAACATGCCTCCCGTAGTTTTGCTGCCAATCAACGACAAAAAAAAAAAAACAGTTACGACCTGGCTAACACACATTTTAAACAGAACTACAGCATT